>CM039479.1:25478075-25633318 GCA_022433065.1 Begonia loranthoides | reverse complement strand
GTTTATTAAAGAATGGTTAAATCAATTACGTTAATGGGAATTAAAGTATTGCAAGCATGTAAAGTAAATAAAAATGGGATTAAAGTCTGCAAGTGGAATGAAAATGGGAGGGGGCTAACTCGAGGACTCTGAACCCCATAAAAGTGCCCTCCGACCTTCCTCTGCCTCTGCCGCCTCTGCCTCTACCACTACCTCGGGCGCTCCCCCTGCATGGCCCAGCACTTGACTCTCCTGCCCCATCGCAAGTGCTGGAATTGTTCCCCACAGGACCACACTGCCCACAAGTGACGTTCAGCTGTCTTCTGGTTAGCACCGTCCGGCTTGGGGCCTCGTCCACATCCTGTACTCTACGTATGCGTGGCCTTCCTGGAAGCCTTTTAAATGGAGGTGGGGTAATTAGATCAAGATTCGTCACAGGAGGCCACTCGATTGACCCATTGAGGGGGCAGAGGAAGTGGGAGTATATTGCCATGTATGTTTCCCGATGATAGCACGCATCCACAAATTCTTTCAGAGATCTCCTCATGAACTGAATACACGAGATTGCATGGACACAGGGGATGCCGATCAATTCCCACCGGTAACATGTACACGTACACTTGTCCAAATCGACAGAGTACATGTCGGTACTGTTGCTGACCTCAAACTGGGCACGACCTGCAAACTGGGGGCTCCAATTTCTACTGGCATTTTGTACTTTGGCGAGGCGGCTGCTAGTCATTGGACACAACCGTTCGGTCAAGTGAGCCATCTTTTCATTTTTTTTAACGATCCTACCCATGATGCCCTTTCGAATAATCTCGAACATACTTAGAATTGGTTTGTCCCGGGCGGGTAGGATGCAGATATTGAAGGACTCGCTGAGGTTGTTGAGGCTTATGTCGCACTTTGGGATGGAAGAGAAGGCATGTTTGGCCCAACATCTTACATCTATTGCTCCTAAATAGTAGTGGGCCGCCGGGTCAAGGACAAATAACTTGGCCATCTCCTTGTCAAATTGCCTCCTTGTTGTGGCTCTTGATGCCGCCCACATTGCATCCTTGAACAACCTGCCTTTAAATTGTTTTAGAAAATTGGCATACAGGTGTCGGATGCAAAACCGATGGTCTGCTTGCCATGCCACCTCTCTGACCACTGGCACTAGTCCCTGCAAAGATTCATAATAGAGGGATATTGGTAAAAAATGCATAAGATACACACATAATGAAACAAGCAATGAACCGCACTTTTTGTCGATCCGAAATGAATGTCCATCCATTGCCAGATAAGGTGTTTAGATCGTCCAACAAAAATTCTAGAAACCATTTCCATGAAGCTCTATTTTCTGCTTCAACGACTGCTACAGCAATCGGATACATACCATCGTTCCCGTCGATGGTCACAGCGGTCAGCAGCTGCCCCGGAGTCACTCCCTTCAAGTGGCAACCATCTAAACAAATCACCGGTCTACCACAGTTCACCACAGCCCTCTTGCATGCATCCAAGCACATGTACATCCTTTTAAATACACTCATATCAAGGTCAACACGCAGTGAACTTCCAGGATTCGACCTCCGAATCTCCTCAGCATAGGACCATATGAGCTTGTATTGCTCATTGTCATCTTCTTCGTTAATTTTCTTGGCGGCATTTCTTGCCCTTCTAGCAAGGCTGCCTGTTATGTTAACGTTGATGTCCTTCCTGACTGTCTCAATTATGGAAGATATGTCCCAGTTGGGCTGACTTTTAAATCTATCTAAGTAATGCGTTGCCACCCATTTCGCAGTGGCATGGCGACTTTCCATCTTTCTAGAGCAAGTGTGAACGTCATTGTAGGACTTTATTTAAAACGTCATTTCATTTTGAAATTTTGAGGCATGCAGCTGCCACGTGCACCCTTCTTCGCATTTGGCCCTCAACCGAGTCCCATCGTTGTGGGTGAATTTAATCTCGTACCCATTCTTCAAAGCATGATCGACAATTTCTTCTCTAATTTTATTCAACGAACTGTATTTTTTGCCAAGGCTCATACCAACAAATGTGCATTGTGCTTCTGCTTGGCGTGGGAGCCTACTCTCAGCCATGTCCATGTCTTCATCGCTACTGCATTGGCATGCTGATCGGAGGTCCTTATCATCCTCTTCGTTTAAATTTGCTGAGACAGAATGCAAGACAATTGCAACTTCATGTCCAATTCCACGTACCTCGTTCTGATTGGCCAACAATGTCTCTGTGGGCCCCACGTCACATTGACGGTTAATAACAGATTCTTCCTCAGTCCATGACTCCATTTGCTTGTAAAAAAATTCTTCAATTTGGCCAAAATTCCTTTCTCTTCAGCTCTCGCACTTCTCTAGTATTTGCTAATCGCTAATCAAATGCCTCTTACTGTCGAGAGGAGTTAGCTCTCTGTTTATATAAATTCACGGTCCGAGAAATTGCCACGGTGTCTTAGGATGCCGCCTCGGCCTCCTAGGACACCGCAGCAGAGGTGTAGGGACGCCGTTGCGGCGTCTTAGGACACCGGCGGGGCTCTTTAGGACACCGTCGGGGCGGCGTCCCAGGATGCCGCGGCGGCGTGGCGACTAGTCGCGGCGTCTAGGCAACACTTATGCCTGTTATCCTTCGAAACACGGGCCATCGTTGGGGCGCGGTGGGACACCGCTGCAGCGCACTAGTTAATGACAACCATAACTGTGAAGATTATTTTATCATTTAAACATACGTTAGTAATTATTTTGTTAAAAGTTAAACCAAAATAATTAATTTGTCATTGATTTAAAACTATAATAATTAATTTGTTATTTTCTCTTAATAAGCAATAGAGAGCATCACATGGAGGAATATTGTTGGTAAATGACAGCATCTTCAGTTAGATTTGGATATTCAGACGTGAGATTTCATGTCTGGTTGCTGGTTTGGATCAGAAACACTGTCAAATGATTGCTTAAAACCACTTGGAATAAGCTAGTGGCAAGAGTAAATTCAGCTTAGGGTAAGCTTTCATACATTTATTTATGGATTTATCATATCAGAAGATAATCAAATCCTGGGAATACAAGGAAGAGAGAGGTTGTGAAAAAGTTCGAGTACATTGAATCCAATTTTTTTGGCTGCCTGATTGATATGACTTTCTTGTCGGACGGAGATCTTGAAGATCTAGCCATGGTTAGAAGACACCCCAACCCAAAGTCTCTTCGTTTTTTATAATGATTATTTTTATCATTTAAGTGTTTTCTTAGTCATCGCCTACCCACTGTAACTGTTCAGTTACTCTAAAATGAATTATTCAAATTCACGCAAGGCAACCTCCTCTTTTTAGATATCTTGTAGAAGCTGCTTCCATGGCAGCTACAGGTGAATTGGGAAGACAAAGGGCGTCAGAAGTAAAAAGTAAAACAAGAGAGTGATGAGGTTAAACATATGATTTAGATTTCAGTGTTTGTCTTTCGGCTGATTAATCCACGCCTGCCTGATGACAGAATATCTTTCGGCTGAGCTTTTCATTCTATGAACAACTATTTTTAACCACCACAAATCACAATAAAGAAGATCCTTCGGCCGTGTATCTTTCTGCACACAGATGATAAGATTGATTTTTGTCGAACGCTTTCTATGTGAACTTTTCTCTGGTAGAGAGAGAGAGAGAGAGAGAGCGAGAGAGAGTGATGGATCATAATGCCAGACAGGCAGCCATTTTCATGGTCCGCAAATACTGAAACCTCGCTCGAAGACTTTCCGAAACACAAGGGATCAGGTGCCTGGACTTCAAACATTACTTTTCCTTTGTTTATTGTCTTTTCTAGCTCGCTGGTGGGAAAAGATGGAAGAAAAGAAAGACGAGAACTTGGGTCTTTTTCATTGAAATCGGAGGAAGCAAATTTGTAAAGGGTTTGTCATTTGAAGAAGCCAACCTACTTTTAAAAATGGTTGGATGGAGAAGCAGCTTTTTTCTTGCTGATGGTTATTTCACGTTGATTTTTACGAGGCTCTTGACTTTCCCCCATTGATTGCTGCTGCTGTATCCTCTCTTCAAACACAAGAATCAAAATAAAAGAAATATATACTGACCTTCAAAATTGTTATATATATATATATATTATATAACAACATCGAATGCTTAGACCGTACTATTTGCAGTTGAACTGCGAGTGGAAATACGCAAATTTACATCCTTTAAACACTTAAATCCTATACTATCAGACTCCGTCTGCCTAAAACTACTCTTACTCACAATATTTCTACACTTTCTACTTGTGTCGGATTGCAAAAAAGCCGGCCTGCCATTGCCACCGGAATCTTTGGAGCTCCCATCTTTACTGTCTCTACGGTCTAAAGGCTGGAATTGGACGCCAGTTGTGTCTGGACAAGTGGGCACACACTGGTCCGAATCCGCCAAAGTTGAATGTGTTGACATGGGAGTGGAGGAAGCCGAGGAGGAAGAAATGTCAGAATCTGAAAAAAGTCGCCCTTGAGTGTAATTTCCACGCCCCAAATCACAATGCATGTAGTCTGGAAAATCGTCGACAATGGTGGACCCGAGGGTGCTTTCAGTACTGCAAGAACCATCATCAGAGTTGAAGCTGAAGAGCGATGAATCGTCACTGGACAAGTCCTCTGATAAAATCCGTTGGAGTTGATGGTACTTCGTGTAAAAGGAATTGATTTTCGGAGTAGGATTGGAAGGATGCAATGGATGAAAAAATCGAGATCTAGAACTTCTAGATGCAGTTTTCTCCGTCAATGGAGGAATTTTCCCGTTTTTTGCGGATGGAGTGGATTTGGCTTTGGAATCTTGAGCAATGATTCTGTTCCTGATCAATTTTGGGGCCCTGGGTGAGCACCTGAAAGGTTGCTGATTAGTCAGACAGAGAAGGGTGGAACCAAACCGTAAATAAAACAAGGATCTACAGCTCGTGCAATATATTACCTTGAATAGAAAAGCATATACGCTCCTACGCCTAATACCTTTTCAGTTTCCACAGCTGTTACCTACCCGACAAACCACAAAACCACAATTAGAAGAAGAGATAAATATTGACCAAAATGAAACTCTGAATAAAAATATGGACAACTCACTGTACTGTCATCGAGCTTAAACCACTTGTTTTGCACGTTCTTCACATAGCACACGTAGTGGCCGGAAAACGAAGCATTCATGACGTCCAAGTGAACGATCACTCCGTAAAGCATGTAAATAGGGGACTTGTCACTTGTTCCCCTCACAAACGGTGCCATGTTTAGTACCTCTGGAAACTGAACTGATTTGTTGAGCTTCCCATATTTACCGGACTGTGAAAGCATAAACATTACGTCCAT
This sequence comes from Begonia loranthoides, assembly GCA_022433065.1. Classification (NCBI taxonomy): domain Eukaryota; kingdom Viridiplantae; phylum Streptophyta; class Magnoliopsida; order Cucurbitales; family Begoniaceae; genus Begonia; species Begonia loranthoides. Next base: position 25,628,020 of record CM039479.1, on the reverse strand, counting down.
GGCAAACTAACTTTATTAAATCAAGTAAATAGTATGTCTTCGTCTGAAGATTTACCTGAAATCTCTTGAGTACAATTGTAAGAACGTTGGGAGCTTCTTGAATTTTCAATTTCTTTTTCGCCCTCACATAAGACTTGCAACTGAAGAAAATCGATAACATGAGTAAACAAATCTTGATGAGGAAGGAAAGGACAGAGAACTTTTTGTAATACCTAGTAATTTCAAAAATGCTTATGACATCTTGCACAACGTAGTACAACAAAGCAAGCTGACATACCTGCTGCATTGGTACTTGTTATCACCGTCCAACATTTCAGATTTTGTAAATCTTCTAAGAGCCTGATCTAATGTCCCAACATCCCCATCTATTTCAACAGTAAGATCCATCATCCTTTCCTGCCGTTCTGACTTGCCTTGGCACCTCGTGCATGTTATCTGCACAAAGTAAATATCAGATTTGAAAGGGTCTGTTCGTAGTAACCAAACATTTTCTCTACTTACATCAATGAAATTCTAAGAGATCCATCCTATGGGGGAAATTCTGGGAAAGATAAAAACTTCAAACTGTTTGTACAACGTATATTACCTTTGATAGAAGGTACCCTCCAAAGGTCAGGTCCATTAGAGTAGTTTCTTCTTCCCAAGATCCAGACCCAGATAATCCAGCCTCCTTAAGGAATGCAGTTTGCATCACCTCAATAGTGCACCTGTAAAATTTGATCATTACAATCAACATTCTATAAAAGTTTGGAGGAAACGATAAAAAGATTCTAGTTGGCCACAAAGACTGTGAGGTTATCACACCTGAGAAATTCATGTGCATCTTCTTCCCTTCCATTCCCAAGTTGAATGCCAATATTTCGTAGTTGAGAAATTATAACATCTGGACAGAGTGGGGATCTCCCTTCCTTCTCCCTCAGAATTAAACTTTCAAACTCGCATGCGAAACAGCATTCTTTCTTTAAACCTAGACACAAAAAATATGTCAAGAATTCTTCAATTACACAAGGCAACAGCAAATATCTCCACAACAAAGACCATGATCTGACACTTACAGGATTTAGAATGAAGTCCTTGAAGGAAATAAGAAGTCAACGGTGGAGTGAATGTCAGACATTGGAGCACCACGTTGGCATAACAACTGCAAGGAACAATTTCTCTATTTTTAGCAGAGAAAGGAACAAATTATATCCGCAAGTAGCTTATTCTCTGAATATAAAAAAAGACGTTGGAATTGATGGACCCAGAAAGCTATATTGGCAGTTCAACAAGTGATAGCTTCATAATAAAAATGAATTTAAATGCTCCATTTAAAGGGTCGATCCTCACCCAACTGCCAAAGGTAAATACTGGATAACAAGTGCATTTATTTTTGCACCACAGGACCACTGATAGAGCAGAAAAATGACAATGGCCCACATGCTTAGGCATTTGATCAAAAGTGATGCAAATAACTTGAATTGTAGTACAAATAAGAATTTTCAACTAATTCCACAAAATCTTGACATAAAAATTAATATATTCCTCACTCCTCAGGGTCACTACTTCATTGCAACAGTGCTTACTGAACAAAAGACTACCTAAGGGTAGAACGCATGAAATTATTAAGGTCCACCGTATGATTCCTTCCTTGTTATAAATATACACACAGAAATTTGATGAAGCTAAAAGAAATCCAAGTACACGGAGAGGAAAAATCTTACCTATATGAAAGCAATAATTATAAATAGACAACTAATGACTGCATTCATTGATTCTAACATTCCAGTTTTACGGGATGTCCCGCAGGACCACCGACATTCTCAAAATGGTTTAGCATAATTTTTTCACTATTATTAGCATAATGCTGGAACTGGAACAGATTTTGGGTACGCCATTTTTTTTTTTGAGCACGGCTGTTTATAATACTTACACAAGAACTACCTCTTTTTTTAAATAACTTCCAAAATCAAATATCTCCTGATTTACGACAAGATGTTCTGAAAGCATCATTAAGTGTAAGCAGTTCAAAGCATAAAAACGTACAATACTGTATAGTTTCATGTGCATGACTTAAGCAGATTACTTAAAGTTTTAACCACAAACATGTAAGATATACACGATGTCTCACGAATTTATGAAGTTTAAATTATATATATACCCTCAAATTTTCCTCATTACCTGTTTCCACAGTTAATAAGCCCAGATGGCCGCAGTTCCTCCTTGTTCCAATGATAAAGCTTAACAAACAACTCATATGAAAAAATCCCCTGCAATAAAATTATACTATTATTTCATTGCAGGTGAGAAATGCCATTTGCAACAAAATATCCAATTTAAAGAAAATACTGTCACTTCTACAATCTCACTGACAATGCTTAGATAATGGGGCTTTGACAAGTTAGATCCTCCAAATTTCGTAACAGCTTCCTTTGCAGATATTTTTAAATCATTCGTTGCTTTTGGAAAAGAATTTGTAATCTGCTTGAAAAAAGGGGAACCACTTTTCTGCGTGCAATTAACTTCTGTTGATTCCTTGTCAACTTCCAGTCTGCTAATATTCGAAGGTAAACAAACATCGGCAGATCCAGAGAAGAAGTGCTCAATATCTTTGGATTTCTTAGCGCATGAAGTAAAACTGCCATAGTCATTAACAAGCTGACTGGATTTTTCATTCCTTGATCCATTTATTTTTGAATTCTTGAAAATAGAATCATCATCATGGACAATGGAAGACGTTCTGAAATCTGAAAAATCAACCATGTTTTTAGCAGAAGAAACCTCTCGTTCAGTAGATTTGTTGACAGTGGAACTAACTGCATGAGCATCACCTGACATATCAGACAGCTTAACAGCCCCAGAGTTACTAGCATATGACTGAGAGCTACCAGTTAAATTGAACGAAAAACGTAATAAGGATCCAGTATCCGATAACATGCTGTTTTCAACTTCATTAACATTAGAAGTACCAGAAGCCTCACAAGAGTCAGATAACATCATGTTGCTAGAGTCAAGGGCACTTTTCCAAAAACCAGGGTCTGATATGCAAGGATCAGTGACTGAGCCTGCATGCTTGTTGCTTGACCTAGAATAATTAATCACAGCAGCCTGACATTCTTCATCCTTGTCACCGTGTTTAAGTTGATTTGGTTGACCAGATTTTCCAAACTTGTCAACGGAATGGACCAACCTAGCAAACTTGGGTGATAGGGGCCTCGTTAGATCTGACCCTGTCACACCAGAAGAAGCTTTATCAATTTCAATAGCTGAAACAGATTTCTTAGCTTCTGACAGAGTACTTTGATTATTATGAAGATCATCACAGAGTTCACTGCTTTTCGTTGATTCATAGCCAGAAACTGAGGTAACAAGTGACTCAAAAGAGGTTCTGATTTTTTTATCTGCAGCACAATCATCCTCTTTTGAAGTGTCATTGCTGTGAGCAATGTTAGATAGTACGGGTCCTGATTTTAATGATAGTCCATCATCACTGTCAAAATTGCTGCCAAGGGTTTCATTGTGGTCTTGAACATTCCCCCGCTTAAATTCACTTCGTGTCTCAAAATCTTGATCTTCTTCACTGGGAGGGTGGCATTGTTCCTTGTGACCTTGTCGCCAATGAATAATTTGACACTTGCCAGAACTATCCCAAACACCCACAAAATAAAAAAGATACTATGAATAAGAAAAACACAAATTGTTGAGTACCATAAAATCCTACTCTAATATGTTTCGTTAATCATATTCACGATCTTAAATAACAATAACACTGTTTAAAATGTGACACCAAGCCTAAGATCACTTACGAGGAACAACTACAGCTTATCCTGCTCGATAATACCTTAAAGGTCCATTTTAATCACCACATGCTTCATATCAATATAAAAAGAAACAAAAAAAAAAAAAGGAAACAATCCAATGAAGGAAATACGGGCTATCAGAAGTATGTATTAGCAGAAATATATGGTATTAGACTAAATAAGTAAACTATTTGGTTACCAAGTTAGAAACTTGCATACCAGTATCTAATGGCTTTGCATCGGGAGCACCGCGTAGTCGTAGGGTTGTAACAGACAGCGCATTGGAAACCATTAGCAATCAAAGGGGCTGAATAGCCAAAGGAGGTTTCAAACTCTGCCCTTGCGGACTCCTCTAAGGCCAAAACTATCAGACGCTCGATCTCTTTCTTCTTCGCCACGGCAATCTTCCATTTCCACCGAATAATTAATCCGATCACCGGAAATATCAGACAGGCCCCAAGAACCAGAATTTGAAACCCTCGATCACCGATTAAAAGCATTTATTCTTCTGTGCGAAGAAAACATTCGAAAAAAGTACAAAAAATTCTGCTCCAAACCTCACCACCACACATAGATTCGGCTATTCCGGCGACGGTGAGGCCAACGATGGCGGTTGTGGTACCAACAACGCATAAAGAACTCAATAAACCAGAGCCATTGCCGGCAAGGGCATGAGATCGCCAAGAGACAGTCAACAAAAAGAAAGAAAAATAAAAAAAAATTGATGAAATTGGCGAGCAGAAAACACAAGATTAGAGTTGGGGAAAGCAGGAAAAACAAGAACAAAAAGTTAGCTTGAGATGGCGTGAGAAATTCCTAGGATTGATCAAAGAGAAACCAAAACATAATAGTCGCACAGATCGAGACTTTAGGGCTCTTCCGGTCCTCCTCCGAGAAAAGTAAAACAAAGAAACAGGCTTGGACGAAAATACTAAATTAGGGAATATTTTGATTTATTTAATAAAGAAAGAAATCCATTGGTCGGGAACAAGACATTACGTGAATTATGCGCTTTTAACAATATTCGACCGGTTCGGACCGGACCCTCGATTTTTTAATATTTCCGTTAATTTCATGTCATTGTTACCCACGACATTTTCCATTGGTGCATTTTATTAAAATCAACCGTTATTATTGCATTAATTGTCGCACGTGCTGAAATCTCAGAACGTGACCCATGACAACCTCAAATAAAATCCCCTGCCAGTCCTTCTCCATGCTCGCCTGCTTTCACTTCGCTTCTCAATTTTGACGTCAATTTTATGTATACGTTCGTATGTTTTTACAAGATTATTTTATGTATGCATAATTTATTTTCATACTATTTATTGAATACTAGATGATGAATCTTCTTGATATTTTAGACGTTCTTGGTGTCAAAATATCATGAGGCTATCTCAGTTCACCTTTTAATGTGTGAAGATGTTTGTTTGCAAGTTACAAAAATAGGTAATAGGGCGATAATGACAAACTCTTTGAGTTTTGAATCCCTAAACCTGATTATGGTATGTTTGTTGATTTATTTTACGGGTGGTGTCGCTATCTGGTCTTCGAATTCCCAGCCACCTATGTGATGTTGTCGGGTCTTCAGATTGCTATCACATTTATTCTTTTTGTCTTATGAGATGATGTTTGGTTTTCAGATTGATGCATTTTTGTGGTAGACATTATAGGGGTTCTTAAAGACCCATCCTTTTTCAATAAGATGGTTTTTCTCTATTGTAAAAGTGATACAGACCTATTTTATTATAGTTGTCTATATATACAATAAGTTTTAACACTGCCTCATCGATAACTTGTAAAGTCTGTTTTAATTAAACTGGTAAATGTTAGTTTTTTTGTTAGGCTTAATTTTTATTTTGATGATGATTAAATGATGACTTGTGTATGAAATAATAAGTTGGTCATTCTAGTTTTTACTGATAATATGCTTAATGTTTTATCCATTATATTTGTACTCATATTTATTGGAAATATCCTCAAAATAAATATTATTATGTGTTAATATGTTTATTTAAGTTCATGTAGTGTTTGCACATCATTTTGGGACTTGAAACAATTAAAGAATGACGGATGGAAGTGTTGTGGGCGTGCTGCGGACGAGAGAAGCGACCAAAACTGGATTTTGTCTTTCGGTCGCACAACGGTCAAATGGTCCGGTTGAAGGAAGCGACTAAAACACAACATTGAGAGCTCTTACCTTTTTCAGTTGAGGAGCGGTCGAGAAATGCAACCGATTTTATGGAGAGTTTGCTTCTGGAGCTTCAACGTGATTTTTCGGACGCAGCGCAGTCAAGGACCCGGACAAGTTGTTCGACTGAAAAACTGAAGGTTTTGAATTGTCAAATTTGTCCATTTTGTTGTCTTGACGAGGTCGAAGGATTCAGACGAGGTTGGCAACCGAAAGAGCAAAGCAGTGAGCTCCGAGTTATTTCGAATGGTCGAGCCAGCGGTCGAGCTATGCGACTGAAAATGTCCAGAGACGTGAAATGGCTATCTTCCAACAGTCGAATTTTCAACGAATATATTGCAACGACTAGAAGTGGTCGACCAAAAGGATTAGGTCGACTGAAAATGGACGGGTCTATATATACATAGAAGCACTCCATTTGCTCTACACAAAACCGAGAATTGAGGCGAAGCCCTGCCGAATTTTATACTCAATTCTATACATTATTTGTGAGCATTGTAATCCTACTTTCCCCAACACAAACTTAAGATTCAATTTGGGAGAGTTTAGACTAGTTTGTGAGCTTTACATTTCCAAACACATTTGTACTTAATTGTAAATGGTGACTTCCTATGAATACGTCAAATTAGGGTGACGCCCCGAAACAGTCAATAGCTTTATTGAACGCTAGTAAGTTCAATCAAATGGTGACTCTCTGGAATAGTCAAATTTAGAGTGACACCCCATAATAGTCTGAGGGTGACAACCTAGAATAGTCAAAGGGTGACGCCTTAGTAATAGTCATTTGTGTAAACGGTTTGATTAGCACCCCTAAGACAATCTTGTGAGTGATCTCTAAGTGGAATCTTGGAGCGCAGATGTACGCGAGTTTGTCGAACTGCGTAAACAAACCTTTGTACACACTCTCTAACTCTCTCTTTACTTTGTTACACATATATGTGATTGTTTATTTAATTATATGCATTAAATTACATAGTGTTTTAGAGAAAACAATTATCACACGAAAAAAAAGGATGCTATATTCACCCCCCTCTATAGGCGTGCATACGGTCCGACAGTAAAGAGGTCTTTGATGATTTTAAAATCCATGCACGACCAAATAATGATATTTGTTTCGATCATGTTTTTGAAAGAAAGATAAAATCACTTTTCTCATGCATTGCATTTAGTCTAACCAACATTCTGAGTTAGTCACGTGAGTTATTGCTTTGTATTTCCACTAAGTCTGCTACTATAAACTTAACTTTGGATTGGGTGATCAGATTATTTCTAAAAATCAGATCATCGGACTTTATATTTATGTTAGGTCCATCATCAAGTCGTGACACAGAGAGAAAAAGAAAGGAGAAAGAATTATAATGAATCATCTTTTATAGATGTTTGTTGTTTTCTTTCTTCTTGTGCTATGCTTTCGATTTGTCCCAAATGTTGTTTGGTCACGTTATCATTATGTAAAAAAATCAAGAAAAATATTAACAATAGTATTTAAATCACTAGCAAAAAATATTTGTCAAGGTTAATATTCAAATCATTACCTACTCTAAACCTTAAAGTATAAATTATACTCTTTCTTAATTTTTTTTATCTTTAAAATTAGAGAATTGAATTTAAACCTTTAAAATATTTATTTAGTAATAATGATATATTTAGAAAATGAGTAGGCTTTGAACCAAATGAGAAGGCTTGACATGTGTGTTTGTTGACCTAGCCAGAACATGTGTATTTGTTGTGTTCTAATTTCTAAATTAGAGTAGGAAAAAAGGGTTAGAAAATGAGTAGGCTTTGAACCAAATGAGAAGGCTTGACTATGATGACATTGGAAAATATATCTCTAATTACATCAATCATGTCATTGAAAAAGAGGAATAAGGTTTAATTACAAATATTATTTTAATTTTTTATATATAAAAGGTACAATTTCTTAGTTTTATCTAATATACTATAATTAATCCGTCACACTCGGCTGACGTGCCTACACATTATTGTACAAAATTAGGCATGGGGCATTGTCCATTTGAAGCCATGGCTACCAATAATTTACCTTATCAAACCAAACTTAGTTAGCCAATCAACTCTTAATTAAATTGCAGTAATTGGAAATTAAAGATCATAAATAAATAATGATGTAGGCGAGTATATATTTAATATTTAAATGAATTTGTATAATAAATAATTATTTCAAGTATAAAATTATAATCATGTAGTTTTCAAACACATCATAAAACCCGACACAAAGTAGAAAAATGAATAACGACAATAATAATAATAATAATACATTTTCAAACTCTCTCTCTCTCTCTCTCTCTCTCTCTCTCTCTCTTAGATCCACCATTGATGCACTGCAACACCTTCGTCTCTGAGACGTCCATAAAGTGCTAAGCATTCCCAGTAAGGTCTGCCGCTTCTGTTTGATCCAGATGGTCCTACACGTCGTCCTTGTGGTTTACAATCCAAGAAAAGCTCGTCGACAAGTCGTATCGCCTTGCTCTTCACCATCTCCTCCACCACTTCTGCCTCCGCCTTCACCACCACGTACTCCTCTTCTTTCACATTCTTCCTCAGCCAGTCTGACATCTCCATCTGCGGCACCTCTTTCCGCCCTGACGACGCCGCCGCCGCCGCCACGGACTCTTCCGTCACCGTTTCTATCTCGTACATCTCAAACTTCTTATTCCTCGTAGGGTAGTTTTTCTTAAACCAACCAGTCGCAGTTTCACTGTCCTTCTCCGGCGGACCCACGTCGATGAAAACTCGCCGGGGGTAGCTTTCCAGCGAGTCTCCAGTTAAGTCAGGGAGGTATCGGGTTCTCTTGAAATATCGCCGGGATTTTCCTGACGCTGCTCTCGGAGGCTCAAGAAGGACGTCTTCTAGGTTGTTCAGAGCTTCCTTATTTGCTTCTCCAGCCAACCCGCAAAGTCGACGGCTCTTTGTGGCCGATTTAGTCTCAGCCTGACCTGTTTTTCTCATCGCCATTACAGTAGATCCGAATCGCTTAAGATACACAAGTATATAATTTTCCGGACGGTGAAACGCCGGCGTCCGATTATTATTCTCATCGTCGGTAATTTCAACGGCGACGATACCGCCTACTTTTAGAGCTCGGTCGATAAAATCCGACGCTGCTGGAAAGTTGTGCGTAAAAACGAAGTCTAAAGCTTCATTTGGTACTTCTCTTTGCCGCTCTACTTCATCAATGGCGATAAAATCGACCAGATTGTAATCCATTTTCTGAGACCTGAAGATAACCTCGTCATTACGAGAACTACTGACAAAAATGGCTTTCTCTCCCAGTTTGAGAAGACCTTCGTTGGACAAATCATGTAAAAGCAACGGCAAGAGCTCGAGATTCACAGCGTAAGTAGAATCGCCAAAATCAAAACGGCTGGAAGCTATCGAGGATCCACTCAGAAGAGATCCTAACCAGGGGAAAGAAACAACAAACAAAGCCAAAATCACAAGACGGGCAAGAAGCTTCAATGCTCGTGAATTAGGAACCCGAACCATCAAATTCTTTGGTTCATCGGAGTAAAAAACCAGCCCGCGGGCAGGGAGTTTTTTGCATTTGCCACCGGAGATGGCAGATCGGAAGCCATGAACCAGATCAATAACCATTATTTCAAATCCAAACAAAGAAAACACGAAGAAAAAAATCGACTTTGAAGAAAATCAGTTGAAGAAATTCGATAACAATGGCGGTCGACGACAGTAAAAGGAACAGGAGAGAAAAAGGGAAAGATTGGGAGGGAGAAAGGAAGAAAATGGGGGGACAAAATACAATTTAGCGAGTGCAAAATCTGGCGGCGGTGTGATTTCCACCCACAAGAGCTACACGAGAGCTTTGTATTCTAGACCACAATAACATCAACTGCCTCAACCGCTGCGCCTCCATTAATACTAAACCTCTGGTTCTGCCCCAGATCGATAGATGGTGCTTCTTCTTCCCACGCTATATCTACTTCCCCGCGGAGTCCATCATTGACGACCCTCTGAAGAAATACAAGAGAAACCCACACCTTCGATCATACAACAATGGAGGGAAGACGAAAACACAGCGCGGGACAGAGACAGCTTCTCCTTCCTCTTCTCTTTGGATTTGATCGTCCTTGCCGAGGAAAGCTGAAAATGAAGGATGAGAACGAAGAGGAGAGGATTATAAATATGGGGAAAGAGAAGACGTTTAAAAATAGAAAATGATGAATTACTGGTTGTACGAGAAATTAGTTCTGCCATTGTTGGGGTGTGTTAGCTATTTTTCTGAGAGTTTTATCCATAGATTCTTGCTGTGTTTGGTTAAAATAATCTGCGTGAGATTTGGGTGTCAATGCTTCGATTGTATTGATTTTGGTCGACTTCTCTGGCTTATGGGTGTCGTCTGATTCACTTCTTCGTCATATCTCCTCACTCCCTTCTGTTTTTCATTTGCATTTACAATGACAGCCATGGATTCTGTTAAACTTCTCTTAATGCATAATTAGCAAATTCTAATCAACAGAAAAATACAGCTTTCTATATTCTAATCTCCCTAATGATACAGCCAAGTTTCTAGATTCCAAACAGAACAATAATTTCAAACTATATATGTATATATACATACGTACATATATCAAGAACAAATACGAGTACAAATGAATAAGATGAACTCATTTACCCTATTACTTACATGTATCTCTCTAAAACAATCACATTTCTTCTTTTTTTTTCTGCATTAAAATAAAAATGTAAAAACTTAACTTCTAGAAGGAAAATTACGTCCACAGAATCTGAAAAAAGACGGGCTAATTTTTAGCATATTATAGAGCGAAGCTATGAGAACATTTGCCTAATCAAAGCTATTAGTTGAAAAAGAATAGTAATTTCAGAGAGTAAAAACTACAACTAAATGATAGTAGTGCTAGTGTCATTCGAAAACATGTACATAGCTCTCTCTCCCTCTCTCTATATATCTCCCTCTGTTTGCATAATATATTTATAAAGCAAACTCAGTTTATGGCTTCAAGTAATTGAGTAGCTTACTCTACAAAAATCTGCAGCAGCACCACCGGAGGAATTTGGCCAAAAACAGATACTCCAGGCTATCCATTTTTCAAACAAATCAGTTTGATTTAGAAGTAATACGAATTGTCCTTGTGACTCGAAGCATCCTTGCATAGCATCGATCGAACTTCCATGATCGAAGTGGGTGGCTCTACATCTTTCTCTTGTAGAGAATTTCCCATAAGTTGTTGCATTTGCGATGCAAATGTATCGTCCAGGATCTGCAGATCATCCAAGCCAATGAAAAAACAAGAGAATTGGAGAACATAATAAAAGCTTCCATGATAAAAATTTTAATAGATAAGAATCCCATAAAAACTTCTTTCGAGGAATGGGCCAGACCGGGTCTCAATAATCAAAGCTTCCCTTCATTTTTCGTTTTTATGATGAAATTTTCTTTTGGTTTGTGAAGAAAAATAAAGTGAAACTATCTTGTTTCACATTTTTTAATGTTTTAAAACAAAAGTTTCCTCAAAACATCTACTAAACAGAGATTTGAGTACCAGAAGAGTAGTACAGTACTATGATAAACTTAAATGACAAGAAACATGTTGGAGGATACGAACCGAAACCGCAACACGGCAACCTTTGTACCATGAACGGTTCTCTTTTCGATTCTCCAAGAAGCCAAGAACATCCTATGAAACGATAATTACCGATGAAGTTTATTAGAGAGAAAAAAAAAAGGCAACAAGGAGAAGAGGGCATCATAATACACAAGTATATACTTACCCGTCCAATTCGGTCCCAATAACCTCGACAAATTGCTATGAAGACGAGATTCTCAAATAATGTATGAAGATGATTTATTGTATTCGTCAACTGTTCTTTCAATGGCTGCATTCTACTTCGCATGTCTGATTCTACCACAGTATCCTTTGAATCTTGAAGGATCTTTTTCAGCTTCGTCGAACTTTGTAATTTTGTCTGCAGAAAATAATTAAATCAATCTTAGCTATCTTTCATACAGGCAAAACAAAAAACATTGTTAAAGACATACAAACCTATAGAAAAAATCAATATCATTTGGGGGATTTTTTGAGGGGTGTGTGACAAAAATATAAAATGATACTAACGTTTTCTGCAAGCTTTTCAACAACAGCTTGAACATAGTTTCTAAATTTGGCTCTGAGCATGACTGTTACTTCGGTGAGGCGCTCCCCTGGAAGTGCATTTCCACCTTCAGGAATGCTATATCCCCATGACTTGAATTGAGTTTCTATCTTGGGCCGGAGGACATCAAGCATCCTCTTCATAGAATTCAACAGAACTCCCAACTGAAAATGACAAACAAGAATAAATACACACTATCAGAAGGACCCAAGTATGGAAAAAAACTACATTTTAAAACTTTAGTCTCTCTTCTTCCATTTATGTACTCATCTATTTCAGAATAATTTTTTCTCTGATACAAAACGCCCTTAAGATTAGGAGTCTTCCCGTAGGAAATTGGTGATACCGGCTTATGATTATGCAATGGTCTTAGGTTTGGAGGTGGTTGGAAGTGATTTATGTATTTTTCTTGGAGCTATTAAATTTTGTTGTTGCTCCTGCCAATAATTTTCTTTTAACATATACTTCTTCCACTGATAAAGGCCTTAAGATTGCAGGTAAATCTAACCTCGTCCGGTACTGCATAAGCACACACGTTTCTTTTGGCAAGTTTTTGGACATATTTGAGTCCAAATTTTTTATGGGTTAAATTTTCTTTCAATGGTGCCAATACATCAGCATACTGCCGGTCCAAAGCTTCCACTGTAGCTTTCTCAACATCTGCAACAGCCTTTTTCATAACAATCAACAAAAAGGTAAGTAATAAATTTAACCAATACAGTGCATTTATTTTTCAGATTTATGTGCTCTGGTTTTCAGATATACAACTTACATCTTCAAAAAAAAATGTATTGCATGGGTTTTTATTGCTTAAGAAAAGGCTTCTACAAGGAGGAATTAAGTAGAGCACAATTGAAGCATATTGAGCATAAGTTTGTAATGCGAAGTATGTCCAATTATAGATCCTTTTCTTCCACCTTTCCTGGGAGTCTAAGGTTAATTCCTTGAAAAAAAAAATTGGTTCTTTCAAACTTCCCATATTAAACAAACAGAAATAAAATCACAAGTTCTGATAGACGCACTCATAATATTAGTAAAACAAAATCTCCAAGTGTCTAGCATTATTAAAATTCCTAGGTAAGTTATACATGTTAAATTTACAAAAACAGTTCTACAAATTTATATTTGTCTAGCAATTTCCTAATGCGTTCATGCCAAGTATCTACTCGAGATCTTTCACTTGAGATCAAATCTAGGAGAATTTAGAGAACAGAAACTGCAAAAGTTGGTCCCAATTTTCAACTACGAGTTTATGGAAAAAAAAAAAGACAAAATAGCACCAGGATAATATTTATTGCAGCGACTAATTGATAACAATTAGGAGATGAAGAGTTTGTCACAACATACTTGTTCTAGAACAAAAGTATATTCGGGCCATCGGCAAATAATAATCTCGTAGTCACTCAAAGTCTCTTTTAGTCGGTCATACATTTCATCAACAAAAGGAGTTGTAGAATGTTGTGTCTTAACTCCTGACCATTTTACCTACAAATAGTCATGAGGTTATATGCATCAAAGCAGAGAGGCAGGCATCCAAAACACATGACATTAATATGTGGCATAGAGAATTGGCCCAATCATGTTAAACTATTAAGTCCCAAAACGTTTACTGATGTTTTCTCCTCGTGACCCACCTAAGAAAATTGCCCCAATAAAGAAAATCACTATAATAACAAGTATTGTAGTCGATTGTAAGACCACAATTTAGTAAATGTACCTTGTCTAATCTGCATGATTCCAGCAATGAAAGACGTTTATCCTGAATCCACACAAGAATATACAAATGGAATAGTTCTTTTGCATCAACACCACCTTTGACAGGACTGCGAAACCAGAATAAAGTTTAAAAAAAATTTGAAAATGGAGTAAAACGTTGTAAAATAAAGATGATTGCTAAAGCCTCAGAAAAACATTAGTTCAATTAAAAATAACTTCACCTAATACCCCAGCTCGCAAGATCTCTTTGAAAATCTGCAGTTGCAATAACAAGTTCTGCTACATGGGGTGAAGGCCCTGTTGGGGGGCAAGCAATGAGGAAAGCACGCAATCTACTATAAAGTTCTGTGCTGAAAATTGACGAAGATAGACTTGGAAGGTCTATAAAGCTGCACAACAACATGTAGAATCTTTCACTGAGTACAAATGTGAAACAAAGTACTGTTTGTACAATGTAGAATTCATGCAGCGTAGCACTTACAGAACCTTCAATAAAAAAATAGATGCTGTTCTTTCATTTTTCAAAACATGTAAATGCCAATAGATTTTATGATCAATCTTCTTCTTAAAGTAAAAAGTCATCAAAATTGCATGTTGAAAACCTACCCATAACCTAACCAAGGTCATTTGTGTTTGCTATGTGAGCAATAAATGTATCCGTAGGTGTCTGTGTTCATATTTTCACAATACTAATAAAAAGATTATTAATCAACAAGAAAAATATGCAAGAGAAGAAAGTCTAAAATTCATTCTTTTTCTGCAAGTGCAAAATCAGTCAATGACTCTGAAAAGTATTAGACCGTAAAAGCTTTCCTACAAGAACATGAATGTATAACAGGTCAGGGTAAATAATGATCTTTTGAAGCAAAATTAGTACCTGGGGAGTATATGTTGATTGTGTATCTCAATGTCAGTAAAAATTTCATCTCTAATATTTACACACACTGATTTCATCTTTTGGTATGCAGTAACCATAGTAACAGTATCGACCAAACTACCCTCATTGTTGCAAGCAACATATTCATCGGTCTCGGCCAAATGTCTCCTTGATCTTTTTTTTACAGCAACCTGAGAAAAGCAATACCAATTTATATATATATATAAATTAAAAAAAAATCCTTCGTGGAAACAAAATAAAATGAACCTGGAAATAGTGGCATAAGGAAGTCTGAGCTTCAGGAGACAAGATATCATGAAGAAGTGTATATAGTTTAACAGCTGGTTTTAGAGCAGGTGCCACAATCCCAGTCGCAGGTCTGTATACTTCCATAATACCCGAGAGAGATGTTTCATCAAGTGATTTGTAATTTTCAAAAACCAGTGAGAGTATCTGCTCTAACTGATCCTTGGTTTCTCCTAAAATTCGGTTCTGAAAATGAAAAAACATTCCCAAAAAGAAGAGTTACACACTGCGGCAAAGCTACATCCTACCAATTGGAAAAAACTATGACAAATTATTTTAAAAGAATCCAAATCCTAAATAACCTCATTAAAACAATCCTATCTCAAGCCATAAAGCACTATACTGATGGAACCTATCCTAGAAAAGCCTCAATTTCCTTTCCAGCCATAAATTCCAACAAGTGGCAAGATGCCAATCCTTCAAAGAATCCTCAACTTTCCAACTTTCATGTTCTGATCATGCAATCATTCTGACAAATTTTGACGACACATGTATATTTTTTTTAATAAGAAACAACTTATTAAGAGAAAGAATGTACAAGGATGGAGAGGAGAAAGATTCCTGCCAAACCAAGTACTAAAGAGTAGCAATTTCTCTACTTGGGGAGAACCATACTAAATGAATAGCTTTTAAAATGTTTAGAAGTATAGACAGCGAGAAATTGATATCATAAGCACTTCACAAGTATGTGATAAGCACGAAACTAATATCAACTGGAATTATCACATGTACATGATAAACTGAAACTCATGTCAGCATGAAGTTATGGCAAATTAACAAAGAAGCAAAACATGATATGAGAATAATACTAATAATAAAAGATTTGTTTGGTTCTCGTTATCTTCACCTCTTGATGACTTAATGTGGTTTTGTTATGCCCCTTCATAACAACAGGCATGAGCAACTCATATACCAGGTCAAGGCAATCAGCAGTAGGTGTGGCCACATCCATCACATATGACAAATATCTGTCTTGGATGAAAATGAATGAGCAAAAGAAGAAAATATAACAAAAATATCGGAACTATCTAAGTGGCTCATTCAGTTGCAGAGATAACATAATCAAATCCACTACCTCAACTTGGTGTATACTTCAGAAATACCATAATACGATGCAAATTCTAGCAATAGCCATTTCCATGAGCCATGCAATAACAGGTTCCTTTGTTGAAAATGTTGAACCTTCATCGCAACTTCCAGAACCAGGTCATAGGCAACTGTTTCAGCAACAGAGCCACACTAGGGCCAAGCAAAAATAAGGAAGGTATCAAATAAAGTTAATTAACACTCCACTGTATATCGACATTCCAAGTTGAATGACTTTTATGGATTGAACAGCATCGTAAGGTAACTGAAAAGTACGCAACAAGTTCGCCACTTTTTAAAACCATGAAAAAAGCACAGTTTTAATACCCAATTTCAGAAATGGTTAAATTTATGTAGCATAACTTTTGCACCATGAACATTTGACAAGGCCATCTTCATCTACTCTATGATATAACCCCGAGGAATAGTAGGAACAATCATTTAGAAAAAAAAAAAAGATCAGGTTTGAACATCGTACAGATATTGCTATAATTCAGGAAACTATTCCTAACATACAAGAAGACTCACACACTTGAGGTTACTATATGCTAGTTAATGATGTTGAAATCCATACCTTAAGATGGTTATTATCATCTGAACTTGCTGAATAATGTATATAAAGTTGTATCTTTCCCACAAGTTCATGTTCTGGCTCATGATAAACAGACCACCACCGTAACTTGTCAGCCTGCGTTCAACCTCAGTTAATATTCTATCTAACAAGGATCGCATGTTGATCAATCTCAAAACTCTACTGTAAGGTTAAGAAAATATTACCGGATTCTCAGCAATTGCAGCGACCTGAGCAACGACACGGCCAAAATGCTTCCCATTCGAATCCTGGATTTCAATTATTAAATCATCCCCAAGGCCGTCTGGAAAGCTGTAAAGTTGTCAGTGTATTTGTGAATATCAACAGATACAAATACACAAAAGCCGAGAAAACATACAAAACATGAGTTTCCCCAGATCCTGCTTGCATTGTGATGCCATCTTCCTTGGTTGAACTTTTCATTCTTAGCAAACAAGCGTAAGTTTCTGATGATATTGAACAGAAGAATTTATAAAGAAAATTAAACAAACCATATAAAAATCATATAAAGGATAACTTAACAGGAAAACAAATCTTTTAAACTAATCCTTTTTCACAAAAAACTATGCAAAAAATGCAAAGAGAACAATCACTTAATCTACCTCTAACCAATTAACCTAATTAAATCAAAGACTCGTCAGCATTAAAAGCTAAACATGGTAGTTTAAGGGATGATCTACGATCAATTGCAAAGAACAATCGTGTGATTTGTTGAAATATGGAAACTGACAATGACATTCCATTTCAACATCAAAAGATGAATTACAATGCATTTTTATCTCAATTGACTTTTATAATGGTTTCTCATTTTCACAATCTATCTGTGAAAAAATCAATTCCAAAGAACAATCATGTAATTTGTTGAAATATGGAAACTGACAATGACATTCCATTTCAACATCAAAAAGATGAATTACAATGCATTTTTATCTCAATTGACTTTTATAATGGTTTCTCATTTTCACAATCTATCTGTGAAAAAATCAATTCCAAAGAACAATCATGTAATTCATTGAAATATGGAAACTGCTTAGTGCGGTTCTTATGTTTCACAATTGACAATAAAAGAAGACAATCCATTTCAGCATCAAAAGCTGAATTACAATGCATTTTATTGACTTTTGTCATTGTTTCTCATTTTTACAATCTATCTGTGAAACAAATGTAGCTAATATATGATTCTGAAGAACACAAATCATACCTTGCACTACTTCATATGATGATGAACTGTTGCGTAATGTTGTTACGCCAGCTTTCAGAAGACCAGATACTTGTTTTATATATTGGGTGCTTGCCTGCATGTATGCCAAGCTCTGCCTCGACAATGACCTGTTTGTTGGCATACGAGGTGCAAGGCGGATTTTTCTAAAAGCATGCCATCCAGAAGCTACTGTTGACTGCCAACTTGAAAACCTATACTTAATTGAGTTTAAGGTAACTGCTGGTGGTCTTAGAGCCAAAATACTACAGCCAGTTGGTGGATCCAGTGCCATCTTCACCTTGCGTACTGTAAAACAAAAAAAAAAGGCAAATAGATTTGACTAGAAAGTTGAGAGTTGACTAGAATATATCTCAGAGCTAGCATGAAAATTTACCTTGCACCTTCATCTTGCCAATAACTTTCTTTGGTTTTGGGGCCACTCCTTCGCTAACAAATTCTGATGTCCGTTTCACCAATAGTTCTTCCTCTGATTGTAAAAGCACTTGGCGCAAACTACACTTGTAGAACAGAATCTTATGAAATAATAGTGTAACGTCAAGATACTTCTCAACCTAGCAAATAGATTAAGATTTAACATGAATATTGGCTATCTACAATTACATTCAAATATTGAATCTATAAGTAGCACTAATCTTCTGCTTTTAGAATCATAAGAATTTCTAATTTGTAGGAAAAGGAGAAACGGATTGCTTGCCCAAGCAGATAGTAGAAATATGGCTACATGACATCAGAGACAAACATGAGATGTTAGCAAAGCTTGACAGGAGTTATATTCTACACCGATAACGAAACCAAATACGTCAGAAATTCATGCAAAGGTTTCCAACAGAGAGGAAAAGAGATGTTAGGTATAAAATAAGTGAAATGAAAACTAGATTAAATTAGAGAAAGAAAATTGGATTAGCAGGACCAACCAAGTTACATATTTGGCTCTGTGAAAGTAGTACTATCATTTGCAACTTCAGATGCAAAGAACAATAAATAGAAATCAGGAGATAGAAGCTGCTAATAAAGTAAAGAAAATGTGAGAATATAATATTGCAGCTCATACTACTATTTCTGCAAATTGCCTGATTTTAGAACCAATGTTGACAATCAAGTAAATTCAAGACTTGTTGCATAACCTTCACCATATTTCCAACAAATGCCTTTTTTAAAATGTTCTAAGACAAAAATTCAATGGAACAATACCTCCCTCGTTTTATGTTCTACCTCAAGAAAATGACGGAAAAACAACTGAATATTGTGACCTAGGAGGAAAAGTAAATTATAAAACTTACCCAAAGGCATCCCGTAGTACAGCACATTCATTTTCCAAAAACATTGGGGCTTCCATGTTTTCCATTGCCCAAGCATGAAGGCAAAGTCGCACACATGCATCATAAGCTACAACAGCATGCCAGGGTCCAAGAGCACTGGAATTAATTAAAGTTAATTAGATTAAAGAATAAAAGACCATATGGTGTATATAATCCATAGTGTCCATCAACATCACAGTTATGGCTTTTATTACCTAGCATGAAATGTTGGAACACGACCCGAACCAGAAGATGCAGCAGCTTCTGAACTAGTCATTCTAAAAACAAATAACCATAAGGGAAATGATACATATGGGTAACAAGACAACTATTGTTGCTAATTGCAAGTTGTAAACAAATTAATGCATATCTTACTATAAAATATACAGAATCACTTAGAATAAGTCTTGTGTCACAAAATTTTCATTTACTTGAATAAAGTATACAGACCTAACAGATTGATCAGAAATTTTGCTTGCAATACTCTGTGGTTTCACTTTAGATACAACTTTTGGTTCTTGTGTATCTATGCAACGAGGGGTGATTTGTTCTTTAGATGCTTGAATTTTTTCACCATTTTGTTTAATTTCCTGAGCTGGACCACCAAATGGAGGAGCACTAGGAACATCATCTTCTTCATTATCATCGTCATCAGAAACCTTTCCATTCTGTAGGTTTCTTGTGTGAAAATCCTGCAAAGTACACATAATCAGCATTAATAAATTCAAATGCAGACACTATAAAAATTAGGAATGAACAAAAGAATTCACAATTAAAAGCAAAACCAACACAAATTAACATCTAGGTTAATTGCGGAGAAATTATAAACATTCTTTTGAACCCTTTGTTTTATTGAACACAACTCAAGATAGGGACGAAAACTTGTTCTCCCTATTTTGAACTCTTCTACTTTAACACCAATTTTGTGTACATAGAAAAAATGCAGATCGTATTCAAGAAATTCTTGAAAGGGAAATAAAAGAAATCCTGCCCAACTATGATATTCCCTGAGAAACCATTAAAAACATGTGAAAAGTTTGGAGAAGCCAGTGAATTATTTTCAATTGATAATATATCTACCATTCAGCGTACATCGTAGTCATGATTTCGGGAAACCTGTCACCAACTTGTCCAACAAAGATCAGTAAAAGAAAAATGTTATACGTCATAACTATAATTTCCAAACGCCCCTTTTCTTATATCTCCCAATTTCCTCCAACATTACACGTTGCATATAAGTCTTATTCCTTCCATAAAGAACAACTTTATAAGAAACATTATTGGCATCATTAACTAAACATGCTTAGATACAAATTGACAATGTAAAGCAAAAGCAAAGACAATTCAAAGAACCTCAAACCTTTTCAGCAGCACTTTTTGCTTTCATGTGAGATGGCACGCTCGATGCATATCCTTCAGAAACCAAAGAAGCTCTATTCTGAGGCACAGACCCATTAATACTCCCCACTTGTGTAGTAGAAAATTCTGAGCTAGAAGCAGAATCCGATGATTCTTCTTCTGTAAAACCATTTTGCCGAATAGGGTACCTTCCATTTTTGCCAACAAATTGTTGTGCTACACTTCCATAGCCGCTCACTAATGTTTCTCTTGATGAACTGACATCAGAGTATAAGCAATCACTTCCATAATGTGGTCGATTTTGAGTAGAGTTTCCATGTCTAACATTTTGAAATCTTTGATCTTGAGGGGACGAGTCCAGCGAATACCTACCCCCATAAACGTCCTCCTCAGAATCAGTTGTCATGTCCATTTCGGAACCAGACCCACTTTCGTTCATATCGCCATTAATATTTTTAGAAACTGGAAGGGCATTTGCAGGCAGGTGCCCACTTCTAAATTTTGACGGTGGAGGCAATCCAAAGCCCCTCCCTCCATTACCAGTTCGAATGGCGGTGAACGGATCCGCTCGAGGTCTCAGATTTGAACTGGAATAAGAGGGTTCATTCTGAAAACAGTACAATCAACAATCTAAAATTAACTGCTACAATAGAATAATAATATGAAAAGATGTAGTAGAAGTAAAAAGTTGGAGTGATCAGATCCTGGTACAAAAAGAAAGAAAGAAAACCCGATTTCAAAAGTGAACGCACAATTGAAGAATGGGTATCAAGTATGAAACTGACCTCGCGAACCCATCGAAGGGCATTCTTATCCAGTCCTTCAGTAAACATTACTGCAACTCACTGTCTTCACCTGCACCCAAAAAAACATCTCAGAAACATCGCATTACCCAAAAAAAGAAAACACAGAATCGAGAAGAATAAAGCAATAAACTCACATACGAATAAGACTAAGGAGTTCCAGTGAGGAAGAAGACGAACCGAAAGGCAATGTAGTGCAGAATGAACACTAGACGCAGGTAGAGAAGAAGAAAAATGTTTTTGCGAGCGATCAAACTGGAAAAACTTGAAAATACGAGATTTGAGAAGAAAAAGCTTGAACTTCTCTCACAAGCTTTCTCTCCCTTCAGCTGTCACCGACTGAGACCCACGCAGACTCTCTCTCTAACTCTCTTCTAACGACGGGAATTGGCAAATTCATTGTAACATATTTTTGCTTTCTTTCCACCATTTTGTCGAAAACTAAATGCTATAATTAAAATGAAAGTTTACTTTTAATACTATTTGAGAAGAACCAACTAAACGATGTCGTATCAAAGGGATTCCAAAGAACACGACATGCTTATTTTGTACTCATTCTTATATTGTTTCATTAATTTTCAAACCAGACCGAAGAAAAAGGCCCCACGTAAGCCGAAAAAGGTAACGGGTAGTACACGTGTCGCGACTTCCTCAAATCTCTCTTAAAAGCAAAACAAAAATAGTCGAACGTTGGTGTGGGAACCCACTCACTCACCAGTCCAGTCACCACAGAGTCGACGCTCGAGCATGAGTAGTAACATGCAATGTGGGTCCCACTTTCCCGTCTTTCTTTCCGTCTCTCTCTACGCGCCGTCAACCGTTTTGATCGTCTACTCTAAAGTCTAAACTACCCTCCTAAAAAGAAGACCGTAATTAACGGGGAAAATGATTTTAATTAAATATAATCAACCGCGGTTTAATAAAAATCATTATCGCAATAAATTATTATACTACCAGTCTATCTTTAGTCACAATTCACTGTGTGCAATTAAATGTTACTTTAATTTAAAAATCGCAATTAATCACCGTCATTAAGAATATGATGACTATCCTCCACATTGATTTAGTCCACTGTTTTTAGACATAATTAAGAATAGTACAAAAAAGACAGATTAGTAGGAGATTGACATCAATACCAACCCCTCCAAACTAAAATGGAGAATATGGGCTGTCCACGCCTCAACTCAATTATTGTTTTTGTCAAATGACACCAAAACAACCACAAACGGTTCGAAAATAGGTGTGTCCACAACCAAAAAAAGCTCTTTTATGGGGGGTGACTTTCAAAAGCCGAGCTTATTTCAACAAGTTTAACAACATTTTGAAAAGGTATTGAGTTATGGGTAGAAACTCATTACTTGGGAAGAGGATGAAAAGGCCATTTTATTGCAGCCATCTCTCTGTGTTGTTCTGATTGGCTCCGCCTAAGCAAATAGCTCATCGACCCTACACTCGCCAAGGAAAACCTTGATGCTTCGTGGTGAGCCACAGCTACCTTCGGCTATTATAGCTCTATCATTGGCGGCCATGTGAACAATAATCTTGTAAATCATTTCGATCTGAAGCGGAAGATCAAAGAACAAAATGTCGAAAAAGATCTTGAGAGGGGGAAAGTTACTAAATCAAAATAAATGAGCTTCTACGTACATCTACGGTGGCGTGGCAACGATCAGCTACTTCATCGAGTGTCAATGGTTCAATAGGGTTTTTACAGCTGAAGCACATAAACATAATAATGTGATTATTTATTCACAAAAAAGAAGAAATATGTTGTGATGTAAAGTAGTATACATGGAGGCAAAATTGAAAATAAAGAGAGACAGAAAAGCACCTTATAGGAATCAAACGATTCCTATCTAGATTTTGAGAAAAGTATTTGATTCCTATCTAGATTTTGAGAAAAGTACTTAAAGAAATTCTTCACTAAAGAATCACAAAAAGAAACTACAATGAACCCCTTTAGAATTTCAGGAATTTAGAGTCTCTCTCACTCAAAAAGTCTCCTTTCATTTCTTATACAATTCTATTTATACAACCCAATTACATGTATTTCCCTAACTTCTTATCTAGTTTTAGGAACGAGTCTTATCAGCCCCACATTAAAGGACCTCACTCGAGGACATAAATCAAAATTTTTTTACGGTTAAGGGTCAACAAGCATTTTATTTTAGAAACATAATGAGGAGAAGCATTTCTATATATTTGCCATCGTACCTAGCCTCGTTAAGTACTGCCAAAACTCGCTTTTGAAGGGCTAATACTTCTCCAGCTGCTTTTTTCCCTGCTTCCACTCCTGAGAGCAAACACACAAGAATAACTGGTTTAGCATGTGGATCAGATGCAAAGGGAAAAAAGTCAACCTTATATCATGAAGCAAAAGAAAGCAAATGCAGATTCTTCTATTAAAGTGACATGTTAGAGTAAATGTTTACCGGGTTGATGGTATGCATTAATGTTGATGAGAGACGCATATAAACCAACCGCTCTTTCATAAAGAGCAATAAGAGCACCAACAGATCTAGGAGTGACTTCTTGAACAGTGACTGTAATGGACTCCCGATCATTTGCATAAAGAGCTGATCTTGTTCCCTATAAATAGATTGCATTTTTGTAAAATTGACATGAAAGCATAAGGAAAAGGTCACAAAAATGCAAAACAAAAATGATGACTTAGAGCTCGAAGCCTCCAAGTCTGGAACAAATGCATAAGCTATGTGATAAGAGATTATTTTATATTTAACCTGTAACATGCCAAACAGGTAATCCCCACAAGTGACACCTGGCTCTAGCTCCCAATCATGCCCAGGAGGCCTATCACGTAGTACTTCAATGAAGGTTACAAAAAAGTTGTGCACGCCTTCTCTCAATTGTTGAATATAGCTGAAAATAAATGAATTAAGCAGTTGTTTGTAGTCAGAAACACTGAGCAACAAAGAGAAAGAGAAAGAAAGAAATAAAACTCACGCATGCTGATCTGTGCTCCCTTTGTTTCCGTAGACAGTAAGTCCTTGATTCACCTGGGGTGGTAAGAAGTTCAACTTAAAAACCATACTGACAGCATCCTAACGGACTTGACGAATAGGCTCACAAATTTTAGGTTGGCAAGTTCATTTTGAGTAATGAATTGTGACAGCAAATATATAATTACATTTCAAGGAGGTTCTCAACAAGGATTATGTTGCGTGAAAACACAGATTAACACAGAAACAACATAAACACCACAAATCTGATTTACAACACAAACTCGAAAAGAAGAAATAACTGCATACAATTTTACGAAATTCAACATAACCTCCCTTCTGTTATTCTGTTCCTTTTTATACTCTCCTTTCTCTCTCACAAACTGCACAACTTATAACTCCTCTGCCACATCCCTTTCAAATACCTATCATATCCCTCCTTCTAATATATGTTTTTCCAAATAATTTATCCTCTGTTGCTGTACATGCATCATTACTTCCCTCGCTAAAAGAAACTTTGTCCTCAACGACAATATTTGAAAAACGAAATTGCAAAGTCGAAACAGATTTCCAAATTGCATCTTCCTCTAAGCTCACAGACCATTTCACTAATACTTCGGGTTTACCGTGCACTAGCCATAGTTGAAGAATTTTTCCGGGTATAATGGTTGAGAATCGGTGTCCCCACCTTCCAAAGCTATAGAAACAGAAAACAAAAGGTGATTGCCCACTACTTTTTTAAGCATGAAAACATGAAAAATAGGATGAACCTTAGACCCCTCCGGAAGTGGCAATTTATATGCTACATTACTAATTCATTCCACCACCGTAAAAGGACCATAACACTTTGCAGCCAATTTAGTATATGAACGTTGTTGGACTGAAATTTGACGATACAACTTTAACTTTACCCAAGCTGATTCTCCTACTTCAAATTGGCGATCTTGCCTCAAAGAATCTACTAATTTTTTCATGCGTACCTGAGCTTGTTCAAGATTCCACTTCAAAAGTTTTAATTGCTCATCACATTCCTTTAATTGTTGCTCCACCAAGCCCACGACTATCTTCCCTCACAACAGTGCAATAATGTAAGAGAAACTCGACCATACACAACTGGGAATGGTGTCATATTAGCCAAACCGTGATAATTAGTGTTATACCAGTACTCAGCCCAAGGTAACCAACAANAACTATTTTTGCTGTGCGAAAGTGGTTAACTTTTGCTCCAAAAGATATTTTAGAGATTGTTGATCGTTAAAAATGGTAAATCTTCGCCCCAATAAATATGAACGCCACTTATGAACTGCTAAAACAGTTCTCGATCATAAACTGATTGGAAGCGACCAGTTTGTGAAAATCCCTTACTGAAATAAGCGATTGGACGACAAGCTTAACTAAAAACAACCCCAAATACCCTCCTCGGATGCACCCACCTCCAACACGAAGGGTTCAAAAAAATTTGGCAATGCTAAAGTTGGTAATTGCTTCATGTGATTGTTCAACACTGTAAAAGCCTTTTAGCTTCGTCGGTCCACAAAAAATTTCTTTTTTTAACAACGATGTAAGAGGGTGAGCAAGTTGACCATAATCCTTGACAAAGCAGCGGTAGTAACCCGTCAACCCGAGAAACCCTCGAACCTTTTTGACTGAAGAAGGTCAGAGCCAATTCGTCATACTAAGAAGCTTTTCTTCTTCTGCTTGAACCCCAGAAGCACTAATTATATGACCCAAATAATGTACTGATTCTTGAAAAAAAAAACACTTCTTTTGATTCAAAATAATTTTACCATCTAAAAGTAATTCCAAAACTGAATGTAAATGTTGATTATCTTCCGCCACAATTTTGCTAAAAATTAAAATATCATCTAGAAAGACTAAGACAAACCGTCGTAAAAAAGGCCGGAGTAAGGCGGTCATGGTGGCTTGGAAGGTAGACAATGCATTTGTCAACTCAAACGGTATAACAATGAATTCATAATGACCTTCATGAGTGTGAAACACTATCTTCTCTATATCATCATTGTCCATTCGTATTTGATGATAATCACTCTTAAAATCCAATTTGGAATAACAGGTGGCTCCATGTAATTCATCTATCAAATCTTCAATTATAGGAATTGGAAATTTGTCGGGAATTGTGAGCTTGTTCAACTCTCTATAATCCACACAAAACTGCCATCCACCAGTCTTCTTTTTAACCAAAATAACAAGACTAGAATATGGGCTTCGACTTGGTCGGATGATCCCGACAGTACCCATGTCGGATACTAACTTCTCAATTTCATCTTTTAACGCGTGTGGATATCGATAGAGCCGAATGTGGGGAGGGACAGCTCCGGGTTGTAACCGGATAACATGATTAACAGTCCTATTAGGAGGAAAACCCATTTGCTCATCAAACACCAAAAGAAATTTAGCTTGAAGGTTAGTCATGTAAAATTCTGCCTCGGATGGCCATGTCTTGGTGTCATGCATATACTACCGTAGCTCAATCCAATAACAATCTTTTTTTGCTCCAATTAACTGAGTTGTTTGTTTAAGTGAAACTTGACGTATAGTTAAATTGGGCTCCACATGTAAAATGACTTCAGCAACCTCCTTTTCAAAACTCAACCACAATTGTCCAAAATTAGCTTTAATAATAAGCCAACGATTTAAGCCAGGCAATGCCCAATACCACATCCACTCCTAGAATATTAAACAATAATAAATCAACATGAAACTACACACCTGGTAACTGGAGAGACACCTCAAGGCATATGGCATTAATATGAATAGTATATCCATCACCAACCTTGACATTTATCTCTGGAATTTTTGTAAGGCACAGTCTTTCTTGTTGAACCATCATCCAACAAATTTACGAGGAATTGACTCCTAAATCAATTAAAACTGTAACTTGCCACCCTCCAATAAACCCCAATAGGTTCAGTATCTGATTATCGTTAACTCCTGCCATAGATAGGAGAGACAGATCCAGTTGAATTGTCATAACCTCCTCCTCAGCTATTTCTTCTTCACTTAACGATTTAGCTTGCAAACTAATATCATCAGCTGTCTAATTGTCGAGTAGCTTCAATCCGGATTTACAACAATGTCCAGCCTCCCATTTATCTCCACAACGAAAACAGAGATTAGCCTCCCTTCGTCAGTTCCGTTCGATCTGATTTAGATTCAAACGATTAACTTCAACAGCAGAAACTGAATATGGTGTTGATGGCAGCCCTGGTCGAAGCTAGTGAGAATGTTTGGAGAAATCTTTAGAAATGGGTTTGTTAATATGAATGGAAAAGATAGATCTATTGGACTAGGAAGTTGAGTTATTGGGTCGATATTTCTTTCTCTTGTATTGGGCTTGAAATTTGGCCTCATACTTTAAAGCTAGCATAAGAGCTTCATACACATTGTTGGGTTGTAAAATACAAACATCATCTTGCAAATCGAGTGACAAGCCATTTAAGAAAGCCCCAAGTATAGCCTCTCTGTCCATTCCCCGAATTCGAGCCGCCAAATCTTGAAATTGATTCCCATAGTCTGTAACATTACCCATTTGTTTTAGGCTCATTACCTATTCTTGTACTGATTTCCATTCCTTGGGACCCAACCGTTGACCCAGAGCTAGCATACTTTAAAGCTAGCATAAGAGCTTCATACACATTGTTGGGTTGTAAAATACGGACATCATCTTGCAAATCGGGTGACAAGCCATTTAAGAAAGGCCCAAGTATAGCCTCTCTGTCCATTCCCCGAATTCGAGCCGCAAAATCTTGAAATTGATCCCCATAGTCACATTACCCATTTGTTTTAGGCCCATACCTGCTCTTGTGCAGATTTCCATTCCTTGGGACCAAACCGTTGACCCAGAGCATATTTCAATTCCTCCAAGTTCATCTCTAGTTCTTCGCCCAATATCCACTCATAGAAATCCTATGCTCGGCCTATCAAAAAATCAGCAATAATAGAGATGCACTAGTCTCCTTCAAAAGCGGTGATATCCACCTAAGGTGGACTGTAACCTTCCCATTGTCACCTGGGACTGTTGTTTTCCATAGCGAGCGAAGAGCGCCTTCCCAATACTCGGCGACTACCTAGCAGTTCGCGGAAATTTCGACCAAACCGACGCTCCGTAGGACGATCAAAAGGTTGATAATAGTTCATTGTAGAGGTCTACAATGTCTCCGGTCTAGTGCGCTCCTTCCATTGACCGATGTCGTCAAATGGAGGTCCAACGCCTTTGCCCTTGTAATCTGAACAACCTCCACTTGTGCCTTCTTATAGGTTACTACGGGACAAGTTGCAAAGGAGTTTCAACTCATTCAACATTTCTGGTAAGATGCTAATGGTCTCCTCTATCTTGGAATTCTGGTTTCCCAACTGCACCATCTATGTCTTCAAAACTTCAATTTCGCGTTCAAAGTCTTACATCTGATCACCATGGGTTGTAAGTTTCGTCATTGGCTCTCATACCAAATTATTACGCGAAAACACAAATTCACATAGAAACAACATAAATAGTAATAAACACCACAAATCTGGTTTACAACACAGACTCAGAATGAAGAAACAACTACATACAATTTTATGAAATTCAACATAACCGCCCTTCTGTTATTCTCTTCCTTTTTATACTTTCCTTTCTCTCTCACAAACTGCACAAATTATAACCGCTCTGCCACATCCCTTTCAAATACCTTCCCTATCCCTTCTTCTAATATATGTTTTTCCAAACAATTTATCCTCCGCTGCTGTACATGCATCAAATTATTTTCTTTCAATTTTCTGTCGGACTCGTCTTTTTAACCCATAAAATGCTTACATTAATTCAATCAACACATTCTTGCACGAAACATTTGAGCAACACTCTTAAGTAAACCACAGGTTAATAGGTGATGTATTATATATAATATGTATGGCCATATGAATAATCAAAGACCCATCTTCTGAAAAGATCAATAACTTTAGCTAATTTAGGACTATAAAATGTTGAAAAGCATTGATAGATGTGCACACCCGATTTCCATCAAGGTCAAACTCTTTCCCAAGCGATTCCATAACTAACTGTTGCAAATAGCGACTAAACAACAATAAGCTGTCCTTGTACGGAAGGACAACCATATCCTGCAGAAGCATAAGAAGGAAAAATATGAAACAAAGCCCTCTGTCAATGAAGATAAATTAAAAAGCATCACAAAATCCAAAAAGTTGAAAAAACTGAATAGCATAAATCATTAATACCTTGGATCCTACGCCATCAGATGCCCAATACCAGCATAATGCTAGTAATGCTGCAGGATTATTTTCAATCTGAAAAATTAATAGTTTATATTAAATCAATATAGTTTAGTTCTCTTCTTGATAAGGTACGAGAGTGAAAAGTCAAAAGTAAGAATAATGCGGTTGAATGAGAAATCATTCCTGATAAGATGAAATTAAATGTGCAAGAAAACAACAAATTAATTTAATATGCCCAAAAAGGAGAAAAACCCAATCCAACCAAAGCACATGGCCGTTTTCAAAAATAAGGGAGTAGTCTATTAACTGCATACATGATGAGCAAAACGTTTAGAGAAAAAAGAACCATTAGTATTTGAAACAAATTAACACCTTTGGATGTTAAATACTTATCTCTAGCCTACCCCAGCAACCCTATATAACTGGAAGCACATCGTCCAAATTGATAGTAAATGAGTTCGTTTCAGGAATAATACCTATGGATTTGAATTAAACAGCTAAGGTAATGACAGCAATGTAAAAATTAAGATCCAACCCATATTATAGAACTTTAAAATTTTATTCTAAATAGGTAACTGTAAAAAGATGCAGTGCCTTTTACTAATTATTTGCATCTTTAAAAAATCATCAGCAGATAAACTCAAAATTATGTAAACTTATCCAAAAAACTGATGCACTGCTTACAGCTGTTGTTCTAGTTGCCTCATCCATCAACGTTGCACCAGCAAGCATTTCCCTAATGTCGATTCCCTGAACATGAGGATTGCATTATGAAGTATAAACATTGGAAGATGATCTCACAAAATATATGATTTAAGACAATAACCTGAAGTGCAGCAGGAAGAAGACCAACAGCCGACATTTCAGATGTTCTACCACCCACCCAATCAAACATGGGAAACCTAGCTAACCAGCCTTCGAGTTTTGCAGTATTGTCCAACAATGAATTTTCTTGTGTAACAGCAACACCCTGCTTGAAAGTAAAGTAAAAAAACAGTCCTTAAGTTCTCAATTACTAAAGAGAAGGAAAAACCTGCATATAGCTTGCACCAAAACAGCAAAGTATGGATTCAGTTATATCATATTAAGTATCGTTACATAGACTGGTAGCAGTAACGACTATACATCAAGTGATGACATCGTCATTGCATAGGAAATCAACAAAAGTAGAAAAAAAAAAAGAACCTGAGATCAAGACCTGTTTTGCAAAATCCAGCCCAGCTTCACGAAAAGCTTTCTGAACTTCCAACAAACCATTTCTAGTTTCAGGAGTACCTCCACTCTGAGAAGAATTAAAAGGAGATTAGGATTACAATGTAGCCAACAAAGGGTAATTTGGAACAACAAATATGCTATATGATGTGTGAAAAATAAATATGTTCCAGATATACAACAAACCTTTGAAATGACTATTACAAGGGTAGAACCCAACTCTGGTCCAAGCTGGGAAATCTGATGATCAATTCCTGCTGGATCAGTGTTGTCAATGAATCTTATCTGCCACAAGACAACAAAATATTTTGTGTACGTCATTAGAAGATCAAGGGCAACACTAAACCAGTGAGGTAAAACAGCTTTCTAGGCTAAAGATGAAGTTGTAACGGAGGTCAAGAGCAAAGATAACAACCATCCTGATATAGGTATACTATTATGTATTGTCTATCTTTCATCATAGAAAACAACGTAGGATGGCCCATATCTCTATTGGATCATTCCAAATACAGAATAAAGTTTCCTCAAAAATCTCAACGTGGAACTTAATTTAAGATCACTGTGGCTTTTATATGGGAGGATAGACTGATTAGTCTTATGAGACACACATATACATGCAAACTTCAAACAAATTCAACTTATTACCTGCTGCAAAAAAAAACCCGAATGAATGTCAAACATCTCAGTTACCTCAAGAGGAGGATTATCAGGAGCTAATGCCTCGGCAACGAACTGTGGACCAAGGGCTGATCCTCCAATCCCAACAGAAAGTATGCGAGTAAAGCGACCTTTTGATGGTGGCTTGATCTGCGATATGACAATCACAAAACTAAAGTCCTAAAAAATTACAAACTGATTCAATACGAAATAATATCTGTGAGAAAACAAGGATTAGCTGCTCCAGCGCAAAAAACATGAACCAGAGAAGTCGAGCTAAGGACCGACTAACCTTACCACTAATGACATCGTCTGCAAACTTGCACAAAGCTTCCAGAGAATTCTTTATTTGCAAACTCAAGAACGAGTTAGGCGCAAGATTAGAGTTTCTGAGCCAATAATGCCCAACCATGCGACCCTCATCGGGATTAGCGATCGCTCCTTTCTCGAGCTCCGCCATAGCTCGGAAAGCGGCCTGGAAACGGGGCTCCATCTGCCTCACGAACTCATCCGTGAACCCGATCCTACTAACATCCAGAAACAACCCGAGCTCTTTATGCTGATACAGCCAGTCAACGTACCTCTGCCACAGCAATCGAGAGTCTTTCTCCAACCCCTTTTTCTGCTCTGTCAAATGTCCATCAGTGCTCGAAAAATCAGCCGATATCGCCCTGATCGTAGACCGATCCAGGCGCCGACCAAAACTCCCGTCGACAACTGTAGAACGAAACGAGACCGATGGAATACTAGCTCTTTTGAGAAGCATTTTGTGCTTGAGAACCGTGGTAGACGGGCAAATGCCCGAGTTTGAGGCCATGGAAAACAGCTACCGATTTCGTATTACAAGACCTGGTGTGGTTTCCAGTTACACTTACTGTGAGTTGGCGCGGGCAAGTTACAGAGCGAGAGAGCGCGAGAGGAAAAAGACGAGAATAATGTGAGTGAGTTGGTTAGGTTGGAAGTAAAGTCGGGTTGTCCGTGAGAGTGAAATGCATATGCTTCAGCTGCCGAGGCAGACTAGGAAGCGACGTTGACGTCTCGCTCCGTTCTTCCTTCTCACTTTTCATCAACCCACATATTTTGACCTTATTCTTCTCTTCTATTTTCGTGCAAAATCAAAGACGTTGTTTATTAAATAAATAAAATGAAATGCCTCAATTAATATTTGAAAAAATGCTAAATCAACCATCTATCGATAACAAATTTATAACTAAAATATTTTTGCTAACAACTTAACCTATAAACTATAAAAAAAAGACTCTACAACCATCACTATCACATTTACGGTTAAAAATAAATTTCTCTTGTGTTTACAAATCGTTCAACGGTAGACGACAACAATAATTTCTCTTACAGAGAAGAAGATGAATATTTCAGACTCTGATGACGTCTGTAGAAGGGATTGTAAAACTTGAATTAGAAAAATTCAAAGGAAAACTGAATGAAGATTTATCAAACGAGGAAATTACGATAGTGATGATGAGCAGAAAGAATGCGAGCAGATTTTGGAGAGACTAGTAAATTAGCTTAAAATAAAAAATAAAAATTTAGAAGAGAAATTGAAAAAATAAATTTTCCATAAAAGACAGAACGAACAGAGCTTCGTTCTTCGTGATTCTGCTATGAAACGATGACTGTTCCAGCAGAATGACGTTAGTCCACAGCGAAATGACAAAATTCCACTACAAAAGGAAAAAACAGAAAAAATAAATAAATAAAAGAAAAAGATTTCTTTTTTTCCTAAGAGAAAAAAATGAAATTTCTTTTAATTTTCTTATTTTTTCCAGGAATAAAAATGAATTTTTTATTTTTATTAGGATAAAATAAAGAAATTTTTGTTCATTCTTTTAATTTCCTTCTTTTTTCCGGGGGAAAATAAGAAAAATTTAGAGGAGTTAAGTCTTCGTCTTCATCTAAAATCTTCTTCCGAAATATATGTTAGAAAAGAAAAGAAGGAAATTTTCATTATTTCCCTCTTCGGAAAGAAGAAATGAAAGAAGGAAAATTTCCTATAAGCGGAATTTCTTATTTCCTTTATGGCATTCCGTCACAGAAAGACTTTTTTTTTTTTTTGCGGAAAATTATCTTTCTGTGACGAAAATTGTAACGTTCCACCGCGAAACAATAAACTATAATCATTTTATTTTAATAATATAATGTTCCGCGGCAGAAAATGTAACGATCCGCTACGAAACGACAACACTTTTTAACAGAAAACATAACTACGGTATTTGCTCATTCCATTTTTTATAATTCAATAGTTAAGTTGTTAACAAAAATACTTTAACAGTTGACTTATCATTGATCACAAAATTCAAATGTTGATTTGTCATTTTCCCATAAAATTTTAAGCCAAAATTGTTCAGGTTTTCACAACAAATTACTTGTACTAACCATTAAATTTCGAGCAAAGATCCAAGAACATGGACATTTTCGTACTACCCTTAGCTATTTGGCCTTGGCTTGTTGATGGGTTGATCAAAGTGGGAGAGAGGCTGAGAAGTAGAAATAAAAAATAATAATAAATCAATCGAGACAACCTTTCTTTCATTCGTTGGGGAAATTTCAAAGCCTACGGAATCTGAATCGTCATCATTCCTCGTAATATAAAACAAAATCCAGCTTTCTTAGCTAATCCATCATCCACTTCTTCCCTGTAGCTCTCAGCCTGAGCACCTTTCTATCCCCACCCGATAAGAAAACAGCCGTGTCTGTCCCTAACCCACCAATCTCGAGGCAGTGAGTTCCGAGCCAGCCTTGTTCTCATCGTCCACGGAGAGAAATTCCATGTAAACGAGAGTCATTCCAAGTTGGCAGACTTGAAAGTGGACGCAGAAGTACTGTCCAAAACAATGGAATACCTGAAAACATATGTCAGAAGCTACAAAAATTGATCCATTGGGGTGATTTTACGCTGACCATTCACATGTAATAATACAGTGACTTACTATGTAAGCAATATCAAACTCATAGTAAGCATCCAATTTGCATTTTCAACTTCTCCTGGTTATAGGCATCCAGTGTGAATATCGAGTTTGTGATTGTCTGCCAGAGGAGTAACAAGGAATGGAATATCCCCAACGTTTGATCACTCTGATCCAGCATAAGGGCAGTTGTGTTAGCATAAGCACCTAACATCTCTCCAAGCTCTTGTAGACGAGTGGGGCAGCAGTTGATACCCTCGTTTTGCATGCAGAACACAGGTTTTGCAGTGGACTGCAGCTACACAATACAATTTTAGAAAAAGCGCACAAATCTTTGCATGAAAGAATCATAATTCATATATAATTTTGAGAGCAATTGATATACATAGATGAGATATCATAAAGTCTCCTTTACTCCAATGCTTACTTGATATGACTTGTCTCTTTAGAATCTTGGTTTCCCCCTTTCCAAACCTACAGGAAACACTTGCAGGTAGTATGTTTGCTGTGTAAACTGGAAATAAATTTCCATCCAGCAGGATAGAAAGTCTTCATGGAAAATTTGTTCGCAAAAGAATGCCAATTACGTAAATATTTGGGAGAACTTGTTTAACAATTCACTTTGACATTTGAGTATGATTGCCAATAGACAAGGATCGTTATTCCAATGATAGAAGATGGGAGGGAAATACAAAAAAGAAAAAGAAAAATAATTGCTCATCTTGAATATGATCTGAAGTAAAGAGCGAAGTCACGACATAAGTAGCAGAAATGTACAACAATGAAGTAAAATATAAAGGCATAGACCAAGTACTGAATATAAGCAGTTTGATTGAAAATCCCAACTTATTAGCAAGAACTAAATTGAATTTTGAATGATTTCAATAAAGCAAATTAGGAAAATCAATATTAATACGAATGACTTTGTAAGCTCTTACCAATATTTTTCCCCAACTTCAAGACTCTACAGTGACTAACTCGTCAAGCAGTTCAAATGCAGGCAAGAGTTTTCTTTCTCTGCAGAGCAAATCAACCAAAATAGACCAAGAATCAAGGTCTGGTTTGAAACCCTTTTGCAATAATTCTATCAGAGACAAAGCTGCATCTTCAACCATTTTGGCCTCACAAAGGCTAAGCAGCAACTGATTTGAAGTACCATGATGTGGTACAAAACCCCTATATAGCATCAAGCTTAACAGCTCAATGGCGTTTTTCAGTTCTCCTTTTTGGGTCAAGAAATTCAACACAATCCTGTAACTGGCTTTGTTCAGATAAATACCCTCATAAGGAAGATTCTCAACCATGTCAAGAGCCTCTCCACACCTTCCTTCTCTGCACAGTCCTCCAAGTATTACATTAAAAGTCACAGCATCTGCTTTGCATTCTTTTTCTTTCATCTCTCGGAGCAATTCCACAGCTTCATTAACCCCCCCAGTCCTGCAGAGGGAATTGATTAAAGTAGTATAGCCCACTGTATCAGGTTTCATACCAAAGCTTTTCATTTCATTGAAAACCTTTTTGGCATCCTCTATTTTTCCTTCCTTGCAAAAGCCATTCATTAAGGATGAATAATTAAAGATATTAGGATTGCATCCAGTACTTTTCATGTACTCCATTATCTTTCTAGCCTGATCTACTTTTCCTTTCCGACAAAACCCGTTAATCAAAACATTGTAAGTTAACACATCTGGAATAATTTTATGTACTGAAATCATTTTTTCGAAAAGTTCAATGGCTTCATTAAGTCTTCCACTTGCACAAAGACCACCAATCAGAGTCGAGTAGGTGATTAAATTTGGAAAAGAAATCTTTGCCTTTTCCATTTCCTTCATGACTTCAAAAGCTGATTCAATATCCCCCTTCTTACAATGGTGCTTAACCAAGATGTTGTAGATACAAGTATTTGGTCTTAAGCAGAGCTTCTTTCTTGAATGCAAGAGCAACTTTCGAGCCAAATCCATCTTGTCTGACTCAACTAGGAGGTTAAGACAAGTGCTGATGGCTTTAAGAGAAGGCTTATCCCTAACTATTGACTGAATTGCATAGAACATGTCGAGAACCCTTTCATGAAGAGAGGACTTTGAAAAATGCTTCATGAGATTCAAGAATATAATCTCATGAAATTTGCATGTTTCGTAGGTCATTTGATGCAGAACTGCATCAACGGCCTGAAATTTCTTTGACCGACCAAGTTTATGAAGAATGGTAGCATAAGTGGCATGATTATGATTAAAACCTTTTTGTTCTGATACCATATTAAATATTTCCAAGGCATGTTGAGGATCTCGTTCATGTTTGATTAATTGTATAGCATTCTCGTGAGAGATATACCTCGTCTTCTTTTGAACTGAGGCAGAAGTAGTTGAGGATTCAGTTGGAGGATCTAGTTTAGGGGATGTTGGTTTCCAAAACTGAAAAGAGTTCCATGAAAGTGATGATGTATGTGTAGATAAAGCAGCAGTAGAGAAGCAGCACTTCCTAGAAACCATCACAAAATTCACGAAACCTGCTGCTATTTTTACGGAGCTCAGGCGTCTGAAAAAAAAAAGATCTAGACGAACTTATCTTTTAAGGATCAAAAGACAGATTAGATAATGAACAAAAGATTACAAGTCTACCAAAGAAAACCTTAAATTCCTCCTAATTCTCATTTAAAATCCTAATAATAACAATAACACCATCAATCAAAAATAAATTGATCAACCTAGATTTTTGCATTCAGTGTAAGTCTATCTAAATTCAACACTATCTCCCCGTCCTGTACAGATCATAGTCATGATGGAGAAGATGAACACTTGACAGCCAGATGCACATGGAAAGAAATATTTCAACTATTTGAAACTGACCTCAAAGAAAAGGAAGCTTTTGCATAGCAAAGGCCATGATGGAACCTTCTCTATGGCAAGAAACAAAGCCGACGGATGGATGAGTTACTCTGAAAATGGAGGTAAACCCATTTTTGGCATCCGAAATTCTAAATTCACTGGTTTGAGTGAATACGAGCAAGACCTCTATTATTACTATAACTTTTGCTTTATGTTGCTACTCTTTTCAAAGAATGTATATCCATACAAAAACAGTTTAAGGAGATTCTAACCAAATGTCAATTGCCGGAGGATGACAACGAATTTTTAACATTGCTGAGATAGAAAGAAAAGGAGGGAGGGAGAAGAAGATAGGTGCGGACAGAGGGAAGGAAGAATAAGCAAAGAAGAGAATAAGCGGATTGATGGAAAAAACACTAGGGCTTCGAGAGATTCCAGGGAGGGAGAGAGAAGACGGATGAAGTTAACGTGGGAGATGGTGGTCGGCCAGCAGAGGAGAAGAAAGACATTTTAAAAGGTTTAAGGGGTTTTTCAGGTCTTTCCACATGTCAAATGTCAGAAGTCGCATAATTTAAAGTCTTGCAAAAGTGATCAAAATCATTAGACCCCTTAAAAGTGCTATTTTTAAGAAAAAAATCCCACATTTAATTACGAAACAGCCGATAACACAGTCTGCCTTTCCCTCTCCCGCTTTCTCTCAATGGCTACTGCAATTCCAGAAAACCTAACCAGAGAGCAGTACGTGTATCTCGCGAAGCTTGCCGAGCAAGCCGAGAGATACGAAGAAATGGTTCAATTCATGCAAAAGTTAGTCCTCGGATCGACTCCAGCGTCTGAGCTTACTATCGAGGAGCGTAATCTCTTGTCTGTGGCGTATAAGAACGTCATTGGTTCACTCCGAGCCGCTTGGCGGATCGTCTCTTCTATTGAGCAGAAGGAAGAAGGTCGGAAAAACGAGGAGCATGTGGTACTTGTTAAAGATTACAGATCCAAGGTCGAGGCTGAGCTCTCTGATATCTGCGCCAGTATTTTGAAGTTGTTGGATTCTAATCTGATACCTTCAGCCTCAGCTAGTGAATCCAAGGTGTTTTACTTGAAGATGAAAGGAGATTATCATAGGTATATGGCAGAGTTTAAAGTCGGGGATGAGAGGAAAGGCGCTGCTGAAGAAACTATGCTTTCTTACAAGGCTGCACAGGTGCCCGTCATTTTTCTAAATTTAGTATTTTAGATGTGTTGTTTGGTTGCTGAAAAGAACGAATAGATGCTCCCTACTTGCTGCCAATTGCTAAATTTTTTAACTTTATTGTGGGTGATGAATAATCAGAAATTTGGGAATTCTTTAGTAATGGAATCGCAATTTGCTCCATCACTGTCCCTGTCATAGTAATACTTGGGATATTTTCATGTTTAATTTTCTAGTTCACTTCCCTTTTAACTACCCATGTAGAAAATATTCACGGTTTTGTTGAGCGTAGTGTAGAAAATTATGATTTTTTGCGGTCATTGCTAGGTGCAAAGGATACTTGGCAATGAAATTTTGTTTGAAAATATACTTGGCTTTAATATTTTTTGATACAGAGATGTAATTTTGTTTGAAGCTCATGTTTTCTACTTTTTTTGGTTCAATGAGATCGAGTGTTCTGATCATGCTGGAAACTTCTTTCTTGTGAAGGATATTGCAATGGCGGATCTTGCACCCACCCATCCAATAAGGCTTGGGCTAGCCCTTAATTTCTCTGTATTTTACTTTGAGATTCTGAATCAGTCTGATAAAGCATGTAGCATGGCCAAACAGGTAAGTTATATTACTGTTATCTTTTGGTTAAGTGGATGGCTAAATTTTGTATTATTACTCAGTTTTGTAGTTTATTTTTCAGTTTATGACAAGGTCATGCTTCATTGAGTTGAGTGATGAACTACAATCTATATTAAGCTGTTTTATATTCCCTTATACTGCATTCTTTTAATCTGAACTTGCTTAATTTTTTTATGGCGGGAATAACTAGACCACTCGATGTATAATTTGAATTCATGGTTTTAGCTCGTCACACTTGATTAGTGGATCATGGTCGTTGTGAGTCTCCTTTATTGAGCTGGTGGATGTATCACTTTGGATAGTTTGTTGGAAGGAATGAAATGGGTGCTCATTATTTAGTGTTGTTTGTTTTAAAGAGGGAGTTCATTGATAGGAACCCAAATCTGTATTTCTTGATTGTCAATCTACAACATAGAACGTAGGACATTTCCTTACAATCTAGGCATTCGAGTCCCTAGTGACTCCCCACAACTACTCTCTTATCCCTGTTGAGTTATGGAGTCTAATTTGTGGATTAGGGTATTTTGGTATTTTCACCATGTTTTCATAACCCTATTTCTTTAGGTATATAAAGATGTAATTAGGGTTTTGGAGGTTGAACGTGAGTGAGAGAGAAACAGTGAGGCTGAGGCAAAACCAAGAAACAATTTCTGTAACTCTGATTTGATCATAGTGAAATCTGTTGGCAGCCAGTGGACGTAGCTCTCAAACTGAGAGTGAACCACTATAAACTGTGTGTTTTCTATTTTCTGTTTTTCTTTGATCAATCGTTTCGACACAAGTCGGATTAGAGCGTCTAATCTCAACACCCTCTAATCCCAGCAACTGGTATCAGGGCTTCAGGTTGAAGCGGTTTCGATAATCAGGGATTGATTTGTCGAAAGTATCGAAGGAGGAACGAGTTCTTGATTTGATTTTTGGAAAAGAAATAAAAAAAAAAAAAAAAAAAAAGTTGCTGCCCTAGGATCGCTGCCCGTGTGAGAGAAGGAAGCTGCCCGAAGCCTACTGCTGCCCGAAAAAAAAAACCAGATCTGCCCGAAGCTGTTTTCTTCTCCAGAGCTGCATCTCCATCGACGAACCGAAGCAGCAGCGCCGAAGACAGAGTTCGCCGATCGACTCTGTCCATCAGCGAAGAAACCAAGTCGCGTCGCACCACTGCCACGACGAAGCCTACCGTTCGGTCCAGCGAAGAATCGCGGCGAAGCGTCGATCCGTCCGAAGCTTGCCAGCGTCGTCGATCAGCGGCCACCAAAGCAGCGAGAAGTGGTCGTGTCCGCCGCCGTCGATCGATCCAGAATAGAGGAGCGACGCAAATCGTCCCTCCCGCTCTGCCGTCCGTCGCCGATCAGCCCACCCGACGAATCTCCATTGAGCAGATTCGATTTTTCTGCTAACCGATAAAAAAAAAAATGGATTTTTTTCTACAGGTTGAAGAAATATTTTGGGAAAAATATTTGGTGAATATTGATTGGATTATTTTTTTAAATTGATAAAATGTCAGGTGAAGACAGTACATATGGTATTAGTAAATTTGATGTGACTGATTATGCTTTCTGGAGAATGCAGATTGAAGATTGTTTGTATGGAAAGAAGCTTCATATTCCGTTGAGTGAGAAACCGGAAAAAATGGAAGATGCTGAATGGAATCTTCTTGATAGACAGGTTTTGGGAGTCATCCGATTGACGCTAACCAAAAGTGTTGCTCACAACGTTGCAAAGGAAAAGAGCACCGCAGGATTAATGAAAGCGTTATCTGATATGTACGAGAAACCGTCTGCAAATAATAAGGTGCATCTGATGAAGAAATTGTTCAATCTGAAAATGGCTGAAGGCACTTCTGTAGCAGCTCATCTGAACGAATTTAATACAGTGGTAAATCAGTTGAATTCTGTAGAGATCGACTTTGGGGATGAGGTACGTACCCTAATTTTACTGGCATCTTTACCGAATAGTTGGGAGCCTATGAGAGCAGCAGTCAGTAATTCAATTGAAAGCTCAAAGTTGATATTTACTGATGTGAGGGATCGAATTCTAGCCGAGGAAGTTCGAAGAATTGATTCTAGTGAAACATCGACGAGCTCAGCATTGAATGTGGAAAACAGAGGGCGAAATAGTAACAGAAATTCTAATCGGGGCAGAAGCAGAAGCAGATCAAAGTCGAGAAATGGAAGGAGTCAGTCTAAATCTAGGAGAAAATTTGAGTGCTGGAATTGTGGCAAGCAGGGTCACATCAAAAGGGATTGCAAAGCACCGAAGAAAAACAGTATTGATAAAAGTGATGGAGCAAATTCAGCAACTAAAGAAAACACAGACGCGTTGATTCTTTTAGTCGATAGCCCAATAGAATTATGGGTGTTGGACTCGGGAGCATCTTTTCATACCACGGCACATAGAGAATTACTTGAAAATTATGTAGCTAGAAATCATGAGAAAGTCTATCTTGCAAATGGTGAGCCACTGGATATTGTTGGCATCGGGGACATAAAATTAAAGATAACAAACAGGTCAGTTTGGAGTATCAGTAAAGTGAGACATGTTCCGGGGTTGATGCGAAACTTGATATCAGTGGGACAGCTTGATAGTGAGGGTTACCACGTCACTTTCGGGATCAATGTTTGGAAGGTAACTAAGGGAGCAATGGTTGTTGCTCGAGGTCAGAAAACAGGAACCCTATACATGACATCTACATGCAGAGATACAATTGCAAGTGTTGACAGTCAAAGCAACACAGATTTATGGCATTGCAGGTTGGGCCATATGAGCGAGAAAGGAATGAAAATTCTTGTCAAGGGTGGTCAGATTCCAGAGTTAAGGTCTGTTGAGCATCAGTTATGTGAGAGTTGTATTCTTGGCAAGCAGAAGCGTGTCAGTTTCCTAAAGGTTGGGAAAGAGCCAAAGAAGAAGAGACTTGAATTAGTGCACACCGACGTGTGGGGACCCGCAGAAGTTTCTTCTATTGGTGGATCAGTCTATTATGTGACTTTCATAGATGATTCAACAAGAAAGGTATGGGTCTATTTTTTGAAGAAAAAATCTGATGTTTTCAGTGTGTTCAAAAAGTGGAAGGCCCTGGTCGAAAATGAAACAAACCTGAAGGGGAAATGTCTAAGATCTGACAATGGAGGTGAGTATATAGATGCAAATTTTAAAGAATATTGTGCTGTAAATGGAATCAAGATGGTGAAGACTATTCCTCGAACGCCTCAAGAAAATGGAGTAGCTGAGAAGATGAACAGAACGTTGAATAAGCGTGCAAGGAGCATGAGATTGCATGCCGGATTACCTAAAACGTTTTGGGCAGAAGCAGTCAGCACAGCAGCATTCTTGATCAATAGAGGACCCTCCGTACCTTTGAATTTTAAACTTCCAGAAGAAGCTTAGAGCCGAAAAAAGGTAGATTTTTCGTTCATGAAAGTATTTGGTTGTTTATCTTATATTCATGTTGATGATTCAAATAGAATCAAACTTTGATCCGAAATCTCAGAAGTGTTTTTTCATTGGTTATGGTGACTCCGAGATTGGTTATCGTTTCTAGGATAATCAAAATCGGAAGATCATACGCAGTAGGAATGTCATCTTCAACGAGAAGGTTCTCTACAAAGATGCAGTTGGTAACACTTCAGATAGTGGGAGTTCAGTGTTGAAAGAGTCTACTGTGGTCAACTTCAGAGATTTTTCAGGAGAAGATACTCCGACTAGAAAAGAAGATCAGAGTATTATTGAAGAAGAAGTTGATGAGAATACAGCTCCAGAAGAAAATTTGCAAACGCCGATTATAGAACCAAGACGATCATCCAGAACTAGCAAAGCAACTCAGAGATGGTCCCCGTCTCTAAATTATATTTTGCTTACTGACAGAGGTGAACCAGGATGTTATGAGGAAGTTAAACAGTCAGATGATTTGATTGAGTGGGAGGCAACCATGAAAGATGAAATGGACTCACTGAAGTCAAATGAAACCTGGAAATTGACTAAGTTGCCGAAGGGAAAGAAAGCACTGCATAACAAGTGGGTTTACCGGATTAAAGAAGAACCTGATGAAAGCAAGAGATTTAAAGCTAGATTAGTTGTCAAAGGTTTTCAGCAGAAAGAAGGCATTGACTACATTGAGATCTTCTCACCAGTGGTGAAGCTGACGACGATCAAAACTGTTTTGAGTTTGGTTGTG
Source organism: Begonia loranthoides (assembly GCA_022433065.1). Lineage (NCBI taxonomy): Eukaryota > Viridiplantae > Streptophyta > Magnoliopsida > Cucurbitales > Begoniaceae > Begonia > Begonia loranthoides. The sequence goes on along the minus strand of CM039479.1, from coordinate 25,584,847 downwards.
AAAGAAGATCTTCATTTGCAGCAAATGGACGTGAAAACTGCTTTCCTTCACGGCAGTTTAGATGAAAAAATCTACATGCGTCAACCACAAGATTTTGAGGTGAAGGGGAAAGAGGAGTTTGTGTGTAAACTTCTTAAAAGTTTGTACGGTTTGAAACAGGCTCCAAGACAGTGGTACAAGAGATTTGACAGCTTCATGAACAGTTTTATCAGATCCATTTTAGAAGATGGTGTGTTGGCACTTGAGAAGATATCAGGGAGTCGAAATCCAGCTGACATGTTGACGAAAGCTGTGACTAGTGAGAAGCTGAAGTTGTGCGCAACTTCAGTTGGACTTCTTGGATGAGATATGTGCATGATGCCGCTGCAGATGGAGAAATGATGTGATTAGTCTCCAAGTGGGAGATTGTTGAGTTATGGAGTCTAATTTGTGGATTAGGGTATTTTGGTATTTTCACCCTGTTTTTATAACCCTATTTCTTTAGGTATATAAAGATGTAATTAGGGTTTTGAATGTTGAGCGTGAGTGAGAGAGAAACAGTGAGGCTGAGTCAAAACCAATAAAAAATTTCTGTAACTCTGATTTGATCATAGTAAAATCTGTTGGCGGCTAGTGGACGTAGCTCTCAAACTGAGAGTGAACCACTATAAACTGTGTGTTTTCTATTTTCTGTTTTTTTTTTATCAATCGTTTCGATACAAGTCGGATTAGAGCGTCTAATCTCAACACCCTCTAATCCCAACAATCCCCTCTCCCTCCCCAACTATGTATCGTCTTTTTATAATAGACGACTAACAACTATTCTCAACTACTTTCTTATAACTTCCTACCTCCTAACCTATCATTACTCCCGCCTTAAAAAAATCACCTTGTCCTCAAGGTGGAAGAAAATGAAAAATATATTTTTTAACTACATTTTCGTAATATTCCTCTCTAATGTATTGTAATTCGTAAAACTTGATCTGGATCAAATTATCCTTGATCAAGTCATCCTTAATATTCTTCAAAGAAAGAAAAGTAAAATCAAACTTAAAAGTTGTTTTTGTCCCGCATAGCCCGTTAGCCCAGGTTGAAAAATATTGGTTTATCATACTCCCTTCTTTATCCAAATGGGCCATAATGGAACTTAGCCCAAGGTACTTCAAACAATCTTCGAAAAACAACCAATGTTCCTGTGTTGCAATTACCTCGTCCAACTCATCCATTGCCACCATGGCAGTCGCCGATTCCTTCACTTCCATCATCGCTGACTCCTTGCTTGCAGTCGTCTGTTCCTATCCTGCAGTCACTGGCTCAATTCCTGCAGTCGCGAAAATCTAGCTTCGTTTTTCTCCGATTTTTTTCGTAACCAATTCTTTGCGAACGTCAGTTTGCTCGCAACAAGATTCCTCAGCCGCCGATTCTCCGTTTCCTTCTTAGGCTGATTCTTCGGCAGTTGCCTTTTGCAACTAATTGGAAAATGTATCCAATTCTTTGAGTTTCTTCGCCGTTGCCTGGAAACCCTTTTTCTTCGGTTCTTGATCTTCGTAGTACCCATCCCAATTTTTTTTTTGACAAACTTTATTTTCCTTTGTGACCCGATTTCAGCAAACTTCCACAATCTCTGTTTCTTGGTCGCCCGAAGCAGAAACTTCTAATTCATATTTCTTTTCCTCCAAAAAGATTTCTTTTGTGGCAGATTCTTCATGCTCATTTTTTTTCTCTCTTGCTGCTTCCAACTTTACCATCTCAGTCAGATGATTTGAATGCTGTCTTGATACATGTTGTTCATCCAGCCACTTAAGAACTCGAGCAAGTTGTTCTTGCAACTGTTCCAGGTTGCTATTCACCTTTTCATAAACTTCCGTAATCTCTTTCCGCAAATTCATTTTCTTCCCTGGAATTGGAACTGCTCTGATACCAAACTGATAGGAACCCAAATCTGTATTTCTTGATTGTCAATCTACAACATAGAACATAGGGCACTTCCTAACAATCTATGCATTTGAGTCCCTAGTGACTCTCCACAATTACTCTCTTATCCCCTCTGCCTCCCCAACTATGTATCGTCTTTATATAATAGACAACTGACAACTACTCTCAACTACTCTCTTATAACCTCCTACCTCCTAACCTATCATTCATCTACGTTGAGCTTTGATATCGTCAATTTTGCTTATTTCCTTAGCTCTCACATCAAGCAATATTTGCATCCAAGCTCAAAATTTTTATGTCAAATCCTTTTTATCCTCCTAAGCAATATTTCCATGCCATCTTACCTCTCTGGTGTTGTTCCAGCATCACCTCAATCTTAATTGATAATCTGGTAAAATTGGGATGCAAGGATGAGCCACATGGAAACTCTTTGTCCAAAACAACAAACGCGATTCTCATGCCGAATTTGCTATGTGCTTGCTATTATGACTGGTTTTTTTGTATGTATGTAATGATTTACAGTGACTCTAGAGCTTATCTCAATTTTCTTTTAAACAAGGCATTTGAAGAAGCCATCGCTGAACTGGACACTTTGGGTGAAGAATCATACAAGGACAGTACTCTCATAATGCAACTGTTAAGGGACAACCTCACACTTTGGACTTCGGACATGCAGGTCAGTTCGACATCCAAATTTCCCTCTTTAATTATTCTCTCTTCTTTCTTTCTTCATTTGATTTTTCTTTCCATAACCGGTATTTATTGTTTCTGCAGGATCAGTTAGATGAGCCATAACCCATCATCACAAGCTTAATCTTCTTTGTTTCCAAGGAGGTGGGCTTTGAATGTCATCTGTGTCTTCTTTTCTCAAGTATGCAAACTTAAAACTAGAACATCATGCACTCATGAATTGATGTTAGTAATCTTGAGTAGTTGACAAGTAACATGAAAATTGGTGGCTGCATTTGATTGGAATATGCATGTTTTTAACGTAGTCTAATATATTGAAACTTCATATCAAATCCAATGTCTGTTTTTACGGTGTTGTCATAATTCTAAGATTAATCAAATGTGGACTCATCAGTTGAGCAAATATTTCAAAGATTATATACTATATGCTTCCATTTGTTATAAAACAAACCAGTTGAGAAGAATAGGAAGAAACATTCTTTATAGATAGACGGGATCAAATGATAGATCGAGGTTAAATACAAAAGATAATGTCTATTATACCGACTCCAGCTGAGTTTCAATTGTTGCTGTTTTCTTTTAATTTTTGCAGTAAATAGCATGAATTGAAGGTTGAGTTGTTCAAATTTTATAGACTGATGTTAGGAATTTCTTTTAATTTTTCATTCTAATCGTATTTCTTGACAGCATGATCATTAATTAGTGTAATTTAATCTTAATTTAATATTATAAATGAAGTCATATCAAATCTTTTAGCCATCAGTTTATCATCTATTAGTAATTAATATTTATTGATAATAAATTTAAAAAACTGAAATAATAACAATAATGATAGATCGAAGATCTGCGTGGAAACTCTCTTTAAAAGTTAAAACCGTAGGTTGAATTGGAAAGTTCCCATAGGCTACTTCCACTTGTTAGGCGCGACTTGTCGTCAATATTCACTGGACGACGAATCGAAAAGTAACAAATTACCTTCACCAGCCCAGCCCACTTTGGGTCGTCTTGTAGACTTTCTTGCCCACTCCAGTTGTACCAGGTGCATTCTTCATTAGCTTCAAGGTCGGGTCGGAGCAGGACAAATCCAGATTCTTCACCTTGCTAATAATTTAATTACAATCTGACATGTTTAATAATTAGCATATTTGTAACATTTTTCTTATGGCGATAGTAAATGATATTTAACCAGTTTTTTAATTATGACAATTTTTGTATTTTATAATTTTGTCTTTCAATGTTATTTAATTGGGAAATTAATAAATCAACCACTGTACTATACGATCAATGACAAATCAACTGCTGAACAATTTTTGCTAACAACTTAAACATTGAACTATTGAGAATTGATTGAGCAAATATCGCAGTTACGTTTTCTGTTAAAAAACGTAGTCGTTCTGCTGCGGAACATTATATTTCCTTTAAACAGAGTTTAAAAAATTACTCTCTGTTGTGCAAAACAACGTTCTGCTATGAAAATATTACTTTTTGTTGCGAAAAGACGATTTTCCGCAGAGGAAAGTCTTTCTTCTGCGAAAAGTGAAAAATTGGTGATGAGAACTGGATGACAACGACGGACTTGGAGGAGGAAAGAAATGTAGGCGATGAGAACTGGACGGTGAAATTTAGAGGAAGGTGAACCACTAGAAGATGTTTGGAAAAGTGAAAACATGATAATTGTTTTGGACGACGAGAAGACCATGTTAGAGCTTCTCGAAATCGTCTTCATGGTAAAATTGTTTCTATTATTCTGATATTAGCAAAAAAAAAAAAGAAGTAGAATTAATATTGAAGATTATTTTTCCCGGATTCAGTTTTATGTTGAAGATGTTTTCATTGCAGGTTCAACGTAAGGGCGATATTTTCTCTATCTATTTATCATAGTTCAATGTTTAAATTGTTAGTAAAAATTATTCAGTGGTTAACTTATCATTGATTTTATAGTACAGTAGTTGATTTGTTAAATTCACTATTTAAATCGATAAAATCAACATAAATTATGTACCACAAGAGTAACACTCGTACTAAAAAATTATGATTTCCCCTTTATTAATGACATTTTAATGTTTTAAGATTCACCCGATGAGAAATTTCAACTATTATGATGTTCGAAAGATTAATTTTATTAAAAGTGATAAATTTAAGCTAAAAATATAAAAACTTTAAATAGTGTTCTAGGCACCATATCAAATAGGGAATTAATAAATCAATTATTGTACTATGGGATCAATGACAAATCAATCATAGAATAATTTTTGCTAACAACTTAAACACTGAACTATGAAAAATGAATGGAGTAAATATTGTGGTTACGTTAGCTTTCCGTAGCGGAATGTTGTCTTTCCGTTGCGGAAAATGAGTCATTGAAATAGAAATCAAGAAGTTGTCTGTCTGCAGAGGAAAGTGATCTTTCCGCAGAGAAAAAATAATTTTTCACAGAGAAAAAATAATTTTCTGCAGAGAAAAATCTGCATATAAAAAAAATTAATTATCTTATTCGTAGAAAAACACAAACAATACGATTCTCATATAGATAATCAAACAATTCTAAATTATCCGAAATCTAAAATATTAACATTATTTCACAAAATCTTATAAATTATAGAACTAAAAAAATTAAAATCAATTTATATACTATTTTCTCAAATCTATTATCCATTAATATTAGTTATTTTTTACTGAAAGTCTATAAAATTATGATTTATTTTTATTTTTTCATGGTTATTTACTATTTTCACTGCCCATTTTTAAAAAATTAACGACAATATTTACTTTATTTATTTTTCATAATTTAGTATTTATATTGTTAAGAAAAATTATTTAATTATTGACATAGTTGATTTATTAATATCACTTGGAAATATTAAATCAATGGTAATATTGGAGGAAGAACCGACGACGTTGGATCAAGGACTGTAAATGGAGGGTGGAGATGGAATCAAAATCCATTGGGCAGGGGGCATGTCGTTGTACTTTTTCGTACTTTTTTTCTTACAAAATCAACCTTCGTACTGCACCCCTCAATCCCAACCCCATGCGCATTATTGTCTTTTTGACTTTTTACTGCCCTTTTCTTTTCTTTTCTTTTTTGGTCCCTCATCCTTCCATTACTTATTTTGTAGTCCTCATTGAGGACTTTATGTATGTATTTGTTGATTCGGTTTTTATAATAACTCAAACCCGACCGGGTTTTCTATGGCATTATACAAATATTTAATATTTTAAATATTACTTAATTAATATACATGTGAGACAATCTGCATTTATTTTATATTATTAAGGGTAAATAACACTGTAGACCTTATAGTTTGCAATCAACGACAAGTCAAACCCTGGAGATTTTTTTTAACAACTAAAACCCTGAACTATGAGAAAATGTCGCCGGCGACCTCGCAGTCACGATTTCCGTCCAGAGCCGTCGAGGTTAACGACGCCGTTTGTACCCTATCTAACGGCGTCGAACGGAGTCGAAGGGCGATGGGAGAGCCGACGGTCGAATCGTCCAGGGCCGACCGAAGTACGACATTTGCTGGCCGTTGGATCGACGAGGATCGTCCCTCGTCTGGATCGACGACCAGGATTGAATCTGGCGTCCCTGCCAGATGCGATGACGGACAAAGATCCTTGGCCGTTGGATCGAGCGAGGGACGTGCCTCAGATCGACGGCCAGGATTTAATCCACCTGGCGAAGACGGACGTCAATCTTTGTACGTTGGATCCTCGCCTGGATCGAACGGTCAGTAGTGACTCCAAATTAATTGGGTCACGTGCGGGTTACATGCGATCCTAAATCGCCAGAACTCCCCATTATGACGGACGTCCGTGGGAATACCACGGACGTCCGTCTTTAAATAACACGTCATCAGCATCTGGACGGTGTCCGTCGGACCATGACGGACGTCCGTCATAACCAAAACGACGGTGTTTTCGTCCTGACGGATGACAAAACGCTGCTTACACTCGCGAAGGGCGTCCAAGCCCTAGAAATCGCCCTGTATCCGATGAGAGCAGTTATCCGATGTCGTCCGTCAAGACGAAAACAGGGCGATTTCTAGGGCTTGGACGGAAATCGTAACTGCGAGGTCGCCGGCGATATTTTTTCATAGTTCAGGGGTTTAGTTGTTAAAAAATAATCTCCAGAATTTAACTTGTCGTTGATAATAAACTATAGGGTGTACAGTGTTATTTACTCTATTATTAATAAAATATGGAAATAAAAATAAATAAAGTCAAATAAAGAGTCTTCTCAATCTGAATCGGGCAAAGTAAACTAGCTCCACTCAACCAACTGATTGAAGCTAGGCTCAGGCCAGCTCAATCAACCTTTAAGTAAATTGACCGGAGAAGTGTGACCCGTCGACCTCACTGACAGACACCATCAACCCACTTTCCAACAAATCCATTGTATTCGCTTATCAAGTTTAACTCAAAAATTAACTGTTCTTTCGTTGTTCATGTATTTAATCTAACATGTTAATAAAATCAATAATTAGTCAAGAAATCTGCAATAAGAGAGAGAAGCAGGTAGAAAAGCAAGAGAGAGAATGCTGTGAAGGAGGGAAGCCCGGAGTAACAGACATGGATGGCGACCTCAGTGAAGAGTCCGAGAGAGACTGTCATCCAGTCAGCCATTGGAAAACCAACAGCTGAAGAGTGAAGACAGATGAAAAATGATTAGGCATGGCTATGGAAGAAGGATTTAAAGAAGACAAAAAGATGAGAAAAATGGAAGCATCTCTGTCAAAGAGGTCGGCGGCGTGCATGCTGATGCAGAATAATACTACCTCATTAAACTATAGTTTGACCCGACCCAAGTCTTCTCCTTGTTCCCCCCCCTCTCTCGCCTCTCTCCCCCTCTCTCTCTCTCTCTCTCTGGAAGGACGAGCCTAAGCGTGCACGAATGCATGCGCCTGCGGCCTGCCTATTACTATTTACTTCATCTTCCTCTTAACCCACTTGTCACGCCCTTCTTCTTTGTTTGTTTCTGCTCTTTCTGGGGATTTGCTCTGCGTCTCCCGGTCAACAGCTGAAGTAGCCTGATCGGACGGTCGGAAACGTGGAAGACGTACATTTTTTTAGGGTTTAAGCAAAATGTCAAATAGGATAAGACTGATTGTTAGTTAACAAAAGGACTGATCCGCGTGATGAAGATATCTCTTTTTTTTATTTATTAATTAATTTAATTAATTTCAAATGTCTTCTTCTTCTGACTGACTGCTACCAAGATTTGGTTGTCGGGAATAGCAAAGATTTTCTCACCCATTTTTTATTTTTTATTTATTAATAATTAAACTTAATATCCAGTTTTTGCCTTTTCTCTTTCTTTGTTCTAAAAATGGTGATATAATAGTCCTCTTCTTGCACGGCCTTTAATCTTTCTCGTCCATCTCTTAGGGCGTAGCCTACCATGGCTTTGACCTTGTTGATCCCCACTCATCCTTGAAGCAAATAAATTATTACTATTACTTACCTTTTGTTGAACTATCACAAGAAAACTAATTTAATTATTAAGATGTGTCAAATAGTAGTTCAAAGTATTTTGATTGAAGTGCATCCATAAAATAATTACAACTATAATCATGAAAAATTTACTTGCCACTTGTTAATTGATATAAGATAAATTATAAATAGTTAAAATAATATATTAATAACAGCACGTTATAACGTGAGATTAAAGTGTCGTAAATTTAGCATTATTGTGAAAATATCATCAAAATTAAAGAATTTTTGTTACACAAAAACACTTGCACACATCCATTCTGTTGAAAAAATATATATACAACGACAAACGATAGAAAAATGCGATAAAGAATCAAGAACACCAGAATTTAAGTGATTTAAACAAAATCGTCCTACATCCACAAGTATAACATTTTTATATACGTCTTAATATTACAAGAAGTATCACAATAACATAGCCATGAAAAACTAACCCGAAAGACTTACAGCAAGAATACTTTATTCTCTATATCTCTAAGATGTTTCTTCCTTCACCCACTCTCTGTTCACCTCTGTTTTCTTCTTCGACAACATAACATAATACAGGTAAACAAATAGTTACACAATTACACTGCATCAACTTATATTTACACCTCTACTAACATTGAAAATAACCACACTAGACCCAGATAATAAGTTTTTAAACTGAGTCAATATTAACACATACCGAATATTTTGAGTTCAACATCTTAATTTAATATTCTAGTACGAGAACTACAAACGTTCGTGTTTTATATTTTCAAATATTATTATAATTTCAAATTATTTGAGTAGTTATATGTGGTACTACTAACTATGGAGTAATTGTATGCACATACTTTTATTACAAAAGTGAGGTGTTGATATTTTGTTAGTATTAGTAAACTAAAGATAAAAGAGAGGCAGAGGTAAAAGACAGCGTCGGTCGCACGTGGGAATTGTAATTGTGGGCAAAGAAATGAGAGGGCAAAGCGAGGCGCACGTGTTTGATGATAGGGAAGGGATGAAGAGAGAGGCCTCATCACCAATGGCGATGGCGATGGCGATGGCGATGGCTGTGGCTGGCTCAATCACGTGCATTCTGGAGCCACTAAAACCTCTTCCAAACACGGGGCTAGAAGAAGAAAAGGAAAAGAGAAGATGGTTGAGACTTTGTGATGGGGTCATTCCTAATTCTTTCGATAAAATAGTGCAGAATTAGAATAAAGTCATCTCTTTAGAGTCTAAGAAAGTGAGAGTTTATGCAAATGGGTTCCTACTTTCTCTCTCTAAGATGGGTCGAATGGGGTACGTAGAGTATGACTGTGGCTAATGTTTAAGCTTTGCTTGCCGAGCGTGTATGTTTTCTGGTTGGAGAATCCACGACCAAATGGATGCTTCCCATCCCCACCACTACCCTCTCTACCTCACTGTGCTTTTGCACAATTATGGAATTCAATTGCGATCTAACGTGTTTTTAGGTTTTGGATCAAAATCCAAATTATGGATTTGATCCTGGTTTGAACCAGAATTTGTGAATCGCGATTCAAATAAGTTTTTTTACATTCAAAAAGCTGTTAATACATAGTTGTTCGATGCTAAGAACTAGTCACGGTTGTCAATAGAGTTATGAACCGGATCGAACCGAGATTAAACGCCTTCTTTCGATTCAAACTAAACCAGTTCTACCCATCACTACCACCGCCATCTACCTCGTTCAATGTTCAAGCTGGTCGAACAGATAATAAATACTCGCAACAAATTTATGTGTTAAAATAAACGAAAATTAGACCCAAAAAAAAAAAACCTAAATTAAACTAACCAGATATATATAAATCAGAACATTCAATCCAACATACCTCTACGACAATTGTTACTCAATAAACAACTTTTACCTTTAAACGGAGAGCTAATTTAGCACTAGAAAAAGGTCAAGTGGGAGGAGAGAGAGAGAGAGAAGAGGAAGAAGCTTTGATTGGAGGTGGCTAAGTGTTCCCTTTCACAGAAACAAAAAAGGGCATTAAAATATGCATTAAATAAATATAATTATCGTGGTGTAATGGATCTTCTAATCTTACCTGGTCACAAGATATGGGTTCAGGTGAGAAATATGATGGGTTTTATATTTGGGGGGGTGGGTGATGGATCCATACCCCTGCCTTCTGCCGTTACCTTTTATTATTATATATTTTAATTTAAACCTAAGTTTAGAATCCTATGCATGTTCATATGTGACACTCAAAAATAAATATTAGTATCCCATAATACGAGACACGGGATAGGGATTGTCAGAGTGACGGCCATGATTACAAACAAATACACGTCTGATGAGAGGGACCCAACCCAATCAAGGGTTTGAACGGTCAAGATGCAAATAATTGAACGTAGGAGTGAAAGCATAGGATTCCATCCCTTTCCTTTAACTAGGGTTAGAAAGAAAAGATAATGGTCTGGTCGTCATCCTCAGTGGCTATGTCTTTCTCCTGTATTTTACCCCCCCATATATATATATATTAAATAAAGTGCTTTTTAGCTCTTTCTTAGCATCATTGCTTCGTTCGTGCCCACCATTTGTCCAATCCCATTCCTCAACTATTTTATTTTTACTAATTATCAAAAATAACTTTTTAACTCTTAAATTATTTTTCTTCCGATAAATCAACCATTCTCAAGCGTCTGTAGTTAAAATTGACCTCAAATTTTAGCTCTAGACGCTCAATTTTTAGACCAATTTTGACTAAGTACAACTGAATTTGAATGCAAAACGATCAGTTTCAACGTCGTAGATGCTCAGTTTCGAATTTAATTTTTATTGCAGACTCCTAGATGTGAACGCAGACGTCTGTCGTGGAATTGCAGACGCTTGAAAATAGTTTATTTGTTAAGAAATAATAGTTTAAAATTTGATATGTTAACAAAAATAGTTAAAATGTCAATTTGTCACTTACTTCATAGTTGAATTGTTATTTTGATAAATACTCTTTTTTTTTTTGATTACTCAAATGACATAACAAACTAGTTTGAAAATAATATCTGAATTACTACATGATGATAAAATTAGTGCGATTCCAATACAATGTGACCCCAATGTTAACAACACTCTTGCTTGAAAGACTTCAGTTTATATTTAGTTTGACGTGATTTATAATTATAACTGTTTAATGAGTTATTATAAAGTTAAGTAACGTGACAAATTAAACAATTTAAGATAAATTTTTAGGTTTCATTAATATAAAAAAAAAAAAACCTTAAAAATATGAAGCATATTATTAATACCATAACAAGTAATTTGCACTGCACAAAGATGAATAAAGTGGAAAGTATCACTATAATTGTGCAATTAAAGTGAACTTTACTAGTGGCTTGCCCACTCTACACACGGGGTTCATTAGTGAGTATTTGTTATCGAAAAACAACCTTCTACGCTAATGAAAGAAAAACTCTAATATCGCTGGATCAAATTGCAACCGGTGAATTTATGCAATTATGAAGAAATTGATGAGTCTTTTCTTCTCTTGGCAATTTAGATTTAAAAAAAAACAAATAATGTTTCATGGACCCATGGTGGATCAAGGCGTTTCTTAAGTTTTTTTTTTAGGGTTGACTAAAGTAAAAGGATGCTAAAACTAATGATGATATATGAAAGTTAGTCGGGAGCATCATCACGACGCCTATAAATTTGTTCAATTAGTCAAAAAAACTTATGAGTGGTTATGAGCAAGTGTCAAAATTCAATAGATAGTAGTAGAAGCTTCGACAGCGCTGCGATGCAGTGCGGTGCGGTGCTGTGCGACGGGGGAATGACAATTTGAGGAAGTTCTACTACTTCAACTTTGAGTAACAAAAAATATGATTAAAAAGGTGGGCGAAATAGGAAGAAGAAGTTTTGCTTTGCATTGAGTGCTTCCCCAACTTCAATCACACCCTATTGCTTTGAATAAAGCAGGGGGATTTCTTTTGGAATTATTGTTATTAAAATGAGAAACTAAAATAATATAAAAGAGAGAGCCAATGGATGACTGCCGCGTGGTGGTCAACTAATTGACCTAACCACAAACCTAAAGATCGTGGTAAAAGGTAACCCAACCCACGAGAGACGCTAATCTTACCCTGCTTCATCATTGTACACTAATACCATGCGTGCACTCTCCCTCTCCGTACACTCCACCAATGAAATTTCGCCTTTTTTTTTTTTTATTTTTTATTTTTTTAATTTCTAATATTTCTGGTATTTGATCAACGAAGGAGGGATATTCCTGTCAACTTTATTTCTATATAGACTCACTCTCTCTGTTCCCCATTTTGCCTTTTGACTGTATACGCGTCTTCATTGTCTTCATTGTCTCCTCTGTGTGCTCTGTGCTAATCAGGATTTTTCGTTCACGATTCTGCGCTTTCGCCGATTTTCTCCATTTCAGGTTGCTTGTCTTTTTTCTTCGCGTTATATGTCCTTTTTTTTTACTCGTTTCTCCCTGTTTTTAACGCTGTTGCTTGTTTTTTTTGCCGTAAATTATACGCTTCTTCAGGTCACTTTTGCTTCTCTTGCAGTTATCCGGTACCATTTCATGGTGGAATGGAAGTTGATCTGTTTCTTCGTTGTTGTTTCTGATGATTCTTTATAGATTTTCCCTGACTGTCTCATCGTTCTTCTGCCTTCTCCTAACTCTCAACCTTTTTCTCTAATTAGTCTAGTTTATGATGCATCTTTTCAGAATTTTGCTTTAGATCTCTCCCCCTTTGTCTCGTTTTCATGTTTGATGTACATTTTTAACGTCCTTTGATACTTTAATATGCAGATCTATGATTATTCTAATCTGTTTCGTTTGCTTTCTTCATCGACCCCGATTTCTCCTTCTCTAATCTATCATCAACTTGAAAATTTCGCAGTTTAGCTCAGTCATTTCTGGAAGAGGGATAGACCTGGCGATCTGTTTATTTGGATAAGCTTTGAACAGCATGCGGTGGTGGTTAACTCTCTCAGTTGACGTACTTCGCAAAGTCATTTCCTTGAATTTATACTGTAGAGTTATTCTGTAATTCCCCGATAAATCTCAGTCCTCTTCTCTTCAATATATTCCTTCTCTTTCTCAAATGGGTTCAAACTTTCTCGTTGTTGTTCCTTGTTATGTCCGCCAGATAAGTTGAAGCACGATAAATCCTCGCCTTTCTCTACCTTAAAATCTTCTCTTTCACTCTGCTGAAAATTCCTTTTTTCCCCCTGGTGTCCCTTTGAATCATAATTCCTTGTTGACTGTCTTTTAGCTACTTCCTTTAGGAGAAATTTTTGCTTTCAATTGGTATTGAAGGGCGATTTTAAAGTAGTAATGGTGTGCCAAGCTGCGAGCCAAACAAGATTTCGCGCATTGAAACACGAAAATGGAATTGCTGGAAGTGCTACCATTATTGTTAGAGTCATAGCTTGCTTTCAACCTCTCCAAGATTGCCAGGTTAATGAGGCTTAATGTTATTTCATTCTTCTGTTATTTTTCTTCGCATAAAATAGTTCTTAATCTAATTTTTTCATGTTTGTTTGTTTTGTCAGGCTGAGTATTTTCGTCATCTGCTGAAACCTGTTACGTAGATAATATTCCTGCCTTTGTTTTCGTTTTAAGCTGGAGTTTTTAGTTTATTTCCATTGTTCTGTAAGAAAGAGAAGAACTAGTGCCATTTAAGTTTGGAGAGCCTGGTCCTGGTAAGTTCTCAAACAATTAATGATCGTAAAGACATAAATTGTATCTTCTCGTTTGTCAATGACATTGTTTGATCTCTTTTAGGTTATTGTTTTTGAATGGGAGAACGCGGTGGAACTTGGCTTTCAAACCTGCATTTGGGTTTCCATCCCCCCTTTATGCGTAGTTCTCCCACTGTTCATGAAGACCCCTCGCAGGGTAATCTGATTTCTGGTTTGACAAGCCATAATACAAATGTGTCTTTGAAGAATGGGGCCGCTTTGCCTGCAAATGATTCTCGGTGTTGGTTTTATTCTTTGCCTCATTTCCAGCCCCCCATTCCACTCGCATCGAACTCTGTAGGTAATGCAGAGATAACGGCCCAGAATATAGCATCTGGGTTCGTACCAAAGAGATTTCTTGTTGTTGATCAATATAAGGATCAAATGACTTTGATGTTCAGCTCTGGGGTTGGAACGGCTATTAAGTGTTTGAACTCTTTGAGTCCTGAATTTCCTAATAGTTGCTTGAATTTCGAGGTACCAGTACGGGAGAAAAATTTAAATTGGAAAACCAATGCTGTTTTGTCGAGTGATTTGAGCAAGGAAGATGATTTTTCTACAGAGAGCGAGATGCACGAAGACACTGAGGAACTCAATGCACTGCTTTACTCCGATGAGGATGAAAGTGATTATGAGGAAGATGAAGTTACAAGCACCGGCCATTCACCCAACAACGATGCTGATGAGTGTAGCTTGAGCTTGGGGGAAGAAGTTGCAAGTTCTGTCGGACCAACGAGGAAACGGAAGAGGAGTGATGAAGAAGAGAATGGTGTCATACCATTCAAGGTGTATACTTCTGGTTCATCGAAAGAGAGAGAGTCTTTCAAGCGAGAAAGCATCACTGAATCTAAGCGTGGAAAGGAAAAAGGTTTCGAATTCGAAGATGTGAGTTCGTTTTCAAGCAATAAAAGAAGTAGAAAAGAGAAAATACGGCAAACAGTGAGTGTTCTGCAGAGCATAATTCCTGGCAGCCAGGGCAAGGAAGTAATGGCGGTGCTGGACGAAGCTATCCGCTATCTGAGGTACCTGAAACTCAAAGCCAAGACCCTTGGTTTGAATTCCGTTTGACAAACTATATAACTCAATGGAATGGATAATGAGCTGTTGTGCATTACTACTTAGCTGATACGACTTGAACGCTTTTGTCAATGATTGTGTTTGAGATATTAAAAAGAAGACTTCAATGGTGGAGTAAGAGGACCTTGTTTGGGAAGTAGTTTTCGTCTGTGGGGCTAGGTACCCTGTGGCTTTTGCGCCATTGAGGAAGGTGGATTAGGGGTAAAAAGATGAAGTTGTAGAAGTATATTAAGAGCTTGGTTGGATGTTATTGAAGTTTTATTGGTGTTGTTGTTGTCTTTATGTGTCTGTACTCACCTCGCATGCACGCATTTATTGTATGAGAAAGTTGATGTGTTTTGTGATTTGGATTTGAAAGTGG
Organism: Begonia loranthoides; assembly: GCA_022433065.1. Taxonomy (NCBI): domain Eukaryota; kingdom Viridiplantae; phylum Streptophyta; class Magnoliopsida; order Cucurbitales; family Begoniaceae; genus Begonia; species Begonia loranthoides. Next base: position 25,569,620 of record CM039479.1, on the reverse strand, counting down.
GACCATTGAATGAATTATTAGAGAGATGAGAGGAATAGCCAATTAGCCTAGTATCGCCCATGGGTCTGCTGCGGCAGAGGCCTGCCTGCAGGGCGGCAGGCGTGGTCGAGGATAAGAGGACTCGTATTATTTCTCACCTGCACTCTCATTCAATGCTCATAGGATTTGCTCCCCCTCGCTGCGTCCCTCGCCTTACCTTCGAACCATTTTAGTTTGAATTAGAATAAGTGTCTTCAATTTAAAATGCATTTCTGATGAATTTCATTGAATATGATATATTATAAAAGATATGTTTCTTTTATGTTTATAATTGGGTAATTAATCAATCAAATAATGAACTATAGAATAAGAGTGACAAGACAAACAATTTTTAGTTTTTGTTGATAAATAAAATGCTAAACTATGTAAAATATATTACGCAAATATCGTTGTCATGTTTTTTGTTAAAAATTTTTAAAAAAATTTCTAGGATAAATTGTCTTTCTACAACAAATTCGTACATGAAGTAGTAATTGAAATAAGATTTTATTTCCTTAGAGTAAGACTAATTTTCGTAGTGAAAATGATATTTTCTACTGTGGAAATTTATCTTCCGCTGCAAAATCTTAATTTTCTTATGGTGCAAGCACGATCCCAACCTAGAATACAATATTGAAGTAAATGACGACCAGTATTTCAATTAGTTTGTTTTCAACCTATATTAGATTATTTTTGCTTACTGGTCTTTAAAACTTAATCAACGAACGATATATATGAATTTTATATTTTTCAATTATTATATCTAGAAGAGTATATTTCGATACATGGATTGATATGAGAATAGAAGACACATTTATGTTAAGGAAACTAAGATTTCGTAGCGGAAAACAAATATCTTTTCCACTGTGAAAAATATATTTTCCTCAACATATATATGCATTTCGCTACGTTAAGTAAGTCTTTGACTATAATAACTTTATATATGGGTTGTTGCGGAATAAATTTTAAAATTTTAACAAAAAACGTAACAATGATGTTTGTTTCGTTAATTTCTTATAATTCAATATTTTATTTAGGGAAAATGACAAATCAACCATCGTACTTTGCGATCAATGACAAGTGAACCATTAAACTATTTTTGCTAACAAATTAACTACTGAACTATAAAAAAAAATCGCTGCAAACATCGCTGTCATGTTTGTCGTTAAAACTTAAACGTATAGATTTTGTTCCGCGGCAGATTGAATATGTATTGATTTCAATTCACTGCGTAGTGATATTTTAAAAAATAACGCAATAATATCAACGTTCCGCTGCGAATTGGGACATTTTCTGCAGCGGATTGACCATAATCCGCCGCGGATCATCGCGTCTCGTTTTAGGAATTCCTGGATGCGACGTGAATATTTGCATATCGATAATTCTCTCTATTTTCAACGATTTTGGATGCTTGATGACTTGTTTTCTATTTTTTTTCATGATGGATAGGTAGGAGAGATTTGTTTTGTCATTTGGTGCATATTAGAGCAGGTTTGGGCAGAAAAAAAATCTTTTACTCGAAAACTTCAGAAGACCATAACTTTGTGCTCAATTGATCGATTTGGACTATTTTTTTTTTTACTTCGCATAACTTTTTGAGATCTACGCGCTGGTAAGATGCCGAAGGCAACTTGTCCCAATTTCGGGGGCTACTGTAAATGGAAGTTTGAAACTAAAGAGGGAATTATAGTGAATGAGTGTTTTTTCTTGTGGCACAATGAATCAAGCAAATATTTTCTGATGTCAAACAATTAAAGGTCAAAAGGAGAAAAGACCAAGATTAAAGGCGTAGATGGATTATAAGCTTTAAAAGGAAGGCCATAAAATCAAAGAAGTTTGCACTCAATATACACCTTCATGAAGGTGGGCATCTATCGAACTAACATTTCCAAGAAAACTCTCTTTAATCGTTATATTTCTTTCACATAACTAAATAGATTAACAATATCAAATATTCGACAGAACCGCATATGTTTTTTCTGCCAAAAAACAAAAACTAATAAATAAAGTTCAATAAACAAACACTAGTCATATATCCCCAAATACAACACAAAACTGACACTACGCACAGAGCAGTGTATGGAAAGAGAAATACTTGGCGAACATGGGTGTGCCTGCTCACGATTAAATCATATAGACATTACCGCGAAAGCCAAAGGTCTCCATCGACGGCGCACCAAAAAACCACGAAAACCCTTAATGCGATCGTTTGGAGACGACTAATTGTTACGATGGAAGTGTTGATCATCAACACAACGGCTTCATTGGAAAGGAAGGCGTAAACGGGATATTAGACGTCGTCGCCAGCTGTCAAGAGAGTTAACTGGAAATGTAACTACTGCCGTTAACTGAAGAATGTTATAAATACTACAGGAGAAGTTAGAAGAGAGGGGTTGTTGAGCTGAATAATAGTTTTCTTTGTTAGTTTTCTTCTTCGTTTCTCTTGTAAACTTGTAAAAGCTGCAGATTACGGCTGGAATAATGCGGAAATCTTCTTCTCCATTTCTTGATAGTTTCTGAATCATAACAATTTGGTATCAGAGCTGTTCGATTCCGCCATGGCTGAAACTCGTGCTAAAGCTACTGAGGAAGCATTTCGAAAAATTGATGGTGAGTTGAAAAATATGGACTCTTCTTTTTCTACCATTTTTTCACGCCTGGAAGCTTCAGAGACGTTATTTCAACAATTAGCTACTCGCCAAGATCGAGCAGATGTTACATTACACGGATTCATTCAAGAATTCACAATTAAACAGGACTCCATTTTGACGGCGATTGCTCAGGCGATTCCTTCACGGCCAGAAGTGATGCAACCACCTGTTGCCCCATCTTCGGCACCGTCTAGTTCTCATAATCCCCCTGTACAGGACAGTCCGAGGCAAGACTTTATTTCTCCAAACAGAGGACCTCGTATGGATTTTCCAATTTTTTCTGGGGAAAGTCCGCGAGAATGGCTGCGAAAGGTCAATAGGTTTTTTCTAATGCAACAAATACCTGCCCATTTACGCTTAGGAATGGCAGAAATGTATTTGCAAGAAAAGGCCAGCATTTGGTTCGACGGTTTTATATCTACATACCCTCAGGCTAATTGGGATTTGTTCGCTTCAGAACTTTGTCGTCGGTTTCTTCTTCTACAGCTGAAGAGGTTATTGAAACTTTCGCCAAAATTGTTCAAACAACTACGGTGATAGACTACATTGAAAGGTTTGAATCTCTCAAGTCTTTAGTTCAACCTTCTTTACCAAAGATGACAGAATCATATTATATTGCTATCTTCAACAGTGGGCTGAAAGACGAAATTAAGTCCACTGTGAAAATTAATAAACCATCTTCCCTTGCTCTTGCTTTTGAGGTTGCCCTTCTGCTCTTGCTTTTGAGGTTGCCCTTCTGCAGGAACAATCCATTCTTGCATTACAGCGCCTTCCAAAAATCAGTAAGACATTTGTTTCTTCTAAGTGGCCTGACAAAAATACTTTGAGTACTAATTTGAATGATTCTGCTGTTATTTCTAAATTTCCCAAATTGTCAGTGACAGATTTGAATATGAAACGTAAGTTGGGTTTATGTTTTAAAAGTGATGAAAAATATACGACTGGCCATGTTTGCAAGAATAGTTCTCTGAATTTTTTGTTGGTAGCTTCTTCAGAAGAAGATGTCCCTGCTTTACTTGATTCTGAGGAAAATTCTGCTGTTGTTATTCATGATGAAACAGAGGTATCTGTTAATGCAATTGCCGGATTTACAACGAATTCCACTATACGTATTACCGGTCAGATTGATTCTCAAAAAATATCAATTCTTATAGATAGTGGGAGTAGACATAGTTTTGTTGACGAATATGTTGCTCATCGACTGTGTTTGCCGGTAGACCACTGTAAGTGTCTAATGGTGACTGTGGCAAATGGGGCAAAAATTAATAGTGCAAGCATTACTGATCCGGTTCATTGGCATATGCATAATCACCGTTTTTATTTTTCCTTCCGTGTATTACCATTGGGAGGAAGTGATATGATATTGGGTATTGATTGGATAAATTCAGTAAGCCCTGTCACATTTGATTTACCCAATGGAATTTTCTGCATCACATTACTTAACTCTGTTGTCAGTTTACCTGTGTTCCCAACTAATCATAATATCGATATTTGCACTCCGAAAACATTCACAAATGGAATTCAGCAACAGGTTTATTCCTTGTGTGGACAATTACAAACACTTTCTTCATCTGACAACCATTTAATTCCATCTTGTATTCAAGAGATATTAGATCAATTTCCAGATGTTTTCAAAGTGCCATCTGGCTTACCTCCTGAGAGATTACAGGATCACGCTATTCCTTTATTGCCTGACGCTAAACCATTCTGCATTGCTCCTTATCGCTGCCCATATTTTCACAAATCTGAAATTGATAGGTTGGTACAGGAAATGCTTACTGAAGGTATTATTGTTCCGAGCAGTAGCTCTTTCGCATCTCCTATTTTATTGGTTAAAAAAAAGGACGGCCAGTGGAGGTTTTGCGTCGATTACAGACAGCTCAATGCTATAACTTGTAAAGACAAATTTCCAATGCCGCTTATTGATGAACAGATGAATTGCATGGCTCAACGATATTTTCGAAGATTGATTTGCCAGCAGGTTACCATCAGATACGTGTGAAGCCGGTAGATAGTTATAAAACTGCTTTCAAAACTTATCAAGGATTGTATGAGTTTCGAGTTATGCCATTTGGGCTGACGAATGCCCCGGCTACTTTTCAATCCCTGATGAACAGCATTTTCAAGCCCTATTTACGGAAATTTGTCCTTGTTTTTTTTGACGATATACTCATTTATAGCTCTTCAATAGATACTCACATTGTTCACTTGTCTACTGTGTTACAGCTCCTCAGACAACATTGTCTGTTTGCCAAACTGTCCATATGTGACTTTGGCCAAACTAAAGTTACATATTTGGGACATGTCATTTCTTCTGAGGGCGTTGCAGCTGATCCAAAGAAGATTGAAGCTATGCTTAACTGGCCAATACCAACTTCTGTCCAATTGTTGCGCGGTTTTTTAGGCTTGACCGGGTATTATCGCAAGTTCATTCGCGGGTATGGTGCTATTGCTAAACCATTGACAGATTTACTTAAAAAGAATGGTTTTATATGGTCTGATTCGGACACTGAAGCTTTTCAAGCTCTTAAAATTGCCATGTCTTCTGCTCCCATTTTAGTCTTGCTTGATTTTCGGAAGCCTTTTACCATTGAAACTGATGCCTGTTACAATGGTATGGGTGCTGTTTTACTGCAAGATCAGAGGCCTATTGCTTTTCTTAGTAATCCTTTTCATTCAAGAAATTTAGGCTTATCCATTTATGAGAAAGAATTATTGGCGTTGGTCTTAGTTGTGCAGAAGTGGAGGCATTATTTGGAAGGCAATGAATTTGATATTAAAACAGACCACCAATCTTTGAAGTGAAGAGATTGTTGTATTCGTAAGCCAAAAATTTGGCGTTTACGGTGAAGAGAAATAGAAAGAAGGAAAAGAAAATACAATTGGTTCACACTTTTCACACCCCACTCTCTTTCCTCACTTCCTATTTATACATTTTCGTTATCTCAACTGCCTTCCGCGTCAGCGTGAAAACGATGGTGTTTCCTTTACGTTTGTATGGCAGCTCGTCTCTTCCTTACACTACGTTTACGTCGTCTCATCCCTCCCATGCAGCTTATATCATGATAACTTTCTATTTTATCGGATTTCAACTTGAAATGCTTAACTGTGACAACAGAAGACACATTTTTTTGGGTTGGATTTTATCTTTTTTCTTTTATCTAATATTTGAAAAAACATCTTCTCTTTGGGGTTTGTGTAGGATATTAATGTATGATGTCCTTCTAGGATGTATCACTTTGTATTGTGTTACATGCTCTACAAATTGTTAGTTTTCCAATGTTACTGTGAAAAGTTTTATGCAGTCAAAATATGCTACAAAAGAGTTAGTAATTGTCATGTGAATTTGTATGAATTATCTTATTTCTGGTCTTTTGTTGGCATTCCCATTATCCATTCTTTCTTTTTAATTGGGTGAGGCTCTTACAGCTTGAAGGTTGTGAGAAAAGCTAAGGTTAAGGTGGTACCCTTTATTGTTTATGTCACCATGCACTAAATTTTTGTGACTTTTTTCTAAATGTTTAGTTTTAAAATGATGACACATGTTTGTCATTCATTTTTTTTGTTACAAAGTTTGTAGTCTAAATGTTCATGTGAATTATAAACTTTGGAAATTTAATCCAATGACTTTTTCTTTAAATTTAGATTTTAATAGGATTCCTTTACCCACTTTTTTTTTTTTTCATTTGAATAATGCGCTGTGCTACTTTTGAGACTGCCATTTCTATTTGTTATTTGTTATTTTTATTTTTCTACAAAAATTGCGAATACAGTTCTCACTTGTTTCTCTCCGCAGGATCATGAGGGTTGTGTTAACACAGTGGCTTGGAATTCCAGCGATTCACTTTTGATATCGGGATCAGATGGCACTCGGGTATGGTCCTAAAGCTTCTGTTGTTGTAATTGTCATATATTGATTGAAAATGTATGGCATCGATGGTTTTCTTATCACACACAATTGATATTAAGTTTGATCCTATATATGATTTTTCTTATCCTGCAATTTGATATTGAGTTTGATCCTATATATTCATATTCTTATAAGAAACAAGTATGCTCCTAACAATTTAGAATGGAATCAAGAAAAATGTAGAACTACAACTCCCTCTAGATATTCAAGAGTCTGGTACTCTCCTCCCGTTTACCTCTTAATATTTTCTTACCATCTCTCCAACCTTCTGTCTCCTTTTGTAAACATTCTATTAGTTTCTCTCGACAACTACTTAACTGCTATTCGCTCTAGCTACATACACAACTATTACAACAACTGCTTTAGTACTACACACTAATGTTTTAGGAAGGATGTCTATCATATCACCAACAACTGGTTTAGTACTACACATTAATGTTTTAAATGCTCTTCCCTCTAGCTACATGCATCAAGAACCAGTCTTGACTCATCCACTCCCTCATGTTTCTGAATCGAATACTGAGCTTGTGCTTCAAATCTTTCAACAACTGAAAAATAGCTCCATCTTGCCATTACGAACCAATCAAACACTGCCCCTTAGAAGCAATTAAGTACTATCTCCCCCTTTTCTGGCTCTGTGAGTCAGTCTACACTGAAGTATTGCTCTGTGTGGAAAATCTAGCCTCGTGGATCCATTCATGAAAATACTAGAAGTTCAAACTTGTTGGGTAGTCCATCAATTTTGTGGCGTTTGTACTTGTAATTTATAGGACTCTCATGAGTCGCTTATCAGTGTGCTCCTGTGTTGGTTGATGGTCCACTTTCTTTAGCTCATATGATTAATTTTACTCTTTGCTCCCTTGAGATCAAGATTCTTTATGAGGGTCAAAATTTTATCAATTTTTTCTTATCACATGGGTACTTTTGCAAGTCTTTTTTGATTATTGTGATTTTTTTCTGCCATTCCAATATTGGATCTCTTTGAGTATGAGATAAGGCAGAAGTAAGTTGTAAGAAGAAGGATTTTGAAGAGAAATCAACGATGGTTTCAAAATTCATCATTGGGAATTGATAACATTCCCTTTTGAGAAGATAGAAGTTATAGTTGCATGGAGATAAATAAACTTCCATAATTTTGAGCTGGTCATATTTCTTTAAAATATTAGGTCCTATAGACTATTATACGATTGCCTGTGTTATAGAACAATAACTTAATTTTTGTCACGTGAAGTTGATAAATGTGTGGAAATTGATGAAAAAACTGCATCTCCCACTTACCTATCTTCCCCAAAGCAAGTTGAGGTTTCGTTCCCCACTTTATAACCAATGTAGTTTCGAAAAAATGAAAATTGGAGAGAAATATGTTTTCAAGGATTGTGAAAACAATCACGATTAGTAGGATTCGTCGCCCAACCCAAAGGTTGAACTCCATATTTGCTTTTGATCACAATATGCCATAACGAATCACACTACATAGGAAGTCTTCAAAGCTATTTCCCAACAACACTTTATGGCTAACTTCAAAGTTTCCTATGCCAAGGCCCCTCAACCATTTGAAAATCTCTTGCTGCTCTCATTTGTGAGTTTGCTTCTAGTGGATGTATTATGGATAATCCACTAGATCATTTGATTTTTTATCTAATGACAAGATGCTTAGTGTGATATTGTAAATGTTAAGAATCCTTAAATATGAACTTAACCATTAGTACATAAATATTTTCTCATTTTCACCTTAAAGATAAATACTGTTATTCACTTCAGCATCTATGTTATAATCAAGAACAATTTTTAAAATAGAACAATTACAAATTGGAGAGCTTGAAAACCAATGAAGGAATATTTTTTTTCATGAAGAGAAATAGTTTAATTTTATGCGAATAGAATGCCTTAAATACCGTACATGTATTCAAACATTTGTTGTTTATCCTCTTCCTGTAATTTGAAAGAAAGTAAAGTTAGTGGATCAGTGTAATTGGTTTGTGCATGGCCATTTTTTTCGTTTCTAGTGTTTCTGAGGACATTTATCACATTTTAGAACACAAGTGAATTTGTCTCAATGCATTTCTGGGAGAACCAGCTTGCTCTGTTTGAAATGCAGGTTTGATTTCATATTGATCTTGTTATTCTTTATTAATGCTTCAAGCGTTAGCAGATTAATATTTGGAGCTATCATGGCCAAAGCTTTTGCACTCCTTAGAAACAGGCCATTCCACCAACATATTCTGCACAAATTTGTGCCTGAAATTTCTGATGAGCTCGTGGCTTCAGGGGCTGGTGATGCAGAGGTAATGGCAGAATGAACTGAAAAGTCTTTGGTCACCGCTCTTGTCTTGGAATTTCCAGTTGCTGCTTCAATTAGTTTTTGTCTTTCTCCCTTTGCAGGTTCGGTTATTCAATTTGTCCCACTTGAGTGGAGCTGGACTTGCTGATAATGCTATTCCTCCATCAGCCTTGTATGAGTGTCACAGTAGGAGAGTAAAAAAGTTAGCTGTGGGTTTTAAAAGATTTTAGATATGCAAGTTAGGTTTTTATAATTTAATAAATTGACTTATAGTATGTTGGAATGTGTTATTTAACTCATTTACCTCGAATTCTGTTCTTTTCTTATTGTAGGTTGAGGTAGGAAATCCCCATGTCATATGGAGTGCAAGTGAGGATGGGACTCTTAGACAACATGACTTCCGAGAAGGCACTTCTTGTTGAGATTCTAGCCGAGAATGCCGCTGTGTTCTGGTCAGTTTTTAAATTAATTTTTCTTGATGTAGAGGATTGCAATTAAGAATCCTCGTATACTTTCCTTTAACAATTTGCTTGTGACACTGTTAAAAAATTAATTGTTGATTATATCTTACATATGAAGAAAATTATTATTAGTTTTGGTTTATATGTTCTCCCATTGTTTCGAAAAATGAGTAATATTTGGTTGTATGCTAATATTATATTCATGACTTATATTCTGATGTCGTTCTTTCACTAGAATAAAAATATTATTTTAACTATCGGTAATTTATTCTAATTATTCTGACTAATGAATAACACTTTCAAAGTTTAAGTATAAGAGTGTCATTTTAGAGTGTACACCAAACATTATTATCAAAAAATAGTTTAGCTTTTAATATATGCTTAGACCATGAATGTTAATACTTATCAATAAAAAAGTGTTTCTAAAATATCATGGTTAGATTTGATAGTACAAAATTTGGAATGTGAAGAAATTACTTTTAATTGGTCAATGCCCATGAAGTATCATGTTAAGTGTAGAATTTAAGATAGCTTATTAGACATTACATTATATTAAAATTTAGAGTCTATTTCACTCTTCAAAAATATTTTTGACTTTTAATACATGCTTATTTGCTAGACCAATAATACTAATGTTTCCCTACAAAGAGATGCTTCTCTTGTTACTATCTTGTTAATTATTTTATTAGAATTAACATATCTTGTTAATATCTTCTGGCCTTAACTTATTTAAATTTGAAAGTAGAAAATTGGAGGTGTGAAGGAATTACTTTTAATTCATAGATGCCCACGAAATATCATGTATTCAGGTTAGATGTGGAATCTTAAGATAGCTTATTAGAAGTTTGAGGAGCTTATTTTCAGTTTGCTCGTTCGAAGTTCTTTCCATTTGCATGGTTTAAAAGCTAATAGTTTAGCTGAAACGTGTCCTTGAAGTTAATTCTGTTTGTAGGTTATTTTATTTATCAATACGGGACTTCAAGCTGGGTTCGTAGCAGAATAAAAGACTTATTTTTATATGTTAAGGCTATACAAAAGTGTAAACATGAACAAGTTGATTTTATCTGTTTTTGATGAGATGGAGCCTTTGATTAGATATTCTTCTCTTGCTAGTGAAGTGCACATGCTTTTGTTTCTTGAATATATCAAGTATTTAATTTGCAGCTTGACTTACGGAGTGGGGCAAAAGGTTCGCTGGCAGATCCTCCAAAACAAACCCTTGCTCTAAAATCCTGTGATATCAGTTCCACGAGGCCTCATTTGCTCATGATTGGTGGAAGGTATTTTTTCTGGTTCTAATTATTTTATGATTTTGTAACCTGTTTTTTCTGTGCTCACTACTCTTTTCTATTGGATATGCACAGCGATGCATTTGCATGATTGTATGATAGAAGGATGCTGCCATTCTTGTCCTCCGGTCGGAAAAGACGGTTGCTACCTCCATGTGTTAAATATTTCTGTCCCATGCATCTTTCTGAACGTGTAAGTTTAATAACTCTTTCCTATGCATTGCTACAGTGTTTTTCATACAATTTTACGCTTGGTTGATGTTGGCATGTTTATTTGGGAGGATTTTCTGTTGTGAAATTCCCCTGAACCTTTTCAAAATCTTCAGAATTTGGTATTTACATCATATTCGTTGAAGTTGCAAAGCTTTCTTCCTGTGATACAGATGTGCTCTTTTACTCCTTTGTTTATTTAAGCACTAAACATTATGTACCACTGGAATACATATTTTCCATGGCTTATTTGACTGCATATTTATTTTCACTAATCATAGCGCACACCCATTGTATATGGCAAATATCTTATAATTAAAAATAAATAAATGTAAGTAAGTTGCACGCAAGTTTAACCTGTGATTAAACATAATTTACTACAACAAACGCTTTATTGTACAATACTTTATTTTATGCAATACTTTTTAACTTAAGATGTGTGTATTTTATCAAGGGTTTATATTTGTCATAGTAGTTTGTTATGACAGTGTAACGTATCTACTTGTGCTTTTTTAGTCTATGATTATTTTTGCAAAGTTTTTAATAGTAAATTATATTAAATGTTTTGCTATTAAATGTTTTGCTATAATATAAAATGGGATTACCTGTGCTATTAATAGACAATATTTTCATATAAAACTACTTAAATATTATCCAAGAAATGCTTATTTTTTCAATTTATTAAACACCTATATGGATTATGAAAATTGGTGTAGTGCTAAAAATAATCCACTATGGTTTTCAAATTCAGGAAAATCTAAATATGTATTAGATAAGATGTTGAATTTTTGTACATTTTGAAATTTCTGAAATTTTTTTTACCATTAATTAGGGAAGAAATAGTTCATTTAGTGATTAATTAATTTCAATTTGTTTATTTTTTTGGTTTAATAAATAATTTTCATAGACCCAGTACACTTCAAAACTAATGTGCAGTAAATTAAAGGTGGATGGTGTTTTTATTTTTAAAAATAGTTAAGGGCATAACGCTTTTATGAATGTTTTAGCTAACTTTATTACATTGTAGAAAAAAATAGTACTACATGCTTATCTTAAATCATTTCTTTTCCATTTTGATCTTATTCTACCGCTGTAAGACTTCAATTATAATGCTTAAGAATCTTATAAGCATGAGACCTAGTAAACGTGTCATGTTTATGTTTTTATTATCCTTCGCCCTCTAAAATGAAAGGGTGTGCAAATAAAATGAGTTTATGTTTCTTTTGGTCTTTGCAGGGGCAGTCAAGCTTGCTTCTAACTCATGTTACTTTTAGCCCAAATGGAGAAGAAGTTCTCCTTAGCTATAGTGGAGAACATGTTTACTTGATGAATTTGGATCGTGGTATGCTTGTTCACGTTGACAACATTTATTTCCATTGCACAACTGGAGTACGGTCATTGCTCTTGGCTTCTTGTAAAGTTGTTAGTTTTGCTTGAAATTGTCTGTAAACATTAGTAATTTGAAATTCTATTGGACTGACAAGAAAAAAACATAGACATTGGAAGGAATGTGTAGAAATAAGTTACGTACTTCTTTTTAAAAGATCGGAATCTGTATGCAGACTTGATGTAAAACGTGATCCGCTAAGTGCATTTTAATATAGTACATAATTATTTCATTGATGATCAATAATTTTTCCTTTCCAGTCTCCTTTCTATATGCCTTCATGTGCTTGTTCATTTCTTGCAAGTACTAATTTGAAAGAAAAAAAAGGAAAAGAAAACCAGTAGTTGCTTATCCTTTTTTGCAGCTGGTCGGAGTATCATGCAGTATTCACCTGGAGACTTTTCCAAGATATCGAACTTCTCTCCTATGTTGAATGGAGTTGAATTTCTGCGACACGAGTCTTAATATCTCGACAAATTGTCTTTAAGATGAAAAACAAAATTTTGAAGGTGTGAATCTTTTTCTCACTGATACATTTCAGCTTTTCAAATGATGGTTATTTGTACTAATGAATGTCTTTCCTTTAGTCTCATAAAGTTTTTACAGCTTGACAAGTGCAGAATACTGTTACAGACTGCAGAAAAATGCTTAAAGGGTCCAAATTACTTTCGTGGGATTGAAGCCTGTAACGAGGTTCTGGATGGGTATGGTCATAATATAGGGAACTTACTGAAGCATGATTGTATATGCATACGTGCAGCATTGTTGCTGAAGGTTCCTTTAAAATGTGTCTCGCCCTTTACTTTTATGGCTTAAAGTGCAGATATTTTTTCTTTTCTTTCAAAATTCTACCAATATTACAATTCTGCTTTCATCTCTTCCTCCAGCGAAAGTGGAAAAATGATGGTTATATGGCCATCAAAGACTGTTATAATGCACGGAGATTTGATTGCTCATCTTTTAGAGCACATTTCTGCGTGTCTGAAGCTTTACCGCAGGTGATGTTTTCGCTCTTTTTTCAATGTGTTTGTAATTTGGGTGAGCTATCATACCTAGAAATAAAATTATTTTTTCTTTTTCCATGAGAATGATTCAAGTTCCTGTCGGTTTAAGGTATTAACCAGTGTTGAGGAAACAAAGTAAAATGACAGGTTTTATTGCATATCAATTTTCCAGTTTAGTAAATGTTGATTAGAATCATTAGAGAGATGATTTTTTTTATTCTATGAATCCAACCTTTTAGCCATTATGATAGGTTAAGAGGGTATAAAAGTAAAGTCACTTAGTCAAGTCTAATATATAAAGACTTGAGGGGTAGTCGATAGGGGATATCGAATATTGAGAGTTGTATTGTGGGGAGTTGCTAGGGACTCGAATGCCTAGATTGTGGGGAGTCACTAGAAACTTGAAAGTCTAGTTTAGTATTGGAAGTGTTCTATTTCTATGTTGTGGATTGATATTGAAGAAATATATTCTAGTTCTTATCACATTATTAGTTTTGTGAGCTGGTATTTGGCAGTTTTTGAAAGTGCTACGTGTATCTAACTTTTTTGTCAGTTTTTTGTGCAAATCTAAAATTGATTTCATTTGTAACCCAATGATGTTATTGGGCCATTTAATTGGATTTGGAGTTTTCTAGGATTTATCTTTTTAGTTTAGTTTTCTCCTATTGGATGGAATTTGCTTTAAATTAAGTGTTTCTCTTTACATTTTCTTGATTGGGTTCTCCCCCCTTCTTCTACCCATGTACTTGCTTTCTTATTAAAAAAAATTGTGTTTTTAACTTTTGCATATTTGTTACAGATAGGTAAACCTAAACAAACTCTAGATTTTGCCATTGGTGCTCAATGACGGAACCCATCCAATTCTGAAGTGGCAGAAAGAGTGAATAATTTAGTAACAGAACTGGTTGCAGGTTTGTGGCTACAAAATACAAATAGAAAATCTTACATTATAATCAGAGAGTTTGCCTGAGAAGTTAATTATTAGGCTATTGTATTCTTGCATGGAATTAACATTGTTCTGTACATGCATCTCTGGCTGATATCTCGTGCCTCATAGTTTGTAAGAAGTCTTCGAAATGGGGGTTTTAGTATTTTTTTTTCTTTTCTATGAATCAAGTTGATGGAGGGAATATGTAAATTTGAACCTAATAAAATGACTGGAAATAGTATGTCTTTGGGAGGCAGTCCCTTTTTGGAGTTTTAGTCACTGGAGTTCAAACTAGTGCTTTGAAACCTGTTGTGTCACTTTGCAACTACAATTGTTATTGAGGGTCTATCTCCAGCACTGTAACAACTGCCGACTGGGTCAGACAAATACATCTACTGTTTTTCAAATTATTTGAGGAACAACATGATTATTTTTTTTTTGGGTTGCTGCAATTTGAGTATGTTCTTTGCGTATCTGTTTAAATTTCTTCAACCTTATATCCCACGGATTAAAAAACATCTTAATTTATTTTGCATGAAATCTTCTTAAACATGACGTTGAATTTTGTTTGTAAATACGTACATATATAAATTAAATATGAATGTATATCTTTCATTTATTATCTTATACTAAATCTTGTAAGATTTTGCGTCACCTTGGTCAGTTTTTAATGGCTCTGGTTACACTGTTTAGAATGCTTGGTCTGGCTCAGACATTTTGTTTTATTGCGCTGTAATTTTGTTATCCCTATTTATTTTGTGGTTAATAATTTCCTTGTTTTTTCTTATGGGATATCACTTTGGCTGATTGGTATAATATTTTACCTACCATTCAGTGATATTTATTTAACTTTTATTCATAGTAATTGATTTTTTTTTTTTTTAAATGGTTATTCGAAGAAGCTGATAAAGCTAGCAAAGAAAATGAGGGAACGCTAAGGTCTGAACCTCGAAATGGAAGAGTATTATTAATGAGTGATATTCTCTAGATAGTCCAAGATCTGAAAGAGAAGATTCTGAATATGACGAGGAAGTAGAGTTGGACTTTGAAACATCAATTTCTGGTGATGAAGCACGCGATATTGATTCTAACATTCTACATGGTAGTTTGAATCTCAGAAACCATAGAAGGGGAGATTCATCTAGGGACATTGTGTTGAGAAAAACCACCTAAAATAAATATGCGAAATATGGTTTTTCCAATCTTTTATACCTGATTCGAATCACATACAAACACCACAGACGCAATAATAGTCGAATGACAATCAATGCAAAACAATCAAACGATGCATACCAATTTTAGCGTGGAAAACCCCAAAACGGGTAAAACCACGGGACCGATTCGGCCGCTTAAAACTTTCACTATCAACGATAATAATGGGTACAACTATGTCTCAATACAGCACAATCATCACCTATCAAGATGGAATCAAGAAAGGAACAAAAACGGACAAGAGAATCCGATTTCTCTCGTTCGTGTATAACTTGCGAGACAGACTTACAGTGCTCAAAACATGATCTCCACCGTTCAGAATGTTGCCCAGAACGTCACGAACATGCTGTCCAATGTTCACATCGATCCAACGGTTGAAACGCCGGAAAACGAAACTTTTGCGAGACTGCCCCTGTAAAATCCGAAACCTGTTTTCTCCCTACTGTATTCTGTTCTGCCCGCCGTTTAGGGTTGTCTGCCCTTTTAAAATTTTACCGTCCATTAATAAGGGTGTGGGCCCTCCTGTCCAGCCCACGTGCCGAACACATCAAACTCCCCCTTCGGCTCAAAAAGTGGGCTCCAACAAACCCGCTCTTCGTCGACAAGCCTCAAGCTTTTACTTTGGTAGAGTCTTTGTCAACATATCGGATCCATTCTCACTAGTGTGAACTTTCTCCAAGTGCAACTGCTTTGTTTCAAGCACGTCTCGAATCCAATGATACCTCACATCAATATGTTTCGATCTCGAATGAAATGACGAGTTTTTAGAGAGATGTATAGCACTCAGACTATCACTGAATACAACATATTTCTCCTGGCGCAAACCCAATTCCTCAAGGAATTTTCTCATCCATAAAGCTTATTTGCAACCCTCAGTAATTGCAATATACTCAGCTTCTGTGGTGGATAACGCAACACACTTTTGCAATTTTGATTGCCACGACACGGCTCCCCCTGCAAAAGTCATCAAGAGTCCTGAAACGGACTCCTGGAGTCAACATCACCTGCCATGTCTGAATCGGTGTATCCAACTAGCATAGGATCACTACTACCAAAACACAAACACACTTTAGAAGTACCTCGAAGATATCTCAGTATCCACTTCACTGCTTCCCAGTGGTCTTTGCCTAGATTGGAGAGAAATCGACTGACTACTCCAACGGAATGAGCAATATCGGGCCTAGTGCAAACCATGGCATACATCAAACTGCCAACTGTAAATGCGTATGGAATACGACACATGCCTGCCTTTTCTTCCTTTTGTAGGACATTCCTTTGAAGTGAGTTTGAAATGACCTGCAAGTGGAGAACAAACTGCTTTGGTCTTACACATGTTAAACCTTTCAAGTACCTTCTCGATGTAGTCTTCCTGTGACAACCACAGTTTCCCATTCTTCCTATCACGAGAAATCTTCATGCCGAGAATCTTCTTTGCTGATCCCAAATCTTTCATGGCAAAGGACTTGCTCAATTCTCTTTTTAACTCAACAATCTTGCTAGTATCATGGCCTATTATCAACATATCGTCAACATACAAGAGGAGAATAATGAAGTCATTTTTGGAATACCTCTTGACGAACACACAATGATCTGACGATGTTCGGTTGTACCCGTGGCTCACAATGAAAGAGTCAAACTTCTTATACCACTGCCTTGGAGCTTGTTTAAGGCCATACAAGCTCTTTTTCAACTTGCACACAAGATGCTCTTTTCCTCTCACTTTGAAACCTTCAGGTTGCTCCATGTAAATTTCTTCCTCCAAATCACCATGAAATAATGCCGTTTTCACATCAAGTTGCTCAATTTCCAAGTTCAGGCGTGCTGCTAGACCAAGAGCAACTCAGATCGAGGACATCTTTACAACTGGGGAGAATATTTCTTCAAAATCGATTCCCTTTTTCTGACCGTACCCCTTCACAACCAATCGAGCCTTGTACCTTGGTTGTGAGCTACTGATTTCGGTCTTCAATCTATAGACCCATTTATTCTTGAGAGCTTTCTTTCCCTGCGGCAATTTCACCAAATCATAAGTGTGATTCTCATGAAGAGATTGTAACTCTTCTTCCATGGCTTTCAACCACTCTTTCTTCTCATCAACAGAAATTGCTTCTTGATAAGTTTCTGGCTCTCCAGCATCAGTGAGCATCACGTACTCATTTGAAGAGTACCTGGTAGAAGGACGATGCTCTCTAGTAGATCTTCTCAAGATAGGTTCATTTGGCAGCTCTTGAACCTCTTCTTCGACTTGCTCAGTCGGTTCAACATCATCAACTGTGGGAGGCATATCATGGCTGATGCCATTGGAAATATCTAACCCTGATTCTCTGTGATCATGACTCTCTACAGGTGTAGGAACTGAATCTAAATAAATCATATCATCATTTCCCATCGTTTCTGTCTCATCACTGTCTTTGATGCATTTGTCTTCTACAAACACTGCATCTCGGCTTCTAATAAGCTTTTTCTGCACTGGGTCGTAGAACCTATAGCCAAACTCATCGAGACCATAACCAACAAACACACAGTTTTGTCTTCACATCGAGCTTTGACCGCTCATCTTTCGGAATGTGAACAAATGCTTTGCACCCAAATACACGCAGATGAATATATGAAGGTTCCTTTCCATACCAAACTCGATCTGGAACCTCAAAACCCAACGGAACACATGGTGTGATATTCAAAACATGTACCACTGTATTCAATGCTTCACCCCAAAAGGACATCGGCAACTGTGACTGCGAGAGCAAACATCTAACCCTTTCCACAAGTGTTCTGTTCATTCTTTCAGCTAACCCATTCAACTAAGGAGTTTTCGGAGGTGTCTTTTGATGTCGAATACCTTGCTGTCTACAATACTCATCAAATGGACCACAATACTCACCACCATTATCTGTTCGGATGCACTTAAGCTTCACACCTGTTTCTCTTTCAACACGAGCATGAAATTGTTTAAAGACGTCCAACACTTGATTTTTTGACTTCAACATA
The DNA here is from genome assembly GCA_022433065.1 of Begonia loranthoides. Lineage (NCBI taxonomy): Eukaryota > Viridiplantae > Streptophyta > Magnoliopsida > Cucurbitales > Begoniaceae > Begonia > Begonia loranthoides. Next base: position 25,551,281 of record CM039479.1, on the reverse strand, counting down.
TACACCCAAACCTTCCTTGAATGATCGTCGATGAAAGTCACAAAATAAAGGGCACCACCAAGTGTTCTTATCTTCATCGGACCACACACATCAGAATATACCATATCAAGTACTCCCGTTTTTCGCGAGTGAGGAGCACTCTTGAAGGAAACTCTAGTTTGCTTACCTGCCAAGCAATGAGCACACCGCTTCAGAAACCATTTTTCACACCTGAGAGGAGATTCTTCTTAGCTAGTATCATCAATCCCTTCTCGCTCACGTGGCTAAGCCGACTGTGCCAAAGTTCTATCGTGTCTTCATCATCTACCGCATTTGTGGTAGACTCTGCGATCTTCGCATACATCACATATAATGAGGAACATTTTTGTCCTCTCGCCACGATCAGAGAGCCTTTGGTGAGCTTCCATTTACTGTCACAAAAAGTGTTACAAAATCCTTCGTCATCGAGCTTACCAGTGGAGATCAAATTCATGCGGATGTCGGGAATGTGCTTCACACCTCTCAAAACTAAGGTATTGCCATTTTCAGTCTCCAAACGCACATCTCCCATACCAATGGCTTTAGTAACACCATCATTACCCATCTTGACGCTTCCAAAGTCACCAGAAGTGTATGACATGAAGAAATCCCTCCGCGATGTAGCGTGTATCGAAGCACCGCTATCAATTATCCAACTTGTATCTTGGCAAGCGAGATTTACTGCTTCCTCATCATAGACAATCAAGAACTCATTAGTGGCTGTGGCTACCTTTTCGCCTGTATCACCCTTATCGGTCTTCTTTTCATTGCCTTTAGTATTCGGATTCTCTCGAAGAAACTTTCGACAAAATCTCTTTATGTGTCCCTTCTTACCACAGTAATGACACTCAAAATTTGCATATCTGCCACTCTTGCTTTTGCTTCTGCTTTTATCTTTCGGACCTCTGTTTTGACTCCTCCCCCTGTTTTCGGTGACTAGAAGATCTGACTGTGAAGAAGAACACGTCAACTTTCTTCTCATTTCCTCATTCAACACACTACTCTTGACTACATCCATAGTCAATTTACCATCCGGGGCTGAGTTGGACAACGACATTCTAAATGTCTCCCACGAGTCCGGTAAAGTACCAAGAAGTAGCAAACCTTGAATCTCATCATCAAACTTGATTTTCATTCCAACCAACTGATTTATAATCCCCTAAAATGTATTCAAGTGATCTGTCATTGGTCTCCCATTTTGATACTTCAATGCCAATAGTTGTTTGATCAAATACAACTTGTTGTTACCCGTCTTTCGAGCATACAACTCCTCAAGCTTATTCCACATGCTCTGTGCATTTTTTTCTTCACTGACATGGTTGAGGACGTTATCATCTACCCACTGCCGAATGTACCCACACACCTGACGATGATTTAATTCTCATTCAGCATCTGTTTTATTGGCCGGCTTCTCACTGGCAAATACTGGTAGATAATAATCTTTCACATAAAGGAGATCTTCCATCTTTCCCTTCCAAACATTATAATTGGAGTCATTCAAAGTAACCATCTTACTTGTGTTACTTTCCATCATTCGAATAAGCACAAAAAACGAGAACCAAGCTCTGATACCACTTTGTTGAGAAAAACCACTTAAAACAAATATGCGGAATATGGTTTTTCCAATCTTTCGTACCTGATTCGAATCACAAACAAACACCACAGACGCAATAATAGTCGAATGACAGTCAATGCAAAACAATCAAATGATGCACACCAATTTTAGCGTGGAAAACCCCAAAACGGGTAAAAACCACGGGACCGATTCGGCCGCTTAAAACTTTCACTATCAACGATAATAATGGATACAACTATGTCTCAATACAACACAATCATCACCTATCAAGATGGAATCAAGAAAGGAACAAAAACGGACAAGAGAATCCGATTTCTCTCGTTCGTGTATAACCTGCGAGACAGACTTACAGTGCTCAAAACACGAGCTCCACCGTTCAGAATGTTGCCCGGAACGTCACGAACATGCTGTCCAATTTTCACGTCGATCCAACGGTTGAAACGCTAGCAAACGGAACTTTTGCGAGACTGCCCCTGTCAAATCCGAAACCTGTTTTCTCCCTGCTGTATTCTGTTCTGCCCGCCGTTTAGGGTTGTCTGCCCTTCTAAAATTTCACCGTCCATTAATAAGGGTGTGGCCCTCCTGTCCAGCCCACGTGCCGAACACATCACATTGGTGGTACAAATGGCTCAAGTGGATCACCGTCATCATCATCACAGTGTGATAGAGCAGGTTTTCCATCCCTTATTGGTGCTCACAGAAGATATTATAGTGTTTTTAGTCATTTAAATATTTTAAGTTCCAATGTAGTATTCATAAAGGATACAATGTGAAATTATAATCAGGAGTTGGTATTAGTTTCCATGAATCTCAAACAGCAATATGGTATTGGAGCATGCTTTTATTTTCTTGTTTTTGAGGATTAATATTCCTTTGTTTGAACTAAGAGCAGAGAAATCTTTGTTTGAACACAGCATTCCTCATGTCTAACATGTTGAGCAGGAAGAGCAGGCGATTTCCATCAAAAATATTTCCGCTATTAAACAATTCATTGCATCTTGTGTTCCATTATTGATTTATGTGCATTTATTTAACATCATAATTCAGGGAAGGAGGCTTACATCCAGAGTGTGCTCTGAGTCGATGTTTTTAGGCAACTTTGAGGTATGCATTGGCAACACATTTTGATATTTTTTTGAATGAATTGTACTTTTTTATCACCACAAACTATTCCATAGAAATTTGTAATATCGTGAATGCAAAATTTTGAAGAAATCACTTGAGAAAAACTGAGATGGCCAAACATCTGGTGTCTTAAATATAATTTCTGAGTCCCTCTACAGAAAGGTATGAAAATGGTATTGGGATGAATTGAATACCCACTTACGTATAGCGCGTTCATAGTTGTCGCTGTGTGGTTTGGTGTTGTATATATTGTCAGCGTTGATGATATTACTACAATTTTTCTGACATTTGCGTGTCTTTGTTTCTGTGATGAAATTGGCGCATAATCCATTTTTGTCAATCCACTTCAGGTTGGAAATGTTCCCCTTTTTTGGGTGATAAGCCTAAGCAAATTTGTTTGCCTGTTTATGCTAGTGTGGCTAATCATAATAAGAATAATATGAAAAATTAACAAAACAATCACTGAACTATGATTGGCTCAATGACAAGTCAATTATTAAATAATTGACTTAACAAATAAAACACTCAACTATGAGCAATTAAAGACACAAATATTGTTGTTACGTTTTCAGTTAAAAAACTTTTTTTTTTTTTTTTGTTGTGGCGGAACGTTGTATTTCCATTAAACAGATTTAAAAGATTATTTTCTACGGATGGAAAAATTATTTTCTTCTGCAAAAAGTGAGACATTGGTTATGGAAATTGGACGACGATGACAGACCAAGAAGAGGAAAGAGAAGATAGTGAAGAGAACTAGACGAGTGAAAGCGAAAGGAGAGGTGAGCTAACAAAAGATGTTTGGAAAATTGAAAACGTGGAAATTGTTTTCGACGACGAGAAGACTATGTCGGAGCTTTTTGGCATCGTTTTCGAGGTAAAATTGCTTTAATTATTGTGATTTTAGGGTAAAACTTAAAACGTAAGTAGAATTAGAATTGCAAAACAGTAATATTTCAGCATTGTCTTTGCGGTAATGTTTTTTTCAAAAGGTTAACAGTGATGTTTGCATCGTTTATTTTTCATAATTGAGAATTTTATTTATTAAAAAAAATAATTTACTTCAAATTTAATAGCTATTTTTGTTAATTGGCTGGAATTAGTTAGAGTAGAGAAAAAGAAAGTAAAACAATGGCATGGAAGAACGTTACTGACACGGTTGGGGTTTTAAAAGAATAAAAAATAATGTTATTTCTATTTTTATTTTATCAAAAAGTGACATGTGTACATTTAGTATTGACTGATGTTCTAATCTACGCTCCATCTTTCTGGACTTCAGGTCGTCTGGCGGGACTCTCTCTCTCTCTCTCTCTGTCTCTCCCCGTGTCGGAGATGACGAGCGAAGGTAGTAGTGTCGCGGCAGCTCCGCCATCGCAGTCGAGCGCCCTGGAATGTTGCATGTGCGGAGATCATGGCTTCATCCACGACCTTTTCCTCTGCAAACTTTGCGGTTTCAGATCACAACACAGGTTTCCAATCCAATTTTATATCATTCTATATTTTCCTTCCATTTTCTCATTCATCTTGGTCTTGTTCTGTTTTTTATAATTTTGATCCCTGCAGATATTGTAGCAATCTCTATCCAAAATCTGAGTCTTATTCAATCTGTAATTGGTGTCTGAGTTCCAAGGAGGAACCCAAAGAAAAATCACCCAACACCTCAAATTCCTCCTTTCATCATCCTCAACATCATACCCGACAGAACAACAACATCCATGGAGGTTTCCAGGGTCCAAGGACTAATTTCCAGTCGCATCTTAGAAAACCCCTAAACAAATCCCCATCACCGCAGAAACCGCGGAAGAGAGTGGCCGGGGATTCGGTACCAGCGAAGAAGCAAAGAAGGACGAAAAATGAAGATCAGACATCAAAGAGAAATAGAGTGATAAAACAGGTGTTTAGACATAAGGTCAGAAGGTACAAACTTCTGGACGAGGTTGCCACCTAAAAACTCCATCGTAATTCACATTCAAAGTTGAAAGCTTCTTGTTTTTCTGGTTTCTTCCTTTTGTCGCTTCCCTCGAGAGAATTATCTTCATCTTCCTAAGAGTTAATAAAATACTGTGTGCGTGCGCGCGCGCGTGTGTGTACACCCTTCTGCCGTGATTCAATGAATAGAATCCATCCTTATCAAAATCCAATCATTTAAATTCTCTTAATACTGCTTCATTTAATGATTCTTAGTGATTAAATATCGGATTTGCGACGACCCTTCTTTTACATTCATGTTTATTGATCACTTCATCTGCGTTAATGGAAAGAACGTTTTCACTAAATTTACTTCTCAATGCCTCGTATTTCCACTCATTTACTAACACAGCTCAAGCCTTTTCCTTTATTTCTCCATCATTTCACGACAAACGCTAGCAAACGCTGTTAATGAAGACGCTGCAGAATGGAGACTAACACGCTAGCAATGGAAAAATGAATGATTAAAGATGAGATTAAGACTGTTCACATCGCGACCGGAGGAGACATTTGAAGATATTCCCAAGTTTTTTAATGGCTGAAGAATTTTCCAAGTCTCTGGATTCGAGAAAAATGAATGCAGATTGGAGATGGGAGGGACCAGATTTGGAGAAAACCACTGATTACAATGATAACGAAGAATTTTGCAGAATAATTTGACTTTTTTACCTAATTCACACTTGAATATCAACAATATATATCTACCATGGATTTTTTCTTTTGGCAATTGATCAATGAGTCCACGTCAACACAACTTTTTTAACGCAGGTAGTTTCCTAGGTTCAGACACACTTGCATATCATATACATAGCAAAACTATAAAATAGTTATTAGCTAAATTATCTTTAAAATAATACTATGACGTAACAATGCACGATTGAAATTTGGTAGACATGACATAATCTATTTACAGGAAGGTGTGTGTGGCTCTAAATGACCATTTCAATCATAGTCTAATAAAAAATATTAACTTCCAAAAATGACAATTCATTATTGGGTTGTTACAAAATGATTTGGAGGAAGAGAATCTAACGTCATCAGTTCTCTCAGTACAATATTGTCTGCTTTGAGTCGAAGGTCGTACGATTTTGTTTTTAAAGTTAGTCTAAAACGCATTGTACTAGTGAGAACAATCATACTTATAATTTTCTCAAACAATTTAAAATTATGTATTTCCATTTGTATGTGTCGGACTCATAATTGGGTCATCGTTGTATTCACATAACATATGCTGTAGAGAAAGATCTTAAAAATAGATTTAATGTTCGTTATTCAATTTCTTTACATCACTTTAGTTGTCTATATATTGAACTAATGTTTCTACAACTCCAAGCATATCGAATATAATTTGATTTTGTAAATGTTAGTTCAGAGGGGAAAGTGAATTGCTCTTTGGAAAAACCCATTGGTTGGGTCAGAGCGATGGTCTGCAGGTCTGGTCTATTCATGGAGTTGGAAATTCTCTTTTCTTTTCTTTTAACAAAATAAATACTAATATCGAAGGTTTTATATATATATATATGCAGAGAGATTACAGGTTTATTAGAGAAGTGAAGAAGATGATCATAATCCTAATGCCTGTGTACCATCGAAAACGCTGCCATTGCCCCACCCTCTGTCTCTCTCTCTCTCCCTCCTCTCTGTCTGGTCACTTTCAAATCTCTCTCTCTCTCTTCTCATTTTACCCTTCAAAAATAAAACTAGTATTTAGCTTAAATGGTGTTAATTTTATTTTAGTACAAAAGAGGGTGATATGATAGGATCGGATGAACGCATGCATTTGAAGACGACGGGAACTGTGATTGGTCGGAGAAAGTGGGTTAGGGTTTTTGTGACGCCTTCTTTTCTTTTCTTCTTTCTCCGATCCAAGCTTCACCCACTCCGGCAGACCGACTAACACGAAATATGGAATGAATAACTCAAATGCGTCATAATCAATTTGTTGATAGACACGTAACGTAAGACAAACTCTGATATGTCTGTCTACCTTAGTTAAGGTTTGCAGCGAGAGAGATAGAATCTCTTCGGTTTTTCTTTAAGACGAACTTGATTATCTCCTCTTCATCCATTTTAGCTTGGGTTTCGCATGAGCTTGTCACCCTAGCTATGTCGGAGACGATGCATAAAAAACCTCTAGTCTGGCAGGTCCACAATCCCTCAATCTCTTTTCTCCGACAAAACAATCTTCGTTTCCTCCCTCCTGTTCTTCTATAGTTGGGTAAGCAATTCCCTGCCGTAAATTTCTGTTTTGGGTTTGGAGAATCCACAATACCGCTTTATTCCACCTACGAATCGTCAATTTTTGCCTGTAGATTCGTGTGAATTATTTGGGATATGGAAGAAGAAAGGCTGCCCTCTATTCTCTAATCAGCGTTACGTCATTTTCTTATATTAGACTCCATCTTTCTTTCTCTTTCTTCTGCCATACTAATTTATCATCAATCTTCCCGAGTAATGATATAATTGCAGACTAGGACAAAAAGGAGGCGAGGAGATCTGGATACTATAATTAAATAGATTTAACTTTAAAGTATCGGAAGACATTGCAGTGTTTTAGGCAGAAAACTACAGGAGGTAAAGGAATTAGAATTGAACCTCGTAGCAGATTCACAGCCAAAGCGAAAAGAAAGAGCATAGAGATAGAAAGAGAGTGGGATAGTGGAAATTAATAATTTTTCTTATGAAATGGGAGGACATGTACTGCAAGCATTTCGAGTGGAGGCACCCCTTTTCTGCAGACGGGGATTGATGGCCACGTTCTTACCCTTCTCTTATCTCCTTCTCTCTACTCTAAATTCTTAATTTTTCAGTCTTTATTACCTTCTCATGATTTCCCCTGCTGTTTTACGTCAAGTTGTAAAAACAGGTCAGGTTTGATTAAATTATTGTCATAATTCAAATGTCTAGTGTGAGTGTCTCTAGTTATCTTCTTTCGTGCTCAGAGAGCTAGATCTTTATAACTAGCTCGTACGAAGAGATATTCAGAAGGTAGATAGAAAAAGTAGAGGGAAAAAATGGAATTCGACGAGGAGCACAAAGATCAAGAGAAAGAAATGGAGGAAATTCCGATGGAGACGCTGAGTTTCGACTCTCTAGGTTTTGCGAGGTCGAGAATCGGAAACACCGCTGGAGAAGGAGCGTCGGCAATGAGAAACATTGTCTCGAGCACTAGATACAGGGAATGCCTGAAGAACCACGCTGTAAACATTGGTGGCCACGCAGTGGACGGTTGCGGGGAATTCATCGCCGGAGGAGAAGAGGGTACTCTTGACGGACTGAAGTGTGCTGCCTGTAACTGCCATCGGAATTTCCACAGAAAAGAAACGGATTCAGATCAACTCTCATTTCAACAGTCCCACCATTACCAACAGCAGTATCACCAGCCACAGTTTTCTACCTTCTATCGAGGGCCTCTACAACCATCTGGGTATTTTCACCAGGCCTACGCGACCAAGCATCGGCCGTTGGCTTTGCCGTCCCCGTCCAGCGGCAGATCCTTCAGCAGAAACGAAAAAGATACGTCGAATCCAAGCAGTAGCGGAGGCGATAGAAGTGGGTTGAAGAAGAGATACAGGTCCAAGTTTAGTCAGGAGCAGAAAGGGAAGATGTTAGATTTTGCAGGGAGGCTTGGGTAGAGAATTCAGAAGCACGACGAAAGCGCGGTGGATCAGTTTCGTGCAGAAACCTGCGTAAAACGACAGGTTTTCAAGGTTTGGATGCACAACAACAAGCATACGCTTGGTAAGAAACCCTAATTTCATGTGTTTTATTTCCACATTAGGTTTAGCTAGGTTTCACATTTATGGAGGCTTTTTGACAGTAGTTGTCTACAAAGGCATTGTAGTTAGAATTGCCAGAGCATCTAAACTAGCTCTCTCTCTCTCTCTACTTTCTATTTTTGGTCTTTCTGCTTCGAAGGTAGGTCACAAAGGCGAAGGTGTTGCGCAGTACATTGTAGAAGATACTTTTATTAAACTTAAGCTTCTTTCCAACTGTAATTCATGCTGATTTTTCAGGAGTTTTTTCTGAAGCAATTTTCATGGCTGAAAAGCTAAGAACTTGCTCAACATGTTTGGGTTTTAGTCTCCTCCCCCATTGTTTTCTTTTATACTCTTCTCTTTTGTGAATGAAAACTAGAAAGAGGGGTTGAATATATCAACGGTATTTTCAGCCATATCTCCTTCAGTTTCTGCAAGTGAAAAAGTAGGAAGAAACAGCTTTGCAGAATAATCGTGTTTAAGAAGACATCTAAGAAGACAAACGACGTGGTTAACATGCAAAAGGTACATCCTTTTAATTTGATCCTGTTTACATACGTCCTTCTATCCTTTCATTTTAATCCATGAAAGCCGCTTCACTTTACCCTCTCCATCTTCTACAATTTTGTACCTCGTCCGCCCTCAATGTCCTCTTTCTATATGTCTAGCTCTCATCGCAAACAACCAGTTCAATATTCACCAAGAAATCTAACGATTATGCGCAATCTGAAAAATAATCTTCATCTACTTTCAGATTTCTGGAGAATTGCAGAATTGTAAGAAAACAATGTCCAGAAACTTCCAACATCGTGTGATTCTTGGACCCATGATCTAACCCCAAATTACTATCAGTCAAATCGCATATTTTCCGGGAATTGTCAATCAAAAATCTTGAAGAAAAAGCTACCCCTTTGAACAATAAAATCAAACGACGAGGTCAAACAAGTTACAGAATCGTCTTCTGAACTCGAAAAATGTAAAAATTCCTCCTTACCTTCGAAGGGTCTTTGCTCATCCACTGTATAGGAATGAGGAAGAAGAAAAAGAATAAGATGGGCTTCTTTAAGAATTAAGTAGAGACGCATATAAAAGGAAACACTACGAAAGGCTCTGAAATAACATGTGGTGGAGGATTCTGTGTTGGCGAAAGCAGGTCCTCGAGTACTGAATGAATCCTGTCGGAAAAATAATGTCAAGCTCGATCGATCTTATTCCCATCTTCCTTTAATCTGTTTCCATTGACAACATGTGGGGTTGGGTTCTTCCTCAGAAACCACAACTAAAATCAATGGCTCTGACATTACAGCTAATAATATGCGTACCTCTCGCTTCCCATGTCTATCTTTTAATCATTTTACACCGTAGAGGATACTCGAACTCTATAATTTAATTTAAAATATGAATTTCTAGGTTAAATAAAGATAATCCGGCAATGCAAGAGCGGAAAACTTAATACGGTCCAAAACAGTTTTTGGTTGAAACAACTCAAGAACAATTGAGTCAAAAATTTAAATTCAGCCAAAAAACAATATCTAAACCGAACCCAAAATGGCTTGGGCCACGATTTGAGTCGCTAGCCGATCGTTAATAGGAAAGAATACATACACTGCAGTATTAAAGAAAGAAAGTGTACTGCAATATTAAAGAAAGAAGTTTCTAACTTTTTAATTTCTAAACCCATAGCATGAACAAGCATTACAAAAATAAAAGAGTGCGTAGCTCCGATATCAAACAATACATACACTGCAGTATTAAAGAAAGAAAGTGTACCTTCAATAACACATCAGCCAGTCTGATCAGGAACCCCAGACCTTGCAATTCATTTTCTCCTTCACCCTTTTGTTTTCACCAAAACCACCTTTAGATGTGTTGGGCTTGACCCATATTTTTTGGGCTGAGTATAAACGAGGGTTTTGTGGCTAATGAAGCCCTATAACAAAAGAAAAAGGAGAGAAGAGAGAAGGAATTTTTAGATTTTTCAGAGCAGGTGAAATTGAATTCAGGTTTCTTAATATTCAACCGTTGGATCACCTTGAAATTTGAATTATAGGTTCGCGACATTAAGGAGTATATTCTTAATAGTGAAGTTCGTCGTCTGAGCTTTCTAAACCGGTGATGTGCCCCAAGGTCCCATCACATGAGCCCGAGCCAAAGGTTCATTTGTTTTCTAACATTTTTATTTATTTTGTAGGTGTTGCTTCTCTAACTAGCTTGGAGGAGAGTTTTGTCAATTACACAAAGAGAAGTCTGTGCATTTGGACATGTGGATGTCATGCAAAACATAGAAAAATGGTGGGCTTTTTATTTCCACCTATAATCTGACCTCTGAGCGTTCAAGGGTAATTTTGGCATTTTGTGAGTCTTCATATCAACTTTTGTCCTTCATGAAGATTTTTGCTGACAGTCTAAGGTTTCTAGAGCATGCTTTTGTGGGAAATTTAAACTCGTTTCCTATGTCAAACATTGTGTTTACAGAGAGCAAATCCTAGCCTCGGACCCCTTTTCTTTGTGTGTTTATTACTAAGTTTATTTATGTAATTTGACAACTCAATTGCCCTAATGTTTGTGTGGAGCTTATAAGCCTCCTTTAGGGCTATTTTGAAGGGGAATTGAAACCCTTAAGCTTGCTGCTGCAAAATCGTGTGAGGAGCTCTCTCCAAACAACCCGGTGCTCGGTTCTTGCTTCACCGCAATTCCTCACCAAATCTCCTCCTCTCACCGTTTCTTGCTCGATCTTGGAGAGGAGGTTCTAGCTAGCTCTTCCAGTATTTCTTTAGAGGAATGTCAGTGGCATGAGGAGCTAGAAGACCGAGCAAAAGCCAAGAAGGAGTGACATTTTTTTGAGAGGTCTGAACTAGTCGCACATCTCGGAAGTTTGGGGTGTTGCGGACCTTGTTGGTTTGTTGTTTTCCTTTCTCTGTTTATTGAGCTATTTATTGAATAACTCTTTGAATTTGGTTTATCTTGACTGTTCTTTGAAGTATTGGATGGATATTATTTGGTTTGGAATCGAAATATTGGACATGTGCTCGATTGGTTGAAAGTTTGCAATCTGTTTTTCTGCAGTCTGATTTTCGAACAGGGTTTTGTTTCGTTTATAGCTCTGTTAATATTCCAAATTTGGTTCTAAAATTTTAAAGGAGTAAACCCCTCTAGAATACGAAGATAATGGTATAATTTTGACGCCGTTTGGATTTAAATTCGTAATTTTATGGACGTTTGATTGGAGGTCACCAGAATTGTCTATACAGAATCTGTTTTAGGGCAAATACATATTTCGTCCATAACTTTCGTTTCACACGCTTTTGAGCGTGAAGTTTGGAGGTCCCCTGCCTTCTTTGGTTATTTCATTCTCCTCCAAATTTGGGACTTATTGGCTGCAAACATTAGGAGTTATTGTTGTTGCATTGAGAGTGGACAGATTTAAGCATTGCCGATTGTAGATTGCCCTATTATTGTCTTCTTGCACTTTTGGGGTGCATCAGCCAGTCTGTTGGGATAAAAATGAGACTGCAGTTTGGTAGCCCTAGATTTATCCTATCTTACATTTTGTTATCTTGCAAGATTAATATGTTCAATCTTGATAAATATTGTATGCCTCTATTTTTTGAGCTAGAGAAAACTTTGGTATACCCATTATTTCTATTATAGTGGAAGGTTCGATTAAGTGGCTTACGGGTCTCGTGGTTTTTTACTCTCACACTTTTGAGGATTTTTCACGTTAACAATTGGTGTTGTTGATCTCTTTATTTTTGTTGGTTTGCTTTATCTATTTGATTGCACAAAATAGAGAAAAAAATATTTTTATTCCGCTGTGTATTTAGGTTCTTTTTCCCAACAAGTGGTATCAGAGCGCCATGTTGAATTAGTGATTATTTTTGTGTTTGTCAAATGGAGAAGTGTAGTAACAGTAGCAATACTATGATTAAGCTTATGACTACCAATTACTCGATATGAAAGTCGTGAATGGAAGATCTATTATGTTGTCTGGATTACAAAGACACATTTTTAGGAGACGAGGGGCAAACCAAACAAAATGTCTGAAAAAGACTGAGCCAAGTTGAACAGGAAAGCATTTGGCAAAATTCGACAGTGGTTCGATAATAGTGTTTATCGGCATGTTGCCAATGAGACAAACGCCAGCAAGGTTTGGGAGACTCTAAGGGAGTTGTATGAAAAGAAAAATACACAGAATAAAGATTTTCTTTTTAGGAAATTGATGTATCTTGGATACATAGATGGAACTCCAGTTTTTTATCACTTTATTGTTTTTCAGGAAATTCTGAATTAGTTGACAGCACTTGACATGAAGCTAGATGATGAGATACATGCTTTGTGTTTGATTAGTTCATTGCTTGATAGTTGGGAAACTTTTGTTGTTTCTCTTAGCAATTCCGCTCCAGATGGTGTTCTCAGTTTGAAAATGGTAAAAGAAAGCATGTTGAATGAAGAAAACATAAGAAAAGAGCGAGGGCTAACTGCATAGAATCAGGTGTTAGTTTCAGAGAGACGAGGTAGAATCAAGAGTAAAAATCAGAAAAGCCGTGATAGTAATGACAGATCACGGGGGAAGTCTCAGACAAGAATGACTTCAGATGTTTCCATTGTGACAAGCTAGGGCACAAGAAATCTCAGTGTAGAAAATGGTTGAGAGAACAAAAACATAATAAAAAAGACGAAGGGAAGATAGATGATGCCCATACAACAATAGTTGTAGATAGAGATGTGACTATTATTTTATGATGATAGCAGTATTAATCTCACATGTCAGGATCCTCGTTGGGTAGTAGATTATGGTGCTTCATACCATGTTACTTCTCAATGTGATGTATTTTCTACCTACAGTGTTGCTGAGTTTGGTTATGTGAAGATGAGGAACAATGCAGATTGCAGGATAGTAGGCATGAATGATGTCTACATGAATACTAATGTCAGATGTCAATTGCATATGAAGAATGTGAGGCATGTTACTGATATTCGTCTAAATTTGATCTCCACTAGTACACTTGATGACGAGGGATATCATAGCCACTTTGGTGAAAGTAAGTGGAAGCTCACTAAGGGGTCGTTGGTGATTTCCAGAGGAAAGAAATACAATTCTCTTTATTTGGTGTAGGCTACATCATATAGGGGAGAAGTGAATGCAATTGATGATTCGTCTACTCAACTATGGCATAAGAGACTTAGACACACGAGTAAGAATGGTATGCATAAGCTTTCTCAGAAACAGATAATTCCTGGTTTGAAGTCTACAAAGTTAGAGGTAAGCACTCATTGTTTAGCTGGTAAACAACACAGAGTATCTTTTAAAACATTGCCTCCGTCTAGAAGACCAAATATGTTAGATTTGGTGCATACTGTTATTTGTTTTATGGATACTATGAGTCTTGGTGGTGCTCGTTATTATATTACCTTTATTGATAATCATTCCAGAAAGGTGTGGGCTTATGCTTTGAAGACTAAATATCAGACTTTAGAATTCTTTAAACTTTTCCAAGGGTCAGTTGAGAGAGAAACTTGCAAGAAATTGAAATATATTTGCACAAATAATGGTGGTGAATACAGAGTGCCGTTTGAGGAGTGCTGCAGAATTCATGGGATTAAGTTTAGAAAAAAAGAGCCAAAAATGCCCCAGCACAATGGAGTTGCAGAGAGGATGAACCGCATGATTAATGATAGAATTCATTATATGCTCTCTCATGCAAAGTTGCCAAAATCCTTTTGGGAAGAGGCAATGAGATTTGCGGTTGATTTGATAAATCTTTCGCCTTCAGTTCCTTTGAATCATGATATAACTCAGAGGGTGTGGTCATGAAAAGATATTTCATATGGGCACTTGAGAGTTTTTGAATGTAGGGCATTTATGCATATCCCTAAAGATGAGAGATCTAAACTTGACAGTAAAACGAGACAGTGCATTTTCATTGGGTACAGTCACGAGGAGTCTGGGTACAGATTTTGGGATCCGATCAACAAGATAGTTATTAGAAGTAGAGATACAGTTTTTTTGGAAGATCAAACCATTGCAAACTTTGATAAGACAAAGAAGCCAGAGTCTAGCAGTGAAGAGCAACTTGATTCATGTATGATTCGTCCACCTACAGTGCTTATTAATGATAATAGAGATACACAGACAGATGATACTCTTCTAGTTGATAATGAATCAGTCGAAGAAAACCCAGTAGAGCCATCAGTTGAGCCTCAGTTGAGAAGATCCACCAGAGTTAGGGAACCTTCTAGAAGATGTTCTACCAGTGATTATGTGTTACTCACTAAAGGGGGAGAACTAGAAACTTATCAGGAGGTTCTTTCGCAGGAGAAAAAAAAAAAGAGTGGTTGTATGCAATGCAAGATAAGATCAAGTGCTTGCATGAGAACAACACTTATGACTTGGTGAAACTGCCGAAGGTTGGTGACATGGACTCAAGGAAGTCTACATCAAGATATTTGGTTACTTTTGCAAGGGGAGTTGGTTCATGGCAATCTAAACTACAAGATTGTGTTGCTCTTTATCTACTACAGAGATTGAGTATGTTGCAATTACAAAAGCTTGTAAAGAAGTCTTGTGGATGAAAAGGTTTCTACAAGAATTGAGTCATGAACAAGATAAATTGATTTTGTACTGTGACAGTCAGAGTGCAATTTATCTTAGCAAGAATTTCACTTTTCACTCTCGCACGAAATATATTGATGTGAGATATCATTGGATTCACGAAGTGTTGGAATCGAAGATGTTACAGCTTGAGAAGATTCATACTAGTAAGAATGGATCTGACATTATGACAAAACTTTGCCTAAAGAGCAACTTAAAACTTGTAGACACAAAGTGGGTGTGCTAGAGCCCGATATAACATGTAGTCATCTGTGTAAAAATCTTTGGTCAGCCCCAAATCCAAGTCTAAAAGATGTTGTCTGTGTAAGTGCACAATTTGCTTGCGTAAGCCACTGATTCATTGGATAGTTCTTCCTCAAATGTTCAAGCTGACCACAAGTATGACAAATATAAGGAATTAAATATCCACCAGCATAAGGTGTCTCACTAGACTAACTCCACTCTTCGGCTTTCTCTGATATTTCTTGGTCATTTTACCTCCCACTGGTTGTTCTTTATTCCCTTTTCCCTTATAAACACCAAACTGTTCCTCTAGATCAGTCTCAACTCGTTGAACAGTAGCAGCAACCTCTGAAAGAGAGCTAAACTAAAATGCAGTTAACTGATGTTGAATCTTAGGTCTTAAACTCATCTTGAACTTCATCATTTTGTCTATCATATCCATATTTCTAATATATTAGGAAAACTCTATGAACTTAGTATAATACTCCAATACTGTCAGACTCTAATGTTTCAGATTATGATAGGCAATAATCATGTTTTGATGATGACCAACATTGCAATAGTTATCTCAGAAGATGGTTTCAAATTGACTCCAAGTCATCATCTCCACCGAATATTCCAATCTTAGAAATTTCTGTCAAACCTCAGCCATTTTCTCAAAATAAAATGTTGCAAACACAACCCAGTACTCTATTGAAACACCAATATCAATAAATTCTTCTGCATCATCCTCAATTAATTTTTAGCATCTTGAGGATCAACACTGGCTGCAAACAATAGTGAGTTTAAACGTTCGTGTTGCATAAAGAAATTCATGCGACATGTCTCAGGGTCTTGATTACCACTTTCTATTGAAAAATTATATAGTACATCTCCCAATGCTACAATAGGATCAATAGGTTGCGACTCAACCGTGTGCACAGTAGAAGCTACAGGAGTAAGGTTTCTATGAGCTATTTTTGGAGACATTTTTTAGAATCTAAAAATAATTTATGGTGTAGATTAGAACACACGCTTAAGCAGAGTATTTATCTTTTTCTTAAATTTTTTCATACTACCTATTTTATTGTAATCACTTTTTAATATGAAAATCTGACTTTGATATCAAAATATCTATCACGCCCTAGAGGAGACCCGAGACAGAATAGAGAACGTCTGTTGTTTAAAAGGGACAACGTTGTATTAGGATGAGGGATGTCATCTAAACAACAACGTTCTCTCAACGTCGAGGGCATTGTAGGACGTCCCTCAACTTATAACGGACATCTCTCAACTTACGACGGACATCCTTCAACTTACGACGAATGTCCCTCAACCCATAAATGGGCGTCTCTCAACTTACAATAGATGTCCCTCAGCTTACATTTTCAAAACCTCTCTTTCCTTTTAGATTATGTGTTAACATTGAATTGATATAGTTTCTATTTCTTCACTCAAATGACACAATTTTAAAATCAATTTACAACTCATAAAGGACGTCCGCATGAAGAACGTCCACATTGAAGGACGTCTGACCCTTCATCGAATGGGCTGAAATCTTCGTCCATCAGCGTCCCTCCTTCCATCCTTATTGCAGGACGTCCGTCTTTTCATTAAGTGGCTACCATGGACGTCTGTCTTTTCATCCAGCGGCCACCATGGACGTCTCTCAACCTTACGATGACCCCAAGGCTGATCTTTGGACACCACTCTTTATAGATCAACTTTAGACGTCCCTCCTCGTTGAAGAACATTCAAGGTTAATCTTTGGACGTCTGTTGGATGTACTTAGAGGTTTTTAAGTGAAAAACATGAGTGAGTTGTTTGTCTTGGTGTGACAAAAAAAGTAACTACGATTTTTTCCTTCTTTATTTTTTATAGTTCGAGTTTTCAATTATTTGCAATATTTTTTTAAGATTTGGCTTGTCATTGATTTTAAAGTTTAGGGTTTATTTTGTTAATTTTCATTTATTTTTTAATTTAAATCATATATTTTACTGTACAAGACGCGTAAAAAAAAAAAAGATAATGTTATCTCTATCTTTTTCATTGACATTATTTACCTACCACTTTATTGGGCTTAAACATTTTTATTATTAATTAATAAACCTAAGAAAAGCTCTACGGGTACATCACATCACATCAGCAGAATTCGGCCTCAAGTTACTGGGCTTCCTTTTGGGCCTCTCTGATTTCGTTTTGGAAGTTACAAAATTATTATTTCCCAATTTTGATTTAAATTATAGTTTAAAAAAGGGCCACAGTGTCATTTAATTTTAGAAAAATTAACACCACAAACCCTCTATTTCGAGATCAATGACAAGTCAAGTCTTAGAGAAATTTTTTTAACAATTAAAATCCTAAACTATGAAAAATTAACGCCAGTAACCTTGCAGTCAAGTTTTCCGTCAAAGTCCGTCAAATCTAACTTCTCAGTTAACTTAAAAAGTTTTCTCCTTAATTTTTATTTCGTTCGTCGGCGTAAATCCTTAAAATCGATGTAAGTTCTCTCATAAAAATGAATTTCAAAGTCGAAGATTCAAAAATTTTGAACTTTTTGACTGTAAAACGACGATTTTTGAAGAAGAACCGTCAATTTTAGGTTTAAAAATGTTTTTTAACATATGACGGACGTCTGTTACACGTTGAGGGACGTTCGTCATAGATTAAAAGACGCATTTTAACCTATGATGGATGTCCATCATGTTGACGGACGTCGTCATAGGTTAAAAAATGCATTTTAACCTATAATGGACTTTCATCGTATTGAGAGACATCCATTTTATATTTAATATTTAAAAAAAATTAAATTACTATTTTAACCTTATAAAAAATTTATAGTAATATTTTTAGAGGGGCAAAACAGTAATATGACAGACAAGTTGGGTACAGTTGTCTACCACTTGTCTGTCCAATTACTGTTTTGTCCCTATTAAAATATTACTGACAACTTTTTTTTAGAGTTAAAACAGTAATTTAATTTTTTTAATTAATATTAAATCTAAGATGGACATCCATCGCCACGATGGACGTCCATCGCCACGATGGATGTCCATGATAGTTAAAATGCATCTTTTAACCTATGACAGACGTCCCTCAACGTGTAACGGACATCCGTCATATGTTAAAAAACGTCTTTAAACCTAAAATGGACGGTTCTTCTTCAAAAATCGTCGTTTTACAATTAGAAAGTTCAAAATTTTTGAATCTTCGATTTTGAAATTCATTTTTATGAGAGAACTTACATCGATTTTAAGGATCTACGCCGACAAACGAAAATCGAAATTAAGGAGAAAACTTTTTAAGTTAACTAAGAAGGTAAATTTGAGGAACTTTGACGAAAAATTTGACTACGAAATTACTAGGATTAATTTCTCATAATTTAAAATTTTAATTATTAAAAAATTTCTCTAAAGTTTGATTTATCATTGATCTCAAATTAGAGGATTTATGTTGTTAATTTTCCTTAATTTTACAAGAGGACGAAGTTGAAAACTAAAAAGAAGGTCAAAAGTCCAAATCCAAAGAAATGATGAGGTGGTGGCCAATAATTAGTGGCCCACGATATCCCAAATTATTGTACTTTACAGCCATGCACTGACGGCCGACCGATGTTGTGCTCTTTGACGACGGCTAGGCGTCACCTCCGGCTCTGAATAATTACTGGGCCGGGTTGGGCTTATAATTTGTCATGCGCTACGTAGGAGAGAGACAAATTTGAAGATGCCGACAAAAGTGTTAAAACTTTGGAAAAAACATTGTTCTCTGCTAATAATTAAGTAGCAATTCACGTGCTCCCAGTACCAATTGGCCATTAATCTAAAGATTAATTTACCAATTTTGGAGGCAATTTGTTTGTGCTAAGGTATAAAATATTAGGAAAAACATTATATTATATGGATATTTAACTACAAGACAAAAACAATAACACGTGACCCAGTTGTCTTAAAGCCAATTGGTTCTCACGCCCATAAGCAGCGCGCCATTTTCCGGTATCAGCCATTAATGGACACCGATTGAATTCTAATTTCCAATTATTCAATTATGATTTTAACTATTTTCAATTTATTTATTGAAATTATGAATATCCAACATGTTGTCTTATGATAAATATTTAGATCTACGAATTGATTTGAATCTTCAAAGCTATCTAGAAATTGGATATCCATTATCAATATTTAGTTCTAATTAATAAAGTTGTTAATCAAAATAGTTTAATAGTTAACTTGATAATAACTTAATTACTGAACTATGAAAAATATATACGGCAAACATTGTTATTATGTTTATCGTTAAACATTTAAATTTTTGTTCTACGACTGAATACTACACATTCCTCTGCAGAACGTCAATGTTAAATATAAAAGTTTTAGTACTGACGTTTCGCGGCGGAACGTGTAGTGTTCTGTCGTAGAATGTAAGTGTTATTAAATAAAATTTACAACGTTCCACCGTAGAACGTCAATGCTAAATATGAAGATTTTAGTACTGACTTTCTGGGGCAGAACGTGTTGTGTTCCGCCGCAGAACGTCAGTATTAAATAAAATTTATAATGTTCCGCTGCGGAACATCAATTTTCCGTTGCGGAATGACGATGTTCCGCCGCGGAACTTCATGCGTCATTCTGCATTCTGGTGCCCTAGTATATAAGAATTGATTGTGCGCTCTTTTTTTTTACTTCATTTTATTTATCCTCAATTAAATTACTTTATAAATTTTAATTTTATCTTAATTCTTCACTAATTATCCCCGCTTAAATTATATCTTACGAATACATTTTTGGTAATACCCCGATAATTAAATAATTATCCAATTTAAAAAGTTTGGGGTGTTACTTACCTCACTCCTTATATAAATTTCGTTCTCGAAATTTGCCCTTTGTCATACTCTCGCTAACGTTACCCTATGCATCGAATATTTCTTACCTACCTTATTTGATGACTTAGTTTTCCCCCTAGCGGTCACAACACTTCATTGTATCTTAGATTATCTACTCCTCTCACCACTCTTCATCCAAAATGCATCATCTTGAACTCAAAGTCGATCAACTCTCGTACTCACTCATCACACTTCTGCTGCGTCACTCTGATTACATCAATTCTAAAGAAAAAGCGCCTTAATCGTTACCATTCATCAACATCAAGAGTTGAAAAGCAACCCTCTTATATCTAAACGTCACTTTAATCCAATACATACATCCACCGTTGCCACTCTCAACTTCTGGATCTATAACACCTTCCTCTTTTTTTCTACGACTTTGGTATGCTTGAACGTATTCTCCACCATCAAATCCGTTCATTCAGCTTTTCTGAGTTATGAACTACACTACTCCATGGCTAAGTTAGACACATTCTTTCTTGCTTCTCTTTTTGTATCTATAACCATTTCCGTTTTTGTATCTGTATCTGTTTCTGTTTCTGTGTCTGTATCTGTATCCGTGTTTGTATCTGTATCTGTATCTGTATTTGTATCTATTCCTAGAAATTCATTTCTAGAAATTTGTGTCTAGAATTTTCACTTCTAGAAATTTGTTTCTAGGAATTCGTTTCCGTTTCCGTATCTATGTCTGTGTCCGTATCTGTTTCCGTTTCTGTTTCTGTTTTTGTTTCTGTTTCGGTCCATGTTACTCGTTCCTGTAGAAGTTTGACTGATTGCTTCCATCGTTGCCATGTAGTTGTGTAATCATGTTCTTGGTTACCTTGAGTGAGCTTGAATCGAGATAAAGAATATAATTCAAGTTCGACACAAGTCTCATTATCCTTTCAACCCTAATCCAATGTTACTCCACTTATGTTGGAATTCGTCGTAAAGTCCAAATTGGTCATTTTAATAGACTAGACTTTCTCAAAGCTTTTCAAATCCAATCTATGTAGGAAAACAACTTCACCCCCAAAATTTAATAAATTCTTCTTTCAGCTACCCTTCATAAAAGTCCAAACCTCATTCTCTTAATTTTTCCTCAAAGGTCAATACCTAGTGGGCAATAATTTTACTAGTCGGATCCTACGTCCCTACTTCGATTTAGTTGTTTTGTTGCAACCCAAGTGCTCACATTTAGCTATCTAGTTGGTCTAATTGGTTTTTTTTTATATAATTAATTTGGACTCTATCTAGTTCGTTGTAATGTATGTGACCTCGTTTATATATCTAGTTGATCTAACTTACGCTCACCTATTTAGTCAATCTAACTTATACAGGATTTTCTTTTTCATTTATTTTCCAAAAATTTAGGCAGAGTCTCCCTTATTTTTATACTCCTCCAAAGCTAAAATCCTGCATAAAAATTCCAACAGTTCCAAAATATTCACCATTCATTCATCCAAACTCTAAAAATCCAAAATCCAAAATCTCAATTTCAAAATATAACATCCAAAGTTATCGGGAACACTCACGAATCTACAATCCCAAATACAAAACAAAATATTCATCATCACTAAGTTAACTAGTCCCTACAGGTTATCTCTTAACAATTCGCCTATCGAATTAGAATAAAAATCAAGTATTAGTAAAGTATTAGGCAATTACTTACAGTGGATGAATAATTTCCACGTCGAGACTTGTGCTGGCAGGCAGGGTATATTATCAGTTAGACTTTTATAAAAATTGTTTTACTTAGCAAACTCAATTTTAAAAACGATTATCAAAGCAGCTTACGAAAATCGTTTTTAAAACCACTGCTCTGATGCCAACTGTAAAAACCCAAATTTTCGTACATTTAAAAATACACAAAATTTAAAACTTTTGTAAAATAATTAAAATTCTTTATAATCAGAGTGCAAATCGGGCTATTAGAAATCATTTTCTTCGTTAAAACATAGCGGAAGCATAAATCGTTTACCAAGAAAATCTTTTGTTTTGCTTTACTGCTACAAAATTAAATAAATTTACTGACGTGCTAGACAATTAAATACAATTTAAAAAACTTAATTTACATTACAAACTTTCTCTTTTACCCTCTTTATGTCTGGCCAGCCACAAGCTCTGCTCGTGTAAATTCTCCATCAACTACTTTGTGTTATGTTCATTGTTCTTCTCGTCATTCACGTATACGTACACCACAAGTAACTGTAAGTCTAAAAAGACTTAGTAAGGAAAGGAAAAATGCATATGACATGCCTCTCTTTAGTTTACTTGGATTGGGTCCTCCCCAAACCAAACTTTGCGTTACGTTCATTCATAACTCGTACATCGAGCTGGAAGTTGAAGGAACACATATTAGATGGAATACTTGACCAGTCTCTAACCTTATGTAGGCTAGATCCTGGCTACCCATGTAATGTCCCAAAACTTATAAAAATACCATGTAAATCTATTAAGTATGTTGTAATAACTTTTGGTGATGTAAGGATGTGGTTTATATTATGTGGTTCATGTAATATAGTGTAAAAGTTCACGAAAATGCAAAATTGGAAAGTTTAGGACGCATAGGATGGTAATTGGCGTCCTCAACACTGATCTGTCAAAGTGCGGACGCTGAAATGTCCAGGTGCGGACGCAGCGGACGGTAATAGGGCCGTCCGATATGAATTTGTAATATTTTCTGGGTAAAATGGACGCTGTGGACAATGACCGCAGACGACAAACTGCGTCCGCAAGGTCAAAATTGTCCGAGAAACCCATGTTAAATTAGGTGTCTCTCTCTCCTTACTCATAAATTTTCTAATTTGTGTAAAGAAGACACGATTATGCGAGAGAAAAAGGAGTGAAGGTGGTTTGGCCTAAGGGCAATGGACCTCTTCTCACGCATATAGGAGGTAAGTCCACGTAGCCTCTTCTCTCTGTCTGTTCATTGTCTGTATATATGGAAGTTCTTTTGTCTCTACATAAACGTAGTTGGCAGTAGTGTGGGAAAGAAGCTCTGTGTGACGAAAGAGACAGGAAAGAGGTAAAGTTTAGTTTTGTCATGGGTCCTTGTTGTACTACTTACATTCATTCTATTGAGGGTTGTAACTAAAGTGTTTAATGGCTATGGGAATTATTATAATAATTGATGATTTTTGTATTTGGACAGTGTGCTACGTGCTGCTAGTGTGAATTTAGGAATTTATCTTCTTCACGGCAGTTTCCTCAGATTAAGGTAAGAATTAGGGTGATGTGTGGCCAATGGAGGCCTACATCACGGGGTTTTGCTTGTGTTTGCGCATGTTTAACTTTCGATAAGCTGCTTCATATATGTTTCAATGGTTTGTGCTTCAATTGTTGAATCTATTACTTGGACCATTGTTTCGAAAGTTGTTCTTTTGCTTTATGGTTAATAGTCCTGGATTATATTGCAAGAAATTGTCAGAAAATGTATGATAGCATTGGAAGTTATGGTTCTGAACTTTACCTAAAAACATTCTGTTTTGAAGAATTATTAGAGCAACAGAAAGATATAAGCAAATGGATAGTATGGACTGGGATACTGACCGTTATGGTATAGTTGATTGTTTTACCCATACCCATACTATTGTTAAATTCACATTGGATGTGGTTACACTGTTTTGGAAGCATGAGAGTGATGTGATTTTCTCTGTGGAATTATGTTAAGTGTGTTCTTCAAACCATGGTTAATAAATGAACTGTAATTCCATTAATGTTATAGATGCTCTTTAGTCTAGTTGTTTATCTATTCTATAACAGGTGTAGTAAATTCATAATGTTCTGTACCTAGGAGCATGCTAAATTCTTAGTTTTGTTGTGTTCCTGCAAGGATGTTATTTTAATTAATTTGATGGCATCATGCATCATACTAGGAATATAAAATTGTTCATAGTGTGTGACATATTAAATCTACTTAAATAAGCATGTGGGGGTTCGGGGAACAATGATGACCTATTAAGCCCATGTTGGATGGGTTTAGAATATTAGACCCTTGTTGGATGAGTTTAGAATATTAGATCTATGTTGGATGGATTAGACGAAAGCTCATTGTTCCTTGTTGGGGAAATCCCCAATGTCCTCGTAACAAATGAGTGTATACGGCATGGGAAGCCCTGGATATATATATATATGTTCTTCTGGAGAGTGATCGAGTTCCCATGGTCCCACGGTGTTTGTCATGTGTATACTCTTGGCTTAATTTCCATTGTATGGTCATGCATGGCATTGCATTGCATTCATTCTAATTCTTGCTGAGCGTTAGGCTCATTTTTTCCCCCGTGATGTAGGTAATGAGCTGGATGACAATAATACTGTGAAGGCGGTCTTCCAGGACGATGTTTTGGATTATCAGTCATTTTGACCTGTTGGTTGTGGAACATCACAGTTATGATATGGTGCTAGGTTTTAGATTATATGTGTGACGACCCGTTTTATTTCTCTTAATTTTTTTTTATAACAACATAAATCAGAGTTATTCAAGCGGAAATAGATATTAGAACATATTTCATGTCTTCCAATAAAAGTTTAAGATTATAAAACATTTATTTAAATTACTCATTATATTGTGAGCCATAACCAATCAGGTCGAACTCGGCTGATANTATCTCCTCCTCTGCTGGTATATCAACACTTGTATCACCTACACCAACAAGACTTAACTAATGAGCCTATTGCTCAGTAAGTGATAGAAAATAAAATAAACATGCAATGCATTTTAAAATCATTTTTCGTTTTCCATTTTCATTTCTTTCCCATTTCTTTTCTTTTTCCATATTTCACTTTTCTTTTCTATCCAGAATACCCCGGCAAGACCCTCGGGCTTACCCTGAACTTTATAGCATTGGTCCCAGAGTACCCCGGAAAGAACCTCGGGCTTACTCTAGGCCTTAGTCTCAGAATGCTCCGGAAAGAACCTCGGACTCATTCTAGACATTAATACCAGAATGCCCCGGAAAGAACCTCGGGCTCATCCTTTACTTCATCGAGTGCCCCGGAGAGAACCTCGGGTTCACTCTTTATTTACGTTAACTTTTACCATTATTCATTTTCATTCTCTTTTCAAATCCATTCATAAAAATCCATTTTCATATCATTAAAAAAAAACCATGATGCATGATGTTCATATAGTCCTATTATAATCTTAAACATGTTCATCTATAAAATATATCATTAAAAGAACCTAAATCTAGTAAACATTCATCAAATAATAACACAATATATGGAACATGCTCAATTTATGGTAAAACTGTAAACCACCTAAATATTCTATAAAAGCAATAACAATCAGCATACAACTCCTAATTCTTGTGGTGTAGGGTCCGAAGACCAAAACACAGTAAGTATCAACTTACCTGGATTCCTTAGTGTGTTTAGATCGTTACCCTTTTCCTCGTTAATACTGAAGTTTCTAGACCGACCGCGTAATTTTCTTCCTTCGAAAACTCCACTTATGACCAAAGTAACAAATCTGCCCCTGAACTATATTACTCCGAAATTCCCACAAAATTTCACTATTTCTTCACCCTTTCTCCTTCTCAACACTCCCTCATTTTCTCTCTAACTCTTCTCTTCAAATTGGTGTGGATTGGATGAAGATTTGGAACCTATTTATAGGCATGAATGGAAATTGATGGATGGTTGAGATGCATCCATTGGTAATAGTTAGGTGCAATAGTAAACGGATGGTTGAGATGCATCCACTTGGTAATAGTTAGGTGCAATAGTAAATGGATGGTTGTACAATAGTAAATGAATGGTTGTACAATAGTAAATGGATGGTTAAGATGCATTCACTTGGTAATAGTTAGGTACAATAGTGAATGGATGGTTGAGATGCATCCACTTGGTAATAGTTAGATACAATAGTAATTTTCTTATTTATAATATTTATTCAATTTTCTCTTTATATTTTTAATATAAATTTAACTATTTATTGTATTTATCTTTTATTCATTTATGATATACTATACTTATCATACATTAATCGACCTAATTTGTACGCTCGGTTTATTTTAAATTATTCTCGATAATAATTACCCATCTAATTTAATTTATTCCATTATATTTTCAATAGTTGAGCCCGATAAATTTTGGGGTATTACAATATGACATAATAGTTTTATCATATCTAGAATTTGGTATTTTGGTGTGGAATGACTAATGAACAAGATCTTGAAAATATGTATTTTGATAGTAATAGTTTAGTTAAAAACTTTTGTGAAATGTAAGAAGGACTGTTTTGAAAACTTATAATATCAGTCTTTTGATCGGAAATGCTAAAGTTGTGCAAATTACTCTGATAAGAATGTATTACTGTTAAAAAAAAAAATAGTTCAATATATATATATATATACTATTTAACGAGGTAAAAAAGGAGGGATGTTACAACCCATCCGCCCAACAACCCCAATCATTCATTATTCATCATCATCATTAGAGCATCATCATTCGTTCATTTCATTTAACATTTTTCCTCACTCATGCATGTGAGTACCACACCGAGGACACTCCCTACTTATTTCTATTATCATGATGAATGTGACATAGCATAACATTCATAAGAATAAAAGTGCGCATATAAGGAAAGTGATTGAAATTGAAAGCATATATAAATGAAAGTAAAATAGTAATTGTAATTGAAAGAGCATACAAATGAAGTAAATCATATAATGAAAGGAAATAACTGCGCACAATAGAAACAAATACAATATGGAATTTAAACAACAAATAAACAACAAATTATGAAACAACACAGAAATCAAACAAGCATTCGCTGGTAAAGTAAGGTATCGACTATGGAGATTACAATAAAAGAAATAGCAAGATAGCAAACTAAGCTAATTACATATTCAACTTTAATTACTTACTAATTCTAATTAACATGCTTAAGTCTCGTCGATTAAATGTGCTGTGTATTAGTCGATTTACATGCTCAAGATTATAGATAGTTATTCTAAGTCAACTTAAATGCTCGGGTTTATTAATTATACTCTAGTTAATTTACATGCAGATAACTAATTGAACATGCTAATCAGTGTTACTTTATCAAAACATGCTAAATTTCTATACATGCCCAATTGATGTCCTATTTAGTTTAACATGCTCTGATTCATTATTTAACCCCTAGTTAATTAGTTAAGCTAGTCAATTAAAGGATACGGATTCTATTTCCTAACCAGAACCAATGAATCAATAATAAGCACTACAAAGAATTCACAACAGCTAAAACAGTTCACAAAATAAGATTTCTAACTTATGCATTTCATAACTCATTCGTACTTATCATTCATTCCTACAACTTTCCATTTATCCTTTATTTCATTCATGAGTAATCCATTTTTAAGATTAGAATTAGGAGATTATACAGAATTAAATCACGCAACAATGAATTATCAATAAGAGGAAAACATTCTAAGAATTTGAACAAGAAAGCAAGCATAGAATTCAAACAATAAAACAAGCACGTCATTACTTGTGGTGTAGGACCTCCACATGGCCATGACTTAACCTAATTCCTTACCTCAATTCTTTACTGAGCGTTAGCACTTAACCGCTATCCTTTTTCTTTCATTTTCCAATGCCTTCATAATTAACACATTTATTCATTAATAACTTCTCGTCGAATTCTACACACTTTAACACTTAACAAATTCTAATAAACATGCTCATTATTCTTTTTATCCAATGCAATGGCAGTAGACATATTATTCTAACATACCTAACTAATAGTTCACAACCTGTCACGATCAATGGCAGAGAGAGCACATTCACTTCATACTAATTGCATGGAGGTTATCAACAATTCAATTTAATTTAATAGCTTATTCCAAATCTTAACTAAACAAGTGACAGTCCATGTATATCATCATTACCACTAATAGAGGCAGTCATTAATCCATTAAACAGAAGCATTTGCCACACAACAAGGTGATTCCATTTCGTGCTAATATGGCTGTTTTAACACTTCATTCATTCCAACATACTTATAATTGTAGACTCAACCAGAATTGTAAACTCAACCAGAGACTATCACAATCGACAGAGAGAAATCTCATCCAACAGGTATTTCTTATATGCAACAGACTAACAATTATATGAAGAGCATTTAGTTACCTGAAGGAAAAATCAAGAACAGCCAACTTGTTCTGTCAAAATTGAAGCCTCCAATCCATCAACCTCCAGCTTTACAGAGTGTTCAACACTCTGTAAAATTCATTCCCCATGCCCGATAGTGTGATCCAAAGCTGGAATGGATGGTGGATTCGGTTCTGTAAACTAGGACTCAACCCAAAACAGGTTAAACCAGATCCAACTGTGGCTGAGTCGCCGAAAAAGCCGCCAGCAGAGTCCTGAGCCTGAGCTGTGGACTGCGACCCATGTCACCGCAACAGCCTGCTCGCCCGTCGTCGCCAATCTAACCTTTAATCTGCGAAGATCACACCATCCGAGCTCTAAATCGCAACTCAACGCCCAATCGTTGTTGTAACAGCTTGCTGAACATCCCATGACGCCGAAGCTCATCGTTCCCCTGCCAAAACGAACTCGGGCTGCCCGCGAAGCCCTGAGCTCGCCTCACTCTCCTGGTTACCCATCACGGCTCTCCCTCCCTTTTCCCATTTTTTCCTCTTCTCGCCCCTCTCTCCATTTCTATTCTGATTCGAAAATACGGCCTAAGGCCATAAAATCCTAACCTCCACTCTCTAAATCTGTTGAGAAATCGCGAAATGGTCGAAGGCCACGCGATTTTCTTTTTTTTTATTATTTCATTTTATTTATCCTCAATTAAATTACTTTATAAATTTTAATTTTATCTTAATTCTTCACTAATTATCCCTGCTTAAATTATATCCTACAAATACATTTTTTGTAATACCCCGATAATTAAATAATTATCCAATTTAAAAAGTTTGGGGTGTTATAAGTGATAGTCCGCCCAACCTTGGCTCAACAGATATTGTCTGCTTTGGGCCTTGGCCCTCACGGCTTTAAAACACGTCTATTGGGGAAGGCGAGCCGTACATTTATATTCTGCTTTCTTCCCCTTCCCCAAGTCAATGTAGGATTGCACACCCTTCCATATGGGATGTCACAATCACCCCCCCTTTTGAGGGCCCACGTCCTTGTGGCCACAACAAGCTGAGTCTAGCTCTAATACCATAAGTATAAGTGATAGCCCGCTCAACCTTGGCCCAACAGATATTGTCCACTTTTGGTCTCGACCCTCATGGCTTTAAAACACGTTTACATGGGAAAGCGAGCTGATCACTTATATTCTACTTTCTTCCCATTCCCCAAGTTAATATGGGATTGCACACCCTTCCATATGGGATGTCACACATATAATGATCATGTGCACTAAGAATCGGTGTGTCCCGGGCTAGTAAGATACAGTAGTAACTTGTCGTTCATTTAACTTCTTCGTATATTTTTACCCACTAACAATCTCATTAAGACAATGTCAAATTTAATCCATGAAGGTTAAGGTCCACATTTTTGTTTGTTTGTGTTTGTGGACCTTGCGCATCATATTCCTGCATAACACATTGCAAATAAAATTAGCATAATTCAAATAGCACATGAAAACGTTAATGTAATAATGTGCTCACCTGCGTCTCGGAAACTATGTCGGGAAATATCTCAGGGACTATGTCAGGAACTGTGAAACACATAAATGTGCCCTGTGAGCTTCCTCTGTTGCCTCTGCTTTTGGACCTATGGCAGCCACATGCACTTGACTATGGGCCTCTACCTTCGCATGTGTGAGAATTATGCTCCACACACCCACATTGGTCACATGTCATGTTCAAATGTCTCATGGGTAGCACTATCCAGCTTGGGGCATCGTCAACATCCCTTATTCTTCGTTTTTGGGGCATTCCGAGACGTCTTTTAAATGACAGTGACATAATTGGATCAAGATCCATCACATGATGCCACATGATTTGTCCACTGATCGGGTGGACAAAGTGGGAGTATATGATCATATATGTTTCCCAGTGGTAACACTCATGCACAAAGTCATCGGAGAGATCTCCTCATAAATTGCATACACGGGACTGCATGAACACACGAGATGTCAGTCAACTCCCACCGATAACAGTTACAAGTACACCTATCCAAATTGACACTGTACTATTTGTTACTGTTGCTCACCTCAAATTGGGTCGCGCCTAAAAAAATAAGACTCCAATTTTGACCTGCAAGTTGTAGTCTGACAAGCTGATTCTTGACCTGCGGACACAAAATGTCTGTTGAGTATATCATCTTTTCATGTTTTTTAACGATCCTACACATGATGTCATTTCTTATAATCTTGAATCTACTAAGAATCGGTTTGTCCTGGGCTGGTAGGATGCAGACGTTGAAGGATTTGTTCAAGTTGTTCAGACTTATATAGCACTTTGGAATGGAATTGAAGGCATGTTTGGCCCAGAATCTCATATCTATTCCTCGCAAATATGCGTGGGCTGCCGGGTCAAGCAAAAATAGCTTCCCCATCTCTCTCTCAAAGTGCGTTGATGTTGTGGCTCTAGAAGCACCCCACATTTCGTCATTGAATAACCTATCTTTAAATTGTTTTAAAAAATTTGCATACAAGTGTTGGATGCAAAAAC
Source organism: Begonia loranthoides (assembly GCA_022433065.1). Lineage (NCBI taxonomy): Eukaryota > Viridiplantae > Streptophyta > Magnoliopsida > Cucurbitales > Begoniaceae > Begonia > Begonia loranthoides. The sequence goes on along the minus strand of CM039479.1, from coordinate 25,520,548 downwards.
GATACTCCGCTTGCTTTGCGAACTCTCTTATAGCTGGCACCAGCCCCTACAAAAATTAATAGTATGAGTCAAAAATTGGTACACAACGCATAATATAAACATAGATGACAAAAGCAATCAACCGCACCTTTTGTAAATCAGAAATGATTGTTCACCCATTGCCAGACGGGATGTTTAGATCCTCGAGCAACAATTCCAAAAACCAGTTCTAAGAATTCTTACATTCTACTTCAACTAATGCTACAGTAATCAGATAAATTTCATCGTTCCTGTCAATATTGACAGTAGTGAGCAGGTGGCTCAGAGTCTCTTCCTTCAAGTGGCAAGCATCCAAATAAAAAATCGGTCTACCACAGTTCAACAACCTTATCTTATATGCAGCCAAACACATGTACATCCATATGTACTCTTCTCTAGTTGAATACATGGAGAGCTTCCAGGATTAGACCTTCAAATTTTCTAGGCATATGACCATATGAGCTTGTATTGCTCATTATCATCCCCTTCATTCATTTTTCTAGCCGCATTTCTTGTCCTTCTAGCAAAACTGAGTGTAATGTTCATGTAAAAATCCTTCATGACTATCTCAATTATGGAAGAAAAGTCTCAGTCAGCTTGACTTTTAAATCTATCCAAGTAATACGTTGCCACCTATTTGGCAGAGGCATGACGACTTTTCATCGTTCTTGAGCAAGTGTGAACGTTGTTATAACTCTTTATTTGAAATGTCATTTCACCTTGCATTTTTTAGGCGTGCATCCACCATGTGCATCCTTCCTGGTAAGCAGCCCTCAACCGATGAGTCACTGTGGTTGAATTTTATCCCGTACTCATTCTTCAACGCATGATTGACGATTTATTCTCTAATTTTATTCAATAAACTATACTTTTTGCCAAGATCCATACCAATAAAAGTACATTTTGCTTGTGATGGTCGTCGAGGCCTACTCTCGGTCATGTCTATGTCTTCGTCATTGGATTCACATAATGAATGGAGCTCCTCTTCGTCTAGAGTTGTCGAGATGGAATGCACCACTATAGCAGCTTCGTCTCCTATTGCACGTGCATTATGTGTCAAAACTGTGGACTGTGCTCCACTTCAAATGAGCAGTTAATAGATTCCTTAACACTCCCAGACGACATTAGTATTCAACAATTACTAACGCTTCAATTTCGCCAACATGTAGTAAACTTTAGCTCTCTGAAATCTTTAGGGTTCGCTAATCATTGACAAAATTGCTGAGAAAATCTCGATGAGTGTAGTGTGAATTTATATAAGGCAGAGGATGCAATATGACGAGGAAACTTAACATTCTGCCGAGGAACGTTTGATGTTCTGCGGCGGAACATATGACGTTCTGTGGAGGAACAACAAACAAGCATCTTCATATTTAGAATTGACGTTCTGCGACGAAACGTTGGCAAATGTAACAGCGATGTCTGAGACGTCCATTATTCATAATTTTTTAGTTAAGTTGTTAGCAAAAATACTTTAGTGATTGACTTATCATTAATTATAAAGTTTGGTGGTTGATTTGTTAATTTTTTTTATATTAACAAAAACAGGGTAGAGTAATGATGGGATACATTGACAATCTATGTATGTTAAATTATTGGTAGATAAGAATGTTGGATAACGTGACTTGATTGTTGAGCTCTAGAGACGAATTAGGAGCAAAAGGATGCATAATAGAAATAAAGAGAAATGGGGGGTTAATGTGGAAATAAATAAACGATTGGGGTGAAATGAAAAAAACAAAGAAAGAGAAAAGGAATAAAGAAAGATAAAATGAAAGGACAAGATTGGGAAGAAAACAGGCCAAATAATGGAGAGGGTGAGTGCAGAGCCACTGGATGGAGGAGGAAGGAGAGAGGGGGAGAGAGAAGCAGGCGCAGCCATGGAGGAAAATCCCAATGCTGAGACCGAGAGACTCCAGACAGCAGAGCCTACTGTTCGAGCTTTCCACTGATTGCTTATTCTTATCATCCCCACCCCCCTAATTCTCGAGAAACACCTCGAACTCTTTCGCTTTTCTTCTGCTTCTCCCATTTCCAACTCTTCAACTCTACCTCATAAATACCCAATGCCCTTCCGACCCAACGCCATGATCTAAACAAATTGCTGATTTCGAAACCTACAAAGATATGGATGGAGAGAAAATGGAACCGGAAGATATGTCGGAGGACGACGACGATCGATCAACACCGTTGGATCTAGGAACGGACGCCATGATCGAATCGGCTAACAAGACGAGGAACTGTACCGGATGCTCCTCTGGTGGTGTTGGTGGGTCTGGGTCTATGGAGAACGTCCTCGAGAATGTTCTGGAAAACGTTCTTAAGTTCCTCACCTCTTCCCGCGATAGGAACGCTGCCTCATTGGTCTGCAAGTCATGGTATCGAGTCGAGGCTTCCACCCGAGTGCACCTTTCTATCGGGAACTGCTATGCTGTCTCCCCTCGCCGCGCCATCTCCCGGTTTAACCGGATAAGGTCTGTGGCTATCAAAGGTAAGCCTCGTTTCTCAGATTTCAATCTCATGCCGCCTGATTGGGGAGCTCAATTCGACCCTTGGGTTGTGGCTATGGCCAAAGCTTGTCCCTCGCTCGAGACGGTTTACCTGAAGCGCATGTCTATTACGGACTATGATCTGTTTCGCCTTGCCAAATCGTTTCCTGACTTCAAGGAGCTCGTCCTTGTTTGCTGTGAAGGGTTTAGCACCAGTGGTCTCGCCGAAATGGCTAGCCGGTGCAGGTACACTGTTATTCCATTTTCCTCCTTTAGTATCAATCTTAAAGAAGTGCGACTTACTTATTCTTTTGCTGGACACTACATGGCTGAATTTGATCTACCAGGGACTTTTCCTTCTTTTTTTTTTCCAATCAGAATCATGGTCAGATGATGAAAAGGTTGAAGCTTTGATTTGGGTTTTGAGTGGGCCGATTCGTGCACATAAAAAGTTTTCAATCTCTCGTCGATGCTCATGCTTACGAGATTTATCGCTAATTGTAGGATACCAAATGAATTTAATTTTTATATCTCGGATGATGCGTTTTATGATTGCGACTTCAGAAGAGGAAGTCAAACGATGAACTTATGTCAATTTTTTTAGAAATTCTATAATACTTTCAGTCAACTTAGGCTGCTTGATTTGTTTTTCAGACAATTAAGAGTTCTTGATCTGGTTGAATCTGCCGTTGTGGATGATGATAAGGATTGGATATCTTGTTTTCCAGACAGAGAAAGCCAAACTTGTCTAGAATCCTTGGTATTTGATTGTGTAGATTCTCCCATTAATTTTGAGGCATTGGAGAGGTTAGTGATGAGGTCACCTTTCCTGAGGAAACTTAAGCTCAACCAACACATTTCCATTGGTCAGCTACACCGCCTGATGATTAGAGCTCCTCAGCTCACCCATATTGGAACTGGTGCATTTTCTACACTGGATGCAATGGGTCATGGCGATGAAGAGCCTGATTATGGGTCTGCCTTTGCTTCATGCAAATCATTAGTTTGTCTCTCTGGGTTTAAGGAAGTTTCACCCGATTACCTACATGTTATCTACCCCGTTTGTGCGAATCTCACTTCTCTCAATTTCAGCTATGCAAATGTTACTGCTGAACAACTTAAACCAGTTATAAGGCTCTGTCACAACCTTCAAATATTCTGGGTAAGTTCTCTTCTTCTTTCTATTTTCTGCACATTGCTTGGACATTTAGTATTTGAAGCATGTTTGTACTTTGTAAACTGCAGGCCCTTGATTCAATATGTGATGAAGGACTTCTGGCTGTGGCTGCAACTTGTAAAGAATTACGAGATCTTAGGATTTTCCCTGCTGATGCCCGAGAGGATGCTGAAAGCTCTGTGTCTGAAGTGGGTTTTCAGGCAATATCAGAGGGCTGTAGAAAACTAGAGTCAATCTTATATTTCTGCCAAAGAATGACAAACGCTGCTGTTATGGAAATGTCAAAGAATTGCCAAAATCTTGTTGTATTTAGGCTTTGTATTATGGGTAGGCACCTGCCCGACCATGTGACAAAAAATCCCATGGATGAAGGGTTTGGAGCCATTGTTAAGAACTGTCAGAAGCTAACCCGCCTTGCTATATCTGGATTACTCACTGATCGCGCTTTCAGTTACATCGGAACATACGGGAAATTAATACGAACACTTTCAGTTGCTTTTGCTGGAGATAGCGATGTGGGGTTGAAATATGTGCTTGAGGGTTGTCCTAGACTGCAAAAACTTGAGATTAGAGATAGTCCGTTTGGCGATGCAGCTTTGCTATCTGGTTTGCATCTCTATTACAACATGAGATTCCTCTGGATGTCATCGTGTTATTTAACGCGACAAGGGTGTCGAGAGGTTGCTAGAGCGATGCCTCGATTGGTAGTGGAAGAAATCAGATACGATTGTGAGGAAATGAGGAATCACATTGACATTTTATATATGTATCGTTCTCTCGAGGGCCCAAGAAACGATGTTCCAAGATTTGTCAACATCTTGTAGAGCTTTGGAACTAGTTTTAATGTTTTTGAGAACGTTGACACTATTTGAGCAGGAAGGTTTTACCACTGCAGGTGGCTTTTATAAACTTGCTAGAAAATTCCTGCTTAGCGTGGAAGAGTATGAGACTTATGTTTTTCACCAAGGCCATCATCTGTCGCTATCACTGCATGAATCTCTGATAAAACTTAGAGGAAGAGGATCATACACTCAACAAACAGCTCGGAAAATTAAGGTCATTCAGCCTCCAAAGTTTCTGTAATGGTATGAAATTTTTTGAGAGTTGTTTCTTTTTCGCTTGCTCAGACATATATTGCAATTGATGATATGGATCCTATTCATGGTGGATAGTTTGAAAAGATTGAATCTTTGTAAAATTGGAGACACGCGAAGCTTTTGTAACTTCTTACCATCTGTAGAAATAACAAAGGGAGTCAAGAATTCAATCTGGAAAGAAACTTTCTTCTGTTCTGTTTCGTTCAAATGGTGGGTCGTTTTAAGTTGTAGCTGTTGAGATCTAAATGCAATGCCTTGCCTACTCTGATAAGTCTACTCTTCCTCACTTTCTCCTCTTCTCTTTGTCAATATGTGTTGTTTTCTTCTTATCTTGTTTAGGCAGACGAGTTGGTTTAGGTCCGGACTGCTGAATTTGTTATGGTCTTTTTTTTTTACGATAGATGGGTTAAATAAATGCGGGAATAAGCGTGGACCTCATTTCTGATAAGTCTTTGTGGGACTGCCTCTGCTTCATCTTTTTGTTTTTTTAATGGGGAGTGTGATATGTTTGAAAATGAGGTCCATTAATGATGCGTGGAAAGTGTTGTGCGAGTGCAGGAACGCTTGGTTCTTAATCTCTTGACTGTAAAGTTGGGATTTTTGGAGATATGATATCAACGTTGCCATCTATCATTTTGTCCGAGCTGGTTTGGAGGGAGGGGTTTCCTATTTCTCCTCTGACTGCCAATTGAAGATCTAGATTTTCTTCTTTTTCATTTCTACGTTCTCAACTGGTAAGAACTAGAAGTGGGCCTGTAATTTGATGGCTTGTTACCGCCCTGTGCTCTCGCTTTCTCTCTCTATCATGACATTGGGTTGTGGGGCGTGTGGTAAATAACTATGGGAGAGTAAAGGCAAAGTTATGATCAAGGTGGTTTCTGACTGTGCCATTGAATAAATGTGGGGAAGCAAGCGGGGTTTTCCCTTCTTGTCTAACCATATCTACCTGAAGCCAGTGGTTCAAATTCCTTTCTTTTATCTTCTCTCTCTACCACACCACATGTCTGAATCTCTCTCTCTCTCTCTCTCTTTAGAATCTATAAGGAGGGTCAGAAATGTGGGTAAAAGGGCCAGTTGCAGATAAAGGAAGAGATTTGAGTTGAGATGTTAAAAGAAGAGTGCATTTTCAGCACTTGCCTTGGCTTTTAGCTTCAGTTCTCCATGTTGCTTGTTTCCTCTCTATTGTTGTTTCCTCTCTATTGATAGTAAATGCCTTGCCCAGAAATGATACCTCTCAGCTTTTCAGTGGTGAATTTCATCCGAACACCTCTCTCTCTCTCTCTCTCTCTCTCTCTCTCTCCAAATCTCGTCCGTTGGATTAAACACGAACAGGGCCTATGATTGTTTAGGGTACAAAACTTTCATCATAATCAAATGAGTTTGCCTGATAAGCTGGTGAGACCCATTAGAAAATCACATGCACCATACAGTTTAAACAGTGATAATGGGTAACATATAAATAAAGCTTTCTGCGTGTCTGATTGGAGAAGAGCCACATCAAACTCTGCCCCTCCATTTGATCATTGGGTGTGTGGACCCATTCCATTTACAATTACATCATGGGAAGATGATACTGCCTCTTTACCCATATCCAATTTATGTATTTATTTATTTCTTTTTTTATTAAAAAAAAAAAAAAGTAGTTATAATATAACAAATTTGAAAAGTAGTACAGTGTCAAGAGGACAAGCCAACCTGCAAAGCAACAAAAAACAGACGGAAGGAGGTGGGAGTCCAGCGGCAATGGCTGGTGGTGGTGGTGTGATGGCAGCTGCTATTTAACCTACTTTTGAAACCCTAATTTATTACATCTTCAGTGACGTCACACACACAAATAATCAAAATGTATAATTTCAAACTTAACAAATTCCTCCTCCATTGCTTTTCTCATTTTTAAGAATATTCATGCGCTGAACTAAGCTAAGCACCAGTCGACCACTAAACTATGCTCTCTGCTGCTGCTGCTGCTGCACCACTTGATTAAAAAAAGCATAGTCCTTTACATCTTTCCCTCCTCAATTCTCCCCCTTGGAAGAGATGGCCTTTTTCATGGAGTTTCCCTGAAAAAGAAAGACAATTCACTCTAATTGAGATGCTGTTGAAGAATCTTGCTCCAGAATAATGTTTAAAACTGCTCTATTTCTTTAATGTCTCAACAATTGTCTGACAGAAACCTAATTTTTGACTTTTACTTTAAAATTTAAACATATGGGGAATGTCTTTTCGTCAACATCTGAAGTGAAATTTCATGCAACATATTAGATGAATCACCTTCACTGGTGGCAGACGGAACTCTTTTGTGGAGACATCTGAATCATACAATAAACAAGTGAAAGTGTGTGGAGACCCGGAGATATTTTCTTCAGTAATGCGTGTCTGCACCTGTCATTCTAATTTATTTTCTCCAAAAAATACAAAATAGAAAGTTTAGAGAGAGACAGAGAGAGGACCACAAACAATTATGTGTAAATTATAAGTGGTGTTGGTGTTGGTGTTGGTGTTGGTGTTGGTGTTGGTGTTGGGGAAATACAGAGTGATACCAGCTTAAAAAATGGCTTCAAAGTACAATCAATGCAAGTGCCCTTAGAGTGGTCCATCCCAATCTCCACCTGAAACACCAATGAAGTCAAAACTTTAGGATCTTTCTCGCTTAAAAGGTAAGCAATCAATCATGTCAGTATTACAGAATCTCAAACCCATCCGCTGCACAATGCCTCAATTCATTATGTAGGTGGTGTTTGAAGAATCTACAAGACTCTACCTGTATGTCATTCCAGTAATCTTCTGCTGGAAAGAAAATGATTTGCCCCTAAAATACCCAAAAAAACAGACCACATTGCAAGAGTCATTCCAAGGTTTATTCTTCAAAGCAGTAGAAATGACCAAAAATTTATAATCTTCTCGCATAATTCGAGTTCATGATCAAAATACCTACTTTCACATCCCAACCCTCAAAGAATAGGGTAAGAACGATACCTACCCTTTTGCACTCATGGTAAGAGGCATAAAGTCAATCTCTGAATCAACATATAGCGCATATGGTGTGCCTAATGCAGGTTTCTACATCAACTGGCCAGAGACGTGGCCACTTGCAGCACAAGATTAGAAGTGAGGTCCAAGACAAAGATAGTCTGAAGGGTCAATGGTCTTCAAATGGATCTGACAAAATCCAACAAATTTACGATCTTGATCAAACATCTTTGCCCACTTGTGGAATATTAGTGAGCGGCCCCCCCAATTTCATTCATGGGTCATTCTCATACATCTCCAAAACCTTCCCACTTCCAATTAGTGGTATCATTATCCATTATCGAGTGACTGACGTGTAACAATATCCTATCCTGCAAGGAATTGTTGAACTGGACTTCTAAACTACTGAGTACTACCAGATCCTAAACATGTTCCACTCATTGACAAGTGAAGTCCATTCTTTTGAAAAGAAAGGAGCGTGACCACCTTTAACATCAAATTATCCACTCAGAGGAAAAATTAGTAGGTCAAATTTTCAACTCGTCAAAAGAACCTTAAAAAGAAGTCTATGACTTCAATCATTTCTATAATTATGCGTTGGCTTGAAAGATAGAAAGAGCCACTTTGATGTGACAGCGAGTCCTTGCTACATACTCTGCATCCACCAACTCTTCCTATATTTGGAGAAAAGAACTAAAGCAATAAGTAAACTGTCAAGACACACTATAACATAGGATGAATCTATCTGGCATTAGGGCAGCTGCCTTAGCTCTTCAACCTCGGATTTTCTTTTTCCCATTGATTGCAAAAAATTATATACCTCATATACAGTCATATATAAGGGTAAAGATGTTTTAGTGGAGGGAAACGTTACCTTTAGTATGTAAATTTCTTTTGCTGTGATTCTAACAGTAAACAACTATTTCCAACTTCTCTTTTTCTCCTTTTTACCCCATAATCTATTCTTTAAAAGCCATCAAAGGACAGTTACGCAATGACATTAGTGGATTATAACATGGAAAATTAATTTGGATAACCATATTTCTGTATAGGGCAGTGTTAAGGTTTTAAACATTATCATGACAGTATTCCATTAACATTTGAGCAATGCTTGTCAACAAAACTTAGAACACGAGAGAAACAAAATGGCAGCTCTCTTAGAACAGGAGAGAAACAAAATGGCAGCTCACTCGGGCAAAATTATGTCCCCTATCACATGGAAAATACAAACAAATGCTCAACTCATAACTGAATAGAGGGACATATTGTCAAAATACACACAGAATACCAAAAATGATAAACTCGACTATGATAGTTAATGTACCGTCGGGGAGCCAATCGGTCAACTTTCCATCCTCATTCTCCATTTCTCTCACAAGCAGAATACTGCAATTTGTCAAGAACACAAGCAAAGTGATAACTCAAAAGCTTAAACTTAATTAGCTGTATTCTCAAAATTATATTCCTGGGGGAAGCCAAACTTTTAAAGTAAAAGTTTGAACCTAAACCCTTCATTATTAGAAATCCTATAATATTTGAGGAAAATATTCTGTTTGAAGTGTAGTTTTAAGCAAGCTGAGAAAAGTAGCCAGTTAAATGGCAGAAATGGCAATGTAATGGAGGTAAAAACAGGTATGATGAGTCAACGTGAATCAAGCACAAAATCCGCAAATTGCTGCATGAAACAAGCAAATCTAAAACATTTTTTTTTTATCTGTCTGATCTTTCCGATTAAATATCTAACCAGCACATGGTCGAGAATGCTATACAAAACTCAGAAATAGTTAGTTGGCCAAAAACCTCAGTGTAGCTTTGTAAAATGACAAGCAGATGCCAGGAAAATTGTTGCGGATGTTGTCCAACAGACACCATGAAATCTTGATCATACATAGGCATGTGCTACTTTACCCATTTTAGTGTATGGTGGGCTTAAATTCCCCAGCATTTTTCTTAAAACCTCAAACTACCAGTTAATGATAATACGAGAAATAAGATAAAACAACCATATATTAAAGGAACGAGAACAACCTGTCATGCAGCCTAGATTGTTGCCCTTGCCAAAACTCAAACAGTATTGGTTTGAGCCTATATCCTCCCCAATGCCCTGGTTTTAGAATCAAGCTTCTGCAAACAACGTAAGCGCTGTTTACCAAAAACATTCAATGCACTCAATAAACTTGTGGCGTAGACACATTCAAATCTCAAACTCAATTCAAAAGGAGAAAGTGTAAAACATATATAATCACAATACAACAATTCTACTTTCTATCAGAAGCAGTCACGGGAAACTGAATATTGGTTCATTATCTTATGAATAGACATTAAAAAAAAAATCAAACCCATCGGAGAATTTTTCTTCCAATTCTTTGTACTGTTGGTGTAGAACATCTCTTCCAGAAATCAAGGAACTCTGAGAAGAAAATAGACACCATTTTGAAGTATGAATATCAATATTAAATCATCTTTTTTTGGAGAACAGAAATAGTCAAAAACAAAACCTGTAGACTAACAATAGATCCTACGTAAAGCAAGGCGCAGTTTTCAAGAAAGATAGAAACATTGTATGGCAGACTTTATCATGGATTTTTTACCACGTTCTCCAAGGAACGGAAAACCAATCATAAAATATCGACTGAGTTACTGTTAAAGACCAAATATTACTAGTTATACTTCCCAAGAGATGATCAATTAATTTAACTTTTAAAAGAATTTACCAAGTCCTTATTATCAGTCAAGCACCAAGTAGTTACCATAAGCAGATTTACCATTCACAAAAAGACTATCAAGTGAAATTTGTCAATGAATGGAAAAAACTGAAACTCTTAAAACAACATAAGTGTTTTAATGAAGTTCTGAGTCGGGTGTTCAGAAGACCAAAAGCAGAGCTCAGTCAACGTAAAAGCTTAGCTTTCTGATATTAAGAGGACACACTAAAGACGTACAAGAGTATATTGTGTTTTAAAAACTATAACTTGAAGAAAAAAATGGTTCAAGTGGATTATTAATTATCATCAAAGAAGACTCAATCTCCTCAAGGAACTATTCTCAAATTTCAAGATGGTGTTAAATCTACAAGTATAATTACCTGCCGATTAAGACCATCCCAGTAGAAAAGAAGTGAAGCATGTGGATTTTGAGACAATTGGTGTGCTTTTCAACTTTCATAATTTGTATACCTGGATACAAACATTAAGAAGAAGTAAGAAAGTGATAATTGAGACCAGTTGCAAAAGGAAAGGTTGGAAATTGAGCTCTACCACATCATTAATGTATCATTACTAACCAGACAAAACCATTGTCAATTCCTTTTAGCAACACCATTTGTGACGAGCTACAGTAAAGAGTAAAATGAATTAGAGACAATGAGAAATGTCTAAGTCGCTCAATCTATGAAACTAGATATTATCAATTCACATCTTGTGCTCTGAAGAAATCTATAAACAAGACTACATAAGATGACAAAGATGCATCACATATTTTAATAAAGATTGAAATATGATGATGTACTGATCAAGCATTTGGGGGCAATGGCTATCAAGAAACGTGAGACAATCCGGAAAAAAACTTTTGCTAGAAGAAACTAAGGGCCAAATGTTTTGTGGCAGCAATATATATTGAATAGAATCCAGTTCAATAGGATAGATCTATGATACACAAATTAATAAAGGAGTCAAATCCTATTAGATGATTGGTAAGCCATGAATGAAGTTATCTGAACTAGCTCAAGGGGAGTTTTTACGAAATAAAATTAGATTTGACAATTAAGACATTATATTTACTAATTACGTACAGATTTATCTGATACTAATCATAGGAATTCTTTATTTTTTCCCTTTTGAGATTAGAATCTTTCCATATACTATCTGAAATTGTCTAATTTAGCTAACATTATCTGAAACCAATAGTTTTCTCTTTTTAATTACTTCCACAAATGAAACCAGAGAAGTCACAGGGTCCTGGCATTTAGTTTCAAAGACCCTAGAATGCCTAAACCCCACCTTGCAACAAGGAACCAACTGATCCTCATTCCTCGATACAAGGAGCAGACAATAATAATATGGAGCTAAAATAATTAAGGAAAAATCTGCAAAAAAGAATTTATGTTACTGTTTTCCATCACTGCCAGTAGTTGGCAGTGCCATAGCATTAGGTTCTCCCAGACCAGCACCTAATGCATCGTCAAACCATCTATGAAATTGCGTGATAAACATCGCCTAGTACTTGTGAAATTTATAGAACTCTCAATTGGCTTAAATTTTTATAAAAAAGTCAGAAAAAATTGTGGCAATCCGCCCTTTGAGAGCAAGGATTGTCCAAGTGAGGGTCCAACCCATATCAATGGGGTGAACAATCCGACATCACTTGGGAGAGTGTAAAATGTATGGTTTATAAGTAGAGTTCTCTTTCTTATATAGTACAATACGTTGTAGGCTAACCTCAATAATAAAACCGTGCAGATTTTAGCCAAAAGCAAATAATATTGTATTACAAAGATTGAGGTCTTTACAAATAGTATCAGAGGCAAAGACCAATCAAAAGTGTGGCTGACGGGGACGTTGGGCCTCAAGAGGGGTTGAGAGGGGGGATTGTGGCAGCTAGCCCTGTGAGGGCAACGCTAGTCCAAGTAAAGGTCTGACACATGCTAGCAGGGGTGCACAATCTCACAATCCCTTGGAAAAGTGGAAAATACATGGTTTATAAATAGAATTTTCCTTCTTACGTAGTACAACGTGTTTTGAGCTAATCCTAATAAAAAAACCGTGTAGGCTTCGAACAACATTATACTGCGAGAACTTAGGTAGTTACAAAAATGCTGATAATAAAATGTGCCACTAAAAGGATATAACCAAAAGGAATCAGAAAAAAACATTTGATTGCAAAAAATTCACACCTGATTAATGGGGTCAGTATCCACTTAATTTTCAACAAATACAGGAGATATACAGTTCTCTCTGAGTGCTGCAATATCAACCTGAGGAGTTTTTCCAACTCGCACACACATTGCGGTGCCAGGATATGAAGGCAGACGAAGTTTTTATTTATTAATAACCAGAGGTAACAAATCTACCTCATAAAACATGGTGCGACCCAGAGAATTTCTTTGCACATAGCTTTGGAGCAGTTAAAGAAACATAGAAAAAGAAAAATTACAATCTAGAAGTCGTTTACACAAATTCTAACAGTCTAAGATCAAATATGGCAACCAATATAAATTGCAAAATGGAAAAGAAATAAATTTTCAATCGGAAGCTTACCAACATGTCAGGTTTGAGGCTATTACCACTTTTATCTCCTTCTTCAACATGCCATCCTGATGGAATATCGATGGAAACAATAACAGGCAATTTTTGGCATCCTTGTATCCCATATTACAAGTGGTACTATCCCGTAACGTATTGTCCGCTATGGGCCCCATTAGCCCTCACGGTTTGTTCTCGGGTCAGACCCCATTTTCCCGACCAAAAACGCGTCCTACAACAAGGAGTGCCCACTTATAAGGGAGTACACACCCACCCCCAATTCAGACGTGGGATCTGTCACGGTGAACCATGACACTAAGCTGCTTCTCTTTGGCTCAAATGCGATATAGTCTCGGAATTCTGAATAACTCTAGTTCCACTTAGAGGATGTAGACAAAATCCACTGATTACAGAGCTCCGAAACGGATGGAGAAAAACCTACCCAATGTTCAGTCCGTAGTCAAGGGGTTGCCGCTTGAAGAGGGAGAAGAATGGAGCAGATAACTCACCGAGTAAAGCTTGAAGAGGGGGGTAGAGACAGGGAAACTAGAGGCGATATTATGCTCGAAGCTGATAGGTAACAATGTAGTAAGAAGCAGGCATGCCATTCTGCTTCCTCTGCGTACCAATGGCCACATTTGGTCTGTTCTTCTGTGCTCTGTTTCTGCTACTTTCCGTTATCGTCTTCCAATTTTCTACATTAATCAATTTAATATATTTAAAATTATACGTAATTATCTTTTATTTAATTAAAACATTTCGTTAAACAAATTTTAAGGTCCTATAAATAACGAAGCCAATACATTTCTTCTTGCTCCGATCAACTTCCCCCGGTTCCCTTTACCATTTTTTTTTTCTGTTTGTTTCATTAATGGCGGCGAATTCGCACCGAGGCGGCAGTTCTTTTTATAACAACGGTGCTGCTCTTTACCGGTCAAGGTATCCCACTCTTTTTTTTTTCTTCTTTCTTCTAGATTCGATGGCTTTAAATTTGAGAATTTTTCTCAATTTCGATTAATTTTTGCCAAATGTCTTTTGTTTTTTTTTTCATTTAGGGAAGGACTTAGCTCGAGACCGACATCTTCTTCTGACGAAATCCAATTGCAGATAGATCCAATGCAGATGGACTTCGACGACGAGATTACAGGCCTCCGTGCCCAAGTTAAAGGACTGAGAAAGGTATGATTTCCTAAATTTCTCATAACTAGCATGTGTCTTTGTCCAATTAATTAAACATAGGTTTGGTGGATTTGATTTTACTTGACTTCCTAGTTCCTGATTATTAGAAGTACGATAGTGACTGAGCATAGCCATATGTATATTAAAGCACTTGACCTCTCAAACTGCCTAAGTGATCTTCAATTTCTTTTTTAAAGGGAAATTTTGTTCCAATGTTCATAGATACAGCTTGAGTTCCCATATTATATTCGAAAATAGCTTGTAGCAGAGCCACCGTTCATGAGGTTTGCAAATTAAGTGGGGCACTCTTTCTTACTTCGCAATGGATCAAATCTAAATTAAGATTAACCTCATTGCATCATAATCTGCAGTACCTCTTTTCATGTTCATCCATGATCATTTACTGAGACGAATCAAAATACTTTTTCGTCATTCATTTATTTTCCTTCGTCATAATCCGTGTATTCTGGTGCAGATAGCAGGAGAGATTGGGACGGAAGCAAAGTTTCAGAATGATTTTCTTAATCAATTGGTACATATTTATTCAAACTATTCAGGGCTTGAAAATATCATTCTCAATGGTTTCTTTAGTTATCTAAAATGGTCAATTTCATGATATGTTGATATTCTTGATGGTTTTTTAATTCATTTAGAATGAGTTTGAATTCCGAAGTAGAAAAAAATGAAATGCTTACCTGCTAAAATTCTAATACTTAAATTTATCAAGTTTAGAAAGAAATGTTGAAGTTTCTATGAACACAAGATAAGACCTATTATATCTCTCAGCTTGTTACTACATGGGAAGTCCCAATGCTACATCCTTTGGGGGTAGTGGCATGAAGCAAGGAATTTTAGCATTTTTCAAAAGCAAATTGAAAATTGGCATTGGTAAATAAAGGAATAACTCAGACGAATATAAATATTGCAGAGTCTATATGCAAGTATTCTTTCAATCTTTATGACGAAATGTTTAATAACTTTTTTTTATTTTTGTTTACGACAGCAAATGACTCTGATCAAAGCTCAAGCGGGAGTAAAGAACAATGTAAGAAAATTGAACAAGAGCATCATCAGAAACGGTTCAAACCATGTTGTTCACGTAGTTCTTTTTGCACTCCTCTGTTTCTTCATTGTTTACCTTTGGTCCAAAACGTACAGAAAATGAGTTGAGTTGGTCCAAAATATTCAGAAATGAGTTGTGGGCTTTGATCTTTTGGCATGATTGGGAAATGACAAGTGTCGCATATTCAAATTTTGGTCATTAGATCGCATGATATGATGAAAAATAGCAATATCCAACATCTTGAAATTTCATTTTTGTAAATGATAGTATTGTATTGGACAAAGTTAAAATTTCTAGTAGCAATGAACTTACCTCCATTTTCTGTTCTCTTTCTTTCTCGTGTTTATTTGTCTGTATAGATCTGATTATTCTTAATCTCCTTAGTTAAAAAAAAATGAGATTAAAAAAAAGGTACAGAAAATAAGGCGCTGCTTTGATAATCTGACATTATTACTACATTACTGGGTCTGGGTGGAACTGGAAACGAGGAAATTAGAAACATATATTGAAATTTTGGTCATTTACGCCATCTTGTGCAGATTCAGAAAGACCCTCTTGTAAATGTGATCATTCTTGAAGCGAAATGGCTATTCCACCACTAAGGCTTGTTTTGTTGGATGTTATGCTAATCAGTTCAATAGTGAAGTTTCAAACCATCAGCTCCTCGTCAAAATTTAGCAATACTAATTGTGATTAGGAACGTTGAGTTAATAGAGTTACAGAAAGAAAAAAGAGGCTCTATTTACATCTCATATACAAAACTGTGCAAGCTGGCTAGGTTATTGGTTAAGACCATTATTGGGCTAAAGGAAAAAACCAAAGACAAATAACATTACTTGAATTTGGAACTCCAAATGAGCCACTTCTCCTCTGCTATCGTTAAGCAAGTCAGCTTGTAATTGTTTTGCCGCTGAAGATTGAACCAGGGCACGTTAAATTGAAAATCCTCAGCTTCATAAACAGCGGAGACAAGATTGTATCATCAGGTCCGATTGGTCAGTCAGAATGCTTTACAGAGATTGTTAGCCTTCATGTTAGACGAGCACTGCTGCTCAATTGGGCTCGCAGGGCTACATAACCTGGTTCGTTTTGGCTCAGAAATTCTTACGTGTGAAATAGCAGTGGCAAGCGCATCCACCAGAGCATACTCATCTCTGTCTTCTGAGTTGCAGCTTTCAGAAGATGAAACACCACCACACCTAATGTGAGAGCTCTTAGTTTTCTGAGTAATATCAGAATGGTTAGAGGATTCCACTACTTGGTTCTTCACTTTTGTTTTGAAGGGTAACGACTTTAATGATCGTTCAGTGTAGAACAATATCCATGGATGCCCTGAAATAGCACACCGTTTAGAAATTATTATGGGCCAATCCAAAATTGAGAGGGGGAACCAGGTAGACATTCGAGACCATAATTGAGAGTCACACTAATATTGCATAGAGAAAACATACAAGAGGAGATACTTATGTTTGATAATAGAACGTCTGAAATAAAGGAATAACAGACGAGGACAGACCTGACTAGTAGTAATCAAAAACTTACTAAGCACTTCCTCTGCAGTAATCCTTGCCGAAACATCTCTAGTCAGCATCCTTCCAATAAGATCACGAGCTGGTTTGGATATTGAATTCCACACACCTGAGTGAAAATCAAGTTTCACATTCTTGATAGCCTCAAACACCGTTTCTAAGGAGTCACCTTGGAAAGGCAGCGTCCCTGCCAAAAGGGCATGCAAAAGGACACCAGCACTCCAAATATCCACCTTCTCAGAGTATTTCCCCAACAACACTTCAGGAGCAACATAAGCTGGACTTCCAGCTAAACCTGTCAAACTCTGCCCTGCAATTTGGAAGGTGGTTTGAATACCATTCATAATTTTCATAGTCAAGAAACACAAAGCATTTTATAAAATAAAACAAAGAGTGCTATACAATTGCTTGAGCTCCCGAGTGTGGAATATCAGCAAACACAGGATTGGTACGCTAGTCAAATCTCACTGACTATACTATGGGTTTAAGCAAATTTTTGAGACCAAACAGAAACAATGGAAGGGCCCTCAGTCTAGACTGCATTTCTGAACATTGAACGTCATCCAATTTTAACCAGGTTATTATATTAAAAGGTAAGAGCATAAGTATGGAGACGATGCAAGTACAGTTCTTTCATCAATTATATAATTCATAAAATAGTTTTTTTGATCAGGAATAAAATTATATTGAAAGACGAAAAAATAATGGACGAGAAAATGAAGAGAACTCAAAGTCCCAAAAACTTAATACAACAATTCACTGAATGGTCTAAGCTACCCGACACCAAATGAAAGTTAGACAAAAAGAAAAATATATATTAATAACATTCAACTTGTCTTCATAAAAAATAACCCTACCGCGACTATTCTAAAATGCACCAAGAAATACTGCGGGGCACCAAATAGCTCAAAGCCTTCTTCTATAAAACCCCATTCCCCCGCGACAACATCAACCTCTTCTCCAATCTAGGCATCAACGGACAAAATCAAACCAAAATCAAATAACATTTTGTAAAAACTAGAATTTCTTTGCATTTGACAATGAGTGTGGAAATTATCACAAGGAAGCAAATCCGCATAAAATGACAAAATATTATCATATTGTGGAGAAGAAATTTACAAGTGAAAGAACTATCTATGAAGGAGAAAAGTCAGACAAAGAAGTTTCGACAGACAACCTACAAAAACTTTAAAGCAAACGCTAGTGACACACTCCTTGAAAAATTTAATAACCCATACCATTTGAAATTCTCACGGCCAGGCCAAAATCTGCAAGCTTTATCTTTCCAGATATTGTAAGAAGAATATTCTCAGGCTTAATATCTCTATGTACAACCCCCATATCATGGCAATACTTAATAACGAACATCACTTCTTTGAATATATTTGCTGCACGTTGCTCTGAATATTGGCCCTCTCTCAACATCTGATCAATCAAGCGTCCTGAGGGGCATAACTCCATTACAAGATGAAAACATTCAGCCTCCTCGTAGACAGCCTGCAAAGTTACAACCCCAGGATGACCCGATAAATGCTGCATAATCTCTACCTCCCTATGAACAGTCTCCTCTCCTTTTTTCAGAGTCTTACAAGCAAATTCAGCTCCACTACTCTTAGATTTACACAAGCAAACAGAGCCGAATTTTCCCTGCCCAAGTGTGTCCCCCAAAATATAATCATCTTCGATCTTTTTCTTCCTCCTACCCATCTGAGTGGCTACATCGATGCAACCAATCTTCCTCTTAAGACCTCTTCCACTAGAAATTAGCGAAGAAGTCCCACAAGGTGGAGCCGTAGCAATGCCAGCAAGCCTACTCTTACAGGAAAGAACAAGTTCCGTACCCACATCTTCTTTACACCTCTTATTCAACCTCACAAAATCTCCTAGAGAGTAATGTGACTTGAGATTGGAAGATCGAGAATCGTTGGCTGATGTCACAATGTATGGTAGATTTGAATTTTCATCCTCTGCGCTTACTTTCCGCTTCCTCATTAAATCAGATTATCATACACCATAAACCTGCAAGATCAAACACAATTCATTAAAATTGTTGAAATATAAATGAGTTTTTAATGTATGACCCACACTATTTGAAATTCTTAAAGTCAATAGAGAAATTGGTACAACTCAGAAGAAAAGATTAGTGAAACAACCGATCACACAGGTTTCTTTCAAACGAACGACATCCAACCACAATGCACCAGAAAAGAAAAAAGAGAAATGAGCCAAATAAAAAATTACAGACAAAAAACAACACATCCAATTATCACATCGTCGCTCTTCAAACATTTACACGGGCCCAGCATGCGAGTCAAAATCCTAAATTTAATAACTCCTATTCACAACATGAGCAGGAAAGATGGAAAAAATGACGAGGAAACAAAGATTCAACCTTTTTTTTCAACTGCGGCTAATATCTTCCAACCATAAAGGATCACATTGGAATGTTGCGATCCGCCAAAAAAAAGTGATGAAATTGATAGAGAGAGATAAAATTCGGCCAATCACAGAGTGTGGCCGGAGATCAAACCAGAGAAACCCTAAGCAACGCGCATCACGGATTTGGGGAAAATCTGCAACAAATAACTTGACTTCAAAGTAAAAACAAGGGCGAGCGAGAGAGAGAAAGAGAGTTGGGTTTAAGGATCTTGTGTGGCCCCTTTTAACCAACGTGAAATGTAATCCCAGTAGAATTCGGTTTGGGGTAAAACCGTAATATTTGAGTATTGTTGTAATTTTCTTAATTTTACTGTTGATTATCTTCTTAAAATAAATAACTGTAAATTACCTGAAAATACTTTATTACATTTGATAAATTTATTGTGGGAAAATTAACAAAATAATTATTTTAATTTTTGTTAATAACTTAAACAATAAATTGAGCTAATATTACTGTTATATTTTTCGTTAAAAAAACTTGTCATTCCACGGAGAAACGATAACGTTCCTTCAGTGAAAAAGTTACTTTCTACTGTAGAAAGATGACTTTTCCTAACGGATAGATTACATTCATCTGCAAAAAATAAGACATTGACGATGAGCACTGGACGAAAACAACAAAACAAGAAGATGAAAGATAATAAAATGATTAGAACTAGACGACAACGACGAAGGACTAGGATGAACTATACTGACATTCCATAACATTTTTGAAAAATAAAAAACGTGAGAATTATTTTTTACCACAAAAAAATTGTTAGAACTTCACGACATTATCTTTGAGATAATATTACTTTAATTATTATGATTTTAACATAAAATTAAAATAAAATTATAATTATTAAATTATATATATTTTTAAGACATCTTAAATAAACCCGGCCGGGCCGAGCATCAAATAGATGACTCTGAGCCTTCGTGATTGAGCAAACAACTTTTTGTGACGTGTTGCAGAATGTGGAGGAGGATGGGAGTACTGATTCCGCACACGGTACACGAGGTCTACAATCTGTACCAATGACGTGGCTTGCAATTTTATTTAAATCCCCAACGTAGCTTTTAAAATAATTAAATTATAATGAAATTTTAAATAAAAATTTCAAGACAACTAATCAATTAATTATTTATAATTATTGATATAATTAGTTTAATTTGATAATTATTGATCTAAATTTTATTAATTAGGATAATTAATTAATTATTTATAATTTACTACATTAATTATTTATTTTTTACTGTAAAAAATAAATTCTTAATTATAATTATTTTATCTATAAGTGAAAGACGACTTACCTATTGTGAAAAAAAATTTACTTCCAACACGAATATTTTTCAATCTTCAATATCTGCATAATTTAAGAGACTATTTTGTCGTCAAAGTACGAATATTTAATTTTATAATAACACATGACTGCAGAAGTATTAGTGCCCGCAGAAACATTGATATACGTCATTTAACGGATCTCCTAACAATGAGAGTGTCCGATGCTTACGCTTCAAATTTTAAAGTGTTAAATAACAAAAGAAAAAATTCAAATTATCATAGCTAAAAAAAACTTTTATATTTCAGAATTAATATTGATAATTATTTTAAAAATTATAAAATAAAAATGTAAGGGAAAATGCATTATTACACACCAAGTCACAACACAAACTTGTCTTCGGTTTGGACGGGAGTACAACGTTGAAGCCCACTTGTGGAACTGGGCCTGGTGATGGTGTAGGCGCTTTGGGTGGCTCTGAGCTAGAGGAATGAGGTTGGGCTTGGAAAGTAGGTGTAGAACAGGGCTGACTGTTGGTGTGGTGGGCTTAACAATGGTGATGATGGCTTTGACAATGGGATAAAGTCATCAGAGAGTCCTAAAATAATTAGGAAAGCACGTGACTTAGTGTGTAATACTCTAATTTTTTGTAACGAAATTTAATATGGATAATTATTAGGGGTAATCAGATAATTAGATAAGTATTGAGG
This sequence comes from Begonia loranthoides, assembly GCA_022433065.1. Lineage (NCBI taxonomy): Eukaryota > Viridiplantae > Streptophyta > Magnoliopsida > Cucurbitales > Begoniaceae > Begonia > Begonia loranthoides. The sequence goes on along the minus strand of CM039479.1, from coordinate 25,499,375 downwards.
TATTCTCAAAGAGGCGTTTTGGGATGGGCCAGAGGTTGTCTATCTCCAGGAACAAATCCATGCGAGCTGAGGCCCAAAGTGGACAATATCTACTAGGCGGAAGTTGAACTCTTATACTAATGGTATCAGAGCCAAGCCCAACTCGATGATGGCCACGGTTCCACGAGGACCTGGGCCCCTCGTAAGGAGGGGTGATTGTAACATCCCAGATGAAAGGGAGTGCAATCCCACATCGACTTGAGGGGAGAGGAAGAGAGCAGGATATAAGTGTCTGGCTCGCCTTCCTCAGTAGACGCGTTTTGGGATGGGCCAGAGGTTGCCTATTGCTAGGAACAAATCCTTGCGGACTGAGGGCCAAAGCGAACAATATCTACTAGGCGAGAGCTGGACTCTTATACTAACTTTGGTGTGACTTACCCACCCAAAACGTGTCTACTGGGGAAGGCGAGCTAACTACTTATATTTCGCTCTCTTCCTCTCCCCCAAGTCGGTGTGGGATTACAAAATCATACTGAATTTAACCCAAAACGGACAATGTTGTATTGAAAAAATTGAGGATGTTACAATCTTTATCTTCNACCCAAAATAGACAATGTTGTATTGAAAAAATTGAGGATGTTACAATCTTTATCTTCGGTCTAAGAAAGCTATATAAATAAATAAATAAATAAAGAGAATATGACATTAATGTAACTTATTTGGACTTAATCAATCATCAATTAATGTTACGTGTTTCTACACAAATTAAGCAACACCAAACTTCTTCCTACATTATCAATCATAAGTTATACAATTTATCAAAGTATTTACTCTTATTTTGATGCACCCCAAGGTCTTATCATCCGGACTCGAGTCAATAGGCTCATTACTTATATAATTAGATACTATTTTGCAGGATTGAATAAACTAGAAAAACTTAAGTATGAACGAACGCATGATGATAAAGAGACTCTTCGATATTTAATCACATTTTGACAGAAGACAATTTAGAATTCATTTCCATGGACGCTTGGAGAATGACCCAACAACCATGGATTTAGATAAGTCCACACACTTAATCAAATTGGTGGGACCAAGTCCAATTGGAGAATAAAAGAAAGCTCACACATCCTTGGCCCAATTGCTCGTCTTAAATGTATTATGTGACCTTGAAATTACTAAAAGAACTCTACATCTTCCTAGGTAAGCTTTGTCTCATCAAAGAATGATCTAGAGATGACAATTCATATTCCAAGATGTTCTTGTAATTTTCTAGACTTTTTTCATTTTTCTAGGTGATGAATCTTCCCTCTTTCTCATCCCCCTTCTTCTAAGTAATTAATGTTTGTCTTGGTTTGCTAATGATTTTTCCTCTTCTTAGGTGATTGATTATTATCATCTATTTATTACTTGTATTGTAACTTGTGTCCAAAGATAAGTTATATATACCCACATTTTGTAATTCAAAAGGGAATCAACTTTGAATCAAAAACTCTTGTATTTAGTTTGTGAAATTCTATCACTCTCTTTTTGCTATCCCTTATTTTGGTAAGTCATATACAAATTGAGTGTTAGTAGGTTTGGTGAGTCATATCTAAACCGTAGCTTGGTGAGTCATATCCAAGCTAGCTTCCATTTTTTTCTTGGTGAATCCTCTCTCCATCAACTTAACAAGGCGAGCTAAGTCCATTCCATTAGGAATAAGTCCAAGCACCCCACAAGTCTCCCTTGTTCCTCACATCATTTCCGCATTGTTCCAAAACCTCGTTTGGGACACATCATATTTTTTCTTAATTTGATGAATCACATGTAGTGTTGTTATTCTTTGTACATTGGAATATATTTGATCCATGCTACATAGAAAGCTTCTTACAACGTAAAAATGTTATTATCAATTTATGCTAATCAAAATAAAAGTTCAACTTTTAATTTAATTTATACAGTTTATGAATTTTAAGCCATTCTCCATCTATAATTTATAATTATGAACTAGGCAATTTAAAAAAAAAAACTATGTAAATTATATGTGTTGACGTGACAATCTTAATTAGCTCCCACTAATTACTAAATTATTGGCAAATTGAACCATATAACTACAAGGACAAAAGGATAAGATCAGAAGGTGGTTATAATTTTAAAATGTGGACAAAGTCGACAGAAGAACTAATATTTTATTGTATGATTAATTTATATTTCAAATTTAAAAATTAAAATTAAATTGGAAAAATAAATATTAATTCTGTAAATCTATTCACAGCCAGGACTACGAAAAGAATCTATCAACCGGTCAAAGTTCTAACCCACGTCCAAAAAATTCACGGCGCAGTTATAGTTGACTAACATTTGCGGGCGCAAATGATATACCACCGACACGGCCTCCAATTTCCGACGTATACTCTCACCCCCACGATCGGGCTCTTCCCACTTCCTCCGATTCCTCTCGATAGCCCTCTCTCCGGCTTCTTTCTCTAGGCAACGTCAGGCAACTCCTACTTCGGTCAACCACCGTGTTCAAAATCTGGTTTCGAACCTCCTCCGGCAACCTTAACGTAAACCTCTCGTCATTCTCAAGCGTTCGGCCCGTCGAGTTACACTGCTGGGATACCCCGCCTATTGCCCAGCCCATTGATCTCGACCGAAGACTCATTCGGCTCAAATCGATTGTTGAACTTTGGCTGTTTTCCTTCTCGTGAAGCGTTAGAGCTTGATCGTCTCGGTCATGGGGTTCCTCTGCAATACGGATTGATACATGCCTCTCTAGTTGGTTAGATTCATAATCCTCATTGGATTCGTTCCAACGAATTTCGTGATCCAACAATGGCGGCGAAGTTTGATTTATTTCTCCTGGTTTAGGAAGAAGATTCGCGCGGCAAACGGGGCAGGTGGAATGGGTTGCAAGCCAAGCATCGATACACTCAGAGTGGAAAACATGGCTACATTTGGGAAGCAGACGCAGTAAATCATCGCCTTCAAATGCGTTCAAGCAGACGGCACAATCTAGCGAGGTTTTACCCATCTTAAACTCACTCACAGCAGAGTAGGCGAAGATCGGAAAGGTTTCTAAAATTGCCTCGTCAAGTCCACGCGCCATCCTTCTCGAATGATTGTTATTGTGGTCGTGGAGGACGGCGAAGTCGTTGTCGCCGATGAGAGGCCGTTCCGGCGAACACCGGCGCGTGTAGACGGAGAAAAATCCAAGGACGAAGAAGAAGCTGAGAAGGACCATTATAACGACCACCATGTTTTTGTTTATCGTCAGCGCCAACTGAGGGGTCGGAGCCAGCCCAGTCTGAGCAAATGCGTAATTAGAGATCAACGAAACGAGAAAGAAAACGATGAACCAGGGGAGTGGAAGGTCGAACTCCCACAATTTGCAGATGGAACGGATAGCATCGTCTCTCTGGATCTTCATCACCCACATAACACTGTAAATAAGTTAAAAGAAAAATACCCAGTTCCTGCAGAAGGAAACAAAAAATGAAGAAGAAAAGAGAGGAGAGGAAACGAGGATAAGCTCACGAGTGGATGAGAACGGGGGAGAGGAGAAAATTTCAAGGCTTCGTTAGAGATTTGGGGGTGGGGGTAGGGTAAGGGAAGGTTGAGTTGGAAAAGATGAAGCCAGGCATGGAGATTCTTCGTCAACTTCCCCAATGCCTTACCAATTCCTTGCCAGGAATTTAGAGAGTGAAAAGGTAGAAAAATGGCAGACCCATTTGTGGGCAGCGATAGCAAGTGCAGAAGCCTGAAGGGTAAGTAAACTCTGTCAACGGCTTGAGCCGGCCAAGAAGAGCTCCAATGGGAGCATGTTATAATAATAATATTAAAAATTATATATTTTTTGAATAAAAAGAAATGATCTTTCTTTCATCATGTCTTATGCCAACGTTTGTCAAGTGTTTTCTAATTAGACCGATGAATCTTAACCATCCACTTTGATTGTCGGCGAAGGAAACATAGTTTCGGAGATGTCGTTGACTAAGGTTAGTTTAAAGCAGCATTTAATCCCAGTTGAGTATACGATTAGAAACTAATATACTTTACGTAATTACTCTTTCTTTTTCAAGCGACCATTTTTTCACATTTATTTTTTAATAAAATTTTATAAACTTATTTGCTCTTTCTTCAACACTAATTAATTGATGTGACAGAAAATAAAAATATAAAGTAAATACTAAGTTTTGAACGTGACAAATACATACTTAATTACTACCCATCGCTATTTGAAATAGTCATCAAAATGAATAAATAAAGTTTATATATATATTTTGTAAATTACAATTTAGGTCATGAAACTTGAGTCATGTATGACGGACATCTAAATTATTCAACCTGATTATTACCAGGAAAAGAAAAGTGTAGTATGTAAGCCAATCAAAATGGGAAACGCGGAGTTTTGTGGTCCCCACTGCTTTAATAGTAAAGCTTGAAAGAAATAGTCGAAAATGATAGAGAGATGTATTGACAAGAAGGGGAGATTACAATAAAGGGAGAAAGTAGGACTTCTTGGGGTTCAAGTGTGTCCTGCAATCTCTAAAACACACGCTTAAATAGAGGGGGAAGGGAATCTATGCTGAGGTAAGGACTTACGTGATAAGCCACTACCAAGCAAAATTATTAAGGTCGGGTGCTCATTGGGCCACATCGACACCTTTAATAATTCCGCTTTTACAAAAGCAGATTCCTTCCTTCTTTTACACACTTATTACACTCGAAGAAATAAAATTATTAAGGCTGAGTGCTCTTAATAATTTTATTCCATTTTTCAAACATTATTAATAAAAACGACAAATACTAGAAGACAAAATAGAATTATGAGGCTGACACCTCGAATAATTCTATTCCATCTTTTACAAAGCAAACAAAAGCAAACTAATAATTCACCCAACACACCAGGACCACGGGTGCAAGTGGTCATTATTCATTACTGGACTCTTTAATCCTGCGGAGTCCCTGCAGCCACGTCTTCTGTCACATCATCAGATTGGTGCGGCAGATTGCTCGCTGAAAGTGAAGAATTGATGGAGAATGGATCCCAATTGTCTTTCATCTTCTTTAATATGATTGAGTCATTCGCCGTACCAATTATCTTTGGTGGAATGCATTTGGCAGTGTAATGATCTAAGCGCGAGTAGGGTGAACAATTGGTTGATACTTTTGGTGGTGTCTTTAAATTGCTCTTCTCGTAATTGAATAATGCGTTGGTTGATCCAGTGCTTTTCGTCCTGTGAGAGTGGTTGACAGTAGTAATCAATGAGTTGTCGCGTTTCTTCAACTCTATCAACCGGAGTATTAGGATTTGGAGTTGGTCGTGCCATTCAAGATTACCAGCTGCTTGGTTGAGAGAGTCCAAAATATCTGATGTTTCTGTAACATTATGAGGATAATGAATAAGAAAACAAATTAGTCGAGATAATGCATCAGATAATTTATTCTCCTTTCCATTGATGTGTTCGAATGTGACCGTAATCCCTATATCAGTGATAAAGTCAGTGAATGCGATCCATCTTACTCTTGAGGGCTTATTCTGATTGATTTTATCATAAAAAGCTATTATGGCTTGGCAATCTGTGCGAATGATAACTTCTCCTTTATCCAAATAATAGATCTTGAATGCTTCAAGCAATTTCATACAGGCATGAATTTCAGCATCTATGGTGGATTTGACTTGAGGAAATTTCCCACTAGCATATGCACAAACCTTTTCCTTTGATTTGGATTCATTTTTATACCTCTTCCATTTATAGACTCCTCCCCATCCTTCTATGCAACCATCAGTTTCTAAGATGATGATAGATTTTAATGGTGGTCATTCTAAATCGGGAAGGCTTTGGACTTTGAGCTTAATATCTTTGATTAATGCATAGTCCGAGTCTTTCAGTCGTTTGTCCCCATTTGGTCCAATTTTAGAATAAAGGGGTCCTAAAAGAATACCAAGGTTGGGAATATATGATCGAGCATAATTGAGTATACCTAACCAGGAGCGTAATCCTTTCTTTTCTTTGAGCTGTGTTGTACCTCAAAATGAAGTACTGTGGAATCATTATCCCATGAGTAATCTTCATTGATATTAAGGGAGACTATTACACTCAATATGATAAATGATAAAGTCTGGATTGACAATTAGACCAAAGTTAATTACATTGAAAATCTCGGACTATGATACAACCGGTCAATTCAGCTTGAACAGGTACGGTTTGGTGAAAAAAATATTACAAGCCTGCTTATTTTTGTCAAACTCGATGAGTGGCGGGTTGAAGCTTGGTTTTGTTTTATCAAAACCATGGAAACCGAACCCGATGGCATTTAAGTTAAACTTTGCCAAAGTAGGGTTGTCTTCTCTCTCGCTCTCCTCGTCGAAGTCCAGTGCTCGCCTCTCGCCAGTCGTGAGTCGCCCCTCAGCCCTGCTTCACACTTCACAGTTTCTTCAATCTTCAGGCTTCAAGTTAGTTTCGTCCGTGTTTTCAGGCTTCAGGTTAGTTTCCCTTTTCCTTCTTCGTTCGTCTTTAAGCAGTCCAACGGCAGCTTAGATCTGGGATTCAGGGAGTGGATTAGCAACGCCGGCGGTCTTAGTTTGTCTCCAGGCTCCAACAATCTAGTCTGGGAATGGATTATCGGCGGCTTAAATCTGGGAGTGGATCACCGGCAGCTTAGATCTGCTTCAATGTAATATTCTCTTATGTTCTTGATAAGTAAAATTTTTTACCTTCAATTTGTTCTGAATTATGGAATTGTCTTGCAGTTGCACTTCAAATTTTCCCATGAAATTGATTTTTCGAAGATTGATCTTCAAATTGATTGTGTTAAAAAGTTTCTGATTGTCTTAAATTTGATTATCAAATTGATTGTGTTCTAACATAATTAAGAGAATGACAATTGACAATTTGACATGGGTCTGTCGTCTGTGTTAGTTGTTACCGTGTAGGTGTATGTCCTTGGTTTAAATGTTGAATGACATGGGTTCGGGTATTTCCTTAGTTGTAAGTAATATAATTTAAATGATTATTTTTAGGATATTTCAATGATATTTATGATATATTGATGGATGTTTATATTTGATGGTTGTATTTGTTTATTTCTCAATGGATGGATTTTGCTAAAATTATTTATGAAATGGTTTAAACTTTGCATTTGCTGTTTGCTGTATAAATTTAAAACCATTAATGCAGTATAAATTTTTTATATATATATGAAAAAATAAATAAATATAGATTTAGATTCAACCGAAACCGAATCGAAACCGAAACAAAAAAACTGAACCGAAACCGATCCGGTTCACTCAAACAAAAAACATGGTTTAGGTCTGAAAATTTTCAACCAAAAAACCGATTGGTTCGATTCTTTTTTTTACTAAAAGCGAACCGAACCCGAATTTGAACACCCCTGAACAATCCCTCCATTCCTTTCTCTCTGGTTTTTTGCCCTTTTGCTTCCGGTCTCGATCATCTCTTCCTCGAATTTTTTGGTTTTAATACAGAAGTGTGTCGGATTCTTGCGATTTGTTTGGTTTTGAGCGGCCAAGAATTTTGGGGAAAAGTTCATCCAGTTTTTAACGGAGAAAAAAAGGATTTTGCCAAAGAAATCGACGATTACATCAAAGAATCGATAGACCACCCCTTAGGTCATCCTGTATCTTTTCATACGCTGGAGTAGAAGCTTTAAGCCTCTGAAGATGCACAGAGGAGGCTTGGCAACCATTGCGTGGCCATTCGGTCCAGATTTAAGGATAAAGACCAAGTGATTTTTTGTTCTCTAATTTTGGGTTATTGTGGCGTGTAACTGTCACTAGGCGGAATCAACCATTAATGCTCAAGCTTTGAAGAAGTTCGTTGAGGAAAATAAAGAATTTGCTTTAGAATGCGAGGATCTTTTTGGGGCAGTGCAATAGATGGGAGAAAGAGTGCTCTTTGTACGATCATGTTCGAGAAGCACTGATGGATTTTGGAAATGAAGCTGATCACCGGGCAAGGGAAGCAGAGGTTGGCATGTCAGACGAATTGCAATGTTACAAGAATGAACATGAAATGAGGATGGTAGAAACTCCTCCACATCTCACGTATAGATGTTTCAATTGCGCTATAATTGATGAGATTTACCATTCAGTAGTATTCTACTCATGTTTGATTTGCTGGGAGCTAACATTCTTTGCAATGAAACTAACAAGTATATTTAGGTGTTTGAAGTTTAAGGACCACCCTTTTTCAATTAACCTTGAACATGTGCAAACCTCAATAATTCTTGTCATGATGCAGTTGGGTCCATCTGCTGAGGGCATGGCAGCGGAAGAGAGTTTGCTTGAGTCAGTATTGTCAACATTGATCAGCAACGATGGAACCTCATTGGCACCTCCACTTTTGGAGGCAAACAATGGGGTTGAACCGTGCCAAGGATTGTCGAAAATGTGGAATTATTGAGTATTTGTTCTCTTTGCTCTCATGCAACTTGAATGGATTGCCAAGTTACGTTTTTATTGTTTTTTCAATGTCTTGGTTTGGTTCGTTAATATTTAGTGTGACCTGAATTCTAGTTGACAATAGATTTGATTCATTCTTATATTTTGAACTAGTCCTCTAAATGAACATCTTATTTAGAAATCCTATTTTAATCTGATTAAAGATTTTGTTGAAATGGATGACTGGTTTTACGATTCATCAAATCGAATTAACTGCTCGGGTTAGAAGTGATCGAAAGTGGTGAACACTTGATCTTCTCATTGTTTCTTTTTGTAGTCAAACAAGCGGAAACTCAGTTGGAAGATGAATGAAAGATCGATTTTGATGATCAGGATATATCGAGCAGACTCTTTGCATGTCTTCTTTGTTTTCGGGTGATTGTTCTAGATGGTGCTGTCTTCTTAGAGTGAAAATGCTTTGATTTTTGGTCGTTACATGTAAATTTATAGAAATTAAAATTGCAAAAATTGAATTGAATTATAATGATGCGACGTCGTTTTGAAATTAGTGGTCCAGTAGACAGTAGTTCTCCTCGTGGGCACAAAAGCTAAGGAGCAATTACCAAACTGACAAACTCTACATTCCCACCCATGGCTCTTCTTCTCTCTCTATTTCCCGTCAGCCATCCTCTCTCGCTGTGAAGTACAACCGCCACCCACTCGCTCGCGCTTTTATCATCTTCACAAAATTCTCCATTTCTCGATCGCCATTGTCACATTCTTCTTCTCCTCCTACCTTTTCATTGAGAGGCGGACGAAAAAGAAACTTCGTTTTCCAGTTTTCATTGTCTTCTCGTGAACGAGCTCTTGATTCTACTTCAGTTGATGTAGGCGACGGATGGGAGTGGGAAGTTGAGGAATTTTCTCGGACTCGATTGATTGCTCAAAATGTGCCTTGGACTTGTACGCATGATGATGTTCGTGCTTTATTCGACGAGTGTGGAACTGTCCAGGAAGTCGAGGTGTTTCTTTTGTTTCAATTTTTTTATTGAAAAAAAGACGTTTGATTGTCAATTTCATTGATGGAGTTTGGCTCTGTGCAATTATCATAATAGTCTCGTGTTAAGCTTTCAATGGATAGCAAGACCAAAAATAGGGGCTTGGTAGTCGTTTCAATGGGTTCGCCGGAGAAGGCCCTCAAAGCGCTTACTAATATGGAATTGTATGTAAGAAAAATGACTCTTTTCTTATGCGTATAAATTGAAGTTTCATTTTTCATTGTTGAAGACAATAGTATAGACAGTAATGGCTAATAATAACCTCCTCGGACCTCGAGAAAGCATTCAATCTAAGTCATTGTTGTATACCCAGGATATATGTGGTATGGAGAATTTATCGTGCCAGAAGACTTAATGATAATTGTTTTGCTTGCTGTGCTGGTACTTTTGTTTTTCATTCAGTAAACTATTTTTTGGGGTGACAATCAAAGCATTTGTTTGAGTGACAAATTTACGTACCTTAAAAATTCCAGAATAGCTTCTGTTTAGGAATTAGAAGGTCGTGTCGTACTTCGAGGGTTACTTATGCTAGGCCGAAGAAGGAGAAACCTGCCCCCACCTTACAACACAAACCTGTAACATTTAATTTGTATGTGGCAAATCTAGAGAACTCTTTGAATCTGGAAGCAGAAATGTTGTTTCTGCAAAATTAGTTTTCATGGTAATCCCAGAAGGTCTTTGGGATTTGGCTTTGTGACTTTAAATCCAAGCAGGATGCCGAGACTCCCTAACTGAATTCCAAGGGAAGGTGATGCTTACTGTCATATTTTTGGTTACATTTTAAATGGATTATCTGAGATGAATGTTTATGGTTGTTTTTATTGCTTATTTGATCCTCCCTTCCAAATCTTGTTTCCTCGCAGGATTTCATGGGGAGGCTGATTCGGGTGGCTCGCACTTAGCAATTTGTGAAATTGCAAACGGAGGAGAAAGTCCCCTTTGAAATTCCATCAACCCACAACATGATAGGGAACATAGAAAAAGTGTAGCTAAGTTTTTGAAATGGGGTAAGTACCTTTATGTACTCTAGTTTACGGGGTAATGCTTCAAATTTACTTATAAAAAGTAACAATTCATATCGAACACCTGCAGAATTGTTTCTATCTCTATCATGACATGCGATTGATATAGTTAAATCTCCTTCTTATCTGCTCAAATATAGAGTTGTAAATTGGTTGCATGCATTATCACTATGATATAGAATTTATTGCCTGTTCTTACATTTGTTGTCTGAAAGATTTTGTTCCCTTTCCCGTGATTTAGAGTGTCTACAGTTGAATTTGGTACCCAATAAACATATATTATTTTTCAAATTGGAAATGAGCATATATCCCCCTTTCCCTGTTCTAGCATGATTCTATATTAGATTATGATTGCTTATTAAGTCACCTATAGAGTTAATAGAACCTCCTCTTTTTTTTTTTCTGTTGCAGGGAATGCGTAGTACAGGTATAATAACAATAGTTCACCGCACTTTCATGGTCGACACCAAAATGTATGACTACCAAGGCAAGTTAGCATGAGGATTTTCATCATTATTGTACTTTTACACCAATTTTGTTGTGTTGTGCTCATGATGTTTTTGGCGTTTTTTACTTCGAACTGGTCTGTGTTGCACTTGACTAGGGAGGGGGGCTTTTTGAGATTTATGTAAATTCTTAACTCGATTAGAACTTCAGTCTGTAGCTGTTTCGTGAGTAAATTTGTATCTGATCTTAATATCACTTTCATTTAAGTTCTTTGAACCTATTTAATGCCGGAAAGCTAAAACTGTCATCATAGGTTTCGCAGTTTCATTATTAGTGACAATTCTCATCTATTCAGATAATTCTTCTCATTGCTCAAGTTTTGAGGTCAAGGCATGAGAAATATGCAGATTGCATATTTAATTTCCCACAATAAAACCTGAGTATGCCTTTAAATTAGTGATAAGATGTTTGAATTGTCTGTTGCATGGTGAAGCTTTGGTACAGACTTCCACTTCCTTCGAGAAAGGTTATCTTCTAAAGCTACAGACTCAGAAACTATCTTGCAAAAGCAATAATAAATTCCAGATGAATAATGATAGTACCTTCACTGCCTCTCTCTGACCATATATACTCCTCTATAACTGTTTCACGTTGCTTTCACAACACTCACCCACATTGTCTAAGATGAATTATCTTTGAACCATATATCTTTCCTCTGTTCCTTATACACTTGGACCATGCCTTTACTTCTGCCAACATCACTTTTTATTTTTCGTGGGAGAACACGTAAAATACTAGAAAAGCTACCTTACAATTCTGTAACAGAGATAGTGATAAGCCTTTGGTTAGATTTACCTATTCTATAAGGAAAAAGTAAAACAATTACTTACGGTTAGTAGGATGTAAAGAAAGGAAAAAGGGGGAAGTTCGGGAGATAGGGTGTCCTAGAGAGAGAGCTAGGAGAAGACGGTACGATAGGTGATCCTATCAAGTCTATAAGATCCATTCGAGTCTGTAAGATCCATTTGCTAGCAATAAAAGTACATTCTTACAATTCTTAACATTTTGGTATCAGAGCCGATTCTTTCCAGGAGAAATGATGACGTGTTCGGAAGCTCAAAAAGAAAGCATGGCAGAATGGCATAAAGATCTGTCGACGATGAAGGAAGAATTGAAGAAGGTAGAGCGGATTCCAGCGATGGAACAAAATTTGTCGCTTTTACAGGAACAAATGACGAAATTACTGGAAAAATTGGATGCGAAACAGAACCCTATAGAAGCCCAGGATGGAAACCGTAGCTTTGGCGCTGAAAGGGATTTTTTCTTGGGAGAAGAAAGACCGCAAATGACCAAAGATTTTTTACCAAGAAGACTAGAATTACCAGTCTTCAATGGTGCGGACCCGGATGGTTGTGTATTTCGCACAGATAGATACTTCCATATTAATCGTTTGAACGATTAAGAAAAGTTGGAAGCAGCAATGGTTTGCTTTGAAGGGTCCGCACTATCCTGGTTCCAATGGGAGAGTGGCATGCAACCTGTTCGTCCGTGGATGATCCTCAAAAAAAGAATTCTGGACAGATTTGGTCTTTACCGTTCTGGGATGGGATGCGACCGACTCTTCTCGCTGAAGCAGGAAGGGACGGTAGAAGAGTACTGAACCCAGTTCGAGTCGGTAGTCTCTTCTCTGTTCAATATTCCGGATGAAGTTTTATTTAGTGCATTCTTTAATGGGTTGAAGAATGAAATTCGGGGAGATGTGAGAATTATGCGTCCTGCAGACTTACAAGACTTAATGGAATCTGCCCAAATCATTAAAGATAGAAATGAGCTTATTAAATTTGACAATTCAGCGGGGGTTAAAGGGATATGTAGGTCAAACTGGTCTATGAATCCTGCAATTTCTTCTACCAAAAAAGTTCAGCTTGAGCAAGCACAACACTCAACCTTTCTTACTAAAACAAAAGCTCCATAACTCAATAGAAGGAACTTAACAGAAGCAGAAATAAGGATGCGAAGGGAAAAAGGCTTATGTTTTCGCTGTGATGAGAAATTTTCTATAGGCCATCAATGCAAGAAGAAAATACTTCAAATCCTGTTTTTACAAGATGAAGAAGATGAATTACAATCTTAGATTAATCCTGGGATGTTTGCGGAGGAGATGACAGATATTTCGATTGACGACAATGTTGAGATTTCCCTTAACTCAGTTGTAGGGCTGACAGCTCCAAGAACAATGAGATTGTGGGGTACGATTCAAGGGAAAAAAGTAGTGGTTCTAATTGAGAGTGGTGCAACCCACAATTTTGTAGCCAAAAGACTTGTGGATGAATTGAAACTGCCCATTTCCCCTTCATCAAATTACTAGGGGTGGGCAGGAACCGCCCAAAACCGAGAAGCGACCTGGAACCACTGGTCGGTTATGGTTCGGTTCCGTTTTTTGGTTCCAAATATTCTATTTGGTTCGGTTCTGGGTATTATGTTTTTGTTATGGTTTGGTTCACGGTTCTTGGGGTTAATAACCGACCGGAACTGAGATTAATTTAAATAACTTATTTATTTAATACATTCTGGAGTCTTAGAAGAATTCTTGCCTATTGAATTGGGTAGCTCTAAGATAATTCTAGGCATGCAATGACTACAGTCCATAGGGGAAATGTTGGTTAATTGGAAGCTTTCGGTGATGAAGTTTGTGCTACACAACAAAACAGTCCATATCAGAGGCGATTCAAGTCTGAACAGATCAAGGATATCTTTAAAAACTATGATGAAGGCAGTTCAGAAAGGTAATCAGAGTGTTTTGATCGAAATTTGTATAGCCAAAATCCAGGGCCCTCCTGCTGATGCATTTTTGTCCACTGAGCTGGAGAAACTGTTGCTTAAATATCCACATATTTTTCAATTGCCGAAGGGTTTGCCTCCTGAACGTCAATGTGATCGTGCAATCATTCTTAAGGAAGGGACTAATCCAATTAATATTAAACCGTATAGATATCTGGTTATTCAGAAAGATGAGATTGAAAAACTCGTTCAGGAAATGTTGATGGCATGAATCATTCAACCCAGCACCAGCCCTTTTTCCAGTCCAGTAATTCTAGTACAAAAAAGGATAAAAGCTGGAGATTTTTTATAGACTATAGGGCACTCAATAGAGAAACTGTAAAGAACTGTTTCCCCATACCTGTGATTGATGAATTGATTGATGAGTTGAATGGTCCTACCATCTTTACCAAGTTAGATCTCAAATCGGGCTATCACCAAATCCGGATGAATCTTTCCGACGTGGCCAAAACAGCTTTTCATACCCATGACGGACATTATGAATTTCTTGTAATGCCGTTCGGGTTGATGAACGCTCCATCTACTTTCCAAGCCTTGATGAATAAGGTATTTCGGCCCTTTTTAAGAAAATTCGTCTTAGTTTTCTTTGACGATATTCTCGTTTTTAGTTTGTCAGAGAGTGATCATTTGCTACACCTGGGCAAAGTTCTTCAAGTTCTTTCTAACCAGAACCTATTTGTTAACAAGAAGAAATGCCTTTTTGCCAAACACCAAATAGACTATTTGGGTTATATTATTTCAGATAAAGGTGTTGCTACCGACCCGAGTAAGATTGTTGCTATTCAAATGTGGCCGTCTCCTATGAATATTAAGCAACTGAGAGGTTTTTTGGGGCTGACTGGATATTGCAGAAAATTTGTTTCCGGCTATGGCATGATCGCGTTACTCTAACGGTGCAATTAAAAAAGGATCAATTCTCTTGGTCTGACGAGGCTGAATCTGCTTTCCTGAAGTTGAAGTTTGCTATGACCTCTTTGCCGGTTTTGGTTTTACCTAATTTCAATGATCCTTTTATTGTGGAGACTGATTCCTCGGGTTTAGGTTTGGGGGCAGTTTTATTGCAGCATCAGCGTCCTATAGCGTTTTTTAGTCAACAGCTCTCTAAACAGAAACAGCTTAAGTCTGTCTACAAACGTGAATTGATGGCTATTGTATTAGCCATCCAGAAATGGAGACCTTATTTGCTTGGGGGACATTTTGTTGTACGTACTGATTAGAAGAGTTTGAAATTTTTATTGGAGCAGCGGATGGTAGCTACTGAACATCAACGTTGGCTGACTAAACTTCTGGGATTTGATTTTGATGTTCAGTACAAGCCGGGAGCTGATAAGTTGGTTGCTAATGCTTTATCTCGAAGGCTCGAAGGCCTATTTGTGAAGGCGAAGGTGAACTTAAAGTGTTGCAGTGTGCTGCTATGATCGATCAACAACTACTTGAAGCAGAGGTGGACGCTGATCCCAAATTACAGAAGATCAAGAATGAGTTGCTCTCCAATTCTTCTTTGTTTCTGGGTTTTTCAATATTTCATAATCTCCTGTTTTTCAAGAACAGGAAGGTGATTTCTAATTCTTCAAAGTTCATTCCTCAGATTTTGCAAATCTTCCATGACAACCCGGTTGGTGGACATTCTGGCATCACAAAGACAGTCAAACGTATTACTGCTGAGCTCTTTTGATTCGGTTTACGGAAGATGGTCAAGCGTTTTGTCAACTCCTGTATGGTTTGCCAACAGAATAAATATGAGGCTTTACGTCCATGTGGGTTGTTATAACCTTTACCGATACCAAACGATATTTGGGAAGACGTAACTATGGACTTTATCGAAAAATTGCCGTGATCGGATGGTATGGATACAATTTTAGTTGTAGTGGATAGATTGAGTAAGTTTGCTCATTACATTCCATTGCGTCACCCGTTTTTTGCTCAGACTGTGGCACAATTATTTTTCAACACGGTTTTTCGTCTTCATGCTATGCTGAAGTCGATTGTCTCTGATAGAGACAAAATATTTGTTAGCAGATTTTGGCAGAGCTAGTTTTCATTGCAAGGGATTGTTCTTAAACACAGTTCAGCCTATCACCCACAAACCGATGGGCAATCGGAGGTGGCAAGCTTACCTTTGTTGTTTTAGTTGCGACAAGCCGTCAGCATGGTGTAAATGGCTGGCTTGGGCGGAGTTCTGGTATAATTCCTCGTTTCATTCAGCAATTGGTATGTCACCATTTCGCGCTGTGTATAAGCGTGACCCACCTCTTATATTGCATTTTGATACTCCTCAGCAGTCTTTACTGACTGCTGTTGATTTCCATCTTTGCGACAGAGATGATATTTTGTCTTCTTTAAAAACTTATCTGTCAAAGGCTCAAGTCGTGATGCAAATTTCAGCCAACAAAAAAAGGAGACAAGTTGATTTTAAAGTGGGTGAACAGGTTTGGCTTCATCTTCAACCTTATTGACAGATGTCGAAGTCAGTGCGTAAAGGTTTGCATGTGAAGTTGGGTCCTCCTTTTTTTGGTCCTTTCAGAGTTCTAAAAAAAATAGGTGTTGTGGCTCATAAACTGGACTTGCCGGACAATACTACGATTCACGTGGTTTTTCATGTCTCATTACTTAAGAAAGTTATGGGTAATGTGATTCGTGTGCTGCCTTTTCCTGCTGCGTTGGGCAACAATTCTTGGACTGTTGAGCCAGAATCGTTATTGGACGTGCAGCCTCAATGTGGTGATACTTCAAAAACTATGGTTCTTATTAAATGGAGGCACCTTCCACCTTTTGAAGCCACTTGGGAGAAATTTGATCAAATTTGTTTCCAATTTCTAGATTTCAACCTTGAGGACAAGGTTGCTTTTTGGGGGGAAGTATTGATAAGCCTTTGGTTAGATTTACCTATTCTAGAAGGAAAAAGTAAAACAGTTACTTACGGTTACAGAATTTTATATTAGGAGGATGTAAAGAAAGGAAAAAGGGGGAAGTTCGGGAGATGGGGTGTCCTAGAGAGAGAGCTAGGAGGAGACGGTACAATAGGTGATCCTATCGAGTCTGTAAGATCCATTCGAGTCTGTAAGATCCATTTGCTAGCAATAAAAGTACATTCTTACAATTCTTAACAGATAGCCATAGTTAACCTGCTTGTTCGAATGATATATCCTGATTGATCAAGCCTGCATTGCTCTTTTATCCCCTTGCGCCTGATTCACGTATTCATCTTAAGCTTATTGTTTGGATATAAAGCGGAGTTCAAAATTCTAAGTCTCTTGCTTAAACTGCCCTTGCTCAAATACTGCTAAAGTTCAAACCAAGCACCATACTAAAGTGGGAAAATAAAAATTGGTTTGGTCTAATCTTGCTCTCTCCTGGTTTGGTTTGGTTTTCTCTTAAAGAAACAAGTTTTGTGTGGTCTTTTTTTTCGTCTATGACTGAACCTTAGACACCCCTGATGACTTGTGCTTATGTTATTTTGTATTTTCACCACCTTCTATGGCAGATTTTAATACTACATATTGAAATTATAAATGCGGGCAAAAGGACTGATATCAAATGGTTAGTTGATGGTAGATAAGAGTTGGTTCTCTGGTGTATTTGGAGGCTCTGGTTTTGTAATTTTCTTTTTACCAAATCTTTCTAATGAGCAGTGTGTGCAGGTAGCATTCGATCACCCACTAGTTTCTCTTACATTAGAGAGAGAGATGGATCTGGTTGATGCTGAAATTCTACCTGAAATGTGATAATTTAGGAGTAACTTTGAAGTTATGATTGGGAGCGGCCCATTTTACCCTATTAGCAACAATAACTCATCTTTTCACCTTTGGAACTGGCATGATTTCTTACTTCATAGCCTTCTGTTATTTTGTTTTTTCCAGCTTACAACGTTGAGATGAGTTATACTGATATCAACTTCAAAGCTTTCTCTTTTCCATTTCGCAGGACGACTCAGGCTTACCCTGTATTGGATAATGAATGCTCTTCAGCAATCAATCATGGTACAGTAGAAGACCACACTCTTCTTGCCTACTCAGTGTAAATTAAGTTATATTTTGACTTATGATCTCTCTACGTCCCATAAAATCAAAGAAAAAGAAGAGAGAGAAAGAGAAAGAATCAAAAACAAGAAGAAAGAGATGACCAATCCACCAAACAAAAGGTGTTACGAGGAGGTTAGAGTTGGTGATACAGAGAGAGTACGTACAGGTAAGATTGGACAGAGCAGGTGGAGCTGTTGGGCGGAAACCGATCAGCCATAACTAAAACCCACCTGGGCGATTTACGTGATTTCAGAGTATTTCTACTCATACCCAATCATATCTGTGAAGAATATTTAATGATCACCACCTGTTTGGTAAAATGTCTGACCCAAATTACATCATCTGTTCTTCATAAAATACTTCTCCCATGGCTTCTCTAACAAATTATCCCCTCCAAATAGAATTAGTCTTCAGTTTTTTTTAGCACTCGATGTGCTCATTTATCAAGTTTTAATAGACATAATTAACGCTATTAACTAGTATTTTTGCAGTTTATTTATTTTATTTTTAGGTAATTAACAAAAAAAAAAAACATTGAATTATGAGGTCAATAACAAAGTAAACACTAGACAATTTTTGTTAACGAATAAAATACTAAACTATGATAAATGAATAAGACAAACATTGCTGTTACGTTTTCAATTAAAAGTTTAAATTTTTTTCCACAGCGGATAAGTTGTTTTTTTGCAGTAAACTTTTACATGAAGTAGTTGTCGTCAACGACTTTTTTTCCGCAACGGAAAACAAATATCCTATATGAAAATTATATTTTTTGTAGCAAAAAACAAATGATATTTTTTTTGCCGTGGAAGGTTAGTTTCCATAGTGAAAAGAGTATTTTATGCAGCGGATACTTGCCTTTCGTTGCAGAATTTTAGTTTCCTCAGTACAACCTGAAAGCATAATTTCAACATCAACTTCAAGTACAACTAGTATCTCAATTGATCGTTTTCAACCTATATCAAATTGTTTCTATTCATTGAAGCTGATATTAAAAATCGTTTGATTATTGTATTTAGAAGAATATATTTCAATATATCGACTTATATGAGATTAGCAGACACGTTTCTGCTAAGCAAACAAATATCCACAGTGTAAAATATTATTTCTGCAGGAGATACTTGCTTTTAGCTACAAAAAGTAAGTTTTTGACTATAACTATTTCATTTTGATTGTTTTTAGTCAATACACATCGGACCTATAAACATTTGAATCAAAAGGGAGTTTTGTGCCTTGTGGTTTTAGCTTATATATTCAATAACGTGCATCCTACGTCGAGTAGGGTTGAAGCAGGCATCCCTTCAATTATCTCATCACTTCTCTCATTAGTCATCTAATTAAGCAATAAAGACTGTTTAATTAAGATGTTATAAAGACTCTTGGTGTTGAAGTCATGTCTGAAATTAGGAAGGAAGTGGACCCACCCATTTTCATTCACCAACTCCGGTTCCAGTTTCCAACCCCCTCCATCCATCTTCCTACTTTTATATACTGTCACCTCTCGTCCCTCCATTGCTACCCAGAAATCTCTTCTTTGTTTCCTCCTCTCTTCGAGACAGGCAGACTAGCTTGAAGCTTACCAAAAATGGCGAGCTCTAGAGCCTGTACTGCGTGGCTTCTGATGGCGATGTTGTGTTCCGTCGCTGTCCCAAATATGGCCACTGTTTACACGGTAGGCGACTCCGGTGGCTGGGGATTGGGCGGTGATTACACCACCTGGGCTTCTGGAAAGACCTTCGTCGTCGGAGATAAACTAGGTGAACTTCACCCTTTCTTTTGATGGCCCTTTTTCCGTTTTTATTTCAAATAATCCAAATGCTTTTACAAAGCCTTCCCATCATGGAATTATTAAAGCTTAAGCTCTTCTGCAGTGTTCAACTATGGAGGTTTGCACTCAGTTGATGAAGTGACGGAAAGTGACTTCAAGACATGCACCGTCGGAAACTCTATTCAGTCCGACAGCTCAGGGGCCACCACAATCCCGCTAAAGTCTGCCGGAACTCACTACTTCATCTGCGGCTCACTGGGCCATTGTGGGAGCGGCATGAAGCTAGCCGTGACTGTATCATCCGGAGCTGGAGGACCCGCCACCACAACCCCATCAGACAATAGCCCCACCGTCAACACACCATCGACTGGTACAACACTCAACCCACCTGCGGCGACCAAATCCCGGGTTGATTCATCTTCTGCGGCCTGTTTGTCGCCATTAATGGCAGCTGCGCTGGTTTCGTGGATTGGTTCGTGGATTTTGAATTTAAATTGATACACCGGAGAGAGTTACGTGATTTAGAAGTCCAGGTTAGAGGCAGTGCTCCCTTGCTTCATCGTTCTCCCTTGCTTCATCGTTTTCTTGCATCTTGTGACTTTAATTATCTTCTATAATGGATTATTACTATCTTTCCACCCGCCCAAACCGAAAAGAACAAATGACTCGCACAATTTACATAGAACAATCTATTCTTACCAAAAAAATCCCAACAGAAAACGATGAAGCAAAATAATAAACTTTGAATAAAATTACAAAATAAATAATATCCACAATATTATCTGCATTTAGTATGACTTTGTTCTTAAGAACAAAAACACATTTTAATAAATATGTGAAAGAATTTTACTTATAAATTATTTATTTTTCACCCTCTATTAATTTGTACACTCCACGATCAACACAATCTTAGGTTGTTGTCACAATTAAAGACTTATGGTCACATATTCTTTTATTAGTTCATTGTTCACTGATTATGTAAACATAATTAAGGTTATGTAATTGAGGATAAAATGTCTTATTTTCTCTTTCCTCGCTCAATTTAGTTATTCAATATTATAAAATACTGAAAAGTAATAATAATGATTTTTAATGATTACAAGTCAAGCATACTGCACGTAACTTTAGCTGCCATGAGTTCAACTTAAATCATGACAAAAATATAATCCTATGTGGATTAAAATATAAAGTTTAAAAATTGAGGGTTTACTTGTATGAGACTTCCCCAATGTAAATATGTAAAAGCCATGCCTGACACCGTCAACTCAACATCGGCCATCATACGTTGCAGCCCTTGAGAGCCTTCTCATTCCTGAAAATGGCGCATCTGTCGGAAGGGGGGCAGAGAAGATGCCAGAACAGCGAATTGGCAAAACTCTTCTCGCAGAAATCAGATTTGCTGCAAATACTCCATCTTTGTTTTAGTTACACTAAAATACACCACTTTCAGCGAGGAGCAGTAATCGCTGGGCCAAAGATGGCTCCACCTTCGACTATCTGTGATTGCAAATTACAGAACCAAAACCAGCATATTCTTGCAATTAAAACACAACCCAACAAAAATGAACAAAATGATATTATGTTTCCGAGAAAGGGCAGATTCAGTGGTTCGTTCTCTCTCTCTCTCTCTCTCTCTCTCATCTGTGCTTGTGGCAAGCTCACATGGCGTCGGGAACATGAACCTCCCTTCCTCTCCACAAAAGCTTTGCGCACGTGAAACCCAAAAGCAACGTCTAAACATCAAGCTGTCTCTCACCCACACCATCATGACCCA
>CM039479.1:25429008-25477718 GCA_022433065.1 Begonia loranthoides | reverse complement strand
CTCTCTCTATAATTACTTAAATTAGATTAAGAGAATGCCATTAAACTAACAAAGAAAGTAATTAGCAGAGATTGAAGGAGGAAAGAAATCTAATAAACCTCTTTCCCCGTTAAACTACAAGAGAAATTAATAAACAAGGATTAATGAAAGAAGACAAAAAAAAAAGATCAGAGACTCCCTCACCACAAAAATAATCAAAATCAACACAATCAGCGTCATAATCCACAACTAATCAGTCAACCATTAACCCTAATCGTTAACACCAAATTATAAGTAAATATTTAAATCAATTTAAAACTACAACCGCTGCCATCATCTCTACAAAGGAGAGCAACCTTTGAGAGTGCAGCCGATCTAAAGCAATAAGGCCGCTGCCAGGAGAGCTGCGGCGACAGATCCGGCATCGGAGATTCTGCTCAGAACGGCACCATTGCGAGGAGTCGTCGTAGGGGAAGGAGTTGGAGGACTGCCTATAGAGGTCGGGGAGGTAGGAGACGTCGGAGAGACTGCATGAGCTGTGGAAGGAGCTGGAGGAGAGCTCACCGGCGAAGAGGTCGGCGGTGACGCCTTGGTAAAAGGAGAAGGTCCTGGAGTCATAGTCATCACTGTTGGAGCCGGAGACATAGCAGGAGGAGTGGCCGTCTGAGATGGAGGAGTCGCAGTAGGAGTTGATACGGGCGGTGACTTCGTCGGAGAAGATACTGGTGCTGAACCCGGCGCCTGAGCTAAAGCAGAACAAGCGACCGAGAAAAACAGCGCCAGGAAGAGGAAACTAGCAGAAGCCATTACTGTTAACAGCTGAGCTCAACTGACAAAAGGTTACAAACCCAGAGAAAGAGGAGTGAAGCTGAGCTTGAAAATGAGAGAAAGAAGTGCTTTTTTGTTTATATACGGAGGCGAGGCGCGGCGACGATGGGCAGGCAGTCGAGTTAACAGTGTTAAAAGGGTAATACTAATTTACGGGTGGCCTTAGGACCTTGCCATGTGCCTGTCTTCCTGTCACCCCGAGATTTCATCACAATGGGAAAAGGATCTCTAATTCTTAACACAGGGTACAGGTGCAGAGTTCGACGCAGGTCATCGTTGCACGTAATAATTCAATTTCTCCATTTTCTTTTCCTCAATTTTATATTTAACACAAAAATATTTGTTAAATTTACTATCTTAATTTAAATGTGGAATGTTTTTTAATTGATATAATTAATATTTTTAATTATTAAAAATTCATCTTATTTATTATACATGAACATCAAGTCTGTCTGGCGTAAAATTAAGCTATAAATTAAAACTTAAACCTCGAGTCAACTAAAACAATCAAAGATGAAAATGGAATTACCAATTGGGTATGAGCCAGGCTCACATTCAACATCGCACCTCTAAATAGAGAACCAACCATTAATGTAACTCAACAGAATGGCAGCTTTTCATCTTCAATAAATAATAAGGTAACGGGCCGTACAATTGTGCCCGTAAACGCTGGTAAGCTCATAGCCTTTTATCTTCTTTTATATTTTGAGGTTGGCCAAACAAGGAATCTGCAGCACACTACTTTTCACTTTCCATGTATTTATTTGAACAAACAACTGGAAATATTAGAATAAATGCCCAGGAACCTGCTTTCCTTATTTCTGGAATGATGAAATTCTTCCTAATTTGCAAGATACAAATATGTAGCAACTTAAATGTTATGGGAAAAGTAGGAGGGTGTTTTAATTCAATCACACACTCAGTATTTTTTCTGGCCCTCACAACCTGAACACTGACCTGACGGCAGTGTCAGTTGTAATTTTCGTCAAGAATAGTATCAATGCATAGTGCTCAATTGTGACCAATTTTGGAAGCACTACCCATGTTCACTGGTGATTGCAAGAATATTTGAAAGATTTTAAAGTGCAATATGAATAAGATTACTCACAATGGCTGTCATGGGTTGAGAGGGAGAGAAAGAAGGGGAAAGAGGGATAGGGGGAGAGAGGAGCATCTTCCACAGCTGTGATTGGCTGTTAACAGTGCGGGTCCATCCATCGCAAAACTGAGTAAAGAACATGTGCATCTGCCACTGCTAAAAGCACACACCACAAACAATAGCATGATAAAAAGACTGAATTGTTTCCTTGAAGAACCTTCTACACAATCACAATGAACAAGCGCGTTGCTTTTTTAAAGACTAGGCCGCACTATGCTCGCGAGGAATGTTGGTGGGCCTGTTAGATTCTGCGTATGTTTTACCTACCTGTTCACACGCCTCTGTTTATCTGGGAAAAAGCAACACGGTAGAAAGAATAGAACAATGAACATTACCCAAACAAAAATATTATGACCAAAGAAGAGATCATTTCAAGCCTTATCATCTACCCGATTTAATGGAATTTCAGGGAATGCCAACGATCAAACAAGGATGACGCACCACATAAAATTATATTGTGCTAGGATATCAGACACACTGTAAATTCAAATACCCAATTCCAAAAAAAAATGCAAGGTGTTCAATTGTGAAGCAAAATAGGCAAAGAAATTTGCTTTTAAGCTTGTGGTTTTCTATAAAATAAGGAATATACTAGCATGGGTCTGTAAATTCCAGCGCAAAATAAATGAAAGGTTGCATTTGCGAAGGATATGAATTTCTGACTCTCTTTCCGTTATCCCTAAATCTAGGCCACAAGTGGGTTCGATTTCAACAACTTAAAACGAAAAAAAAAAAAGAAAAAATTGATTTAAGTTGATCGAACTTAACCACCAGCTTTAGGAAAAGAGAATTGAGTGACACTTACTTGGAAAAGCACTATTCACAGCCTTGATTGCCAGTGATCATCTCACAGCTTTAATCAGAAACCCAACTGCATAGCCACGAAAGAAAGTCAAACCTTGTCAAATATAGTTGCTTTTAAACTGATAAAAGGTAGAAATAAGATTGAAAATATAACATACAATTGGAAGGTTTTTTCACAAAGCGATTGATCATAATACAAGATTTGACATGTGAAATTGAAAGACTTCCAGTCCAAGATAGAAACATCACAAGAAACTTCGTTCATAGCATAAACTACATCCATGAATTGACAATCATTTTGTCTCCCTAAGTTGAAAGCAACAAACAGCACTTGTTATTTAACTTTACAGTCAAACCAATTGAAAAGTTTACAGTAAAGAAATGCATAAGAAACCAGTATCATTTTAAGTATCAATTTAATAAGTGAAAAATGAAAATGTCATCTTTCATCTATCATGACCTGATACAAAAAATAAAAAATAAAGACTGACATTCCTCAAATGGCTCAAGCAGAATGTCTTCCGCAATTTTATTTTATTTTTTGTGTACGAAAGAGAAAACAAACCAATTGAAGCGTAATATGTACACGGGTACAAAGAATGCTGGCTGTATCTGTATGCAGAGAACTTATATCACACCTTTGACACTAGCTTGAGTGGACCAAAGAAGAACCACGCGAACAAAACTGAATAAATGTAGATGAACACGATAAATGCCGACCATTCAGTTCATTTATGCTGACTAATTCTACCCATGAATATTGTGGCAAACCCTATCTAATTGCAGCATTTGCGGAGACTGCAGCTGCCTCTGCTATTAAAGAGATTGGTAGACGAGCCTGTAGGCAAGCACCAATATCAAAGGGATGCAACTCAGAGCCATCAAAAAGAAGATTCACACCAGGAAGGATGACTTCTCTGCTGTCAGTCTCATCCAAGTCTGCTTTCGTGGCACTAACATATGGAGCTTCTTCAATAGTTCTAGTTGCTGCTTCGTAAACTGGAGCAAGTGCATATGATCTGCGATCACATACAAAGTTTAGTTTTTCTGGTTCCAAATGCGATTCTTATTTATACATGGGAAATACTGACACGCTACCCTGCCAGTGGATCAATTACTTGTTCCCCTGCTAGCTAAATAAAAATAAACAAATGCCCGTGTTAATTTAGAAAAGAAAAAATTTGGGAAAATATATGCATACATATATGGAGGTAGTTTTCAACTTCAATTTTCCCTTTCTTTTTCATTATTTAAAAAGTTCTCCATGCCAGAGTTAACATAACCTAGTCATCCAATTTTCATCTTCATGGTAACACCACTCACCAATAGCATTCAATCCACATATAAAGCATGTCAATCTATGCACTGCCGACATTCATTCTAAATGATGCATCCATCATAAACTAAAAATAAATTCTTGTTAAACCTAGATTTCTCTCGAATTTATATTCAATGACCCTATCAGAGTTCCACAATATATAGTTGGTTTAGAAGAATATTTTCATTAATACTAACTCAAATCAATTTGTACGATAATATATACTTACCCCCCCAAACCAATACACAACCAAGACGATGCAAATACATAAACAATAGGGTAGGATAAATAAAGCTATTGCATCCACAGTATAAAAACAAAATCAATATCATACATACCTCAGAATGCTTCCATCAAAGCTCAAAACTTCAGTTCGACAACGATGTCGGTTAGCAAGTTTTAACCTCTGATGGTCGCTCATGGCTCCTGAAATGGGAGAAGAAGGGTCCACAAGAGGATTCCACCTTCCACTTGCATAGTTCATTAGATGTCGAGATGAATCTTTAGCTTGTTCCTTCTGATAAAGCAGCTTTGCCGCAGGACCTGTTGCTTGATATTCTGCACAAATATCCCGTAACCTTTTCCGCAATACTTGCATAGCATCGTGATGCTCATCAAGTAAATCTGTCTGCAGTAATTCAGATAAGACCAGTCTTTGA
Organism: Begonia loranthoides; assembly: GCA_022433065.1. NCBI lineage: Eukaryota > Viridiplantae > Streptophyta > Magnoliopsida > Cucurbitales > Begoniaceae > Begonia > Begonia loranthoides. Next base: position 25,472,971 of record CM039479.1, on the reverse strand, counting down.
CAGATAAGATCACATAAATTTGGGCTAAAAAGTGGCATTCCAAAATCTATACTCAGTGGCACCCATTCATACTTTTCTTCATCAGGCGAAAAGTTCTCAAAATCTTTTTCCTTAAAAAGTTTCAATAAGCGAATATAACCCACTGTGCAAGTATCAATCTTCTTTGCCAAATGAGATAAGAAAGAGTTCAGTTTCAAACTTTCCTCTGCACTTAGTCCCAATTCATTTCCTACTTCAGCAATTGTACCATCAGAGTTCTTTAGGGGCAATGGGATATCCTTAGTAATGATTTTGCCCGATTCATCAAGATCATACCTACTAAGTGGCTGCACAAGCACGGCTGAGTATTTGAGAGCTGAATTCAAACAATGTAAAAGTACACTTCCTTTAACTAAATTCCCTTCAAACTTACCACCCAAACCCCCAATTGTAGAACTATCCCAGGACCATATAAGAGCTTTATCACAACCAGCCAATGGTGCAGGAAGTAACCGTAAACATTGTCCTTTCATTAAAATAACTGATAATGGGCCACTGGCCACAGTTGAATACAGAACCAATTTCATCCAAGGTGTCATTGATGAATACGAAGGGGGCCCAAAATGAATGGGACCCGTTGGTCCAGGAAGAACTGAAGAATGGGGAAGAGGAACCATAGACACAACAATATCATAATCACGACAGAACAATCGATCTAAAGTAGCAGGTGCTAGGGAAGCCAAGCTTTCACAGCGTAGGATATCAACTCGATAATTCTTTTTTCTCTTCAATGGTTCTTTCCCAATATTTAACCCTTCGACCTGGATCAGTTTGTCATCATTTTGGGAGTCGGTGTTTAATTCAGATGTCGAACTTAAGCAATTATGCTCATCTGATTCGGTAAAAGAATTGATTTTAGCAACATCACTATCATTGCCCCGTTCAACAGAGATAGAATCACCATCATTCAGTGCTGAATCCCTCAGATTATCACCACTCAGCCGAGCTTCCTCTATAGCATCACCATCTAATTTGGCAGCTATCAAAGAACACCCCTCTGATAATTCTTGACCAAGTTTATCGAAACCTACTTCCACTTTGGCATCACTAACTACTCCACCTGATAACAAACATTCTAAAACACAACGAAGGCTAAATGCATGATTTGCAAATTCCTGTAATTCTCCCTCAAATTTTGCTCCTTCTAATGTACTTAGATCTTTGCAAAGATCTGCAATGCTTGCATGACCCAGTTTTCCCGCTTCATATAAAGTGACAGCATGGGATTTCAAGCCTGATATATTCAAAAGCAAGGTAAATGATTGTTAATGCACAAGTATTTGTTTTAGAGTATACCAGCAACCCATACCGGATATGCAGTGAAAATATAAGACAAACCGCATCTTGTTATTATAGTAAAATCTAAAGGTAAACATGGAAAACACAACTATGAGATGTCAAACAATTTCTCTGTCGAATGGAACTATAAGATCTTACTCGAGCTTTTACTGAAACTAGTATATAAGCTCAGCTAATAGTATCTATAACATAATCACCCTTTCTAAACTGTACCTGATAAATTATGAACATTCTTCTTTTAGGTTCCATTAAAATCAGTTTTCAAGTGTCTGGTAAACAAAGAAAGAAATAATTAAAATAGTGGAGAAAACTGTGTAAGGCAATCTTAGAAATATAGTTTATTCATGTATTTTAAGCCAATCAACATATTCTTAATTTATTTGAATATTCAAAGCTAACTATATAGAGCTAGTAAACTATCCTCATTTAGTATGTAAAGATTCAAGAACAAATCTGTGCGCTCCTAGACAAACAACAATCTCCTGCAAAAGACGTCCATCATGTTGGAAAGGAAGTGTTACTGCTTTCAAAGAAAACACTTGAGGAAGTATTCTAAATAAAAACAAACTCCGATTGCTTTGATTTATATGATCAAGAATGAAGAAAATGTTCCTTTCAATGTCACAAAGATTTTTCAAGGTTTTATCAAAAAAAAAAACAAAGAACAGATAAAAACTAGAACCTGGTGAAACAGAACCCATCATAAGGTAGGATGTTATATTAGCATCAACAACAAAAGCAACACGATTTTGGGCAGACCCTGTTCCACAGCTTTCAGGGCCAAAAACATCCCCTTGTTGAGCAGCATCTCCATCAAACATGCTAGATGAGCCTAAACTAGCGTGAGAAACATCATCATCAGTTAGGGATGCTCTAGGAGAACCAGGCACGATTGCATCTTGAAGAACAGTTGCCGGATCAATTATTTTTAGTGCCCATCCCAATCTACAAGCGAAAGATGCAGCCGCCTGAAGCTGTGAAAGGTCAGCCTGTAATGTTGCTGCCAATTCAGCAACAGAGGCATTTTCACTTGAAACAACAAAAACTGCATAGAGCAACCTGAATATTGATTAAATAAGCCTCAGTTAGAACTTCATCTCTCTCTTTTTGGTTTCTAAAACACATAAGTATGAATAATTTCCTTACTCCTCAGTAGGATCCTCATATGACTGCTCCCTGTTTGAAACAAACCCTTCAAGCCTGGAAACTGAACCACTAAAATTATTGTCTCGAATAAACAAACCCCAACCTATGAGATGTTTTCATAAGGAGATTTTCCTTCGTAGCCCATCATTTGACTATGATAATTTAGACCATAGATGAATTTTAAGAACTTTGGCAGACTGATTCAGGCTTGGAGACAACATGGGATGAGTACTCATTAAACAATTATGTATCAGTGAAAAAGCAGTTGAGTAAAATGCATAAAGTCAATGTAAGTTTTCAGTTGAGCAGCAGAAATGTAAAATGCAGTTGAGCAAAACCGCCAAAAAGCTTTATGATAGATGAAAAATTGGTCATATTTAATTGAAAATGAATATTCAAAACAAAAAGCATTTCCCCAAAAAAAAAAGGAAATTGGTGATGTAGATAAAAAATTGACAATTTTCAGTTAACACGACCAGAATTCTTGTGAACAGTTAAATGATGTAAACAACCATGTAGGCAAAAAAAATCATTATCTGAGTTCTCATGGATAGGACAGTCAATAAGTCAGTCTGACAGAACCCAACACAGGAAAAAATTTTATCTCCTTACTAGATTCAGCTCTTAAATTATCAGCCAAAAAAATCAATGAGGAAAAATAAACCAATGACTAATATTATGTTAAAATTGCAAGACTGCAAGATAAGAAAGCCACCAAGTAAAGAGCCAAATAACATAAGTTCAACAACCTACAGTCATTACCGATAACTAACCTTTGAAACGATCATCAGGATAAACAGGAACGTCCAAGTAAACTAATCCCCTTCTGTAGAGACCCTTTACGACATCAGGATCAAATAGAATAAATGAATTTGCTTCCTCCTTACAAACTTTATCTATTGTCGCCATTTCTTCTTCAGTTAGTTTCTACAATATATATGTGAGTTAATGTCAAAATCAAACAAAATCTGACAAAAAAACTCACTACTTTCATTATTTCTTAGCTTCAATAGAAAAATATATGTATATTTTAACCACAAATTTAGAGTCTTAAAAATATATCAGGTAGATTTACCTTGAATTCTTCTAGAGTAAAGTTCACGAGACAAACTCCCCACCATGGTTCAATAACAAAATCTACAGGTTGTAAAGGTAAAAGCTCTTTTGCAATTGCCTTATTCAGCTTCCACATAATTTTCTGGATGCTCCAATGTGGAAACAATTTGGTGAGATTGACTCAAGATGATAAGAATAAAATGAAAATTCCAATGCAATAAGATGCTGACAACAATATATTGTGCGTACGAAGTACTTGATAAAATACATGAAAGAAACAAGATAAAATATTTACTAAATACTAACATGATTCCATTACTATCTTTAAGCAAAACATGCAAGAAAATGTACAATTACTTAAAAAGGGACGTAAAATTAAAACAAATAGTATAAATGCATTCATATAGTTTATATCAAGTATAGCTATGCCCATACATGCTCCCCCTACCTTAGATCTGCATTTGTTCATGATATCAATGAACTCGTTCCTTCCAATCCCTGTCAGCCGCAGAGCATCTGCAGCACTGAAATTTGGGATGCTGTCATAAGGTTGCTCTGTAAAAGATAAATTAAACAGGAAAGGTTAAAGGTCTGGCACTGAGTACTGAAAGTAGGAAGCTAAAGAAGGAATAGAATGAGAGATGCAATTACAAATATTCACAGCTTTAGCGTTATCTATATTATAATTTGCCTCATCTAATCTCATAAAGCACCAATAATTGGACTGATCTACTAAAATTCTAATTCGAACTCTCTTGCACAACTTCAACTTCTCATCTTTCTCAGTAGTCTTACAAAATTTTTTATAGATCCAATGCCTTAAAGGCATATCACACTCAATTTACTGTAAATTGTACGCAGTAAACTATGCCAACCAAAAGAAAATTGTATTTGAATGGTATTACCATTTCTCATAACCTCAAATATCATATCACAGTAATATCTGAATGGCGATACCCTCATGACACGGCAAACATATTCAGCAAGGTGATAGGGAAATAGCTGCAAATAAAATATGGATGTTTCATATAAAACCATAACAAAAATGGCAAAACACAAGAACGTTTGACACTCCAAAAACTCTACAGGTTATATAATCTACCAGATTTTCAACAAGTTAAAAATTGATAAAGACATTGCAAAAACTAGCCATACAGAAACAACAGAAAGGTGGCCTTCACAAAATAAGGGGCGACAACTGCAATTCTATCTTCTTCTTTGTCTTTTATTGCCAATTAAAGATGTAATAGATACTTTTCTCATTTAAAAAAAAAAACTTAGGGAGATGCATACTGGGTCAACAAAATAAATATTTGCATAAAGTTCCAAATATCACAGACCGCTAGATTCTTCCGCAGGTACCGCATCATATCTTCATAATATTCACCTTCTTTGCATACTTTGCGAGCAAAACAAGTGTTCCATTGGAGTCTTTTCTTTATACAGTGTTCAACTATCCTGGAATCAAGCATAGTGAACTTGAGGTAGTATTAAAGAAAAGGAAAAGCATCTGATTTCATGAACAAAAGAAACAAAGGCTCAGAGGTGATCTAAGTTATGTACAGATATCTGTTTTTTGAGCTAATATATCTAAGACCACTATAGCGTCATAGAATTAATGAATGAAATTCCTAAACCTCTCTCAGCAATTTCTCAAAATATAAATTTCCAGTCATTCAATTGCTCTAGCAACGAGTGGAGAATCAGGATCTAAAAAGATCGGAGACAATTCTATATTAACCGATTACATAAATGTTGGTAAGGATTCAGTACAGGATGGATCCCTCTGACCTTCTATGCCATTCTTCCTTAGAAGTCAAAATTGCTTGGAGACGTTTCGGGAGACTTTCCCAAGGACATTCCTCCTTGATTGCTTTCAATAGCAACTGCTCCTCCATTGTAGCAGGAACGCGCTGCATTTTTCAAACTGCTTGAATCTTCTTCCTGCAGTTAAATCCAAAATGAAAAAAGTCAAACCTTACAAAATTTTCATTCGTCAAGTAAGTAAAGAAGACTTCCAATAATTTCTGAAAACAGATGCTTCATAAACAAAAGGAGAAACATAGGAAGATGACGTGAAGCAGCAAACTGCATATTACGTTTAATTTCAAACCAGCTGAGAGGTCTCAAGTCAGAAACACCAAGCCATGCGCAAGTCATTCAATCGCACAAATTTTCCGCAGCACAAATGATTTCAAAGATTCAGAAATAATAAGAGAGACAATGAAGCAACAACGATGTAATAAGTAATTGACCAATTTCACTATCAACAACGAGATTTGAAGTGCAGAAACGCAAATTTAATCACCTGATTCAAGTGATAGTGGAGGATTAAGCAAGATCTTTAAAATCGCGCGAGATCTGAGCAGTTGGGTCGTCGGAATTCGAAGGAATTGTTCAATTTAAAGAAAAACGCACTGAACCGTTACAGTTGTCTTCGGACCTCAGGATCCGGTACCCGACCCGAATAAAATTGACCCGTACATTTTACCCTTCATGTGATCGATCGTAAGTGCTTTCTCTTGAGCCGCTCAAAGGACTCAAAACTCTCAACGGTATTATACAATTACATGATATGTATTATATAAGAAGGAACGAAGAAATTCCCTAGTTCGCGCCCTTGTAGCAGTGGGAAAAAGAGGACCTGAAAAGAGGCGGGCCGCCTACCCGGCCGGCCAGTTCCTACTGAGCTTTCTTGAGGTTTCGCTGCTATTGGTTTCCATCCATTCTATTGTTATTCATTCCATCTCCTCCTCTGAGTTTTCCTCTCTCATTCTCTATCTGTTTCTCGCTTTTTGTCTCTTTGTTCTCTATTCAGTATTCTTGCGTCGGATTACAGAAGGTTTTGCTTGATAAGATTTAAAGTTGTATTCATCGCTCTATATGAGATCTGTTGATGTATCTGTCTTATTTAATTATTTCCTATCCTTTTTTTGGTCCCTTGTGGCAGGAGCCATTGTAGATTGCTGCAACGACTGAGAAGAAAGCAAAAAAAATTGTTCTATGGCTCTTCGTTTCGAGGTTCTATTTCGTTTTGGATTCTCCATTCTTCATCATTGAGTTTTGATTTTACCTTACACTACGTTCATTTTCGTGATTAGTGAGTTTTAATGTTGAGTTTAGTTTGATGTTGGACATTTGATTTCAAGTTTGCACGGGAATGCATCTAGATTATGGCTGTTGTTTTCAACTTTACAGAGAAATATCGATAGTTATTTTTACATGAGTGATGGAAACGCGCATTTATTCTCTACTTCACAACATAAAAAAAAAAAAAATTTTCAATTAGTACTTGTCATCATACACCCACAACTGTCTCTGTTAACTTTTATGCGACAATTTATTGGCTATAGGCTTATTGATTTACTATACTTTTTGTCATTTGGAGCAGAGAATCACCGGATATGTATATACTACGCATGATATTATTCTAGCGCTATTAGGATCTTGGTCAACTCATTGGGCCAAAACACCAAATATTACTTTTTTCTTCTAATCTAAAAGTCTTTTTGTGTATTTGATCGAAGATTCTTGGGAGATTCAATCGTGCTCGTGCAGCACGACTCACACTCCCTCACTTCGTATGCCAGACGCCACTTTTCATGCCGGTGGGAACACAAGGTTGGAATTTCAAACATCAAGTTTTTTTTTTCCTGTGGAAGAACAAAATAAATAAAGTGAACCTTAGAATATCATTTTTTTTCTTCCGCTTCTATTGAACAGTAAATTCTGATGTAGATTAGTAGTTTGCAAATTCTGATGTAGATTAGTAGTTTGCCGCATCATTTTGGTTCTTTACTAGTTAGAAATAGATATTAGTAGAAAATTCAACTCACAGCTTTGTGATGGGTTCTTGTGACTGACTTCCTAATACTCCCCCAACAATTATAGTTCATGATCTTCTTGTTCACAGGGACCATAAAAGGTTTGACAACTAGCCAACTTGAGGAGATTGGCTGCCAAATCATACTTGGAAACACATATCATTTGGCACTTCGTCCTACATCAGAGCTTATTGATGAGTTGGGAGGTCTCCACAAGTTCATGAACTGGCCAAGAGCACTGCTTACTGACTCTGGTGGCTTTCAAATGGTTGTCTTTTGAAATAATGATATATCATCACAATTGTTAATGATATTTTCTTTTTTGTGCTTATCTCTAGCTTCCATTATTTTTTGTGAAGAAAATTTATTGTATTTTAATATTACAATTTAAACCCGAGAGTCAAATATTCTTTAAAGAAGGATAATAAAAGAATGCTGCCATACCTTATACAACTAGATCATTTTACATTTTCTTCCTCTTTAGTTGCCCATCAATATTTTGATTGCCTTCATTTTCAAATTTATGGAAAATTCTCATCTCATTGCCCCCCTTGTATGTTTTCATGAATCTTATTCCTAGACTTGCTTTTAAGACTAATGATATAGTCAATGCTTTTTATTCAGTTTTTTCTCATGACTAGTTTTGATGTTTAACAGGTATCGTTACTACATTTAGCAGACATCACTGAAAAAGGTGTAACATTTCAGGTACCTTTTAAAATTTTTGTCTTAATGTTGGATTATGGCCATCATGTTGAGGTTTTTTTATAAGGATAAAGTAGTTTTGGAGGCCCAACGAAATGCCTTCTCTATTTGGAAACTATGGCAGATGTTACAAGCATTTAACCTGTTTATTGGCGTTGTATAAACATTAGAAATTGGTTTTGGTTACAATTTTCCATCTCTTTCTGTGGAGGATAATATGAATAGAATGATATACAAAAATAAAATTCGTACTATCATTTAAATCTTCTGTTGATGCAACATACACGGCTAATCTTGCAACTATGATCAATGTTTCTAAACTGTCATAACTTCTGTGAGTAAGCATTACAATGAACCTACTTTCTACATTAGTTTTATTTGTAACTGTAATTTCTTTCTTTAGTCGCCAGTTGATGGAAAGCCAATGCTTCTAACACCAGAGGAGTCGATACAAATCCAAGTAGGTTGGTTAATTATTTATTATATGAAGACATTGTTCTTGGTTTATCATCTTATTTTACTTTCTAATAATCGAATAAAAATGAAGCAGGGAGAAACCCAGATATTGTGTGGGAGTTCAAGTGCTGTGATTGTAGAAAGTGGGGAGAAAAGAGAATGTTGGATTATGTAGAAAACTAGTTGTAGTTGGCTTCAATAATCTTATTCCTTATCTAAATTGGCTGTCCTTTTTAAATGATTTCCACTGAAATTATCAATCTCAAATCATCATTCTCCCCTTCTGTGTTTATTATTTTGGGATCAATCTTCCAATTACAATAAGTTAATTCAAACTGTTTTTTGCTGTGAATTTTATTTTTTTCCTTGGCAAAAAGACAGAGAAAAAGTGTTGTAACAAAAGATATTGTGTGACGTGATGTGTGAAATGCTAAGCTGTTTTATGAGAGGCCGTGTGTTTTTATGAGTCAATGCTAATCTGCTTTCCTGTGAGACACTTTGCTAGTATGACATTGATTGCTAATGAGTGTTGCAAAGTATGATATTGTCCCAACAATATGTCAAACTGAGTTCCACAAACACTAAATCTAACAGACTTATCTCATTACTACCTTTGTAGCAAAATGTGTTTGCATTAGAATATTTGAATATGGTGAACTTGTTGTCTTTTTTTTTAGTTCAACTTACTTATCTGTATAGTTTCTCAGTTTCAACTAAATTGCACAGAACAGAATTGGAGCCGATATTATTATGGCTCTTGATGATGTAGTTAGAACCACTATTACTGGTCCAAGAGTCGAGGAAGCCATGTATCGCACTCTTCGATGGATAGATAGATGTATAGCTGGTAAGTTTTTCTCACACTTGCAAAGATTGTGACAATAGAATTGAGTAAACATGCAATTATCCTATTACTTCTCATTTCAATTTGTCTGTTGTTAGTTTCCTAATTGGTTAGATGAAACCATTATATAGTGTCAAGTGCTTTGCCTATTTTAAAGCTAAGTTATGCAAAATAGAGTTTTGTGGGGTTATAAATACTTGATTACGACTCTGGATCTTCTACTCTCCTTGAATGTTCCAAGAAATTAATATGTTCATATTTAGATCTGTAGCTTTTTATTTGATTATTTGGCATGATTTTTATTTTTGCTGAAACTTTTTTTCTAAACAGCTCATGAGAGACCTAATGAGCAGAATTTATTTGGTATTGTACAAGGTGGTTTAGATCCTGTATTAAGGTAAAGCTTTTTTCCTTGATAAGAAACAAAACTTGCCTTGAAAGTGTGAAATGTAGAAAAGGGAGGAAATGAGATTCTCCCCATGAAAAAGAAAGATAACTATAATCTAAGATCTTCGTATTTCTTTCAAATTAGAAAGCACAAAAAAGAGAGGTTAATTTCTGAAGTGTTTAGTTGTATATACCCATTTGACAAAGAAAATTTAATATTATCCCGCAAAATTGTTACAACTTAAATTAAATCCAATTTTCCTCCTGTTTTTGGTTGAGCAGTGCATTTTCCAGTTAAGTCTCTTGTAATACAATGCAAGGTCTTTAGTTTAACCTCCTAGATCACCTGTCAATTGTTCTCGCAAGTCTTCTAATGTGAAGATTTATACATATAGAATCTATTGTGTGTGTTCTAAATTGTTTTTCTGCTGTGATCAGGGACATATGTGTTAGAGGCCTGGTAGAACGAAAATTACCTGGGTAAGGTGTATGCTACTTTCAGTCCATGGCCCTTTTCATTTTATGTTTAGCCTTACATTATTTATGAAAGGCCTTTTGGATTTTGTGAATTGTGAACCAGAGTGCATTTATTAGTTCACTTCATATATTATTTTTCTCTTGATCTAGTAATTTAAGTAAAAAATTTGGTGATCTTGTTTCTATAACATATTTCCAATTTATTTTGTTTCTTTCCAAGAATTGTGTTTGAAGTTTAAATCTCAATGTTTTATTCTCTATTGCTTATGTCTTGGTTTTTTAGCATGCAGAGGATTACTATCCTCGTGCAAAATTGGAATTCTATTCAAGTTTGAACTTTTTCACCCTAAATATCAGTTTTTTATTCTCTATGGCTCATGTCTTGGTTTTTTAGCATGCAGAAGATTGCCATCCTCGTGCAAAGTTGGAATAATAATTCAAGTTTGAACTTTTAACAAGTTAATCTTCTCCGTTCTACTCTCTCTTCACAGAGGGGACTTGTACTTATGAAATGAAAATAAAAAATGCACAATGAGTCAACCAACATGATTTTTTCCTTCTTTTCATTATTGGTTTGTAGATTCATAAACATTCTTCCCTTGTGGGGGGAGGGTAATGATCCACCAATATTATTGGGGATGGTTTGTCAGAGTTGAGCTTGTCAATATCATAATGCATGCTCAAATTCTTCCTCAATCTCATCCAATAGTGACATGAATAATTCAAGTTGCAATTTAGTTTTCTTGTTGAGGACTTTTATTTATTGGTTTGCTTTTTCGAAACAGCTATGCTATTGGTGGTCTTTCAGGAGGTGAAGACAAAGATTCATTTTGGCGTGTTGTTGCTCAGTGCACGGCTTCATTGCCTGAGGATAAACCTCGATATGTTATGGTGCAATAAAATTATTATTTACATTTAATGTCAGTCGTTATTGTTTTACTTTTCTGATAGGATGTTGGTTAAATGATAGCTTTCTCATGCAGGGTGTTGGTTATCCTCTAGATATTGTGGTTTGCAGTGCCTTGGGTGCTGACATGTATGACTGTGTTTATCCTACTCGCACTGCACGGTTCGGCACAGCTCTTGTTCCAGAGGTTATGTATTTTTTGAGAAAGAGACCTTGAAGTCCCCAACATTTTATTAGTTTAATTGGTTCTCAACCTTTCCATCCATCTAAGATTATTTTCTACATTTTCAAGCTAAATCTAATTTGTATGCCTCGGCTAGAAAGTGAACCCCCTATTAGTTATGATTGTTTTTTTCTATATGAATTAATATTGGGACGAAAAGTTCGAAAGTATAACTTAGAGAATCAAACACCAAAAAAATTGCGACTTTGATTGATTTTTACTAATATTTGCTGTACTTAATGCAGGGAGTGCTTAAACTAAAGCATAAGGCCATGGCTGATGATACTCGTCCTATTGATCCTTCATGCACTTGTTTGGTATTCTTATAGTACTGGTTTTGATTGAATAATCATGTACAATTTGACAAGCTGAATTGAATGTGTGCTTCATAATATTTATTCCGGGTAGGTTTGTAAGAACTATACGAGAGCCTATATTCATTGCCTCGTTACCAAAGATGCCATGGGATCTCAGCTTCTATCGTATCATAATTTGCACTACATGTTGAAGGTACCTACAGAATTTGCTCTGAATTTGCTTGTTGAAAATTTGCATAATTTTGATCCAATATTAATGGAAAATCTCATAAACTTGGCAGCTTAGCAGAGATCTGCATTTCTCAATCGTCCAAGGAAAATTTCCAGAGTAAATTTTCTATCTTCCTTTTGTTTTCTTTTTTCTTTTATTTGGTGGAGAGGGAATACTCGTTCCTGATCGAAACAAAACTGACTAGTAAAGAAGAGAGAGAGATGGAGTATTGTGTTAAGGGTTGAGTGGACATTACAATTTAGTTTAAGAATGAATATGTGAGTAATATTTTTTATTAATACAGGTTCGTGTGCAGCTTTCTGCAAAAAATGGTATGTCACTGATTCCTTTTTTTCCTTCTAAGCAAATCTGCTTGAATCGTCCTAATCTACAAAAGTAATAGGATGAAGATGTCAGACGGACAAATTAGAACGGTTTATTATTTATCCGATATAAGTTCTTCTCTCTCTCTTTATCTTGGGCGAATTTCAAAGCAAGCATATGATTTACATTATACCCAATTATCATAGCTAAGTTCATCTTATTTTCAAAAAGTTCCACTGGGAATTTCGTAGATTCAAAAGCATTAAAATTTCCTCTTTGTCCTGAAGAGACATTGAGAAAACTGTCCTTCGAAAATCAATTACTAGTTTTTTTTTGTCTTCATTATCATGTAGTTCCCAGAAGGTGATGTTCCTGAATGGGTCTGTAATGCCATGGAAGTTGCTGGAATTGATATTTCTTCTTGCTGTTCCCCGTTCAAGACTAGGTAGCAAGCACACGTCAAACAGTAGACTAGGGCAGATTTTAACTTGGAAGAAATTGTCATTCCAATGCCGCATAGCTTTTGCAGTCCTTACATGCTGCCTCGTTTTGAGCAACTTTTTTCTGCTATTCATATACCTGATGCACTGATTTTTGTAGTCATTCTGATATAGTTTGTAATTGTTGAGTCAATCCATCTGTGACTCCTTGAGGGTAAATACTATACATACTCAATATAGTGAGTGAGGGAGAGGGACTCAATAGATTTATTTGAACAGGTCTTGCATTAAAATTGTGCTTGATGCAATACATATTTAGCTAAAACTACCTGGAATTGCTTCAGAGAGAGACAGAGATCGAGGAAGAATGAGACAACAAACCAATAGCTCCCCAATTGACGACTCAAGTATTTTATTTTGTGTTTTTTTTTTCTACTTTGTCGGTTGCTTTTGGAACTTCCATTCACAATCTTTAATTCATGCATGTTTTTTAGTATTATTATTATTATGAGCTAATTTCTTTAGATAAAATATCCAACTTTATTGCGTGCTTATTTTGACTAATGTGTACTAATTTAATTTTAGGAAGATAAATAACAATTTTATACCACCAAAAGGAGCATGACTTAATTGGAAGAAGAGCATGATGTGATTTTTTTATGTATTATATGCATAAGAATATGATAAGATTGACAGAAGAAACTAATGCAATAAAATCATAAGATAATTGTATAATTCAAAGTTCTAAGTTTGATAAGCCATAAATATTATAAATAGAGAAAAAAAATTGATTCTCAATTACTTTTTTAATTGAATCAACACTTAAATTTGTTATTTATAGTGCAAAATGTTGTTTAATTTGATTAATTATCAAAGTCAAATCATTTGTTTTGCAACGCAGAATAGCGGGTAATTTCATTGCTGAAATTCCAACTAGAGTGTGGACAAAGAATCCAACTAGAGTGTGGACAAAGAAAATCAAAAAATAACGGACAGAGAGATTTACGTGGTAAAATCTAAAATGGGAAAAATACTACGGACAGTTTAAAAGAATTACTAATCAAAATCGATACAATGAATTTTGCAATTCAAACATATTTTTGTACATAAAATTGAAAATTCTAATTGTCCAGAGATTCCTAATATAAGCCGAAGCTACTCTAACATTTATTAAATTGTTTTAATCAATAATTTGTTATTTACTAATATGATATTTGACATAATCCTTCTATTCTTGATAATAACAATAATGTGCGTATGAGTTAATTCATATTTTCACGTCACATCAAACCACATTTGCGATTCGCCCACTAGTGCAATATTAATTATTAATCTATTTAGACTAAATCAACGTCATTACTGTTGTTCATTATGGCTATTTAATAGTATTCAACGGCGATCACAATCATATTTGTCGTCTTGGCGCCACATTGTTTTAATCCCATATTGCCATCGGCGAACGATCATTGAACAGCAAAATACTATATTAATTTAAACTCTATCTGGTCAATGAAAGTAGGCAAATGAGTTGTTTTGAAATCTGCAAAGACACTTCGTCGTCGTCCCTATGATGCTATGTTTTCTGAGTACAGGCATGGCGCAACGAAGAACACAAATAGATCTTAATATTATAAAAGTATACAATGCTTAAAAAAAATGGTCCTTAAAGAACTGATTCAACGTAAAAAAAATGAAAAATAAACTTGCCTGCTTGTTCCGAATCTAGTTTTTCCTGCGTTCATGGCGATCTGCGCTTTTCACGTCTGTATCTAATTTATCTTCCAATGAAGAAGGCAGTGGTTGGTTGTTGAAGCTTCCATTTTTCTCTTCAAGTCTGAGATTTCCTTGCAACCAGCTTTCATGGATTCTTCTCAGCCCATCTAGCTACACATAAAGACTAGAGGCTCGGCGATTCGAGATCTTCGCTGCTTTCCTCCCCAAGGATGGGAGAGAAATGCTTGAGAGCTCAGGGAGCAAGAAGAATGGAGTAAAGAAAGAAGAGCAGTTGCAGAAAAGAACCGGCGATTGAGCAACGATCAAGTCAAGGCTTTGGAAAGAAATTTCGAGGAAGAAAACAAAATAAAATTTATAGCCAGAGAGGTCTCTGGAAAATCTAGGAACCGGAGAAAGATGACGGTTCACGGTTTGCTTAAATCCAGCTAAGACATAGCCTCGCCTTGCTCATCTAGTCAAGGTCGAACCCGGCCCAATCCTTAGCTACAGATAAAAAACGACATGTCAGAAAGGAGACGTTTCGAGCCGCCATGGAAAAAGCTTGCGACTTTTCGAAGTAATTCAATCCTGAATGAATTCGAATATTGACCCCACGTGGTAATCAATGAATCACAGCCTTTCAACTCTTATGGTCAATAAAGCAATTGGGAGAAGAACCGAAGCAACCCACATGAAGTATCGCAGAAATAGCGTACTGGTTCTCCTTTTCGTTTTTTAATTTAAAGATTTGTTAAATTTAAAGACCAGAAGAGCTCCATGAAGTGATCGATAATGGCGGAATCACTGAAGTCTAAAGACTGCAAAAAACACCCAAAACACGAGCAGTCTCCCGGTGTCTGCTCCATTTGCTTAGTTGAAAAACTCTCCAAGTTATCATTTTCTGCCAACTTCCTCAGACATTCGTCGTCCATAACTATTTCTTCTTCTTCTTCTTCTTCCTCTTATCCACCATCTTCGACCTCTTCGTCTTCCTCTCCTCCTCCAATCCGCCATCCTTCACGAAAAAAGGGTCGTCATCTCTTTAACTCTTTGTTGTACAGAAGAAAGAGCAAGCCCTCAAAAAGCAGATTACTCAATTTTGCAAAAAGATCGAGATGCAAAGTCGGCGATGGAGAGAAGAAAGGACGTGGGTTTTGGTCAAAGATGCTTCTTCGTCGCAAATGAAGAACAGATCAGAAGTGAGTTTCACGCAATGTACAGAACTGTAAAAAAAGAGAATGTGTAACGGCTGCCATATGAAATAGAGAGTAAGTATTTTTAAAAAACACACGTTAATTTGATTAATTACCCCATTAACCAAAGGATAATCCCCCTTTTAAGCCATTAGGTATCAATTACCTATTATTTTCTCTCCCTATTTTAAAGAAATTCTCTCTCCAAAAAGGGTATGATGTTTTGAGTGAGGTGTTTGAGTTAGAGAGAACTCGTTATCGGAAGGTGCAGTCCTTGCTCGAAGATCAGTTTTAAGGGTGGAAAATTCTGGTAAGTGATATTTTTCTTATGTTGTGTTGATGATTTGTAATCAAAAACCAAATTCTTATGGTCATATTCGATTTAGGTTCATAAGTTGAATCATTGAGAGTTGGGGATGGAGTGATTTGGAAAATTTAAACCTCCTCATGAGACAAACCTCGATCTCATCCCATCGATCATCCATATTTTTTTATTTGAGTTTTGTTGGAGAATTAGAACTTTGTTTTGGAGTTTGAAGTTTGAAAATTTACTTTCAAAATGTCCCTTTGTTGCAAGATAAAAGATTATAACGTGATTTTGACTGAATTTGGACTGTATTTCGTTGGATTTTGGATGAAAGTTAGGGATTTTTTGAAGTTTTGGGATGGATCTGTGATACACTGGTTGACCGAACGAAATTTTCGAGGTCGACCGGAACGTGTTTTTAAAAGTTGGATTTTCATGGGATTTGTTCTATAAAGTTTTCAAGTTGGTTTCTATTCCGATTATGAGTTCAAACAAACTTTTGAGAGTTTTTAAAAAGTGTATTGATATAGATATAATCATTGATATGTTATAAGAGGCTTGACGAAGAAATTGGATATCTTAAAGTTTTTGAACATTGATTTTGGCTCTAGTAGGGTTTGTTGAGGTAAAAATTTAACTTTATGTTTGACATCATAATGTTTTACAAAATCTTATTTTGAGATTTGTTTTTATATAAATAGCATATCTATTTTATGGTCATCGGTTTTTATACAATTATATATTTTTCACTGAATACGTTTTATTTGAGCATGCATTTTTTGTTCGTTGATCATCTTGGTCTAGTGAACTAAATTTGATCGACTCGTGAATGAGTCATATTTTCTTTACGCACATTTGACTGTTAGAGTATGTGTTTACATGTGTTAACTAAAGTAATGAGACACATGATTGTGTTGTGTCCCTTTGGTGCAAAACAATAAATCTTATTAGGGTCTTATTTTCGTAGTTGTAGCGATTGTCGAGCATCGTTGTTCGATAAATGCCTCTAGCATGGTGTAGCCCGAGTCCGTGAGTGACATCATTTTCATTGAAATTTTTATATTGTAGAGTATAGTTTATTTTTTGTATATATCATACTATAGTGAAATGTTTTATCATTTACCTTACTTTTTGATTTATAAAATCTGTTTTTCTTATGCAACTTTTTTTTATATAATATGCTTCTCATTTTTATCATAACTTAAATTATTGAATATAAAATTTATCCCATTGAGTTTAGTCAATTTACCCCAAAATGATTCTACCCTTTCAAGTTTTAGACTTGATGATCACTAGTGGTCGATACAGATTTGAATTTGGAAGTCTTATTAATTTTATTTGTTCCTATTTTTTTGATATTTCGTAGTTAGTGATGTATAAATCTCTCTCTTTTGTATGTATTTTTAGAGATCTTATTTGTTATACCTCTAATGTGCACGAATTGTTATATTTTTAGACATTTATTGTTTACACTATCTGATATCGTTGTTTGACCTAACTGTCAGGTTGGATGTTTTAAGCCATGACTTTTAATTTATTTAAGTCTTTTACTGTTATTTTGTATAATTAAGGATAAAAGTTGGACGATTCAGTATGTACTCAAAAAAGGTTGTTCCCCATTTAGTATCCATCAGCAAACAAGTTACTGTACTTTGTGCACTGGTAGTTTAAACATAAATGTGACAAACTCGATCGTCTATAATAAATATAAAATAAAATGTTATTACTATAATTCAATAAGTAGAGAGAAAACAATATTGATTGTTAATTTAGTTTAATTTAATTTAAATTGAATAATAATATTTATTTGATCCAAGTTAGTAAACTATTTATTGAGCAAATGACTTCACATTAAATTTTCATGCATCTCATTTGTTCAATTTGATACGACACTGTACTATCACTATACATTTTAAATACAATTCACTGTTAATGTCACTATACATTTTATATAATTTAAAATACAATTATAAGG
Source organism: Begonia loranthoides (assembly GCA_022433065.1). Lineage (NCBI taxonomy): Eukaryota > Viridiplantae > Streptophyta > Magnoliopsida > Cucurbitales > Begoniaceae > Begonia > Begonia loranthoides. The sequence continues at coordinate 25,455,128 of CM039479.1, read as the reverse complement.
TAAATAATAAGACAAAAAAATACATTTTTTAACATACCATAATATTACGGATATTCCTTTGCAACATTCTCAGTTCTCCCAGTACAATATCATTCGTTTTGCACTGAAACTGACACAGTTTTGTAGTTGGGTTTTGCCTAAAACGCATTGTACTAGGTATTGAAGATAATTCTACTTACAAACCATGTGTTTTCCAATCTCCCAAACTATGTGACATTAGGGGTGGGCAGGAGCCGACGAGAACCGAGAATCGGACCCAAAACCGAGTTCGGTTCTGGGTCCAGTTCTGTTCTCGGTTCTGCAAATGGGTGATAATCGGTTCTCGGTTCTTTGGTAACTTATCGGTTCTGGTTCTCGGGTATTTGGGAGAAGAACTGAGAACCGAGAATTACTTACTTTCTAACCCTAACCCGCATCCCCATTCCCCAAATTTCTGCAACCTGTTGGAAGGAACCGAGAAGAAGGCGACGACCTGACGACGACGACGACGACTACGAAGGTGCGTGCGACGACGACAGAGAAGCTGCGACGATGAGTTGACGACAAAGAAGTTGCGAAGCTGCGAGGACGACTGCGAAGCTATGCAACTTCAATTCTGCTTCTCTGTTTGATTTCTCCTCTATTTACAATTTATTTGATTTCTCCTCTGGTTATGTATAGATTATAGTTTACAATCTGAAGATACATTTTATTGCCCAGTTTTTGGAGAGTATTGCTCAGTTTTTGGAATGCACAGGGGGGAACAGCAGGGAACCGAGAACCGTCGGTTCTGGACCCAGAACCGTGGTCTGTTCCGAGTTTGGTTCTGGTGCCCATCCGTTCCGCGTTTGGTACCGACTTCTCGGAACCGAGAACCGACTATTCAGTTTCGGACTGTCTGGAATCGGAACCAAACTCGAATTGCCCACCCCTATGTGAGATTATGCACCCTCACTAGTATGAGTTGGATCTTCACTTGGGTCATTCTTGTCTTTATAGGGCGAACTGCCACAATCTCTCCCCTTGAGAGCCCGACGTTCTCGTCGACCACACTTTCAGTTGGATTTTGGATATGATACTATTTGTAACGTTCATAGTCTTCACAATACAATATTATCTTCTTTAAACCGAAGTCTACACATTTTTGTTCTTGTGGTTAGCCAAAAATGCATTGTACTAGGTAAAGAGAATAACTCTACTTATAAACCATGCATTTTCCACACTCTCAAGCGATGTGAGATTGTACACTTCCACTGATATGACGTGAACCTTCTTTTGGATTATTTTTGTCTTCATAGGGCGGATTGCCACAACTTCATTATAGACAATAAACTCAATAATTTATTTAGTAGAATAATTACTATATAATTAAGTTGCCTCTAATAAATGTTTAATTTAACAAATAACATATCATAATATTATTTATAATTATTGACAAAATGATTAAGAGGTAACTCCCTCGAAAAAGTTATTGGTTTTGGTCGGACCCGCCGGGTACTTGTATGATTGGATCCGGATTCGGGCGGCGAATCTGGATGGATCCTTCTGGTACGCGGAGATAGGATAGAGATGATAACACGAAAAGCTTGAGCTCCACGAGTTATCTCGGCCTTTCCCTCCAGTTTTCCATCCTTCACCTTCTGAGAAGAAAATTGGAAGCGATATATTTTAGTTGCAGGGGAAGCCATATTGGAAGCAATGGGGTTCTCCTTCCTCTCTACCGTCCCTTCTTTTACCCCTTCTCTTCCTTTCTCGCCCCTTACTTCTCCTACTTCTGCTGTTTCTACCTCCAGATACCACTCTCGAAATGTATGTTTCTCTTTCTCTTCCCTGTGTGCGCACTTTCGTGAAAGAGAGATTATGTGATGAGTGTTTTTGTTTCTTCGAATTCATCGATTCATGAATGCAGCATTTATTATTTCACGAGAAGTGAGCATATGGAGTTGGATTCTTGACGAAATGAGTTGTTAGGAGTGTCTAGCCCTGAATTTTTCTGATGGATCATGCATTTTGAATATTAGGTTGGAATTCGTTGTGGTAAAGGCGATTATGATGACGATGGCCACTTTCGTCGCAGAGACATTCTTAAATGCGTTGGTGGCACCGTCGCCATGGTGAGACTTATCCTTCTCCCTTTTGTTCTTTACTGTGAAACATAATTAGCGTGTTAATGAACTAAGCGTAATGCAATCTTGCTATTAACTTTTAGGATGAAAATCTGAAAACATAAAAAAATTAAAGCAGATATGCCAGTTCAGATCTACTACTAGTATGCGATCAACTTCAGCTCTTCGAAGTTATATGCTTGCAATAGATTAATCCCGTTAAATAGAATACTGTGATGATGAGTTTCTCCCAGTTTCTTCTTAGGAACTACTGGTTAGCTCAGGACATTTTATCCACCCCGCCTACGCTGCTGATTTGATACAACTTAGACAGCGTTCTGAATTTCTTTGTAAGTTGTTCTTTTTCTTGTATACTGCCAAAAATTTCAGTCGGTCAAACACTTTTAGACTCGGCTCAGATAAATCCTCATGTTCTGTATTACAGCAAAAATTAAGGAGACCCTTTCCACAGCGATACAGGTAAAATCTAATTCAAATATTCATACTTGATGATTATAGTTGTGAATAGTGCAGACTGCAGATTCATAGATTTTAAATGGAACACTCCTGCAATTATGTTTGATTATTCAGGGCAATCCAGATCTTCTTCCGTCTATTCTAACTTTGGCATTAAATGACGCAATGACTTATGATAAGGTCAGTTTAAAACGAAAAGTTACTCCAATTTTCTTTGCTTCGATAATGAAAATAATTTGGGTAAAGGTATTTATGTAATTCTGATTAAGTTTGCAGGCTACAAAATCTGGTGGCCCAAATGGATCCATCAGGCTCAGGTATACTTTTTTCTTTCACATTTCTTCCTCATTTGTTTAGGGTTCAAAGACAATCCTTCATTTTTATCCTTTTAGGTAGAGGTGAATTCTTCACATGCGCTGCCTTGAAATAAAATTGAAAATGAGATTAACAATGGAGAAGTATGAAATATTTTCCATTTAACTACTAAACCAATGGCTTCATAGATTATATTATTTTTGGTTCATAACTTAGGAATCAGCCCTTTTTTCCATAAGGATTGTTGAGTTGGAAAAACAACTTACAAAACCCAACGTGTGGAACCAAAAAGGAAAAAAAAAAATCAGCAGTATAACTTTGTTCCAGCATCCAATGAGAAAGTTTTATATATTTCTCCTTTGGATTTTAGTTTGAGATTTCATTTTGATTTTCTTCTTCTCGGCGGGATTCTGGTACATAGCTCAGAGATAAGCAGATCAGAAAACAAAGGACTTTCTGCTGCTTTGAGTTTATTAGAGGAAGCAAAAAAGGAAATAGATGCATATTCTAAGGGTGGACCCATTTCCTTTGCGGATCTCATCCAGTATGCAGGTTCCTAACTCTAAATAACTCCCAATTTTAATTCGGAAGATCTGTTCGGCTTCTACTTGTTATTCTTAAGATAATCACTTTTTTGGTTTCTCGCTATTCATGTTTATCTGAAGGGGGTGTTAGTCAAAGGAATCTGCATTGTCAAATATTTAAGAGTTAGGTGATGCCTTTGACATGATCCTCTTATTCTTTGTAGCTCAAGGTGGTATTAAGTCTACTTTTCTAGCTGCTGCCATTCGCAAATGTGGGGGGAAGGAAGACAAAGGAAGGTTATTATACACTGCATATGGTTCAAATGGGCAGGTTCGTTTCGTTCCGTTTCATCATAAATCGTTCAGTGTCAATTGAAATAATTTTACTTCTCTCTGAAGGAGCTACATATTTTTTTAACTTAAAACGTTGGCATCTTATATACAAATTATTTGTGGTGACAGTGGGGATTATTTGATAAGCAATTTGGAAGATCAGATGCACAAGAGCCAGATCCAGAGGGGAGGGTTCCCCTCTGGGAGAAAGCTAGCGTTGAGGAAATGAAGAACAAATTCTCTTCTGTCGGCTTGGGTCCCAGGCAGGTATTTGCAATTGTAATTTTACAATTTTTATTCTTCACAATAATCTTAAAATGACCACCTTTTCAATATAAACAGAAACAACTTATACTATATGATTTTACTCATTCGAATAGCTGTGTAATAACTTTTTTTTTAGCTGTTATCAAATCCAAAGATGTAGATTAACAGGAGCTACGCTACTCATTTTCATCCTTAGCACCATCTGCTTACATTTACATACTTATTGGCTTTTCTTTGAGCAATCAATTTTTTGTTGGGGATCCTTTTATTCGTAAGATCCAGGACAGATACGAGCTTAACTGAATCCTTGTAGCTTCTTTTTCTATTTCATTGATAAAATTACAAGTTCTACTTTGTCTGTAAATAATTGTTATCAGTGATTAGATTCATTGATGTCATTCCTTTTGATCTACCAGCTAGCTGTTCTATCTGCTTTCTTGGGACCTGATCAGACAACAACAGAAGCGCTATTGGCTACTGACCCCGATGTTTCTCCGTGGGTTCAAAAGTATATACGCAGCCGAGAAACAGTGTCTCAGACTGACTATGAGGTCTGCTCAACACTTCTAAATTACACACAATAGTAAAAAGAAAAGTAGATAAATGAGATCCGACACTTTTTATCTTGGTTTCTGATTTCGAGAATTTCAACAGTAAAAGAAGTCGCTCATGTTACATAGATACAGCAAAGAAGCAAAATGACCTCCTCCTCTTAAATTGAACATTAGACTGAATACTTGATTCTCAATTACTGTCAATATCATTTATTCTAAAACTTGGATATAACGATAGTTCTTTTTCAGGTTGATCTGATTACAACTCTGACAAAACTAAGCACCTTCGGCCAGCAAATCAATTATGAGGCTTATACGTATCCTGTCCAAAAGGTTGACATCACCAAACTCAAATTATAGAGATAAGGCATATTACCCATGCAGACGGAAGCTCGATTTCCAGGTTTTGTCAAGTAGAAAATCCGGTTTTTTTTTAGTGAAGATATCTATTGCCTGAAGTCCATATAATCATGAGATGATGTGTAAAACTATGTATTACTCTGTTGCAAGAATTTATTATTTTTGTTTGGAAAAAGTTCAATCGCAATTGTGTTTTTCTCCTCATTTGAACGCAAGAAAGTTCAATTGTAATTGGGGTTTTCCTTTGTTGTGTTCTTCAATGGTTTAATGATTTTCTGCTTCAACTTAACGAGTGTTTCCCAAAAGATATCACAGACAGACCTGATGAGTGAATATTCATAAGATTTTATTTCATCTGCTGGACGAAAACTAACAGAAGAAACGTGCAAGAGAACTCCTACTCACTGCCCAGAATATGTGAACAAGTCCGTGCAATGGTTTGAACATCCATTAATGCGTCATGCATATATATTATTGAAATTATATATCTCAATCTGCTGTTCTCGTCCTTTAATGGGAATAATCAAAATGTGTGAAACGACGTCGTCCTTCCCCTCGAATGTGCGAAGCGACGTCGTTAAAAAAAAAACGCACTGACCTCCGAACCAATAGGGGCTTGAACCGACCGTGGCGTAAGTCGTAAGATCGTACAAACGGTCAGATTCTGGAACAGTGGCGCTGGTAAAAGCTCAGTGCCATGGCCGTCACTTGCCTTACCTCCCAAATTCTAAAAATTTATGATGCTTGATGATCATTCTTGATTTCGTTCTCCCTCATTCCTTGGGTTTGGCAACAATTTTTCGCTGTTTTCGTTATCTGCAAAGCAGACGATGGTTCGGACGAAGCCCACTGCCCGCAAATCGACCGGAGGAAAAGCTCCGAGGAAACGGCTTTCTTTTAAGGTTTGAACGCCACATCGTTCCTTTGTTTATCTTTCCAATAGTGTGCCAGTTTTCTGCTATGTTCACTCAACTGAGCGTCGTTTTCCAAGGCTTCGCTCAATGCTACCAAGGTTTCGAAGCCGCAGAGGCGTCCGCATGGCTTAGTAACATCCTCCGGCGCTGCCGGGCAACCAGGTCCGCAACAGGCAGAGATGGATCACATCGACGAGATTCACAGCTGCCTCAGGCATGCCGTAAACGCTGAGGAAGCTGAAGAACAAATTGGGCTTAGCGATGAGGCGCTCACAAAGAAACATATCTTAGACAGTGCAAAGGTATTTTGTTCCATTCTCTCCACCAATTTCATTTCCGTTTCTTCCGAAACTCAGACCGAAACAATCTTTTCCTTCTTTCTTTCAGCTGTTCTTTGGTGCAACTCTGGTCCGAGCTCGGCTTAAGAGGATGAGAACCGAAATTGAGGAAAAAACGAAGAAGGTGCAGCAGCTTGAGGCTCAGCTGGTTTCAGAGAGAACAAGGAACGAAGGGAGGATGAGGTCGGCGGAGAGAGATTTCAAAGCAAAGCTTCATGCAGCTCTAGAGGATTATAAACAGAGGGTGGATTCGTTAGAGGCGTCTCACCAGGAGAAGCAAGATAAAGCAGTGGAGAGCTTCAAATCTTCCATCGAATTGGAGAGGTTACAGTTCCAACAGTTTTGTTCGGGTTATATGCTTTGTCGTGATGAAATCAGGAAGAAAAACCCCCATTGGGACTTGGCATTCCTTGCAGAGGATACAGTCCCCAATGATGGGAAGATGGGAGAAGCTTCTTAAGCCAGCATTTATACCCCTGTACGAGCCTCCTTTCGAGCGAAATATACATTTGATCCACCTGGTTTGCATTTTCTTAGATTATGTTAACTAGCTTTAGTTTATATCTCATCCATCTTCTTCAAACCCTGCAAATGCCTAAAAAAAAGGTCCACTAGAAGAAGAATCATCTGGTTTATATATTATTATTTTGTTAAGAATACAGAATACCTGATGGATGAATGCTGAAGTTCTCGCCGATCCCAATGGGACAAGCTTTGTACCAGTTCAACCCCTTCACGAGAAGCACTCAAGCTCAGCATTTGTTCTCCAAAGGATTCATTCTAATACAGGTCAAAATTTTTATTTAATGTCATGGAATACAAGTCAAGTACAACACTTCCATTTCCCATTGTTGAGCTTCGATGCAACTGCGTCGAGAAATTTAAACATGCTCCTCCACCTACAGAGGACCTGGAAAGGTTCCATTCTCCCTCTGCTCATTCCATCTCTCAACCTGGCAATTCATTCATATAAACCCAAAATAGTTCAACCACAAGCTTGAAATTGAATGTTATTTATTTTCTGTATTGCTGAGAAACAATCAAGTCCTATCTGAATCAACTTACAGTGAGAGTGATTATTGTGTTTCTTAATAATTCTAATTAAACATGGCACTGAAATTTAAAGGGCTTTACCATGGGAGTGGACAGGACATACCTCTCTAACAAAATGGTCCTAAACTAGATTAAAAAGAAGACAGACCAATAACGAAAAACAATTCTAAATGATGTAAAGAGACAACCAAAACATACCCATTCCCCAGGACAAAGGGCACGATAATATTTTGAAAATTTATCGCATTCTGGAGCTCCTTCTCCCTTCGCCGCAACACAACTGGAAAATATTTAAAGGGTCAATGGAATGATAGCAATTAGCATAAGGTTATGAGGAGGAAATGGTGATTTCAATCACCAACACAATTAAAATAAACTCACCGATGATATTCGATATATCGAGTAAAGCAATGCCGAGTTTGATTTGTAGTTGGAAATCGAAAATCTACTGGTGCTGTTTCTAGCTGGATATCAATAACAAAAAATATCAAAGGTGGACAAGTAAAGCATAAAGAAGTGAAAGAACGATGAGATTGTTTCATCACGAGAAAAGTAAGTTATGTAGACGCTCAAATGCTTACCTGGATCTCTGGAGTCTCTTCAGAAGTGTTTTCCTCTCCATTACTTTCACTACTTTCTTCAGTTGAAGCTCCACTTCCATCTTCCGCATCAGAATTGGTTTCAATCGCTTTATCACTAGACTCAGAAGCAGATATAACTTCACTGCTTTCTTCAAAAACAGGAGTAGGGCCAGTTTCTTGTTCATGCTCCTCGGAAGGAGATATCACAGAGCTATCCACCTCCTTCACTTCCACTGGTTTGGAATTCGTGTCCATCTTCGCCTCTTTGTCCTTCAAAGCATATTGCTGCAAGGAGAAATATACATATATATATTCACGCTTTCAGTTTTCAAGCAAACTATCACAAGTCCTCCAAAAAGAAGACATACATTTCAGAAGAGAATGAAATCATGCATGCACATAAAATTGTGGAAGAGACAGAGATTCGAAATTGGGCATTGAAACACTAGCCTTTTGGCCTAGAGACCTATTTAAATGGTTAAGATAACTAATGCATTTCTAGACTTAAATGAGGGTCGGCAAAGATGTCAATTTTAGTCTAGAGAAACTGATCTAAAGTGTTTTCTGAAGTGATTGTTGAAAACTCCGACGAAATTAATCTTATATGGTGCAGTGGAAGTTTTGTTTCATAATCTCGAAACACAAAAATAAATTAAAACTAGAGAAATTATTGTCTAAACAAGAATGATTTTATCAATTGTCAAAAAAATCTCCAAAAATCTCTCACTCATATATACCACAACTTTTTAAATAGAGTTTGGTTTATGATTTAAAATTCCTAATAAATTTTTAGGAAAATAAAATAAATCTCTAAAAAAAGCTTTTAAAAAAATCAAGTCTATTTAAGAAATTAAAACTAATAAAATTAAACACGAAAATAATAGAGAAGATAAAATATTAAAAAAAATGCGAGCTTATGGGCTTGAGCCACAACGCTATCCTTCTTCTCTATCGGTTGATTTTTTTAGCAAGTCGGACAAAGTTTGATAAAGATTTTGAATAAATATGTCATCAACAATATTAAACTAACTACATCTATAAACTATCCAATCAATCTAATCGTTCTTCAATTCATACAAAAACATTGGTGGTGTTTTCATAAACCCAGTTAAATGCTAAAGAGATTAAGACACCAGGAAATGGAATTATATATTCTAAACAATTTATCTGGAATACGGCAATGGCTTTAATTAGATTTGTATTCTTTCGAAGTGAAATGTGTTAAAACATAATCCGATAAAATAACTACAGTAGATTTGATCTCACGCAAATAGTAGATCAAGAAAGTTGATTCTCAAGAACATAAAAACATCTTACTTAAAGCAAGAAAACAAATTGAACAGAACATTTAAAAAAGATACAACACCAATTCGCTCATAATCAGCCCCCGGAGGTTAAGGGGAATTATTTTCAAAAGCCGATCAAAGTAAGCATTGCAATCAAAACAAAGCAATTAATAATGTTTCGTTCAGGGGAAGCAACTCCAATGACAGATAATTCTAACCTTTCCGCCCACAGATCGGTTCATTAAATTCTTCTACCAAAATGACGATCTATAATGGACAAGGATGAAAAACATAAACGAAATAAAAACAGAGAGAACATTTGTGGATGGAATTAAACAAGTTTTCAAGTAATTTCCTAGTAAATTTTACCTCAGACAGGGTGAGAATTTTGTCGGTTTGCGCTTCCGCCATTGGTGAAAGATGAAGCAGTACAGTTCAGATGCTGACTGCCCGTCTCTCAGAGAACTAAAGACCACAGGGTCTGGTTAGGTTAAATTTGACCATGCCCGCAGTAAACGTACTCACCAACGCGTAGGATACCCATTCGTCCCTCCCATGGAAGCCAGCCAGTAAGGGAACTCCAGAAAGTTCGAAACTTGGGGCCTGCATTTGAACTGGCACATAAGATATTGGTCCAGGCCCATACAAAATTCATTTTTTAAGAAAATAAATAATAAATTAATAAACAAATTAGTTGTATTCAGTTGATTGAATTTAAATATTTTTATTTAAGAAATATTTTTAATTAATTTCAATTTAATTTAACTAATTGTTTATATTTAAATACAAGTAGCGTTACTCTAAAAAACAAACCTTTAATTGTTTATTTGATATTATATAGAGTGAGAAAGGGATGACTCCGTCACAAGAAGCAAGCCGTCACCATCCCCGCCAAGCAGATATACTCAGAGTCTCAAGCGGAGGTTGCTTGCGGATATGCAGAGAGAAATTTACAGATCTAGAGAATTTTAGAGAGACAAGTGTCTGTGGTTGTGTGAAATATGGATAAAAGCTGTCAATCCCCTGGAGACTCAACTTCTCACAGTGCTTGCAGTAGCTCCTCTAATGGCGGAGATCAATATCTGAAGCATCTCAACAAGCTCTCTCACAAGATCTTTAAGACTAGTACTGTCAATAAGCCACTGGCTCTCGATCATTCCGATCTAATTCAGAATCAGAACTTCAATCTCAATCAGACCCGCTCACAACCTCAATCGTTATCATCCTCGCAACCTCCGGCCAACGTTCAGACGCAGCAGCAGGGTTTACCGCTGCAACATCAGCCACCGGTTTATAATATTAGCAAGAGCGATTTCCGAGATGTGGTCCAGAAGCTCACAGGCTCTCCGGCGCACGAGCGAATTTCTAAACCTCCGACGATTCACTCGCCAAAGCCTCAAAGCTCTCGCCTCCAGCGTATTCGACCTCCTCCTCTCGCCCACGTTTCTAACCGTCCCCCTCCTATACTAAACAGCGCTGTACCTCCGGCACAAAACCCCAACAACCACATCGCCTCCACTGCCTCAACTCATTTCGGTCCAATCGGACGTCCCGTAGCGCCATTATCGCCTCTACCGCCACTTCCAACCGTTCACGCCGCAGCGGAATCGCCTGTTTCAGCTTATATGAGATACCTGCAGTTGCACAACTCAATCTCCACTGCCGATCCAAATCTGAAGCAATTTTCTGGATTCTCACCACTGGCTCTTCGCTGGAGTAGTTTAGCTCCACAACAGCAGCAGCCGGAAGTGATTCCTCCTCCTTCAACATCGACGACGACACCATCACTCCCTCAAATTCCGATGCCACCGTCACCACTTCCATTCGGTTGTTTGAATTCACCGAGATCTCCATACCCATTACTTTCCCCAAATCTACTATTTTCGCCTTCTGTGCCATTAGGGTTTTCCCAATTACCCCTTTCACCAACCGTGCCCCATGCGAGTCCTAAATGGAGAGCTCTCTGAATTTATTTCTGGTAAGTCATATTTGCTAGCAATCCACAGCCTAGGCCTTCGCTTTGGTTCTTTGTAACTTCATAATGTTGTAGTCTGATGGTGCTGCAAGATGGGGATGACACCGGCAGAGTGGGACAGCGAAAAGACCCTCTCCGACCGGTCAAAAGGTTAATAATGTTTGATATTGTAAATTTTGTATCTGTGACATGTGAAAAAAGGAATACTCCTAGGGTCGTTATTTACTTTTTGTTGGATTATTTGTTAGATATTGTGGGGGTAAATCAAAATTCAGAAAAATCTAGGAATCATGAATGGAGTGTTGTTGGTTATACCTGTCTTCATTGCAATTTCTTCTCTGTTCATTGTAGGTAGTCTTAGGTCAAAAAAGAGTGTTCATTTTGAGTAGTCGAACTGAGAAGCATTAGTTCTAGAGTTGGCGCAATAGTCGGCTGGCCCCAATGCATATGTTGGAATCTTGGTTCAAGGACCAGAGAATTTTTAAAAAAATTCAACCTTTTTTGTGTCCACTACAATTGTATGCCTTAAAGGAGATTGACCAAGTTATGTGATGTTATTTTTCTGAATTTTGGGTCAGTCAAATGGTAAGCACTGCTAATGGTCAGGACGTTGGGGGCAATCCTTATGCTTTTTGGGAGGAGTGGGTTGAGGATGAGGCTACCAAGATAGTGAGGTGTGCCAGTTAGATGTTACAAAAGTCTCCCGTAGTCAGCATAACTTTGTACTGCCTAATAGTTGCTGTATAGTTCTTTGATTTACCTCAGCATTTGTTATAATCTTTGAGGAATAGACTGGTGGATGAGGATATGCTAATGAGATGTTGTTATTTGCCTTTGTTTTATTGGTCAGTTAATTCAGTCCCATTTATTTCATATTACGTGATGAGCCATGTGCATGGTCTGTAGCCTGTGGTCCACGGTCCCGTTCTTCCTTTTCAATATAACATTAGACTTCTCCATCATTACAAAGCATTTATAAACTTTTTTCAACGTTCAAATGCGTACTCTGCATCTTTGATAGTTGGACTACTTGACCTCATTGGGGAAGAATTTAATGGAGTCCTTCTTTTTACCAACCGCATCCTACATGTTTATTTTGGATGGGAAGACCTGTTTAATGCTTGTTAGGTGTGGCGGCCTGACCTCGAAAAGCAAAGGATACCCGGATCCATCTCATATTAATAGGGATGCACAATTTCATATTGTTTGAGAGAATAAAAAATACATAGTTTATAAGTAGGATTTTTCTCTTTATCTAATACAACGCATTCTTGGTTAACTCTCAAAAACAAAATTATACGGGTTTCGGCTCAAAGCGGATAATATTGTACTGAGATGATTGAGAACATTACAAATGTATCAAAGTCAAACTCAAACTGAAAATGTGGTCGATGAGAGCGTTGGATCACCAAGGGAAGAGATTGTGGCAACTCGACTATGATGACAAAGATGGTTCAAGTGTGAGTATAGTTCATATCAGTGGGAGTGTACAATTTCATATTATTTGGAAGAGTGGAAAACACACTGTTTATAAGTAGAGTTTTTCTCCTTATTTAGTACAATGCATTTTGAGTTAATCCAATGAATAAAACAATGCAGGATTCGACTCAAAGCGGACAATATTGTAAAGAGAAGACTAAAGACATTAAATTAGGGGCCTCTATCATGGTTGTACAAATCAATATTTGTGGAGTATTCAATGTAAATTGGAATCTTCGTTTGTGCTTTAGTTTGGATTTCTTTTCATGGGTTAACTGCAGTTAAAGTTATAATTGATTTGCATATTTGTCTTCTAGAAACAGTAAGAGTTAGTGTTTATTCCACATTTTTCTATATATTATTTGAATAATGGTTGGAGACATCAATAGAAAATGGCACAAACTAAGAGACGATGTTGTCTTATTGTGTCATCATTGCAGGACAACACTAAATAGGAGAGGACACTCCTGCCAGCTCTCAAAAGTCAAAACAGACCAAACTTGTAGTTAGTGGAACAATGGCGTGCTACCCAATAATAGATAATGTTTATTTTTCCAGATACCCTTTTAAATAAAGTTGTTAAATTAAAACCCAATTGCGCGTTAATGGTTTTACAAAGACGCAACAGAGATTAACGCAGCAGACGTTGGTCATGGAGTCAGCCTAATTTCGAGAACTTGAAACTCGTAAAGTAGAAATTTCTTCCAGAAGAGGGTGTCCTCATTTTGAATTGTGAGGTGGGTGGGGATGGGGTGGATGTTACCTGAAGATAAAGCCAAAGCAGAAGTCATAGCCGCGGCAATGACGTTGTTGGGTGGGTCAATCTAGCGAGTGGCTGCTTCCCTGTCCCGTACCGTAGCTCAGTGGGGCTCCATTGTGGAAATTTGATAAACAATCCTGAAAACACATGATTAATCCTTTGTAATCTCTGCATATTCAACAAATCGGTGCAACGTGACTTGAGTTAAATGCAATCAAGCAAAGATTAAGCAATTAAAGTGAAGATAAGGAGGCACTTTATTCAGCAAAAGCAGATTCCCATTCAAACCGTACTCACCGAAACGTCTTTATCTTGACAAATGAAGGTCGTTGTGCTCTATGGGCCCTACACCGCAACACCCAATGGGCCATCCTAATGAAGCACCGGTGGATAAAATATTGTAATCAATATCTATTTGATGTAACGAACGTGTAATAGATTCCAAACAACCTAGCTCGTTATCCATTTCCAGGTGACTTGCACTCTACCAACATGAACTATAAACATGTGCTTTGCAGAAAAGGCAGAGCTGAAACAAAAGCCAACATAAATACTTGAAAAAATACATGTTCCAATCATCAGAAATCACTAATCTTTGTGACGTGTGGGCCTAGAATATTAAAAATATCGCGTGAACAACCATTAAATACAAGTTATCACTTTGCGTATACATAATATTAATAAATTTAAGTCATCTTACAAATCTATACAACAACGTCTATATGTTCTTTATACATAGAGCCAGATGCGACATAAAAGTTGAAAATGCTCAAACCAGAAAGAAGAATTATATTCAAGCAACCATTGGCCAGTCAAAAGGGCATGCAATTGATGCGAAAGATATATTCATTAACACGTAGCAAAGACAATTCCAAACAAATAGCAATAATAATATTAGCAACAAGCACCTTCTCCTAATGAAATATATGGAGAAGAAATCAACCCTTTACTTATTGTAAATATCACCAAAATCGCAAGTTGTCCTTGCTATTTTTCTTCTTCTTGTTTTACTGCATCTTGAATCTCATCCCCAGCCCCATCATCCTAATGTCAAAAAACGAGAGACAATTCAAAATCACTATAGATACTAGAGTGAAAATAGTTTTGAGGTAAGATGGAAATGATGGTTTTCTCAACAAAAAAAAAAAAAAAAAGAGACTGGACCACACCTGCATGTCAGATGTCCATATGGTGAGGTTATCACGAAGAAGCTGCATGATTAGAGTGCTATCCTTGTATGATTCCTCACCCAGTGAATCCAATTCAGCAATTGCTTCATTAAAAGCCTGATTGATACAGAAGATAATGCACCTCTTAGGAAACTAACACATCTCATAATATTTTCTATATTGCGGGGCAAACAAAAATTAACTTTTTTTTTTACCTGTTTAGCAAGACTGCAAGCACGATCTAGAGAATTTAGAATCTCATAGTAAAACACAGAGAAATTCAGAGCCAATCCAAGTCGGATAGGATGAGTTGGAGCTAATTCTGAGTAAGAAATATCCTGCAAATGAAGAACTACGTTGAAGGAATAACATTTCATAATATATTTGTTCTTAAATGCAATTCATATGACCTGGAAATCTTGATGGAATTAATGAACAAATCATTTGCAATGGAGAAAAAACTGTTAAATATTTCAAACAAAAAACTGCTCAAAAGTGATAAAACGTGTAATGAAAGTATGGCATAAACAATGAATTGGAAATACGGTTGATTACTAGCACATTGTGTTATAAAGTTCGAGTTCCATACAAACATAATTATGAAAATCAATCAACACAGCATAAATTCTTCAATATGCTTAGCAAAAGTATGACATAAACAATGAAATTGGAAGCACAAAATTACTTTAAACCGAAGGGAAAAAAAGGTGAATCGGATAGGCAAAATCTAACCTGAGCAGCTTTGTAAGCAGCGAGGGTACTCTCAGCAACCTCCTTCCGCTCAGCTCCGGTCTTGAATTCCGCAAGGTACCTGTTATAATCGCCCTTCATTTTCAGGAAAAACACCTTTGAATCTCCAGCCGAAGCTGAGGGAATAAGGCGGGAGTCGAGGAGCTTGAGGATCCCACCGCAGATTTCGGACAGCTCGTTCTCAATCTTGGATCTGTAATCGCGTATGATGGAAACATGTTTATCGTTACCCCGACTTTCTTCCTTCTGCTCGATGGACGAGACAATGCGCCACGACGCTCTTCGAGCTCCGATCACGTTCTTATAAGCCACGGAGAGGAGATTCCGCTCCTCGACGGTGAGTTCGTCGCTCTCTTCAGCAGTGGAAACCTTCTCCATAAACTCCACCATCTATTCGTAGCGCTCAGCTTGCTCTGCCAGCTTAGCCAAGTAAACATTCTCTTCACGTGCAGTGGATGTAACCGTCATTGCAGGTAAACGAGGTGAAACCTGTATGGCGGTCAAGCAGGGCAACGGAAGTGGGAGAAGAAGAAAAAGGAATTGAAGATCGAGGAGTTTTTTGTCCAGGGAAAATCGGCGTTATTAAGGTTTTGATGAAATATGGGCCGTTAAATTATTATAATGGGTCTAGGCCCAAATTCAATATCTTCCTCTCTACGGCTTCATTAAACTGCTCTTCTGTAAACCCTACACCGAACGCAGTGACCGGAGCTCACAATTTCAGCCACTGTAGCTGCCGCTCCCTTTTCATTTATCAAGAGCGAAAATGAAGGTTTAGTGTCTGTCTTTCTCAATTTTATTAATCTGAATCTCAATGTATGACTAACGCTGCGATTCTTTCCATTGTAGTTCAACATCGCCAACCCGACTACAGGTTGCCAAAAGAAGCTTGAAATTGACGATGACCAAAAATTGTTAGTCCTTTTTTTTTTGCTTGTTTTCTCTGATTTTCTTCACCAATCTGTTCCATCTGTTTGAATCAAATTTTCTTTGATTGTAGACGCGCATTTTTTGACAAGAGGATCTCACAGGAGGTCAGTGGGGATTCCCTTGGAGAGGTATGCATCTTCAAAACTTCGCGGACGAGATCTTAGGATTAAGCTATTCTAAGATAATTACTTCTTTTTAGGAATTTAGAGGCTATGTTTTCAAGATCATGGGAGGCTGTGACAAGCAAGGATTTCCAATGAAGCAGGGTGTGTTGACCCCTGGTCGCGTCCGTCTCTTGCTTCACAGAGGTTTTTCACTTTCCTGCTCTTGTATGTTGTTTTCTTTTTATCATGTATTACAAACAATGGAAGAGGATTGACAGAGGGTTTTCTACTGTAGGAACTCCTTGCTTCCGTGGTTATGGGAGGAGAAATGGAGAGAGGAGGAGGAAGTCTGTTCGGGGTTGCATTGTTAGCCAAGACCTCTCTGTTCTGAACTTGGTGATTGTGAAGAAGGGTGAAAATGATCTTCCAGGGCTAACTGATACAGAGAAACCTCGTATGAGAGGTCCGAAGAGGGCATCAAAGATCCGTAAACTCTTTAGTTTGTCAAAGCAGGATGATGTTCGAAAATATGTCAATACATACCGGAGAACGTTCACCAATAAAGCTGGTAGCTTCCAGTTTCTCTGTGCTGTTTGGAATAACATTTAGCTTTAACATATTATACGATTATATTATCATTCAATTTGGCATGATAAATGTTATGGTTGAAGTGCACTCATGCATGCGAACAAAAAATACGTTTGTCTGAGTGATTTGCTTCTCTCTGTAAAGGCAGTGTAGTACTCATGGATGCGAACATTTTGGTATTTAAAACCATAGTTTGTGTAAATATTGACATCAAGACTGCGTGACGTGCAGGGAAGAAGGTCAGTAAAGCTCCAAATATTCAGAGGCTGGTCACCCCATTGACCTTGCAGAGGAAGAGATCAAGGATTGCTGAGAAAAAGAAGAGGATTGTGAAAGCTAAGACTGAGGCTGCAGAATACCAGCGGCTGCTTGCCAGCAGACTGAAGGAGCAAAGAGAGCGACGAAGTGAGAGCCTAGCCAAGAAGAGGTCCAGACTCTCTCAGCAGCTTCCAAACCATCCATTGCAGCCTAAGTTCTTGAGTGGGTTACTGAGAGATGTTTGGTTTTTGACTAGTAGTCTTGTTTTAAAGAAACTTGATTACTTTTTGAGAAACTTTACTGCGTATTTTAGATGTTTTATTCGAGGCTGTTTTGATCGGGTGGGCACCTGCTTTGTCGGCTTGATTTCATGGGAGAAATCGAACCATCGTTAACCTTAAACGTTAATTAACCAAAGCAGAATCAAAGCACACTGCAAGCCAAAACAACTGTCTGGGTTCCTTCTCTATCGAAAATGACCTCTATCCAAGGGCCGACCTGCATTTGAAAGCATCATTTCATTTATTGCTCTTTCCCTTGGGAGTCTCAAACAAGCCCTTCCAAATATACAGATTAGAAATCCATAAATTAACTCAGAAAATGGACGAATAGCACCATTGTACTAACACAGCCACGACAAAAGGATGAAATTATTGGTAAAGCATTTTCTAAAAGCCAAAGGTCGGGAGGGGCGCTTGAGATCTGATCCTTCTCTTTCTAAGCCGCTCGGCTATGATGAAGGCCAGCTCGAGCGATTGAGAAGCATTAAGGCGCGGGTCACAGTGGGTGTGGTAGCGGGAGCTCAGATCATCAAACGTCACCGTTCTTGATCCTCCGATGCACTCCGTCACGTTCTGACCAGTCATCTCCAAATGCACTCCACCTGGGTTGCTTCCTTCTTGCTCGTGCACATCAAAGAACGCCCTCACCTCAGCCTGTACACACATTTCATAATTCTGTATCACGATTCCATTTGAATACACCCATCTCTTAATAATAAGAATTTTAGAGCGACAACTGCTTTGATTGAGATGTTTTCAATGGCTTCAACTACCTCCACAAGCCGGAATTGATGTTTTCTTTCTAACGTTACAAAACATGGGAAAATTACCCAAAATCACGAAGTTTTCAGAAGGAAGATAAGCTAGACTATAAAGTAAAAATTAGGAGAATTGGTAAGAAATTTAAGGCATGGATATGAAACTGAGTGATAATGTTAAATCATGTGGAATTTACGATGGGACTTGCCGGAAAATTTGCAGAAGAATCCTAATTTAGACATAAAGTAGGAATTAGGTGAATGGGTAGGAAAATTAAGGCATGAATGTCCCAACTGCAGTGCAGCAACTAATTTAAGCCGTCAAAAAAGACCCAACAACTATAGCAGTCAGAGCTTGTTAGTTGGCAGCCGTGGTTGGTGGAAGTGTTCTATTTTCTACGCAAATTGAACAAAAGAATGCTTAAATGATTAAAGCCTCAATTTTTGTTTGAATATGCTTTTTTCAATGGAGAAAACCATAGATTTGGTTTTCGTTTAAGCAATTCGATCACCATGTTAAATGTGGGAATCTAAGACTAATAGATCTCCACCCTAATCAACTCATAATGACTATACTTAATGAAACAAGTAGAGATGTACAGAAGCATACCCTGATTGCATCGAAGGGGCGAGTTTTCAGGCCACAAGGGGCCTTAATGGTGTTTCCATGCATGGGATCACTGACCCATGTAACAATCTGGCCTGCCCTGCGAACTGCTCTAATAAGATGGGGAAGTTTCACTCGCATATTCTCCGCTCCCATCCTAACAATCACTGTAATTCTTCCAGGTTTGTTTTGCGGGTTCAAGATCTCAACGAGTTTCACTAGTTCATTCGGATCCATCTTATCGCTAACCTGCCATTGCCAAACATCATCCACGAGTAATTAATACAAGTGGCAGAAAGCTAATAAGAAACTTAAGCTTAGCTTAATCATCACTAATCAACAATTTCTAAATAGGAAACTCATTCCATTGCGTAATAATACGGGAGACTGTATATTACCTTGATGCCAAGGGGATTGGCAACGCCCCTCAAGAACTCTACATGAGCACCATCGAGCTGCCTGGTGCGCTCTCCGACCCAGATCATATGGGCAGAGCAGTCATAGTAGAGGCCGGAGGTAGAGTCCAGCCTCGTGAGTGACTGCTCATATGGTAAGAGCAAGCACTCATGGGAAGTCCAAAACTCGGTGGTTGTCATGATAGGATGATCAACTGTGAGTCCGGCAGCAGCCATAAATCCGAGAGCCTCATCAACACGATGAGCTAGTTCACGGTACCTGTCAAGCCAAGCCACAAATAATGTTGTGTTAGTGAGCTTGAAAATTGGAGCCAAAAACTGAAGGAGGAGCAAGTATATTTCAGCCAAAGCAAGCAAAAAAAAGAAACCAATTTTCTGTACAGACTCAAGCTACAAAACCCATATAGAATATACGTTATATATATACTTTGAAAGCATCGTTTTACGGTTATACACCAGCATAGTTTTATCTGTTCTTCGTTTCATAGTTTTCAGAGCCCGAGCCAACTTTCACTTACTTTAACATATTTGGTCATGGTAAGTAGCTAGTATTGAATTTTGGTAGAACGAAATCTAAACTTGAAGTTATGATGAAAAAAATCATAAAGATCGAGGCAATGTAGCCAGCCTTGGGATTAGAACAGGGGATAACACAAACTTCAAAGGGAATTCATCAAGTAAAAGTGCGAACTTTACAGGTAAAAAAGAGATTATGCTATGTACGAGTTCTAGGTGTGTCAAAATTAGAAGGATGGATGGATATGATGGATTATCCAGGTACAAAACATGCAAATCAGGAGGTAGGACTACCATAAAGAACAGGGAGAAGAAAAAAGGTCTATTGCCGAGAATGGAAATACCTGTCCCCCTGTTCGCTATGCTCTGCGAAATCCAAATTCCACTGGGTGATTCTTTGCATAGCAGCGTAACCACCGGTAGCAAAAGCGCGGAGAAGGTTCAGAGTGGCCGCGGATTGACAGTACGCCCTGATCATCCTCTGAGGATCAGGAATTCTCGACTTTTCGTCAAATGAATCTCCATTAACATTGTCTCCTCTGTAACTCGGCAACTTTACGCCGTTTTTCTCCTCAAATGAGTCCGACCTGGGTTTAGCAAACTGACCCGCCATTCTTCCTACCTATAAAACCCAATTCACGAAATGTTAAAGAAAGTTGTAAGTGATTAAATTATTCCTCAGCCCACAAGTTAAGCTTTCGAGATTACTGTAATTTATCAGCTCAAAAAATTAATAAATTTTATAAGAATTAATACGGACCTTGATTACGGGCATTTGGCCCCCGAACATCAAAACCGCACCCATTTGCAGAATAACTCTGAAAGTATCACGGATGTTGTTCGCATTAAACTCCTTGAAACTCTCAGCGCAATCTCCACCTTGTAAGAGGAAAGCATTTCCCATGGCAGCCTCTCCTAGACGTTCCTCCAAGTTCCTAGCCTCACCGGCGAAGACGATTGGAGGAAACGCATCCAAAGTCCGCAACACAGATTCGAGTTCTTCCAGATCCGGGTATTCAGGTAACTGCAGTGCCTTCTTTGATTTCCAGCTTTCTATGCTCCACTTTCCAGAAACCGCATTCAGGGTCGTTTTCACAGTCGCCGCCGCCGTCGCCGTCGCCGTCGACGATGGTTGCTTCTTCGCAGGCGGATCAGTAACAACAGGGTTCTTCGCAGAATCAGCGGCGTTTGCAGATATCGGCCTTACGGGTCTCGCTCTTCGTTGGCTAGTGCAGAAAGAAGGTTGATGAGTTTTAGAAGAAGGTAAGAGGGGTTGTCTCGAAACAAAAGACTCGCAACGGATCACAGAACTGCTATTCAGAGCCATTGCTGCAATTCTGTTTCTGCTTCCTCAAAAAAAGAATACAAGAAGACACAGAAACCTGTTACCCCAGTTGGAAAAGACGAAATGGAGTTGAGGCCATTGACAGGAAAATGGCGAAGTTTTTATAATGAGAAAAAGAAGACACGATCGGGCCTCACACCAGTCAGGGGTTAGGAAGCGTGGAATGGCGATGTGTTTGGTAGGGATGATTAGCAACGGGTTGGTAAGTGTTATAATCGTAATTGCATTAAACTTCATGGGTAAAAGAAAAGAATAAGTTAAATTCCTATTATATCATAATCTCGTTTAAAGACTCCAAACTAATCACACAGTTGAATTATTCTCAGTTAATAAAATAGAATTTTGGTAATTAAGATCAATATTTATTAGAAAAGTTAACAAAACAAATCTTGAATTTTAAAATTAGTTACACTCTAAATCTTAAAAAATTTTTACAGACAATTAAAAATAAGATATTAAATTATAAAAAATGAACAACACAAATTTTACAATCACGTTTTCTGTAAAAAAAAAAAAAAAAAAGGTTGAGGCAAACACCAAGGAACATCCTTGTTGGCTGTTATGGCAAACGAAAAGTCATGCCCGTTATATCGAGGGACAAACGTCCCTCTATAATAATAGACTCCCTCTACTTATGACGGACGTCACACGATTTAAAACAGACGTCCCTCCACTTATGATGTTGTTTGACATTGATGAACGTTTATAGATGTTATGGGAAATCCACTGATGTTGATAAACGATGTCATTTAATATTGAAATATCTTTATATTGACAAAAAATGTAATTACGATGTTTGCATTGTTTTTTTTCGTAGTTAAGATTTTAGTTATTCTCAAAATTTTTTCAAGGTTTACCGTATTATTAATGACCCACAAAATTCTTTTTACAAAAAAACAGATGTAATTGGGTAAATTAAAAGTATATATATATAAAAAAAAAAACAATTCAAATTAATGAGCATAAAATGAATAGTCAACAAAAGGAAACTTTCCAACAACTGCCTAGTATATGTTGTGCTCACCAAACTCTTAATCTATGCAAATTATATTTATATAATATGGCCTCCACCATATTCCAAATTATTATTTCCCATTATATTTATATATTATACATAGACTATTGACTTTAGGTTCAATTTCGAAGAAAATCCTCAACTACCCCTTATCTCAAGTAGAAGGTAGAAACGAGCAAACGTCTAATCCTCAACAATATCATACATTCATGTGTTGATTACCTAGTGTTTGTCACGTCTTTTCAAAAATATAATTAAATAAATCTTCTTCCCAACAACAAATAATATGTGACCACCCGCCAACCCTCTTTTATTTTTATTTTTTATAATTTATTCATAAATAAATGAGGTTTTGAGTAAATTTTTTTATTTAATTTTATTAATTACTAATAAACAATGATAAATAAATATAAGTGTGTTAAATGGTGTTTTAATTGCTCAATTTTGAATCTTAATGGATTAATGAAAAAGAACAAATAAGTAATTATTTATTTATTTTATTATTTTTGTTTGTTAAAAAAAATAGTCACTTCGTAAAAGAAAAAAGTTTACGGCACGTGTGTAATTAAGAGGAGGAAATTACGATTGTGGTCATGGGAATATTCCCTTGTCCTCCTCCTCGGCGCCTCCTCTGGCGACGGGTTGGTTTACCAAGCCAAACCAAGAAAATAATGACAGCTGATTGGTCCAAACATTACAATGTTCAACGCAGTCATTCTGACCAAGCATGTGCCCATCACATGCCTTACTAAGAAAATCCCAGTACCTAATTCCAATGTTCATCCTTCTAACATTTGGTATTATTTTAATGCTAATTGCAATGCAATTTTGACCAGATTTTTTCAAAATACAGAGAAATGCCGCATTATAATTAAATTATTAATGTGACAGCATATATGTTTTGATTAAAATTCATAGTCTAGTCGCCAGACATTCATTATAGACTTGTGACACAAAAAACTAGTGTTAAATGTAATATCTAATAAAAAACAAAGATTTAATTCGAGAAAACGTCTTCCCGGCCAGTGGATCGTCAAGAGTTTCTCGATCTCCTCCTCCGCGAGCTCTATTTCCTTGCCAAATTACATTCTATTTCTCATCTCAATTTATACACTCCCTCTCTTGCTTTAGGCGAATCAAGTATTTTGGAAAACAATCACCTTTGCAGCGAAAGAACATGTCGCGATGAGTTTTTTTTTTTTCTGTCAATTCTGTATTGTGAATTTTTGCTTCTGATTATATTCTAAATCAATATTTGCGTGAAAAGAAATTGGATTTCAGTTTAATACAATTTCGAAGGACAAGGGGTTGATTGTTATGGTATTGGTCGGAGCCTTCGAAAAATAAAAAATCTGTTAATCGAAGGTATACAAAATTGGATTTTTATTTTTCCTGTTGATTCGTTTATAAATTGGATTCTAGAATTGTTGATTTTCTTGGCTTCGTTGATGATTTTGTTTGGGTGACAATTTCGCACAAATTTGCGTCGACCATGGACATTGAATCGCGACTCAGTGAAGGTTGAGCAACGGTAGGTGAAGCTTCCGGCTTCATCCAGTTCAACGACTGACTGAGACGAGGAACCTCTGCTAGATACAAAGACGTCTGCAATGATGGAGATGACGTCCGGGTGCAAAGTCGCCTCCTTCGCGATCCGGTAGAGGGGTGCAGAGTTCATGGGCTGTGAATTGGGGCCCAAACAATAGCCCAAATTCGATTTTGGATCGCGGTCCAAACCCTTTTAGGCCTCAATCTAAGACCTAATTTGGGCATGTTTACTTTTTTACCAAATTTTTGGGTAATTTTATCCCATTAATTTTGGATAATATATGGGGATTTTAATGTATCAAAAAAATTTAACCAAAAAATGTAACTGACTATATTTGATAGTTACCCAAAAATTTAATTAAAAATCATGGGCTCTAATTGGACCATTCAAATTATTAGATTTTGGTCAGTATAAGCCACTTCGAGCTAGAAATTTATTTTTATGTACAACATTGTTTAATTTTTATAAAATAAATAATTTGAGATGTGTCTCATTTAAAAATGACGTGTCCATATTATAGCCATCAAATTTTTATATCATATTTACTTTTCACTGAGCATATTTTATTTAAGCAAACATATTAAAATTATTGGATCAACTTGGTCGTGTGAATCGATTTCGAACGACCTGGTTTGGAATTTGTTTTACTTTATGCACTTTCGATCATAGGAGAATGTGTTTGTTTGTTATTAACTAGAGTAATGAGATAGTTGTATGTATCATATCTTTGTGCGCAAAATCCTAAATCTGATCAGAGTATTTATGTGGTTTTCATGATCGTCGAGCATCACATTTATTTTATAATATGTTTATGGCATGATGTGTCCATGGTCCATGAGTGACTCCATTTTCATTGAGATTTTTATCTAGTACAATAATGACCTATTTTAATTATATATCACATATTAGTGAGTTATTTTTAAAAAGTGTCATTTTATACAAATTTTTTTAAAATACAAGTTTTAAATTCACACATACTGAAGCATTGTTTTAAATAAATTATTGTTAATTCAATCTAATTACTATTGAGTTTAGTCAACTCATTGCAATGACACATTTTCAGAATTTTATCAACAAAATTTTCAGTTGACGAACAATGACTAGATTGAGCGAAATTATTTTAATAATTTTATTGTTTTATTTACTTATTAGACACTGGGAACATTATCGTTGTAGCACAACATTTATTAGACACGATAATATTTTTGTACATTTTTAGGTTTTCCTTCCAACAAAATTTAATCATCAACTAGGAAATAAAATAATGGGCTAATATTGAGGTTATGAAGCTAATCTTATATTTACCCACATTTTCCATCTTATAGAATAACCACTTACCGGCCCTAGCTTCATTTTTGCATGAACCCATATACAAAGAAGGTTTCCATACATCAAATAATCTCTAGGATCTTCATCATTTCCTTGGTAAAATGTTGTGCTGTAAATGGCACTCGAGACAAAATGAAAAATGATTTTACCCGAAAATAAGTCGAGTCACCCAGACCCTTAAATTTAATTACTTAATGAGCAACAAAAAACTTAAAAAAATAATATTTCTCAAGCTCCAAACCAAATGGGTTAATATAACAGTTCATAAGGGACTAGAGGTGAATAACGAGCCGGCCGAGCCTGAAAAAATCTGGCTCACTAAGCCTAGCCAGTTAAAGGAGCCGAGTCTAGCGATTCCAACGAGTCGACTCTAATGAGCCTGCTCAAAAAACATTTCAACTTAAGCTGGCTCGCGAACCACGAGTTAAACGAGATTAGTTGAGCCGACGAGACGGGCTTTAACGAGCGAAACATATATAAATATTTTAATTTATATCAATATAATGTATATATATATATATATTTTTTAAATTTAATTATTAAAATTATAAAAATTATTTATTATTATAATGTCTAAATATAATTGTTAGTTAGTTAATTAAAAAAATTATTTTATTAATGTATAAAATGACTTGTATTGAGAAAAAAAATTATTTGAGATGATCCAATAAAAAAAAATTACAAAAATATCATTACAAATATCTAACGTTGCATATTATTGAAATAGTACTATAAATTGATAATTAAGAAATTAATATATTGAAAGAATTTTGGCAAACAAAAAAGAATGAAAAATATGGTATTTATAAAAAAAAAAGATAAAGATGAAAAATAAGGAAAAAGAAAATAAAGTGGTACGAAATAAAAAGGTGGGTAGCCGGAGATGGAGCAACATCTTGTAACATTTCATGATTTTTCATCAAACACTACATTCAACAAATGCATATGACATAATTATAATTAGTGTTTTCAATTATACTCGAGAAACTATTGACTAAAAAAGATATGCAAATATCATATTTTACTGAATTTATATTTCAATAATCAATTTCGAGTTAATTAGTTTAGATAACAATATGATTTATTTAAAATAACTAGATAAATAATAAAAAGACTCAATTGGAATAATGAGTGTTAGTTGAGCAACTTACTTTTATCGATGAAACTTTCATTTCGGTATTTATACAAACAGATTGAATGCATTT
>CM039479.1:25309755-25394048 GCA_022433065.1 Begonia loranthoides | reverse complement strand
ACACACACACACACACACACACACACACACACACACACACACACACACACACACACACACACACACACACACACACACACAAAAAAAGGCCAAAGGACATAAAAAAATGGCCAAAGGCCATTATAGTAAATTAAACCAATTTAAGTTAATTGGTTTTCCATTTAATTAATTATTTCCTTTAATTAAGTAATTCTTTTAATCTTCACATATTTTCTAATTAATCCCACTTATTCAACTTTAATTATCATCCCAATAAGTTTTCCAAATGATAAAATATTGATTACGTCGTTATATCCCAATAATTTATTCAACTAATGCAAATATCTCCAATTATTTTTCAGATTATCATTTTTAAATTTCGATATAAAAATTCGGGATATTACAAGAGAGTCTTCGCGAGAGAGGCTGGCCGAGCTATGGGTGGTCGAGCATTGTCGACTACGGGTGGTCACGCAGTCAGACTGAGCAATCCCGAGCAGCGAGCAAGGTCCGAGCTTTGGGCGACGGTAGCAGCTTTGACCGAGGGCATTCTGACAAGGCCGAGCGGTCTGGATGACGAATAGCCAAACCGAGGAGCTACATTTCCCATTTGTCCGATCCAGGTAAGAATGCCATGGGTTTTTTTTCAGCATCTCGTCCGATCATTTTCGTTCATGCTGCTCTGTTTCTTATCAATAAATTCGATGTCCGAGTTCTGTGAAGGGGAAAAGCTCTTTGGATTTAATCAGGTGTGTTGCCGATAATGGCCCTTTGCCCTGTTTGGTTTTGGTTAGGGGTGGGCAAATCGGTTCTCTGTTCTGGTTCCGGACCTCTTGGAACTGACCGTTCGATTCTTGGTTCTAAGAGTAAGGAATAGGAATCGGAACCGCAAGGAACCGGATCCAGAATCGGAACTGATCCTCGATTCCGGTTCCCAAATTGAAAAACAAGTTTTTGTCTGGCTCTATTTTTCTCTTTCTCGCTTGCTCTCTCTTTCGGCATCTCTTTGTCGCTCGCTACGTGAAGCGTATCCTTGTTGCCTGATCCTACTATTCGGCCACCATTCCTTCTCTTTCAATCGCTCGCCTTCTTCTTCTTCCTTTCGACTTAATTATTTCTCACAAACATTTCAACTATCATATTATCTATTTGAGATTTTCTCCGTATCATCTATCCGAGATTTTCTTCGTATTATCTATCAATTGATAGGCTGATTTTTTAAAGCTTGTATGAAAAATTATTCTATCTTACATGCTCTTTTTTCTTTATATCAGACAACGCGCAGAACTTTAGTGTGATGAAGTTCAGTCTAAGGAGAGGCGAGACGAGGCAAGAACATAATAGAGGGCTTCTTGACTTGAGAATAGAACCGAGGTGAGGCGAGGCGACTGGCATCCGAGGTGAGAATAGAACAAAGGGCTTCGTGATTGGAGGAAGAACCGAGAAGCCCTCGTTCCATAAGCCCTCGTTCCATAAGCCCTCGGTTCCGATTGGTTCTCTACACCAAGAACAACAAACTGAACCGAAAATAAAAATAATAACCGGAACCGAACCAAATACAATTTTTGGAACCAAGAACTGGAACCAAACTGGAACCTACCAGCAGCTCCAGGTCAATTCTCGGTTCTGGTCGGTTCTTGCCCACCCCTAATTTTGGTTTGTTTCCTGCTGCTGTTTTGGATGAATAATGTCATATGATTATGTTCTGTTTGGTGGAAAACTCCCTGTTTTTGGTACAGTTTACCGATGAAATCGATGAGTGCACATTTAGATTCTATTTAATAATTGGTTCATGCTTAGATTTTGTTGGTTCTGTGCTGCGGGATAAATTATGAGGTCTTGCCCTGTTGTTGAGATGGTTTTACAGTATGTTGATTTCATTGTTTAAAATACTAAACTGAAGCACTGAAAATCGAGAATAATGGATTATGCTTCTTTAGCCAAGGTTATGAAAATAGGATTTGGATTTTGCTTTGATATTATTCACTATGGTTGTGCTACAATTTTTACTGAATGACTATTGAGAATCTGTTGGTTTCTGCCACTAATTAACCAAGGATTATATGTTCGTTTACCGGTTGTTTTGGTCGAAAATTTCTGAGAACTTGATACTCTATCGATGTGCTTAGTTTGGTTATGTTGTTGCAAAGGATAAATAGGTTAAGGAATGTTGAGAACCTATGACATGACTTGTTGATTATATTTCCTGGGTTGTTGGTATTCTGTGAAACTGCCTCGAGGGTGTTGTTGTTACTGGAACTATTAAGCTATGTTAAAATACTATTTTGGAAGCTGACATGACCATATTAGTTGATTCTACATTAGAGATGTAGATGCACTATTAGTTTATCGAGTGATAAAGTTTGGGAATTTTTTTGACGTTATTAGATAAGTCACTTACACTTTGATTGGGCTCCTACCCCTGGTATAGGATCATTCCACCCATTGTCTTGGTGTTTTGATTTAAATTCTCTTGTTTGGCATATTTTCAGGCTCGAACGAGTTCGAGGATTTCGAGCCAATACCTACGGTTGCTGCTCCTTTGTATACAAGGAAGGACCGCCAACGAGGTAGGGGTTTTATACTGAGTTGTTTTGCACTGCATTGCATAGTTTTCAAAACCGTATTTTGTGAGATACCACATATGAAAAACCTGACAGGGACTGTTCGACAGCACATCATTTTTTTTATATTATGTATGTACAAAAGTTTTACACGTTTACTTTCATGCATTTGATTTCATAGTGTGACACATTGGATATGGTTTCGAGAGTGATACATCCTCCTGATACTTTGGACGGTTTCGGTAGCAAAGTATCAGGAGGCTATCCCTAATACATCTCTTGCTATGGGGAGATATTTTGTTTGCGCGCTGTGTGAAAGATGAGATTAGGAAGGAGATGAGGCTTCCTTGGGTTTTGAATCCCTAAACCTGATCAGGGTGTATATTACAGTCGTGTCATTGACAACCCAGGTGATGAGCTAGGTCTACGGACCGCCATCATTTGTCCTCCTTTAGGTTCATGAGGTGTTGGCCGTATTGATGGCCACCTTTCTGTGTATTTGCTCGGAGGAGTCATTGAGTGACCTTCCTATTTCACGGACCACGATTTCGGTATAAAACACGACAAGAGTATTTTAAACTTATAGTTGTTTATGAATACAACCATGTTTTCTTAATATCCCGTCGGAGGCCTTTGGGGTCGGATTTTCTTGAAAGATAAAATGGACTTCAAATGTTTCGAAAACATGCATATTTCTCTGAGACTCATGGTTTTAACGAAAACAGTAAAATAAGTTTTACATGCGCATAACATTTAGTATAAGTTTATTATTGAGTTAGTCACTCACCCTTTCGACTATATTTTTTCTCAGGTTAAAGCTTTGGTTGAAGACTCTGCCACTAATTATTTTTCTTTCATTTTCTTAGTCAAAACCTTATTTCTTGGTAAGCAAATTGTTGGATGACTATTCTATACCTAATCTGATTTTCTAAGAAACTTGAATTATCTGCATAATATTACTTAGACTTTAAATTTATTATTTCACATTATTTATTATCTTCTTTTGTAAAAGGCTTATGAGAAGATCAAAAGCTTTTGTTGCTCTAGATAGGAAAGTCCAAAATGAATTTGAGAAAGCTTAGCCGATTGCGTTTGAACTCTATCATCTCTTATACTTTGAGTCAAATAATATATTTTGTATTTAGTCACTTTTTGACGAGAATTAAATAATGATAACAATAGTATACTGTACATAATATTTGCAGGCATGTAGATAGATATATTATATTTCACAATTTTTTCTAAGTTGCCATAGTGACAAAAATTTTAACGATGAAACTTCT
Source organism: Begonia loranthoides (assembly GCA_022433065.1). Classification (NCBI taxonomy): domain Eukaryota; kingdom Viridiplantae; phylum Streptophyta; class Magnoliopsida; order Cucurbitales; family Begoniaceae; genus Begonia; species Begonia loranthoides. Next base: position 25,390,222 of record CM039479.1, on the reverse strand, counting down.
AGCGCCGAACACAAGATGGAACACGACAAGACCATCGACCTTGCTCCAGGTGGGTACATCCGTTGTGACGAAGGACTCATTGTGTTAAATGTACAAGGAAAAACACAATTCAAAGGCAAATTGACTTTCTCAATTAAACATTAAAGTTCCGTTTTTCGTTATAAAACCATATCTACGGATGATGAGGGTTGACACAAACGTATGCTAATTAAAGTACGAAGGGCTGCAAGTTGGCGCGGACAGGTCGAGCATCCGAAACACGTTATTTAACAAAAGAAAAACACGACGACAAAATTTATTTATTTTTTATAATTTAAAATTTTATTTATTAACAAAATTAATTTAAGTTTTGAGATTACTTATTATTTTTAGATCATACTAAATCAATGAGTCCCATTAAATTCAGTTTGGGATTTGTATTCTTCCGAGTTCCGTACTGCGTTATTCCGTCTATTTCTTAAACATTGGATAATATTAATTACTGAAGTAAGAAAAAACAAAATCAGAAAATTATGTGGTATCAGCCGCAGGCGCCGCCGCCGGGGTGTCAGTAGCCTTTTGCAAGTTATTGAGACGATTACGGTTCTTCGGTTCTTCCATGGCCAACGGTTCTGCAACAATTGATATATATATATACAGCCATCTCCTTCTTCTCTCCTCATCCAACATACTACAAACCCAAGAAACCAGATCAGTCCTTCCCACTTCAACGACAATTCATTTTCTTAGACTCGTTCTTCACTTCTTGATAGAATAATTGAAATGGATTCTCTGGTTTTGAGCGAGAAAATGAAACCCCATGCAGTTTGCATACCATATCCTGCCCAAGGCCATATAAATCCTATGCTTAAGCTGGCAAAGCTACTTCATAACAGAGGCTTTCACATAACCTTCGTTAACACCGAGTTTAACCACCGCCGCCTGCTTAAATCCAGAGGCTCTGCTTCACTCGACGGCCTTCCTTCGTTCCAGTTTGAATCCATACCTGACGGCTTACCTTCATCCGACGCTGATGCGACCCAAGATATTTTTTCTTTGTCTCTATCCACGTCCAAATACTGCTTGAAACCCTTTGAGGAGATTCTTTGTAAGCTAAACTCTTCTCCCAGTTCGCCGCCGGTGAGTTGCGTAGTTTCGGATGGATGTATGAGCTTCACGATAGATGCAGCAGAAAAGCATGGAGTTCCTGAGATTCTCTTCTGGACCATTAGCGCTTGCGGCTTGTTGGCCTATGCTAACTTTCATCGCCTTATAGATCGAGGATATGTTCCTCTAAAAGGTTTTACTTCATTTTTGTTTAAATTACGACTAGGTGTTCAAAGATATATACAACAGGGCTTCCATTCGCTTGTCATGTTAGTATTTAAACTTAGACTCTCTCTTTTAATGGCAGATGAAAACCATTTGACAAATGGATATCTTGACACAGTCATAGACTGGATACCTTCCATGAAGGGCATTCGTTTGAAGGACATTCCAAGCTTCATCAGAACCACAAACCCAGGCGATATAATAATGCAGAAATTCGTTATCTCCGAAATAAACAGAGCTGAAAGAGCTTCTGCAATTGTTTTAAATACATTTGATGCGTTAGAGGGTGAAATTGTGGAAGAACTTTCTTCCATTTTACCTCCTGTTTACCCCATTGGCCCCCTTCACTTTATGAGCAAACAAGTAGCAGACGAAAATTTAAGCTCAATTGGGTCGAATTTATGGAAGGAGGAAGATCACTGTCTAGAGTGGCTTGACAGCAAAGAGCCTGACTCTGTCGTCTACGTGAATTTTGGCAGTATCACAGTGATGACTGGTGATCAACTCACTGAGTTTGCATGGGGACTCGCCAAAAGCAAGAAGCCATTTTTATGGGTAAAGTTGTTAAATTTATAGCTTGAGCTTTCTTCAGTTTAGCAAATTTCTAGGTCTCTACGCCATCTGGTGGCATCACGTGTATCATCTGTACTCTTTATCTTTTTTTTTCTTTATTATTTGGTTTTAGTTTTAAATACTAGTTTAATGAATGTTCAGGTAATTAGGCCAGATCTTGTTGCGGGAGAGAGTTCAGTGCTTCCAACAGATTTCATTGAAGAGACTAAAGAAAGAGGCCTTCTCTCAAGTTGGTGCAACCAAGAAAAAGTGTTGAGCCATGCGGCCATTGGAGGGTTCTTAACACACAATGGGTGGAATTCAACTATTGAAAGCATATCTAACGGAGTTCCCATGCTTTGCTGGCCATTTTTCGCAGAGCAGCAGACTAATTGCAGGTTTTGCTGCAGTGAATGGGGAGTAGGGATGGAGATTGATGACAGCAATGGAAACAGGGAAGATATAGAGAGTCTTGTGAGAGAGTTAATGGAGGGAAGAAAGGGTGCAGAGATGAAGAAGAAAGCTATGGAGTGGAAGAAGTTGGCGGAAGATGCTTCAACTGTTCCAAATGGATCATCTTCTGCTAATTTGGATAAGATTTGCCGAATCCTTTCTCCGGATATGGCTTAAATATGTACTCGGTGGTTAAAATGTAATTTAAATATATTATTTACCCACGTGAGTTCCAGTTCTATGAAGGGGCGTCATCAAATCCAATAGAACAATAGCAATGGTTATGTCCTCTCAGAAGGAACAGGGAAGTGGAAAGGGTCCAATCATTCATCGATTTCTATCCAACATTGAATCAAATTAATGAATGATTAAATACACAAACTCCATCAAGGATAGACAGATTTGGACACCCTCGTGCGGATTTGTTTTCAACCTCTCTCTAAATTTCCATCTAGGATAGAATCTTGATGTTTGATGGTTATCAAGTACTGGCAATGGCTATTTGCTGCAAGAGGTAAAACTAAAGCAGCCATTCGTAAAGCAGAATGAGCCATAGTTCTGGGCTGTCAATGATTTCAATGAAAGAAAGCGTATTCAAAAAGAATTGTAGAAGTTGTCAACTTTTTACAATTGGAAACTTTCCCTCGATCCTTGCATATGTTTTATATGCTCCGTTTTAGGTATTTGGACTCTCTGAAGAAACCACTCCAGCTTCCATATCGGTAGGGTTAGGCTGTGAACTCTGCGAATCTGAGCCATCCATGTACAATAATTCAGAAAAGCATGGTGAAGAGGGATGAGGAAGACAACCATAATCATAAACTTTGAGCCACAAACACAGTCACTATTTATTTACAGTATTATTATTATTATTATTTTTCCACTTCTGCAGTTCTGCCGTCAATTTCCAATCACCCATTTTCGAAGAGTCGCCAATGGAAAGGGGCAGGCTGTCATAGACAGCTCACTCACATGGGTTGGGTTGCCAAAGTGGCCCCCAGACACTACCCATTCTCCCTTGAGACAAACGATTAAATTATACTTTAACCCAAAAGATTAAATTTTTGAGATTGTTGGTAATTTGTCATGGTATCAGAGCTAGAGATCCTAAGTTTGAATCTCAGCAAAGTCAAAAAATTAACCCCATTAAAAAATATCCACATGTAAGGACCAATAAAAGAAATTGGCCTACATGTGAGGGGGAATGTTAAGAATAATATAAATGATTAAATTTCAACCCACAAGCTTAAATTTTTGAGATTGTTGGTAATTTGTCAGCATCAACTTTGAGTTGACGTCTCCAACAAAGCAAGAGCTGTTTCGCCGCTCGAGTCGGCTCTAAGCAAAACGCTTAGCCCTACAACGCTACGATTGAATTTACAGACATAGAACATGCAGTATTGTAAGAGTAATGAATGAGATTTTAGGTTACCTGAAGAAGGAAGGTGAAGAGTTGGTGGCGGTTGAAGGGTGGGAGTGTAGGCGGAGAAGGAGCCTTCTAACTGAGGAGGATAGTACAGATATGGAGGAGGAGCTAGACGGTGGGGTTGAGAGGGAGTTGAAAAAGTTCCTCTGGGAGGAGCTTGTAAAGAATAGCCATAGTAATATGGCGACGCCATTGGTGAAGACGATGATGTTCCATAGAGTTGATGGAAGTACTGCTGCTGTTGCACTTGAGGATTATACAGAGCCTAAACCCATCAACCCAAAAGTTAATAATCATTAAATATCAAATTAAAAGCAGTAGTTAGTTGTAAATAATGAACCTTCGAATAGAAAAAGCAGAAAAGACTTACCTGGTGGTAACTATAATCAGGAGCGTAGGTAGGGTAGCTGCAGTCAGGAAACGATAATCATGATTATTTAATTTACAGTCAAAAGAAAACTATGATTAGCAAGCTGGTTAAGTACATAATTAATATTTTTTGTTTAAAAAAAAATAGAAAAAGAAAGTAGTCCAGAACACTTCTGGGGCCACACTGAATGACAGCAACGTAGGCAACAAATAACGTTGGTTGTCTGCTGCTGGGATTATTTAAAGCCGTCTGATGATTAAAAAACAAAAACTGCTTACCTTGTCAAAAATTTAACTTGAGTTTCCATGATATATTATTAATATTAGTGTTGTTTTAGAAAAAGAAATAAATGAAAAATAAAATATAGGATAAGAACATGGAGGTTTGAATATTACCCACGTGGTGATGGGGGTTAAAAAGTCGATACCAGAAGGAAAACCTCTCAGAATTAAATACACATAAATAATTGAACACGTAGTAACGACAAGGTTAGTGGTAGGGAGGATAGATCACAGAAAAATATAGATGCCAATAAAGAAGATGGACAATGAAGGAAGAATTAAGAAAGAAGCTAGGGAGCAATGGACCATTTTCTTGAGTATTTCAGATATATATATATATATATATATATCATGATATAGGACCACCTTTGGTTTGAAGAATAGGTTAAAAACAATGGGTTTCCTCTCTCAGATTTTGACTTTTTCTGAGATGATCATCATATTTTAAAGATGGTTATACTGAAATTGTCTGAAACTCCAAAGGTGTTCACATGGTTCTGATTTCTGAATAGAAAATTCTTCTGCATAGCTTGATTGGATAACAAGAAACAGATATAAATAAATACACACACACACATATATATATATATATATAGGGTCGGGTCCGTTGAGCCAGGCAGTGTGGATCATGAGGCAGAGTGTGGGTTCCATTGTCGTAGAGCAGGGCAGCTGGACTGATAGCCTTTTTGGCCACACCATTTTTACTGACCAGGTAATTTTTATTTTCATTTGTAATTATAAAACCACAGGCTGATATCGACTATACTTTTGTTATAAAAGAAAAGAATAAAAAGAATATGACAGATTGTCTGAGATAGCATCAAAGCCCTAACAAGTACCAGTTTTCTGATAAAATAAAAGATAATAATGGTGATTTAATTGAGCTTTGACTTTGGAAATGGGAAAGAGAAATCGAAGAAAAACTTACCCATAAGGCGAATAAATTACTGGAGGGTGAGGAGGAGGCGGTGGTGGTACTCCTGCTCGGATTCCACTGTATGGGGCTGCTTCTTGAACTGTACTTCCTTGGTAAGGATTGCTGGCCTGAGTTCTTCCTGTATTAATTAACAGAATCGTGATTAAGAGTTTGTAGGAGAAGGCGTTTGAGACCTCCCAATCACGAGTCTTCCTCTCGGTAAATACCTCTCGGAGGGGAAGGTCGAGGGCGGCCGAGAGAAGCAATGTTGCAGTTTGCTCGTCTGCCGTCGATCACAGGGTTTGGATTGGAACAGGCCCTTCGTGCAGATTCTGGATCACGGAAGGTGACCTATTCGAAGACGAAGGACGATGAGAAACGAAGGAATCAACTAAAAAAAGAAGAAGAAGAAGAAGATTCAATCTTGATTTTGCTTACAAATCCATATCCTTTAGATTTCCCTGTATTTTTATCGGTGATAATAACAGCTTCGAGAATCTCTCCGAACTGCTCGAAATAGAGACGCATTTCTTCGGTCGGCGTCTCCCAAGCTAGCCCTCCGACGAAGACTTTGGTGTAGGTAGTGTCGCCGAACTGTGATCGGAAATGTGGGAAAGCCATGACTGAAAAATCATCAAAATCAAGAGAAAGGGCTTGTGTTTGTTGGATCATGCATGGAATGGAAACAACTGATGTTTTGCCGAATAATCTTATCAGTCGTTCATATAGTTGAAAAGAGAGGAGTTGCTAAGCTGTATCTTTTCTTCCACTTCATTTGCTTTGCTTTTCTGCTCCTCCCCAAGTGTACCTCCACCTCCATAATCCCTTTTTCACAGGGAAATGGATCATTGCAGAGAGGTAGAGGGAGAGAGAGACAGTTTATGCTGTTGTAAAGGTGGGTTCTTTAGGTTATAATGTTTGATAGAGAGAGAGAGAGAGATAGAGAGTACCCGACAGCTGCAAACTCTGATTTGCTGGCTAAGGGAGGGAAAGGGTGGGGTTGGTGGGTTTGTAATAGCGAATGACAGCTGCCTGAGTAATGCACTTGGAGGCTGTGTCCTCTCTGTCTAAACCATTAATATTCACACTATCTCCCTCCCTCTAATCTAATCATGCTTTTCCATTACTCTTAGACAATAGTGCATTAAAAAACTTGAAAATTTAAGCAGAAATGGACATATTTTAATGGTACATGTCACGCCCGAAAGGGGACCCGAGACAGAACGGGGAACGATCTGCCCAAAAAAAAACTAAATCGTCCAACCCTCACTTAAATCCAATAAATAGTAGCGGAAGACTTAAACATTCACGTTACATATTAGGCCCAAAAATAAAGGTCTAGAAGTGATAATAATGTAATCCAATTTAACAAAGTCTAAAATTTAGTGAAAATAACATAAAATATAACTAGGTTACAAACCTCACTAAAATATCTTTAATCAAAATAATTAAAATTGGGGAAACTCCAAATTTTCTCTTGAGATGGCAATGGGGAACTACTCTGATTATTTCCTGAAAAATGTAGTCATATTTGGGGTGAGTCGACAAAACTCAGTAGGGAATTATTTTATTTTCAACTTATATGTCATATGAATTTAACAGGCTTTTCAGTTAATTAAATTAACAGATTAACATATAAAGAGGTGCTGATGAGCAATAAATTGAATAACAAAAATTAACAAAAGCGATACTCAGGCGATTGCAAGCCAAAAAGACCTTAATCAGGTTTAGGGTTTTGCGCCCAGGGACACGACACACACAGCTGTCCCATTACTCTAGTTAATAATAAAATAAAGAAACGTAAAATAAATGTAAATGAATTGAAAAGTAAAAGTGACATGCTCGATTTAAATTTAATATTTACATTTTAGGAATTAAGGTACGTTAAATATAAAATAACCCCTACCTCGAAATGTAGCCTAACGATAACAAGCCCAATTAGATAGCCCAACAGCCGAAAAATCTCAGAATGCCTAAGTGTTGAAACCTAGTCACAGTAAAAAAATTAGGATTTAATTTTAAACCCGATATGTAAACTTCTAGGTGTACAATTTTAACCCAAATAAGGAATCCAATCTATTTAATAAATTTTACAATATTCAAGAACAACCCATTAGTTGTTTGACTCAAAAGGAGGCTCAATACCATATGCCAAATATAGAGGTCCAACTATGGAGATCCAATCTAAAGGCCCAATCTTAAGGCCCAAAAGTTTGATCCAATTTAAAGTTTAATTTGGCCCAACAATAAATTTTGATTTGGCCCAATATATAACCCAAAATTTTCAATTTATATACGCAGCCCAACTATCTCATACATATTGTCTACATTGAACTGACCTAAAAAAGTTTTTGGACCAGTATACCACTTGAAACTGGACAGCAAAGTCCAGAGTACTCCTTGGCACTCCAATCATGGACAGAGTTGAAGTTCACTCTGTCCATGGCAAGACCTGGCATCGCCGCGTTCACAACTAAAATTTTTCAATGATGAACCATGGCATATGGTGATTACGGGTTTCCGATCAAAACCCTTTTTCTGAAAATTATGTTCCAAAATACCATCTTTGACGATAGAAAAATATCACAGTCGGCACTCGGCATAATGATTCTCTCGAATCACCAAAGGTTAGAGTAGAAACCTCTTTTCTATTTTCAAGATTAAATTCATAGCTCTAAACTTAATCCAACCGTTCCATTCATACCCCAGATTATCAAAACCAAAACATTCAGAGTATCGAAATCAAGTTAAACTAGACTTTAAAGCGCAAAGAATAAATCTTTTTTCTATCCAATTTCTCACCAGATCCGAATGCCCAAATAAAATCCAACTTTGACCTTTAAATAAATTACATTCATAAGAATCTGTTTTGCGAAGAAACCTAACAAAAATTGAAGAGGATTCGAACTTACTTGTCACAAAACGTTAAAGAATCCTTCTTTCCAAAGCCTTGATCAACCAGACAACCCCAAAAATTAAACCTTTTGGAAAAATCCACTCGTTAGGATTTGTTTTGGAAAGAACAGAATGGAAGGGGAAAAAATGCAAACTTGAACTCACCTATCGTAAAAATCGAATAGTGGGTTGTTGGAAAAACTTAGTCCTTTATCCAACCTCTCTAGAAAAATTGCCACAACTGTGCTACTCCTCAATCTTAGAGAAAGCATTTTCCTTTAGCACGATATACAGAAGAGAAAACAATTTCATGGGTTGAGAATAACTTATCCCCACACGGCCGATCTGCAACCCGTGGGAACTGAGCTCCGCTGGATGACGCAAAGAGGAAATAAAAATGGAGGGGGAAGTTGGAAATTTGAATATGAGTAAGTGGGGATGATCTTCTCTCCCACTAGTTGCTGAAATAGGGGAGAACTCCCCCCTCAATCTCGCCAGAAGCGAAACAACTCCCCTGAAATGAGGAGTTTAAATTTTTTTTTTTTTTTCCATTTGAACTGGGCCAAAAAGCCCAGTTGTTACAGTACATGATATAACTAAATGCCTGTAATCTTGTTCTCATAAGATAAATCCTTAATTAAAATTTGAAAAGTGAGTTCCTCCTTCGATTACCTTCATCTTCTCCATGAAATACAGTATAGAGATAGAAGGACTGTATTATGCCATTTACTAACTGAAAATAACTATAATAACTAGAGAGCAGTGATGCTTTAAATGGCAACCAGCCCCCAATCCAACTGTTGCGTTCTTAGTAATAATTTAATATTATTAAAAAATTTCATGCAGATAATCCACGTGCCCACACGTTCCCCGACTAAGCTCTAGTCATGAGCGGCCAGGAGTAATTAGTCATTCCAGTGTAAGGTGATCAATTAATTTATTACCTAAAAAGTAATGTCTCGAGCTTTCTTAAGTTTTTTTAAATCATTCATTCTGTGTTGTAACCACCATTTTTAATTCTTAAGAAGGGACAAATTGATTAGTTATTATTTTATTTAATGATGGCAGTCACTATTACTTTAGAAGAATATCTCTTTTGTTATTGTGCACAGAGGGAATGATATTCGCTTCAAAATTTTCTTCGCCGTATTTTATGTGATTCCAGTCTTACATCAGCATTAAATTTCTCGTTCTTTCTGCTGATTCAAAAAATTAGTTATTGACTTTGTCATTAATCTTTAAATTAGTTTCCTATTTTTTTATAGTTTTAGTTAGTCAAATGTTCAAATATAGTGCCGCTAAACTCTATTTATCATGAAGTATTTTCAGCTATAATCTGTTAGTTGTAATCCTTTAAAAAAGGGTGTCTATAGTCATCTTTTAATAATTGAGTTGAATAAAAACATCAGTTGTATAAGTCTCTGTTTTTTGTTATCTCTTTCTACAGTTGCAACAATTTCTTTGTTCTGGTTCTTAATATTCCCAACATTTTGTGGTATCAGAGCATAGTTTGTTTGTAACTGCGCGTGCAAAAGTCATGGCAACCAATGAGAATGTAGCAAATATTTCTCAACCAGCAATTCTTGTCTTTATAAGTTAAAGTTATGAGTTTTGGAGTATCAAGATGAAGACATTATTCAAGTCATAATATTTATGGGACTTGGTTGAAAATAGGTATCCTGAACTAGATGAAGAGGCCAGGATGAGAGAAAATTGAAAGAATGACTCAAAAGCATTGTTCTTCATTCAACAATCTCTTCATGAGTCATTTTTCTCTAAAATTGCAGCAACAAATACAGTCAAAGAAGCTTGAACGACTTTGCAGACATCATTTCAAGGCTCTTCAAAAGTAATCATGGTGAAACTTTAGTCCCTTTGTTGGGAGCTTGAAACCCTACAAATGAAGAATGGAGAATTAGTGCAAGATCTCATGACTAGAGTAGTTGATATCGTTAATCAGATGCGGTCCTATGAAGAGGAAGTGTCTTATCAAATTATTGCAAAGGTTCTACGAAGTTTGACTCTGAAGTTTGATCATGTTGTTGCAACTATTGAAGAATCTAAAAACCTAGCCACATACTCCTTTGATGAATTAATGGGATCTTTGCAATCCCACGAGTCGAGATTGATTAGATCGGAAGAAAATCATGAAGAGAAGGCCTTTCATGTGAAAGGGGAGGCATCAATTCCGAAAAGTGAGCAAAAGGAGCCAAGTAATAGAGGACGTGGCAAAGGTGGATTTTGTGGCAGAGGTGGTTATAGCAGAGGATGAGGTGACGTGCAACACAACGAAAGACCAAATGAAAATGATAGAAACAGCAAGAGGAATGTACAATGTTACTTCTGTAATTGATTTGGGCATGTAAAAGCTGATTGTTGGAAGAGGGAAAAGCAAGCCAATTATATAGAACAAGAGGATGAGGAGCTTAAGCTATTTATGGCTTATCATGAAGATGCAAATACCTCAAAAAATATTTTTTTCCTAGTCAGCGATTGCTCTAATCACATGAAGGGAATAAAATCATTGTTTAAAGACCTTCATGAGTCCTACAAACAGAAAGTGAGGCTTGGAGATGACAAGTAAATGCAAATGGAAGGTAAAGGGACTGTTGTAGTGAACAACAGTTATGGTGTAGCGGCCCCTTTTTTCTTTACTTAAAAACGTGTATTTTCATTTCATAAAACGTGGCGTAGCAGAAGACTTTTCATAAATAAAACATTTGAGAATAAAATGTGACTCATAAAATTGTTTTCAATAAATCTTTAAACTTTACAAAACATGGCATGAATTCAAAACCCTTTTACATTTCATTTTTCTCTTTCCGTTTAGCTTAGCAAGCCACAAGACCCACAACGCGCAAATCCTCCCTTAGCTGCTCCTATTCTTGTTACCATGCTTATACATCACAACTCATAATTTATAAGTCTAATGCTTAGTAAGATATGACATGCAATATGATCCATGCAATGCACTTTTGATAAAAAACTAGTTTTCGTATAAATTCCTTTCTTCATTTTCTATGTCCCGACATCAATTGAAGATTCATTAATCGCTATGCACATCAATGCAAAACTTCTCTTGATAAAAGGCTCGACATCAATCGAACCGTCTGTTAGCTATTGTGCACATCAATGCACAATGACCCATCACCTCCTGTATAAGCAGTTTCGGCATCGACCGAAAGCTTTGCTAACGATTGTATACATAAATGCACAACGATCCATTCCGACATCAATCGAAACTCACTAGCGGTCATGCACATCAATGCTTCACGGCCTCATCAATTGTTGGTCGGTCTGTCTCGACATCAATCAAGAACAAACTAACAAATTCAAGCTTATCTTTTCATTACCTTTATCATTCATCATTCTTATTCTTGTTAGGATTGTTGTCCGCTTATAGAGGTGAATTAGGCGAACTAATCTTTTTCGTACGATTTTTAGTTCTCTAACCCTAAGTGATTTATAGATAATAAAGCATACAAATAATCACAATAATAAGAGAAATAGGGAAAGAGTTGTGCAAACAGTGTTGTTCAAGCGGTTCGGCAACCCCAACCTACATCCGAGCTCCAAGCTTTCCACTTGGAGATCTCTAATCTCCCAATCTCCCCGATTGGCGATGTTTGACTTCACGGGTGTCAAGCAAACCATTACAATTGACTCTTCACAGGGCGTCACCCTTTACTTGACTAATTCACAGGGCGTCACCCTTCACTTGACTAATTTGTAGGGCGTCACCCTTTTTGTTTGAGTACAAATCATAGAATGAAAGTTACAAACAAAATCCTAACTCTCCCAAATGCAAATCTCAAGTTTAGAAGCTTGGAGAGTTAGGTTACATGCTCAATAAATGATTTGAAATTGAGTATAAAAATTGGCAGGGTTTCGTCTCAATTCCTGGTTTGTTACTTTGAGCCTCGGAGTGTCTTATATTTATAGACACTGAGAAATCGGTCAACCATTTTCTTTTTGGTCGACCATTTTCGTTTTGGTCGACTGCATCCGGCTGTTGGATATGACCATTGTAATTTTGGTCACCCAATTTCTGCGCGAGTCTGCCAAATTGGTCAACCGGCTATTCGACCGTTTCTTCCCTTCTCTGAGATTTTGATCAATCACTGAATTGCTTGCTCCACTGCTTCGTTGACCGCAAATTTGAGAGGCAATCTATCTTTAAAATCAGTCGACTAAATCTTCGCTACTCGACCGCAAAACCTGAGAGCAATTTGTTTTGCTTGCGGTCAATCAACTGATCGACCAGGTCCTTCGTTTGGGCAATTTTTGGTCGACCTTCTATGTAGTTTACTTGACTTCTTGCCTTCTATTTGCTATCCTTGATATTTCTAAGTCCCAATTTGATATCTATTTACTACATGGACTTAGATAGACATGTTAGCATAACTTAATACTCGTATTGAGGGTATTTCTAATGAATATAAATATAAATATAATGATTAAACGTTTAAACACAAACAATTAATAAACAACTTATAATTACAATTAAACCATTCATCATCAAAACAAAGTCTAATAGGCTAACAATTCTTTCATGAAATACGTATGCATGGAAAATCCATTTTCGTAATGTTTTTGGAAAACCATGATGCATGAGCATGATTACACACAACTTAATAAAATATAGCATATTATCAATATATCCTCAAACATCAACATGATCATTTAACTTAACATCTATAAAATATAAATATCAAAGCATCAAACAACATATCCTCGAGCGTCAACCTAAATATTGTTAAGCTTAATTGTTTTAATGATGAATGTATTGAGTGAAATAATAAGTTGTCTATTGATATTGTGCTTAATTGTATATTCATTGGAAATACCTTCAATACGGGTATTAAAGTGTGCTAACATATTTATCTAAGTCCATATAGTGAATAGGTATCAATTTGGGACTTAGGCAAATAAAGGATGGCAAATGGGAGGAGTTGAGGTCGAGTAGAACCGGAAAAGGTCGCCCAAAACCATTATGATTCGTATACTTTGTATATTGGGAGTGAATTAAAATAAATAACTGAGAATGTTAACATCAATACAATGAAATCCATTTCTATAGATTCTCTTGTTTGTTAGGTCAAAGATCAAATAATTAGCGCGCAATTCATAATCGTTATGAATTAATTATTCAATAAAAAACTAATGGTAGTAAAGGATAAAGACACAATATGAGAGGTTAACAGATTATAAACCTAGCTCTATTGCGAATCAAAATGAAGGGTTAATACATATGTAATGACTATATCAATGGACATTACTTAGAGTAATATACTATATAGTTTTTGAGAGTGCAACTCTAAGTATTTAGTGGAATTACTTTAGAGTTAATAATTATGTTAATTAATATAAATAATTTATATTAATTAACAAAATATTATTGGAGCTTAAAACTATAGGTCCATCGGTCCTTTCGTCACATTCTATCATTATTCGAATGATAGAAAAATAAACAAAAAAGATTAAATAATTAATTATGAATTAATTATTTAATACACTCAATAATAAGTTTATTATTTTTCATTAGATGAAATAATTGGAGTATTGATTATTCAATTAATTAAGACAAAATGACAAAAGTTGTCATAGTTAATATGTTTGTTATATTTAATTAAATGAAATAATTGAATTATTGATTATTTAATTAATTAACAAATATAAAGTAAATTTTGAAAATAGTTTTTAAAATGGATTTTGTCAAATTTCAGTTAATGTCAAATTTGAGTTGATGTCAAATTTGAGTTAATGTCAAATTTGAGTTAATGTCATAGTGCCAAGTGTTAAGTTATGGTGACAAGACCTTTTGTTTTCCATAACATTTTTGTTATAAATGTATTATAACTTAAATGAGAGATTAATAAGTTAATGTCACAGTGCCAAGTGTTGAGCTATGGTGACAATACCTTTTGTTTTGCATAACATTTTTGTTATAAATGTATTATAACTTAAATGAGAGATTAATATTTGTAGGGGTTTTCTCTAAATGTCATAATGACCATTATGGAGTTGTTCCACTATAAATAGAGGTTCAAACTCATTAGCATGAGAGGTTGAAGTTTTTTAGATTAAGGAATCCATTTTAAGAGCAAAATTTGTGTCTTTCGTGTTGGTTTTAAAAAAGTGTTTTCTAAATCCAAAATAGATCGTCTCATGTGTTGAGAATACGATCTATCATAAATTGAGTGTGATCTTGTTGCATTCATCACGCCCACACATACTTATTCAAAGTGAGAAGGATTAACGAAGAATATCAAAAGTTGATTTTGTACCTGTGTGAAGTAAGCTAAAAAGGTAATATTTTTAATCTTTTCGATTAGATCTAAATAAAGATTTTAAATACATATTATTATTAATATATTATAACAATGATCCGTTTTATGTTCGTGTTAAAATTGTTTTTTATGATACATAGGTTACGCACGTTACCGTTGTTATAAACATCGGTAATCCATGAGGGAATCTAAAAAACCAACAAATAGAGTCCAAGTCTCCAAATTGATAGAACAACTAGAACTTGCAATCGGCCATTCTTCTAAACCCGAACACCAAAATTATAACAACTGGAACTCAACTTGCATACAAGATTTGGACCCCAAAATTACAGGTCAAGTAGACAATAATCAATATATAAGCCCCTTCAAATATCACCTTCAAAAGCCACGCACACACGGAGTTGTGCGTGAGAAAATTTGAAGCTCGGATCTAGGGTTTGTAGAAAAACAAATTTGTGGCAACAATATTTCTCCTTGTATAACTTCAATATTCAGAATCCAAATCACGAAATAACTCCACCAATATCACATAAACAGAACATCAACTAACAGGGAGTCAAATTACAGGGCACCTTTTTCTATAGAAACAAGAAGAACAAGAACACCAAATTGGTCTACATATCCCTCACTCTCTCAAAGGGGCGACTAGTTCGGATTCTTCCAAGAAACACCACTCTAATTTGGCTTTGCCGTGGTCTTCTACCTCCACGCCACAAGGAAAACCTCAAGAAGAAGCTGCTGGAAGAGATAGTATGAGTCCTCTCCTCCTAGACCACGCAAGAACAACGGAGAAGACTTGAAATGGTGTAGGAACGTTGAAGCACCTCGGACCACCGTGAAGAATAGAGAGGAAATCTCTAAACAAGATTCAATATCAAAATTAGGGTTTCAAAAGTGAGTTTATAATTTCATTAGAGAGGACTAAATACCACTCTAATGAACATTATAATAAAATTACATAATTACCCTTGAGTTCTAAAAAATTGGGCATGAGGGCTCGGTTTACATGCAAACCGAGCACCTCAATTCATAAGACAACTAAATGATCTAAGAAGCATCAAAATAAATCCCAACCAGCAGACAATAATCCAAAACATCTAAAGTAATAAGTTAATGTGGAAATTTTAATATAACGCTCTTTAATCAACCTTGTTAACAGGACATATCTTCTTGAAAGGGCATCGACAACTTGATTAGTCTCACCCCTTTTATATTTGATGATATAAGGGTAACGTTCTAGGAACTCCACCCATTTTCCATGTCAACGATTTAGTTTTCCTTGGCTCTGGATATGTTTAAGGGCTTGATGATCCGAATGTATGATGAATGTAAATGGTCTGAAATTATTAAATCAGAAGGAAATGGTTTTTGGGTTACCTAAAATTGATTCTTTGGGTGTATGTGAAGGCTGCATATTTGGAAAACAATGTAAAAAACCATTTTATCTGGGGAAGTCTAGAAGAGCTGTTAGCCTAGATGTGTTAGGTATATTTATATTTTAATGATGAGTAATTTAATTAAAGTGTAAAAGTTGTTTATTCATTGAATTAATAATTATCTTTTTTTATGTTTAAATTGGAAATACCCTTGATCAAGGGTATTGGGATTGTTTAATATGTTCTTCTAAGTCTATGCAGTGATATGGAAGATTTGTATGACTTAGAGGATGCGTCTCGTGCAAGATTGAAGTGTCAAGTACACACGCGGACGCGGACTGACAATGTGCGGATGGTAAGGAGGCGTCCTCAAGAAGAGAATTCTGCGTCCCCAGTGCAAACTGTGTTGCAGCGGATGCCGCAGATGCCACGGACGCCATTTCAAGTCGTCCGATTTGAATCTGCCATTTTGAAGATTCATGCGGACGAGTCACACGGACGAGGCGGACGCAATTTTGCGTCCGCATCCCTTCAGCGAAGCGGACGGGAGTAGAAGCCGACTACATGGTCACGGACGCCACGGACGCCAATCCGTGACGTCCTATATGAATCTGTCTTTCAGATCTCGTCCTGGACGATTCACGCGAACGATGCGGATGCCAGATTTTGCGTCTGATTTGCCTCTGTCCATTTTGGTGATCAATGCGGACGATTCATGCGGACGGTGTGGACGGGAGAATGGCGTCAGAATTCTTGAATGGCTAATTAAAAGAGGAGGTGTTTGTGTCGCAACACGAAGGGTTCGTTGTTGTAGGCAAAGAAGATCATGTATATCAATTGAGAAATGCTCTCTACGGGTTGAACCAAGCTCCCCGGGCATGGTACAACATAATAGACTCATATTTCGGTGAGAATAGATTTGAAAGAAGTTGGAATGAACTCACTCTTTATCTAAAGAAGCAAGGTAAAAATGAAATTCTCATTGTTTGCCTGGATGTGGATGATATGATTTATATGGGTTCTTCTTCTTCACTCATTAATGAATTCAAAATCTGTATGAAGAAAAATTTGAAATGTCCGATTTAGGCATGTTGCATTATGTTCTTAGGTTGGAAGTGAAGCAGGTTGAAGATTGAATTTTTCTGTCACAAAAGAAGTATGCCACTGATTTGTTAAAAAGATTTACAATGTCAAATTGCAAAGTTGCATCAATGCCTATGAATTCAAATGAGAAATTACAAGTTGATAATGACACCAAACCAGCAAAGGCGAAATATTTTAGAAGTTTAGTCAGAGGATTGATTTATTTAACTCATACACTACCAGATATAGCTTTTGCAGTTGTGGTTGTTTCTAGATTTATACATTGTCCATCAAAGCATCACCTTGGAGCTGCCAAAAGAGTGTTGCGATATATCGTAGGTACAACTAATCTTGGTTTATGGTTTGGTCATGCTTCATATTTAGAATTAAGCAGCTTCAGCGATAGCGATTGGGCTGGATGTTTAAAGGAAAGAAGAAGCACTTCGGGTTACTATTTTAATCTCGGAACAACTACCATATGCTGGAGTTCAAAGAAGCAATAACAACAGCTTTGACAACATCGGAAGCTGAATATGTTGTTGTAACTTCATCAGCATGTCAAGCAATTTGGTTGAGAAGAATTCTAGCTGACATTAATCAAGACCAAAAGAAATCAACAACAATCTATTGTGACAACAAAGCATGAATTGCAATCGTAAAAAATCCAGCTTATCACGCAAGGATGAAGCATATTGACGTTCAAGTTCACTTTACTAGAGAGGTCGTGTCAAATGAATCGATTATCTTGAAGTATGTCAACACAAATGAACAAGTGGCTGATATTTTAATAAAATCGCTCTCTCGAGACAAACATGTCTATTTCATAAGCAAACTCGAACTGTGCACTTTTGAATCAAGGGGGAGTGTTGAAAGCTTATTCAAAAAACTAGCTATTGACTCTGTCATTAATCTTTAAATTAGTTTCCTATTTTCATGGTTTTAGTTAGTCAAATATAGTGCCACTAAACTCTGTTTATCGTGGAGTATTTTCAGCTATAGTTTGTTAGTTGTAATCCTTTAAAAAAGGGTGTCTATGGTCTTCTTTTAATAATTAAGTTGAATAAAAACATCAGTTGTGTAAGTCTAAGTTTTTGGCTCTCTCTTTCTACAGCTACAACAATTTATTTGTTATGGTTCTTAATATTCCCAACTCTTTCACCTCTAAGTCTTGTGTGATATAGGTTAAAATTTTCTAAGGAAAACTTAAAACTTAAACACGTTTTTATTTAGATCTCAGTTTTGGGCAATAGAACTTTGGATCGGTGTGATTGAATGCGAAGTTACATAAAGATCGAAAAAGGTATTACAATTTTGAATGATCACCATATATTCTTAACGGTTTTTCGAGTTTAGAAGGAATCATATTTAATTATGTTTAGAAATTGCATTTATATTGAAAAGTTTCAAAATTGATAGATGATAAGATTGATTTAAGCATGAAAACGAATTAGAATATGTTTTGGTATGTTTTTTGGATCGACACTTGGACGAAATTTTTGGGGTTTCAAGGCAGTTCCTCTATGCAACAGTCGACCAAGAAAGCAAGATCGGTTGACCTTTAAAGCGAGAGTCAAGGATCAATCTGTCGATGGTCGAGGACCTGGGCGGCAATTTATTTGAGCATGTACATTTATTTTATTAATCATATTGATTGTGTGAACTAAGTTTGATCGACCAAAGTGAGAGTCATGTTTTATTTACACATATTCAATCATTGAATGATGTGTTTGTTTGTTGTTAACTAGAGTAATGATTCAACTGTATGTGTTGTGTATTTAAGAACAAAAATCTAAACTTGATCAGGGTCGTTTGTGGCTTTTGCGATCGCAGAGTATCACTGTTATTATTATTTATGCTTATCGCATGTTATGTATGGAGTCTGTGAGTAACTCAATTTTCACTGAAATTTTCATATTATTCAGTGGAGATTTATTTTAAGTATGTTCTACATTATAATGGAATGTTTTAAAACTTGACTAACTGATTGTTCCCTTTTTAGTTTTTACAAAAATGTTTTATACTTATCATTTTCACTTACTTTTAAGCTAAATGTAGAATTCTATTACTATTGAGTTTAGTAGACTCACTCCAAAGAACTCCTCCCTTTAAGGTCTTAGTCAGGGAGATCATTAGTTGCCGCACAGGAGTAGACTCGACGATTTACTTTTTTAGTTTTATTATTTTTTCTTCGAGAGATTATTTTTTTGTGAAGTTAAATTTTGTTCGATATTAACTCAATTAAATTTTTTATTATATTTTTATTCATAACATAATTATTTTAGATGTATATTATTACTTTATTTTGATATTACTATTAAAACTTCCATTTACCCAAATTATTTTAGACCTTAAATTTTGTTTTTATTTAAGATTTATGGTGCTATTTGAAATATTTAAAGTTAAGTGGCAAATAGTTCAACTCATTTTTAGGTCGATTTGTTCTTCATTTAATCTCGAGATCTCTGTGGACTATGACAATGTCAATATAAATATGTGATCTAATCATCAATATTTGGGTCATTCTTCATTATCGTAATTCAAAGATTTGGAAATTTGATAATCCAATATTAATTTATGTTGATATTAGCCTAACTCTAATTTTATGAGGTCAGTGAAGTGCAGGCTTCCACGTGGGCTCTTTTTCAGAAATTTCAGTACAATTAGCTGGATTTCCATTTCTCCCTTGATTTAAATACCCATGAGTGTGCGTATTGATGTGGTGGGTTAAGCCACATGACGGGCTATGGCTGGCTCCACCAGCCAGCACCAACGCCACCAACACCAACCAATGGCTCTTAAAAGCTGTAAATCCCAGAGAAGACAGGCAGTGGCAGTGGCAGTGGCAGTGTCAGAATTCTCTCTCTCTCTCTCTCTTCCAATGGTTTCCGCCATTATTCTTCCTTCCTCGGACTCAACCATGGGTTCAGCCCATGGGCTTGACTAATATTTGTATTACACTAACTAATACCATTTTTTTGATTTAATGATAGGTTAGCTCTGTAATTTTACACTTTAATTTTATAATTATATATTTTTCAATAATTAAAATAAAATATTAATTACACTAATTAATAAACTCTAATATAAAAAGTTATAGATCAACTTATAGTTAGGGGAGAAATCTCCCCAAAAGAAAGTTTGCTTTGAATGGGGCTCACAGTTTGGGCCAAGCTGCTTTGATGGACTTCAACTCTTAAACCCTAAATTGGCTGAGATTATTTAACTCACTACGATGAAAAATGAGTGACTAAATATTATTTGGTAAATTTTTAAAATATATTTGAGTTAATTAATTAAACACATTTAGAAGCATATGGATGGATAATATGGAGCCGAGGGAGACAAAAGGGATTGCTGGGGCATTGTTTAAGGTATTGGACATGGATAAATAATATTTAAATAAAAAATAAAAGAAAATAACCAGAATCTCTTGCAGATGAGGTGATAGAATTTAATTGAATAATTTATCTTATGGTTAAAAGTAACCACTACGTTGTTTAAATTAGAACTTACTTTAATCAGGATTATTCTAATGAAAAAGGTTATTAAGAAAGCTAAATGCTCTAAATAATTAAGTGGATTGGATGCAGTATGAAGTGATTAAAATTGAAGGAACGTTACGTGCCACCTTTTGTGGGCATGTGCAAAAAATGATAAAAGAGATGGAGAATGAACGGTGATGAGCGCAATTGAATAATCAGAATTGACACGTGTCATACGTAGGATGAGTTGGAAGGAATGAAATTGGCCTTCTGATCTAAACACATCACATGCATTGGGAATGATGGGTGGTGTTGACTCTTGCAACACCGACAAACCTTTCGAGAGTGGCCATATTATGTTAGTGGAATTATTATATTAAAAAAAAAAAAAAAAGGTTTAAAATCACTTTTTTATTTATTAATAAACTTAAATTTTAAGTTAAAACCCCTTTTTAAGGGCTAATAATATATTGCTAAATAGTCTCTCCCATGAAATTTGACAGTCACATAAATGCAATGTACCCTATTCTTTCTACACCATATTATATTTTATTTTTAAAATTTATCCAATATGCGTTATTCTATGCAGGAAGAATAACTTTATTACGTGTTTTTTACTATTTTAGCAATGTGAGATTGTGCACCTTTATTTTTATGGGTCAGATCCATATTTAATTCATTTTTACTTTCACAAACGGAATACTACAAGATTTCATATTTATGGCCAAGTTATGGGGCAAATAATGATGTAATTATTACCTAATTTATCAAGAAAATTATTATGATTTGATTTGGTTAGTTGTTTTTAGATTATTTTTTTTTCTCTCTCTCTCACTCTATTTGCTTGGGCTTAATTCGTGATTAAGTAATTTTTTAGTTAAATTGTCAAAAAAATATCTAACTTGAACATGAAGCTCTTACGTCTGTCTTTTTATGTACAGAAATGAAGACAAAGAAAACAAGCTCTCAGACAGAAACCAGTTGAATTGCGATCTTGTGGGGACTGTATTAATTAAACTCCATTAATCATTCACCATAATAATTTACGTAGTCAACAAAGATCCAGTGAGAACGCAATGGTCAACCAAATCATCCTAATAAGACACGAAAGAACAATAAATTAATTGCCCATTAAACATGTTTAACAGCCTGGCCAAAGATCCACTGGTTTTTTCACTCTCTCCTAATCGCGACACAGTTGTCTTAAAATGAGGTGGATTTGGATGGTTGGGTAAGACGACACTCACAAACAATGGACCAAAATTATCATGGGCACTTAGATTGTCCTTGTTATTTTATTATGAAATTGTACTCACTGCTCAATTATGGGTCTTGTCTCTGTTACGAGCAAGTAGAATCAAAATGACGTCAGATAAATACTCGATTTTACTAATTAAATGCAAGCTCAAAAAAAACACACAAGCCTCAGAAATTGAAGTCTCGTCGTGCAGGCGCAGCAAGAGGGTGGTGGACTGGAGAGGTGACTACGTCGGACAAATCACACGTCAGCATTTAGGTCCCCCGACAGATAAACGCGTGGAAGTGGGGCCAAAGTTGACTCACAAATCGCAACCCCCTCTCCCGCTTTTGTTTTTTTTTAATAGAATGTACTGTGGAAAAAGAATTTAGATGGCCTAAGGACATTGAACTTGAGGTTTCTTTAAACATGAAAAGCATGGTACCTCTGTGAATCCAGTATCCTCCCATGTCACGATGCAGTGGAGAAGGGGGTGAACAGAGATGGCGTGTGAAAGTTATGAAAAGGAGGAGGGGGGAGGTGATGCAAGTGGGAAAGGGTAAGTGGGAAAAGAAAGAGACATTCAAGCTTCCTTGCTGCCATTATTGTAGTCCATTTTCCGACTTGTCTTTTTCCGGTGACCGAGCCTCTATTCAACTAGTTCACTTCCATCTCTCTGCATTTATTTGCTCTCTCTCTCTCTCCAGATTTATCCACCTTTCTCGCAAGTTTCCATTGAAGAGGGATGACTTGACCTATAATTAGTCCGATGTTTTATCTATTTTAATGAAAGTTATTCAAGTCGTTACTCTGCAAGTTAATAATCAACTTAGAAATAGACGGTGAGACTGTCATTATTGCAATACCTGTGGAATTTAATGTTGTGTTGATTGAAAATGAAGAGAATTAAAGCAAAGAAATGAGTCATTAAGCATAGACTGGTGATAGAAAACGACACATTAACTGGGGCTGTAACCCATGATTATATAACTGTGTTGGAGGGTAATCTGTTCACTGCTTGGGGTTGAACTGTAGTATATCAAATTATATAAATTCAAAATTGGATGCTTTCACGAGGGTGGTTGCGGTGATTGGATCTGTGCCAGATTTCCCACTCTCTTTTCTCTCTCTTCCTCTCACTCTTGAGTCTAAGATACTACTAAGCACTCAGCAGCGCAGTTTGCGAGGGGAAGGTTGTTGCTGAGGGAGAATACAAACGGAGATGGAGCTAATGGCGTAACGAGTTGCTCATAAATTCGAGCTGAATTTCTGGGATTTCTGGGTCTCTTCCTCTTACCCTCTTATTCTTAACTCTGCCGCTTCGCCTTCTGTATTCGAGGTATTGATTTCATTTGGTTCGCTTGTACTCCGGCTTCGCCATTTCAATCTGTGGTGTGAGTTCCAATTGATCTTTTATTTTGTTCCGAATTTTTGTTTTCTGCGAATGGTTCTTCAAGAGAAAATAATTTTGCTTTTGTTTCTGTTTCCTACGTCTTGGGACTTGAATGTGGTTCATAGAGTTTCTTTTGGTAGAATTATACATTACTGTCTTGCTTGGCACTTGTTCTTCTGCAGTTTTCATTTGAATTGCCATTTCTATCTCTTTATACAGATTTATCCATTTCGATTCAAAAACATTTTTTCTTTTACTGTAAAGAATTGGCCCATCACTTTTAGTGGTTTGTCGTCGCTGTCTCAGTCAATAATTGTGAATTGAGGATGATGAGCTTATCGGCTGTTATCCATACTCTTGTTCAGCATTTTAGCTGTAGTGTGTGAGAGACCGTAGAAATTTTAAGGACTTTTTTTTAAAGAGTACTGTTCTTTAATCATATTGAGCTAGGGAACAAGATGTGGAGTGGGATTTTTTATAAGAGGTCCGTGTGTTTTTGTTATTTAAAGTCCAATATTGATTGAAGAACTTCCATCTTGGTGTTTTTCAGGATAGAGAATGTCCCGATCTATATACAGAGGTCTATCTGGAGTAAAAATCTATGGAAGCAATGACGATTTATGGGACTCCCAGATGAAAGATAAAGCTGAAAAGGAAGATGTGGATAGAAGATGCTCTTCAAATCAAAGTAATTCAGCCCTGAAAGTTCCATTTCGGTTGCTTTACGCAGATAATTCTCCTTCCAAATATAATGGCTCTGAAAATGGCTTTCCATCTGATCCTTCCATTTTTGGAAACCCAAGAAGCCGGAACAAAATAATTCTGCAACTTCTGAAGTTCAGTTTACCTTTAATAATAATTCTTGCTCTTGCCGGTTCTCTTTGGTGGACAATGTCCATTTCGGCCTCGTCTAGAGTTTACATATTCCGTGGCTATAGGCGACTTCAAGAGCAGCTTGTTACCGACTTTTGGGATATTGGAGAGATTTCTCTTGGTTCTTCCAGGTTAACAGAATTGGAATTCTGTTCTGAGGAGTTTGAAAACCACGTACCATGCTTCAATTCTTCAGAAAATTTAGCTTTGGACAATTCAGGGGGTGACAATTACGATAGGGATTGTGGGTTTGGGTCAAGGCAAGATTGCATTGTTCTTCCTCCTGTGAAATACAAAATTCCCCTTAGATGGCCCACTGGAAGAGATGTCATCTGGTTTTCAAATGTTAAAATATCTGCAAAGGAGGTACTTTCCTCTGGAAGCTTGACTAAGAGGTTAGCTGAGATTACCGGCACAAATTTATCGTCTGCAGTATATCTCATTTTTATATTTCATTAATTTTTTTATTCTATAATCTGAAAGGATGATGATGTTAGAGGAAGAGCAAATTTCTTTCCGTTCAGCATCTCTTACGTTTGACGGTGTGGAAGATTATTCTCATCAAATTGCTGAAATGATCGGGCTGAGGAATGAATCTAACTTCATTCAAGCTGGTGTATGTTAGTAGCTTCTAATTCAACACACCCACACCCACACACACATTCATTCTATTACATATGTTGTGAACTCTTTTTTGACGTAGACGCAAGTTCTTACGATGCCTAAAGATTTCACCTTTTGATCACTAACAATGTTGAACCCTTGATTTTCTCAGATTAGAACTGTTTTGGATATAGGATGTGGTTATGGAAGCTTTGGAGCACATCTTTTTTCCAAACAACTCTTGACTATGTGCATAGCAAACTATGAGGCTTCAGGAAGTCAAGTACAACTGACTCTTGAAAGGGGTCTTCCTGCTATGATTGGTTCTTTTACGTCAAAACAGTTGCCGTATCCATCTTTGTCCTTTGATATGGTTCATTGTGCTCGATGTGGTGTTGATTGGGACGAAAAAGGTATTAGGAAAACTTAATCACAAATATGATGCTTTTCCGTCTCTCAAAATTTAATTTCATCGGTTAAGCATGTACAAGGAAGTTTTTGACTAATATTTGGATCTCAATGCGGATTTGTATCATTTGTCCATGATTATTAATTCTTTGAAGTATATTATGAGATAAAATGAGTGTTCAAATTTACTACTGATTAACTGGAGCTAAAAGAATTAAGAAAATTGTTGGTTGATACATTTAATGGGTGTTTGAATTTGTCGCTTTTAAAGTCGTCTCTAAATGATAATTTGCTCATTCTCTAAGGGTGATTGGTTTAACCACATTTCCTTGCATATATGGGCTAGTCAATGCAATTTATAGCAGCTTGAGCTTGTTTATGTGTATTGTTGAGTTTCAGCTTAATTCATATCATATTTTCTTGGTTTTATACAGATGGTAATTACTTGGTTGAAGTTGATAGAGTTCTAAAGCCAGGTGGCTATTTTGTCTGGACTTCACCGCTTACCAATGCTCAAGGTTCTCTTCAAAACAAAGGGAATGAGAAAAAATGGAACATCATTTGTGATTTTGTTGAATATCTCTGCTGGGAGATGTTATCACAACAAGACGAAACTATTGTTTGGAAAAAGACTAGTAAAAGCAATTGCTTTAGCAAACGGTATGGAACTCAAAAAAGTTATAAATTTTATTCCATAAATTTGAACCTGTTAGTAGGATTTATGTGTGTGTATGTAGCCTTTGGTTAACTTAACATAAAGTGGTTCTGATTTTGTATAGAACCATGATTGCAGGAAGCCCGACTCGAGTCCTCCTATATGCGGAAAAGGCCATGATGTTGAATCTCCTTACTATCGACCACTCCAAACCTGCATAGGTGGAAGAAAGAGCCCGAGATGGGTTCCAATAGAAGCTAGAAGAAGTTGGCCTTCTAGAGCTAACATGAACAAAAGTGAACTTGAGATATATGGTACCTTTTTGTTATTTTCATTTCTCATTGACAGGAAAAAATAGAGAAAATATAATTTACATATGCAAGATTCATTCATTTTCAGGTTTGCACAAAGAAGATTTTGATGAGGATTTGCTAAACTGGAAAATGGCTGTGCAAAATTACTGGTCTCTTTTGTCACCATTAATATTTTCAGATCATCCAAAAAGGCCAGGTGATGAAGATCCTTCCCCTCCCTACAACATGCTCCGAAATGTTCTGGACATGAATGCTCATTTTGGTGGTTTCAATTCTGCATTGTTGGAAGCTAGGAAGTCTGCATGGGTCATGAATGTGGTCCCTATAAATGGACCCAACCACCTTCCGTTGATCCTTGACAGGGGCTTTGTTGGTGTATTGCACAATTGGTAATTCCTCCTTCTTTGCTTTAAATTTCCTCTTTCGGGTTAGAATCTTAAACTTGTTTTGTCTTGAAGGATTGCTACGAAATTTCGGAAAAATAATCATCTAAATCAATTTGGTTACTGCTATTTCTTGGTGTGTTTAGTTCACTTTCATTAATTATCAATCCCCTTTAGGTGTGAGGCTTTCCCAACATACCCCAGGACTTATGATCTGGTGCATGCAGAAGGTCTGCTATCTCTTGAAACCAGTACAAAGCCAAGGTGCACCATGCTTGATATTTTTATAGAGATCGACCGGTTTCTTCGTCCAGAGGTAATAAATATTGCTATTGGTCATATCTTAAAAATGTCAAATTTGTAATTAGCTGATCAAATCCTTTAAGTCTTATCAGAGGTTGTGCTTTAGCATGTTTTGGGTTTAGCTTTTTTTAAATTCCAGATTTGGGAACTTTCTATCGAATGATCTCGAGGTGAAAAAAGAGGACTTGACATGTAGATCTTCAGACCAATAATTTAAGCCATGTCTTTTATTGGTCGGGTAAGCTCGGCCGTTTTTAGTAACCTTCTGATGAGGATGGTTATTGATGTAGACCTTAATTATCTCATGCTTATGTTTTAATGTGGCAAAATGGACAGGTGACTTTTTTTTTATTAAATTGCCACTCTCATATAATCTAATATCGAGGGTATTTTCAGGGTTGGATTATAATCCGGGATACAGCTCCTCTCGTTGAATCGGCAAGAGGGCTGACAGCACAGCTGAAATGGGATGCACGAGTTGTAGAGATCGAAAATAGCAATGAGGAGAAGCTCCTCATCTGCCAGAAGGCTTTGTTTAAGAGGCAAACCAGCTAGATCCAAAGTTTCCAGAGGAAGCCAGATCAGACCCACTTCAAAGGTTCTTTAATGTCATTCATAGACGACACGAGGCTCTAAATTATGGAAAAAAAGTAAGAATTTTGAACAGAAGAGAAATGAGAAAGCAAAGCAGGCGAGTAAACACACAGGACACTTGGTGGAACCAACCACAACGCCTATGGGAGCCGCAAGACTGTCATAGGAGCAATGTAATTATGGAATTAAGTATAGGATTAGATAAACATTTGCATGCGATGTTTGGTAATAATCAATCATACATACCCATGATTAAGATTGCCATGTTCATTACATTTTACATAAAAAAAAAAAAAGAACTCGATAAATCACAGTGCTTATCTGTGGTTATGCGAAGTAATAAATTACAGATATATTGTTTTTATTATGTTCTAAGCTCTGCATTTGGTGTTCATCTGAATGGATATAAAGTGAATCCTGAAAATGATTCAGAACGAAGGATTCTCATTTACTGCTGTTTTCTGAGCATCAATGGTCGTCTATCTGCTCAGATTCACATCTAGCTCAAGGGTTTTGTGGTAACGTACAAGTGCAAACTCAATTTCAGAAAATTAAAGATCCACTGAAGCCATTACGCGATTAATTGTAGACTCATAATTATAAAATATAATGCTTTTATATTTATCTCTTTGGAAATATAAATTATATCATCTTAATGTTACAGTAACATAAATCATGTTATCCAATGTTCTAACAAAACCGACCTTAGCTCAGTTGGTAGAGCGGAGGACTGTAGTGGGTTCATGCCTGATTGTAATCCTTAGGTCGCTGGTTCGAATCCGGCAGGTCGGATTTTGTTTCGTCCTTTTTTGTTTTTCTCTTTCGGTTTTTTGATATCAACGGTCTTCTTCTTTAGCGCCGGAATTCTCCATTCCCAGCAATTGGAACTGGAACGTCTATAAAAACAAACCCTAATCCACCACCTAATTTAATCCTCTCTCATCATCTACTTCAATGTCTTGGCGCCTTTTCTTCCTCTCCGCGCTCAAATCCTCTCATACCCTAACCATTTCCCCAATTCCGATCCGTGCTACTTCATCTTCGCTAACCCCACTTGATTCTAACTGTCGCAGATGCTTCCTCTTTCTTTTCGCTTCTCAATTCTCCACCTCCTTCCTTGTCACCAAAACCCCTAAAAAATTCAGGAAGAAGCGCAAGAAGAAGGAAAGCCCTAGGACCAAGTTTGTACAGTCTGAGCCCAATCTCATTTCTCATTTCGAGCAACTTGTGGAGCGGGACGCTATTTTTAGGTTCCTCGTCAAGTCCAAGGAATTCCTCTCCAAGCAGCCTGAACATGTTCTCTGCCTTGATGATGCTGGTAAGCTCCACCGTGAACTTGGCTTCCCTCGCGGTCGCAAAGTCAAGCGATCAATAGAGCGGCATCCCCTGATATTTGAGTTCTATCGGCATTCGGAAGGGAAAATGTGGTTTGGATACTCGGAGTTCATGGAGGAGTTATTGGATGAGGAGCGAGTGATTATGAATTCAATGGAGTTGGATAGGGTTAATAAGGTGCGGAAGTTGCTGATGATGTCTGCAAATAACCGGATTCCATTAAGCAAGATTCATCATTGTAGGTCATTGTTTGGAATTCCTGATGACTTTAGAGATAGAGTTGTGAAGTATCCAAATCATTTCAGGATTGTTGTGGAGGATAGTGGGAAGAGGATACTTGAACTAGTAAGTTGGGATCCGTTGCTGGCTGTGAGTCAGCTCGAGAGAGAATTTATGGTTGATGAAGATAAGGTTAAGAGGGCATTCAAGTTTCCAGTTAAGCATGGTAAGAATTTAAATTTGAATGAGGATGACATGAGAAAGCTCAATTTGTTAAATACGCTTCCTTTGGTATCACCTTATTCCGATGGGTCAAAGTTGGAACTTTGGACGTTGGAAGCTGAGAAGTATAGAGTTGGGATTTTGCATGAGTTCCTGAGCTTGACATTGGAGAAGAGGGCTTCTATACATCATATTGTTGAGTTTAAGGAGGAATTCAGTTTAACAAAACATACTTATGATATGCTTATGAAACAGCCAAGAACGTTTTATTTGGCGGGGACAGAAATGAACTGGGTTGTATTCTTGAAGGACGCATATGATGAAAATGGCGTTTTGATTGATAAAGATCCTCAGGTTGGTTTCAATGAGAAGCTGTTTAGATATGCGGAGAAGCAGAAAATGGGATAGCTCGTGGTGCTGACATAAATGTTTTATCAATGGACGGCTATATGCCTCCTAAAACTGGTTCAACTTTTTATTACTTCTAGATCTATTGAGGTTTGGATCAACGTATGAAAGGTTTTTGCATTTTATCCTTCTTCTAATGGACAGGTTATATCTCGTTTTTTGATAAATTATTTTAAAAAAATTGTCTTGAGTGTACATATCCATCAAGAAGTTGATATTGAACTTGAAATGTGAGTGCTTGTTTTGCATACATGTGTCTACACTCTATTCCTATATCTTAATATTGTGAATACTCTTTCTGTCCTGGATGTTGTCTGTAAATTTGGTCAAGTGATAAGGTCTGTTGGACTAGTATTTGTAATTGTATCGCTCACACTTACCTGCTAAAATGAGTGACACTGGAAGGAACCTGTCTTTGTCGAAGGCATAGATAAAATCTATACAAATATGGTGTTAGATACTAAGAATTTTTTTTGGCCAATTATTCATTCTTTTTCTTGTTTATCCTGGTTACAGAAGGCTAAAAAGCTGCTGATTGAATCCCCTGTTTCAAAGACTATTGCATATTTTCTTCCTAGATTATGAATCTATTTATTTATAATTAGGTGTTTTAAGTATGTTTTCTGTGATTGCTTTGGGGCTGACATATTCCCATATGAAAATCAGCCTCTATATGTGGACTACAACTTCTTCAAATTAATTGTCTAATTGTTAATTTCATTAGTGAAACATGCATATAGCAGTGTTTGTTTAATATAAATTAATCCTAGTTTCCATGTCCTGAATAACTTAAATAATAGTGAAATGCATGGTGATTTACTGTGGAAAAGCCAACCTATGGTCCCGGCCCCCGGGAATAATTTTAATGGATGAATTAGTAAATTCTGTGGTGGAGACTTCGGTTTACAATAGGCACTGAGAAGAACCCATTGTTTAAGTGACTTTGCATTAGAGTGAATGCCTTCAAATTGACAATTTCTGGTAATAATAATTGGGTTTATTTTGATTCTTGATACGAATAAGACTTAATTGCTGAATTATGATGAAACAAATTTCAACGTTCTATGCAACATAGTTCTCACATCCTTTTAATTAAACTGAGTTGAAGGATTACACCAAAACTCCAAACTAGTTTTATGAAGTTTAGCGATTTCTAGTTAGCATATATTTCTATAGACAGCAGAAACAGAACATTTAGAAAAGTGAAAGAAAAATCAACCAACCAACAAAAGTTACAATATATGTTTTCCAGGGAGAGTCTTCTGAGATAAAGAGGCAATGGCAGAAAAGGGAATCGTCAGCTAGACAAACGGCTCATGGGATGCTGAGGCTAAGGCAGGTGGTGTGCTCACGCTGAAGAGGTGATGACTCTGCCCTTTTGACTTGTGTTTGACCTTCTGTGCAACAATGGTATTACCTCTTTGCCCACTAGTTGAACATGATCCACCTTGGCTCACTTTTTTGGATGATTTTCTGCGAGAACTCCTACCAGCATTTCCTAGAGCAGCTTTGGCAACACCATTGGTTCGCACTTCTCGTGCTCTCTGCGATTTGGTTGGCTGCTTGTTCAAGTAGACTAAATTGGGAAGGAGTCCACACATTGACTTCTGCAACTGGTCATCACTAACATTGTTTTTGATTGGATTACCCAATATATTAAGACCTACCAATGAGTTGTAGTTTGCAACAAGCTGGCCTAAAGCTTTGGTTGTAGTAATTTTGTTGAAGCTCAGGTCTAAAACTGTAAGCTTCAGGAGTCTATGCAGCCCTTCAACATCACTAATCTTGTTTGCAGCGAGATAGAGCTCCTTGATCACAGTACAGTTTGACAATCCTAATGCAGGTGAACATTTGATCATTTAGAAACATCAGAATTGAATCCACTATCAAGAGGAGTTGCTGGGCAAATTGAAACTGAGTTTTTTTAAGAATATTACCATGTCCAATTCGAGATATGCGATTGTAACTCAGGTCAAGTATCCTCAGTCTGGTTAATTCTCTGAGCCCTTCAGTGGTATTGATCTTGTTCCTAGACAAGTTGAGGGTATGCAGACCTTTAGGTAATGATCCTGGCGGAATGTGAACTGCTCAAAGGAAAAACAAGTGACTTTGTATCAGTAAGCACTCTGAATTCCGTGACAATACTTTTTATATTTCGACCATACCTATTAAATTGCTTGATAAGTTGACAGATCGAAGACTTGAGAAGTGTGAGATTATGGGGATAGCCCTTAGACCAATTCCAGAGATATGAGCCACAGTTGATGAAGTGTTCAGAGACTGGACGACATTATTTGCGTACAAAATCTCTTCCGACTGATTGGTATCTGGACCAGGACGCCTACTCAAACGTGTTAGGCTTCTCTCTGGTGATCTTCCAATCTGAGGTGATGCTGGAGAGATGTTATCCTCATCGGTATTGTCATTGTCAACTGATAGGTGGGGTTTGGTTTGAAGATCTTTCACCCATTCATTTACTCTTTCTAAGGATGATGATTCTGTTGAAAAAGCAAACCATTGATTTTGGGGCCAAAAACCTGATACGCTGTTATGAAAACTGTTCCAGATCGGATCATTGCTTTTGTTCTTGTTCTGGCACGAGTCTTCAGTAAATGTACCAGGTGATCCTAACTTGTTTAATTCTGTACCGTGTTTTGGTTCTAGTGTATCTGAACAATACCCACCTTGCTGGTTGGAAGATACCTTCATGGGCGGTGGATGTGTTTCTGTAGTCTGTGTTTTATGCAGGTTTCTGTGGCTCCAAAGGAATAACTTCCACCACAATCTTCTACGTCTGGAAGGGAGAATTTGACTCGAAGAATGCTTTTTCAGCATTACCCTATCAGCACTGCGGTGTGTCATTATCGAACTCGGACTACCAGGATCAACATACTTTTTCACTGCGTTAGCTGTTTGTTGTAGTTTTTCAAAAGCCTGTGACTTTGAAGAAAGTGGGAGATCAGGACCAATATTTCTAAGCATGTCTCTTGTTTCGAAGTTAGAGCATGAGCGCTTAAGCTTTGGAGACCCCCAGAACTTTGTCTTTGCAATTCCAGGGTCGCTAAGATGTCCGTTTTGGATCTCATCAGCTTCTCTTTCAACATCCTGGGCAACTATTTCATCAAATATGTTTTCTAAATCGAATTCTTCTTCATGGTTGACCTGGGATTGAAGATTAAAATCGAAAAGGTCCCGCTTAATTGAGTTGTCTTCACGTTCATCTTCCCCTTCGTATACTACCTCAGCTGCTTCTCCAACAGGACTCTCATGGCTGCTTACTTTGACATTGAATGTGGAACTTTTCTCAATATGAAATGGAGTCGACAAGTCAAATGAAGTCGGCTTAATTTTGTCGGTCACAAAAGATTCCACGGTATGTTGAAGGTTGATTCGCAAGGTGTTAACGTTCTTCAAAGGATGGTCTGCTTGTTCCACTTCTCTCTAGAATCATAAAATTTGAGGAGATTAAAAGAGACAGGAGGGAAAAATCATCCAGAGGAAGTTAAACATGCTAAGGGAGTCAATCATTCTTACCTTATAATGCTTCTTCCTTAGCCAAGAACAGCAGTTGAATTTTGCCATGTTTTATCAAATAGAAAATTATCCGGAAAGAGGTGCTAAATAGAAGCTCTCTGGCCAAGTCTTCAGCCTTTTTTCCTCGCCGCTTTTACTCCTTCGTTGAATTAAGTTACAGTTGCTCACATCTATAATGGCTTCAATTTTCTAAATCGTCAACTTGAATAATCGTGGTTCACATTCAAGATGTTTGAACTTTCGCAGTAGTCAACTAGAAGCTGCCTGACCAATGAGGTAGTGCAATCCGAAGATGACTCCGGACTGGCCAGAAAACAACCACTGCTGTTTCAGAATTGAGGAGATGCCACTGCATGTCTGCCAGAGTTGTAGTTGCCGCAGCTTCTCAGCGGAAGCTTCTGAGTAATTCTTGGTAAGTTCGTTTCAAGAGATTAAAGCCTTTGTGAAAGCTTTTCCAAAGTTTTCACATGAATCCATGAAATTTTAGCGTCGCTGCTTTAAAAACATAGGCGATTTTTTTTTAGTTGAAGAAAAAAAACTAATAAAGGCATTTCCTTTTTGACCCCTCAGATCCTCCAGGTTGTCATATAGGAGAAACACTGAATTGGAAATCTTTCCCAGATATGGTACCCATCTTATGGAGATGGAGACTGCCGGGGAGAGAGAAAATGTGAAATGATGAAGGAGGTGATCAGGTAAATGTATGTGGACATATAAAAGACCTTCTACAAGTAGAGAGATGTAGATGAAACACAAATCATTTAGTCGACTCAAATAAGGTTAGAAAACAACAGAATTACAAAACATAATCGAAAACTAAATGAGTTTAGTAGTCATGTTTATTGCCATCTGGTCGCCATGTAATAGATATATAATCTATGATTTTTTCTGGTAATCTTTTCATTTGCTTTTTGATTTCTTAGCGGCTGAATTAGAGGTGGTGAACGGGCATCCACACCTGGCTTTTGTATCATACCTGCGTCTTAACGTGGTAAAATTATTTTTCAGACCCACATGCCTGTCTATGTTGTGGGACCCTGCATTCCCTCAAAGATCAATGTGATGGACAAATCTCGCCCCTCTATAAAGCTCTTGAAATCTCGTTCGCCGTTGGATTAACCGTGGGGTTAGTCTTGTCTTGAGTCGAAATAAGGTCTTTTAACTTTAAGGAAGGTTGGCCCACATTAAGATTTGATCTTTCTTTTCTGTTCTGGAACGAATTTGTTGAACTGCGCGTTGCTTGGTTGGCAAATTAAAGGGTCCGCAGCGTAAGCTATTTCGGTGTCAGATCGTACAAAGTTTCCATGTTAGGAGTACGGTAAATCACCCTTTTTATGGTTGTTTGCTCCAGAGTCGGTGCTTTATAATTCAGTGATTCTTTCAGATACTACGGTAGTTTTTTTTATTACTGCTAAATATGTGTTTGAACCTAAAAAAAAAAGTACCTGAAGAAAAGCTGTTTGAGCTTCATCATTTTGTTCATGAAAGTTTATTCTTTTTTTCTCGCTGAATTTTCTGACGACCAGAATTGTAACGATTTTAGTGTTTCTTATTGAGAATGAATATTTCCTTCAAACTCTATGTTCAAGGTTTAGCCAGCTTCTTTCATATTACATGAAAAGCTATGGCATCTTACGACATTATTTTTCTTTTTTACATGATGTTTGATTGATTAGCTTTGAGATGCTTCTGTTATGCAGACTTATGGCCAAGCGAATAGCCAGCAGATGGGAATCCCAGTCACCTACTTTCTAGTTTCAACTCATATAACATGCAAATTGCACTGCAAGGCGTCAAAGGCATTAACTGGACCGGGCGTCTGTGTAAAAAATAAATTGTCTTCTTGCAATCACGTCCTCGGTGAAGTCGTCACCCCTTACGTATTCTACTTTTTGGATTTAATTGCTTTTTACTGATTTGGTATATTTGGTCAGGTGCTTATTGATTTGAAATTGTACACATCCCTAGAAGGATTTCTATCCAGGTAATTTATGATCTTCTAAAAGAGCGTTAAGATTGAGTTCACTTTTGGGATATTATTCTATTTAGCCAGAAAATTGGCAGGAGAGAAAATTGAGGAGGCTTAACCGAAGACTTTCTGAAACGATTGTCAAGTTCTGGTGAAAACCTTTTATATTGATATAACCGCGTGACTGCTCAAAATCTGAATGATTGTGCTACAAGCCTAAAATAATATCTTCACTTCGATCACCAAGGAGTTAAGAATCATGCCCCATTTATTGTTTCTATTTTTAAGGAGTGGTACAGATGGCATTTGGGTTCGTGTTATGGGAGAAAGAACTCTGGGCAAGTGGGAAGGACATGACATTCGCTTTGGACATGTAAAGCTTCGTGTTTTGATGGTCATAGTGAAAAGAACGATCACATGGCTGGAGCGCCTTTTTCCCAAGGCATATTATTGTGAGGTACCTCTCTTCTTGCTTACGTTATTTCAATTTTTCACGTCAATATGTCATATCAGGAATCATTGTGTTCACATAATAATTGAATATTGTTGGTGGCTGAAAATATAACTTAATTTATTTGATAAGACTAGTTTTATGATTGAAAATATGTATAGATATATGAACATTTTTACCATATCATCAAAGTCGACATATAGCCTTTATCGCTCTGCCTACCTAAACAATAAGACTTTTTGAAAAAGCTCTGTCCTACTTGTAATAAAATCCCACTAGTAATAATGGCACATCAAATTGTGCAAATCCTTTTTGCCTGGACTTCCTGCTTCGCTTCATCACTCAACTAATTTTCTGACAAATCTTGGCATTGAGCAACAAAACTCTGGCCAACCTTACACCCACCGAAACGCTAGGAGAGACTTTAGAAATTCACATCTTCCACCGACCCGAGCTTCTTTCACTAAGCACCTTCTAGAGTGCCTTAACAGAATGGACCCCCATCATTTTGGTTCCAAAAGACTCTCATGAATGTCCTTACTTCATCATGCGTTTTTCCAAGAGTGCTAAAACCCACTCAAGCTCCCATCTTTCACCTTCAGAGGTCTCACGAAGGAAAATTTCACGTCATCAAACCCCTCTAGGATCCAAGATGTCTGTGATTTTATCCTCCCTGTTACATGCTAAAGCAAAGAGTTGTAGAAATTCTGTTTCCAAAAGGATGAACTGCTTCAACTCAAGCTCCCATTCTATAAGGTAGTTATGAATCTGACTCCTCATTTTGGACTGGAATGGTTGATTAAAGCTTTTGAGACCATATAAAAGTGACCCATATCGTAACCAGACAACCAGTTTAATCTTTGGTGCCAAAAGGTAAAGCATTAAGCGTTTATTTTTAACGAATCCTTAAACTAATTCTTTAATTTTACCATTGGTCCATAACTGAGTTGTGGCTTCGTGTGACCGTCCACCATGTGAAGGCAAAAATGACTCAAATGAGCGTCTAACTCATACCAATAAAGACGTACAATCTTATATCGCTTGGAATAATAAAAAATGCATAGTTTAGAACTAGAATTTTCTTCTCTACCAAATTCAACACATTTTAGGTTAAATCTACTAGCAAAACTATATAAATTTTGGCTTAAAGTGGATAATATTGTACTAGGAAGATTATGAACGTTACAAAATGATATCAGAGCCAATATCCAACCAGAAGTGTGACTGATGGGGACATCAGATTCCATGGGAGGAGATTGTGACAGCTCGCTCTGTGAATGCAATAATGACCCAAGTGGGGGTCTATTCCATACCAGTGGAGGTGCACAATCTTACATCACTTGATAGAGTGAAAAATACATGATTTATAAGTAGAGTTTTTCTCTTTACCTAGTATAATGCGTTTTGAGCTAAATTCAAAAATAATATCATACAGATTTCAGCCCATAGTGGACAATATTGAATTACGAGAACTGCAGACGTTACATTTAAGAACAAAGCCATCATGAAATCTATTTCACGATCTCATTGCTTGCGGTGGAAAGGAGGCAACATTCTCTCTTGCACGGAGACAGACACAGAAAGAGCTGATCAACTGACATTGAGAATCTCTTAATGTGTAGAGGAAGAGTGGAAAATCCTTCGAAGTCTCCTCCTGCAGGTCTGGCAATTCTAATTATATTTATTTTACAATGAAATTGATTTTTACAAATTTGTTTTCTTTACTCTTCTTTTAGAATTATTTTTTATTAAGTCATCGTACCATTGAACAAACCATTAACACTACTGTTTTTCATTTAGGAGGGTACGACTTAAAGGGTGCCTTAAATTGGACATAGAAATCTACATTGAACTATTAGGCAACAAAATGCATAATTTTACAACTATTTCCAACTTAGAGAAAAAGACAAGTTCTTCGTCAACTTTTTAAGTGCTAAAAAGTAGAAGAAAGAAAAGGCAAAATTAAAGAAGTTGGATAAGTCTGAGTAGTGCGAATCTGGAGTTTCAATGAAAAGGAGTAAAAAACGGAAAAGGAGAAATCTTTTATGATAAAGACTAATTCTTTGTAAATTGTATTAAGTACAAGGTCATTCGGGCACATTTATTGGAGTGACCAAAATTTCTGCAAAAGGATTTTTAAATATTTGAATATGTTTATGCAATGTAATGAATTATGTTGGTTGTCTTATTATATTGTGCCCTATTGTTTTAAGATGATAATTTAAGATTTGTAGACCCTGTGGAATAGAAATATTGATTTTGAGATTTATTATTTTATAGTTGTTGGATTAAAGTAATAATTTGTGTAATTTTTATGATTTACTGAAATTGGATGATAGTCAGAATTTTTGGTTTGGTGAAAAGTCAATAATATTAGGATTAGATCTTTTATTGGTTCTGGAAATGGTGTAAGTGTGTACAACATCTCTTTGGTGCAGAAAGAAAATGGATGTCATGAAAGGTAAAGGAGGAATGAAACGATGTCGTTGGGTGAGGTATCTGCAGGAGGGAACTTACTTGCAGAGTGAATGAAAGAAATGGACAAGACCATGGCCGTTGGATAGGAGTGGATGAAGATCAACTGATGGAAAGAAAGATGTTTCCCCAGAAGCAAAAGATTCCATTTCAGAAGCGAGTGTCCGTGGAGAAGAACTGGTTCGCGAAAAGGTCGAAAGGAGTGGATAAAATAGGGACCGTTGGATGGAAAGCGTGGATGAAAGGTCGACCATTGAATGAGAATACCAGAGGGATAAGATGCTTCTACACGGAAAATATTTTATTTCAAAAGCGCGTGTTAGCAAAAAAAAAAAGGACGGATGAAATAATGACCGTTGGATTGAAAGGACAAATGAAACGCTGACCGATGGATCAAAAGATCGGAGAAGAAAGATGTTTCCGCAGAAAGGAACGAAGCCATGGCAGGTATGTTAAGTAATGAACGTTGTCATTTTGGGTAAGGAGCGCACGTTGAATATTGGAAGTCGCGGGAGTATAGGCGTTCACTAGAGGAAACGCGTCGGCAACGAATAGTGGAATGTGTGAAACGTTGTTGCTCGGATTAAAATACGCGGGGATGCGAGGATCCGCAAAAGCAAACACTTCTGTGACAACTAGTTAAGCTCAGAACATCATCATTTCGGAGGGATAACCTACGAGGAAAAGTGGGAGTTGTGAAAGCGTGTCTTTTCGTGGGATGGAATGCGTTCGTGAACAGAATGAAACGTTGTCGTTTGCTTGGAATGTCTGCTAAGAAGGAGACTTTCGTGGAAGGAAACATGCCCGCGACAAATAGTGGGACGAATGAAACGTCGTTGTTTGAGTTAGAATTGGAGGAATGCGCGGGTTCGCCGGAGCCAATGCTTTCATGGCGAGAACACGATTATGGGACGTTGTTGTTTCGAAAATGGAATTTGCGATGAAAGGGAGACATTGTGGGAGAGTAGTCGCCCATAGAATAGAATGCGTCCGCGAATAAAAAAAACGATGTCGTTTGGGTTATAGACCGTGGAGGATAGTGTGTGGCGTGGGAGCGTAGCTGACCACGGAAAGGAACGCAATCGTGAAATCAAGGAAACGTTAGGTCAGAAATATACGGAGAATGGTGAACATTGCAGAGGCATAGGTGTCTGCAGAGAGCATGGATAAACCGTGAATATAAAAGAGGGGAAATTTATGAGAGACTTGCACTCTGTTTTATTGTTGGCGGCGAAAATATTCTTGTTCGAAACTATACAAGGAATCAGAGCATTCGGGGAACGAGGCAGAGCTACTGGAAGCTTTATTTTTCCATTCAAAAGTTTGATGTAAGAAGTGTTGCATGTGTTTGGTCTCATGTCCTACTACCGCAAGGTGATAGGAATCTTTGTTGTTCTTTTGCTTATTGTTTTTACTGATGACTCGAGGATGCGTGCTCTGTAATGTGTGATAATAGATACTATGCTCATTTCTAGTTTATTTTGATTTGAGAATATGTTACATAGCTGAATGACATATTATTTCTGTTTACAGTCATAGTTGATGTTTAAGGCTCCGTTATATTGTTGTTTTGATGATGATGATTCTATTTACATTGATAAAATGCATTGAAGATCTGTTGTTGATATTTGTTTAAATGATGCTTTCTGTATTGATGGTTAATGATAGATATATGTTCTATTGCATTTTGATGATATGTTTCACGCATGAGTTTGCATGTAAGAAAAAAAAATGATGAAATCCACGTAAACAGGTTTGGAGGACACACT
The DNA here is from genome assembly GCA_022433065.1 of Begonia loranthoides. NCBI lineage: Eukaryota > Viridiplantae > Streptophyta > Magnoliopsida > Cucurbitales > Begoniaceae > Begonia > Begonia loranthoides. The sequence continues at coordinate 25,350,642 of CM039479.1, read as the reverse complement.
GTCCCAAAAGGGTGGACCGGTGGGACATAAACCCGTTAGTTTGTTCTTGAAAGAGGTTGGGACAGACCGACATGAAGTTGTTGGGTCACCGTGCATTTAAATGCATGCCAGCTAACGGATGATTCCTAAAAGGGAGGAGTTTGTCTCCCAAAAAGGCGGAGACACTCCCAAAAGGGTGGAGAATTATGGTGGGTGTCTCATTGCCAAGTCTACTCATTCCTCAAAGAGAAAAAAAAATTATAGAAGGGAGAAGAAAGAGGATTTACTGTTGAGAAATAGTATGTTCACGATTTCATGTACTAGTTGATAAGTCTTAGACTTATAAATAAACATTATGTTGTAGGTAAAGAAGAAATGAAGGAAATAGCCATTGAAGACATACAAGTTGAGTAAGCTTGTCCATGATGAAGACTTGGTGTTGTTGGGACTGTCTGCCCGTGAGTTGTGGACTGAGATTTGATAACTATTTTGAAACTGCTACTTTACGTTAGTAGGTTTTGTTTTAAAACTTGGTTGTTGTTCTTAAGCAACCTACTTTATATAAATTGTACAGGACTTTTAAACTTGTGTTTTTACAATAATCATATTTTGATTTATTGGTAAATATTTTAGGATTGCATGATTAAATAGTTATTTAAATGACACGACAGTAATTGTTACTTTTTAAAAAATATATATTATAAGGGGAAAATTGAGATTTGCCAAAAAGGATGTCACGGCAATAAACTTAAAATTAGACAAAATATGGACAACTTAATCATGGAATTTGACAGAATTGTAGTTCAGTAAGTTGAAAAATCACAAACCTGAGTATAGTATATCAGTAAACTAGACATCCCTATCTTACTAGTCTCTGTTACCTTACAGTTTCACTATACAACACAGGCAGACTTCTATGATAACAAGGAAAAGTAGATGGCACATAATCTACCTCTACCAATTAGATATTGCTTACAGTTTTACAGTTTTGCAGCGGAACTTGGAAGATGTTTGTGGGATTGAGTTCACGAGATTGCTGCTACCCTTCAGCATCAGGTCATGTTACTTTCCTTCATCTTCCATCTGCTAGTTTTGCCGATAAAACAAAGTTCGCCAAGCTTTTAAGGGGGAATAGAGAGATTCAACTGAAGTAAACGTGCTTCTCAACAACTCCAACTAAGAATTAAGAGGATTTATTCAATAATGCACACTATTCTTTACCCAGTTTGAGATAGCCTCCTCCAGTTCATTATCTGATGAGACTGAGGATGCCTCTGCAAATAAGAGGAACTCGTCCCAATGCCACTTTCTTCAACCACAAATTGGTCTGAGTAACTTGTTGTTGGAGACCAAACTGGAACTACACCACCATCCCTATCTCTTCTACTACTACTCGTAGATGATTCTGCCGTAGATTCCTCGACAGCATTTTGAAGGCCTATTGCCATGGAATACTGTGGAAACGTGTTGTTGTTGCGAGTGATTTGGCGCAATCCTGGGTTTAAGGCGTTCTGTCTCGGCTCTGGATGTGCATTTCCATTGATGGGTACTTCTGCTCTACTTTCTTCTGCTGAATTGTGAATATCTACAGAAGATTCTTCCTCTTCCACTCTCACCAACGAGGTCAAGCTCGGGACCATTTGATCCTCGTAGCACCGAATTACAGGACCATTGGTCCGTAAAGGTTCGTGATTTTCCTCCATTTGAGTGTCTTCAGGAAATGTAAGTGGGGATGATTCGGAAGAATCTCCCAGCCCCTCTTCAGTGCCATTAGCCCTAGAAGCTTCTTCTTGCTGCCACATCGCAGTTACAGCTTCTTGTAGCCTGGTTTTTGCAGCATCAATCCCAATTATTGGTAGAGGGTAATTAGTTCCGAGCTCAATGCCGGCTGCTTGAAGGACCGATCCAGGTGCATTCCAAGGGTGGTGTATCCATTCTGTGGGTAATCTAGAAAGCTCCGGAAGCCACCTCCGAACATATTCTCCGATCGGGTCAAACTTATATCCTTCAAACTGTATGCAAACAAACTATCAATTCAACATTCAAAACCCAAATTCTGAAGACAGAATAGTAAATTGAACTGGTGCGCCTACCTGTGGATTATCAATACGGTCAAGTTCTCGGCCGTCAGGGAGAGTGCCGGAAATATACTGCCAACCAAGAGCATCACTCTCTAGATCGGCATCCAAGAGAGTATCCCAAAAATACTTCATCCCCCATCTCCACGGAAGCTGCAAAACCTTCACAAAGAAACTAGAAACAACAACTCTTATTCTATCATGAAGCCAGCCAGTCGCCCACAGCTCTCTCATCCCTGCATCGACCAGCGGATAACCAGTTCGACCTTGTCTCCATGCCTTGAAATATCCTTCATTCACCACCCATGGGAAAAACTTAAGATGCCCAAGTAGAGGTCTTTCATGGCTGTATGGATGGTTAAAGCTTATGTATCTAGAATACTCCCTTAATCCAATCGACTTGAGAAATAAGTTGACACTCTCCTTGCCGGCCTTGTTCCCTTCATTTGCCCATAGAACCTGCTTGATTCGAACGAGATGGAAGGCTTTTCTCACACTCACCTCCCCGAAATGCAAGTGGGGAGAGAGAAATGAGGTTGTGGCACTATCTGCCTTTCTTCGGTTTTTGGAATACTCGGTTAAAGGGCCGTTTATGAATGTGGTTAGAGCCTTATCGGCATTGCTCCAGCCGGGAGACCATGCTCGAGCAAGAAGGGCATTACTGCCTGTCTCGGATTCATCTTCAAACACGAGTGTATCAGAAGGGCATCTGGAGACATCACCTGAAAATAATAGAAATTTTGGAAAATGATGCGCATAAAACCTTATCTGCTAGACAGAAAATGTTAAAGAAAGTAACCTGGAATTATTTTTTTAGGAGGGAGAAGTGGCGCCTCTGGATCGTAAGGCATGCTGAGGCATCTTTCCCAGAAAGAAGCAAAGGTAGAGAAAGGGTGGCCATTGGCATCGTTCACATCCCACGGTTCATACAGTAAATCTGCATTGAATGATCTGACGGCTATGCCTTGAGCTGATAACACCCCCTTTGCTCTATGATCCCTAATCAGTGACAATGGATCTGAAAAGGGAAAACACATGAATTCAGATCTTCTGTTACATTGCCCTACAACATTTCAGCAAAACCCATATTTTTTTTGCTGCAAAACTCGTAATTACACAGTGAGAAAGAGGCTCAGGAGAAAGTGGGCAGCTACAAACCATAATTTCTGTGTAAAAATAAAGATAATCCGGCCATCATGGGGTTTTGTTTACAACTTTCTGGCTCAATTAAGTAATCTAAGCGAAGAAAATTCAGAAGAATCCTCTGCGAAACTATGTGATCGAGATGAGAAATTCGGACTTACATAAAGTTCGTCAGATTCGTGCGAGAAAATGAAACCTACTACGTGAAAAGGAAAAACGAAAGAAACAGACCGTATAAATGGTTGAAGAAGAGCTGAGTTGCGCCGGTGGATTTGACAACCTCGAGCAAAGCAGTTGCACTATTGGACGACCTTTTGGTGACGAGATTAGCTCCGAGACTTCTGAGGGAGAAATCGAGCTGAGCCAAACTCTGTTTGAGCCACCATCTTGACACCCTACCAGGATTATAGTGACCTTCTTCCTCCGGCGCCCAGATGAAGACTGCGACCACAGCGCCGGCTCGAACTCCGGCAGTCAAAGCTGGGTTATCTTCTATCCTGAGATCTCTTCTGAACCATACTATGCTACAGCCACGACCTGACATCTCCACCAACCAAAAAAAGAAAAGTACAGATAAAAAATCACCAACCCCAATAAACAGCCACGGGAATCCTCTCTTTCAGCTACAAACCGCAACCCTTTTCTCTCTCTCTCCAATCACCCACCATGGATTCTTTATTAATCTTATCTTCTATTTTTTGCTTGCACTTTTTGGTATTGTGAGGAGTTGATTCTCGGCCGTAATCGAGAAAAAGGTATGTCCTTCAGGTGAAGTTTTACCTCTATAATTTATTCTTTCTTCTTACTTTTTTAATCTCTGGCCAGACCCAGTTGTATCCTTGAGGGTTTAGAGAGAGAGAGTGGGTGAAGAGATTGGTTTAGAGGGTGGGCGTAGGACAAATCGATAAGCAAATTGCAGCCACAACTCTTTTTTAATTTTCTCTTGTCCTGTGCGAAAAAACAAACTTGCCACCATACTTGGGATTTCTTCTTCTATTATCGTCTCTTTGACGGGTCGGAAATCAACCGATTTTCTGAAATTCTCTATTATTCTCTCTCATGGGATTGGAGGCAAAAACACAAACTGAAGCAAACAAAGCATTGCCATTGTGGCAGATACGGCCAAATAAATAGATTAAAAACTGGAACTTTTGGAATCTAAGTCAAGTGTTACTCAAATCCACTTGCTAGGATTTGATATTATCTCAATGTGGGATTTGTGTTGTGGGTAAGAGATAGCTATTGCTGACTACGCTCACTCTCTCTCCTGTAGCTGTTTTTCTCTCTCTAGACCCCCACACGTGGGCCTTGCCCTTTATGCGAGTTAGAGAGATGGATTTATTGTATTACTAGTATTAGAATATTATTGTATTACTAGTATTAGAATATTATCATAGGGATTGAAATAATCACCTTTTTTTTGTATTTAATTTTAGGGTAAATGATAAATTAACCATCGTGGTTTGCGGTCAATGACAAGTCAACCACTATGGTATTTTTTCTAACAAGTTAACCACTGAAGTTTAAAAAAATAACAAATGAAACATCGAACGGCATTTTGAGACTAGAGACCGCAAAAAACGCGGTCTCTGGAGCAAAAGATAGCGAAAAACGGGGTCTCTGGAGCAGAGAATGCCACTCGATATTTCCTTTGTTATTTTTTTAAACTTCAGTGGCTAACTTGTTAGAAAAAATACCATAGTAGTTGACTTGTCATTGATCGCAAACCACGATGGTTGATTTGTCATTTACCCTTAATTTTATTTGACACTTCCACATCAATTTCAATGAGCACAACACACAATTCTTTCATTATTATACTTTATAGTATATTATTGAAGCAGTGCCATTTTTTTTATTAATGTATATCACTAATTGTTGCCAGATTGGGGGACATAACACACAAAGAAATGTAATATAATGTCATGTAATGCATGGGCATGCCAAGTACGGCCACAACTTATAGATAAAACTCAACAATATCATTATCATATATTTATAGAAAAATAGGTTTTCCAATTACCCTTTGTATTGTTCGCCAAAATATTTTTGTTCGTTACATTTTTTGAAAATAAACACGTGAAATGTTTTCCGATCTATTTATGAATTATGTTAGATTTTCAAAACTGCTTTGAAAATCATATTTTGGAAAAATGATGCACCAAATGCATTTGTGAGAATTATTTCTTCTAGGGGTGGAAATCGGTTCGATTCTAACCGAACCGAATGATTTTATTTGGTTCGGTTCGATTTTAAAAGGCAAAAAAACGAATCGAATATTACCGAAATCTTCGGTTTGATTCTCAGTTTTAGTGAAGAAAAATCAAGTAAAATTGAAATAAACTTAAACCAACTCATTTAATTTAATTCTAATAATCAAATATTTACTATTACACTTTACAATTTTTTTTACAAAGATTTCATAAATAATAAAATTATAATCTAATTATTTATATGATTTTAATTTATCATGATGTAATATAAATATTTAAAATAATAAATTATATGAATTAACAAATAAATGACACATAAACATTATACTAAATATTGTCTATACTATTTAAAAACCTAAAAACTAAGAAAATTCAAATTTTTTGATTTTTTTAAAAACCGAACCAAAAAAACCAAAAACAGAAAAGGAAAAAATAAAAAATCGAGGTTTAGTTTTTTATCGGTTTTTCAATGGATTCGTTTTGATTTTGGTTTTTTATTTTTAAAATCTAGCTAAGTTGGTTTGGTTTGGTTTCAATTCACTATAAAACCGAACTGAACTGAACTGATTCCAGCCTTAATTTCTACCTAATTTGATCAATAAAAAAGGAGAGATTTTTAAATTATTAGTTAATGTTATTGATTTTTTTATAATTGCTTCTTGGAAATTCTAATATCAAGCCCAACCCACTTCTGCTAATTGATGGGCCTAGGTCAAGTCACTTGAAATGGGCTCCACTTAGAATTATGAAAACACTTGCGTCGTAATCATGTTTATAGCGCTCAACGATCGTATCAAACTCTCCTCTTGCCTGTGGGTTCCCTTCCTCTCAATTTGCAATGCTGAATCTATTGCCATTGGTCAACCTTCTGCGTTTTAGCGTTTTACTGGCACCGCGCACAGGGGATGCCAACCTAGCAACGGTTCAGTTCCACCGCCTTAACGTCATCAAAAAGAAGCGCACCTCCATTCGAGAGAGAGGGCGGAAGCGATCATGGGCATTACAGAATGGAGATGTTCGCTCTTTCTAACTTCGTCAGGCCTTTTAAACAGTTGAGGGTCTTAGATTTGAAGGTGTGTTAGAGCTTCTTGACCGCGGAAGTGTGGGTGTCAGTCTTGTCTCACCTCACTTGTCACCAGACCATATTGTTCTCATGGCCCGTTTTGTGCTCACGATGCTTCCCACTTGCCTCCCAGTCCACACGTCCCCTCCCTCCCATGGGAAGATTTGAACAACGCGAGTTGGCCCAAGATTACTTCACCTGAAAAGTAAATGATAGTTTTAGCTCATTTGTTGCACATGTTCTTATGACCTTAAATATTTATTGGTTTCTTTTTTCACATGGGAACATTAGAGTTAGAAAGAGAAAGAAGGTGTATTTGTTTGTATTCTTTTAATCATAAAAACCATTAAAGAATGATCATTTTCCTTTATGTGTGTTGAGAGAATATTCTAGACATAATATTGTTACAATACGGTTATGAGAGAATTTTGTGTAAAGATTTGGATGATACTCTAACATCCCCTACAAACTTGAGGAGGGACGACGCACAGCGGCACAAGTTGTCACAACAAATTTGAAACTTGGAAATAGATAGAGGTTTGGTAAGTCCATCGGCAAGATGAGTGGACCACGGATTCAAAAGCACATTGAGTTCATTTTTGGATACCTTATCCCAAATAAAGTGGAAATCAATCTCCACATTATTGGAAACAAGATTTGAAGCCATGTAATGGCACTAATGTTATCGCAATAAATAACAGGACAACTGCTAAGAGGAAAACCAATTTCAGCTAGAGAAGAACGGAGCACCCTTTAGCTTGTTGGAAGACTAGGAAATTAAATCATGGCCGAGGAAAACACAATATGAGCTAGTGCTTCGATGATTATCTTGGCAGGTAGCCCAGTCGGAGTCTATAAAACATCTTATATCCAAACTAGATGAAGGTTGCAGAGACAGAGAATACAAAAGTGTACCCTTGAGATATTGAATTATTCGTTTTATGGCCTGCCAACGAAGGTCTGTTGGAGAGTGCATAAACTAATAGATGTGATTGATTGCAAACATAATATCTGGCCGAGTAAGGGTGTAGTAATGTAGTGTTGCAACTAAACTACGAAATATAGTGCCATCAGGAAGTTTGGTTCCTGCATTTTGTGAGGGGAAAGACCCAACCACCATTGGCGTAGGCATAGGTTTACAATCTGACATTCGAGCTCTGGAGAGTAAATCATCAATAAATTCAGATTGATTGAGAAGAAGTCCTAATACAAATTATAGACCTGGATATCCAAAAAATAACGAAGACAACCAAGGTCTTTAATAGCAAATTTAGTGGGGAGAAATTGAATTAGTCAATCAACTTTAGAAGAAGAATTCCCTGTCAGAAGAATATTATCAATATATACCAGTATACTAATTGTTGGGATTAGAGGGTGTTGAGATTAGACGCTCTAATCCGACTTGTATCAAAACGATTGATCAAAGAAAACAGAAAATAGAAAACACACAGTTTATAGTGGTTCACTCTCAGTTTGACAGCTACGTCCACTGGCCGCCAACAGATTTCACTATGATCAAAACAAAGTTACAGAAGTTGTTTCTGGTTTTTGCCTTACCCCCACTGTTTCTTTCTACTTCTCACAATCTCCAAAACCCTAATTACATCTTTATATACCTAAAGAAATAGGGTTATGAAAACATTGTGAAAATACCAAAATACCCTAATCAACAAATTAAACTCCATAACTCAACAATCTCCCACTTGGAGACTAATCACATCATCTCTCCATCTGTGGCAGCATCATGCACATATCTCATCCAAGAAGTCCAAATGAAGTTGCGCACAACTTCAGCTTCTCACTAGTCACAGTTTTCGTCAACATGTCAGCTGGATTTCGACTCCCTGATATCTTCTCAACTGCCAACACACCATCTTCTAAAATGGATCTGATAAAATGATAGCGCACCTGTATGTGCTTTGTCTTGCCATGATAAACTGGGTTCTTTGCCAAAAGGATGGCACTCTGGCTATCATAATGCAATTTACTCACATCGTAGTTTTGGCCTAATTCTCGTAGAAAAGGCTGTAACCACATCATCTCCTTCGCGGCTTCTGTCACTGCCATGTACTCTGCTTCACAACTAGAAAGAGCAACTACATCTTGAAGCCTCGAGACCCAACTGATTGCGGTACCACCAAGAGTGTAAACATATCCAGTTCTGCTTTTACTGCTATCAATATCACCACCATTATCAGCATCAACATATCCATTCAAACTAGAATATGACTTCTGAAAACATAAAGCAAACCCTGAGCTTCCCTTCAAGTATCGCAAGATCCACTTTACGGCTTCCCAATGCTGTTTTCCTGGATTACTCATATACCTGCTGATAACTCCCACTGCATATGCAATATCTGGCCGTGTACAAACCATCGCATACATAAGACTAGCAACGGTAGAGGCATATGGAACTCTGGCCATGTAGCTCCTCTCTTCCTTGGTCGACGATGATTGATCTTTAGATAGTTTGAAGTGACTAGCCAAAGGTGTGGTAACTGGTTTCACATTCTGCATATTGAACCTGCTAAGAACTTTATTCACATAGTCTTCTTGAGAAAGTTTGAGAACACCTCTATCCGTGAATATTCTCATCCCAAGAATTTGTTTTGCAGCACCCAAATCCTTCATAGCAAATTCTTTAGATAACTCCCTCTTCAGCCTGTCAATCTCAGTCAAGCTTGCTCCAGCGATTAACATATCATCAACATAAAAGAGCATTATAATGTATGAAGTCTCAAACCTTTTAATGTAGCAACAGTGATCAGCTTCACATCTCACGAAGTTCTTACTATTCATGAAGCTGTCAAATCTCTTGTACCACTGTCTTGGAGCTTGTTTCAAACCGTACAAACTTTTATGAAGTTTATACACAAACTCCTCTTTCCCATTCACCTCAAAACCTTGTGGTTGACGCATGTAGATTTCTTCATCTAAACTACCGTGAAGGAAAGCAGTTTTCACGTCCATTTGCTGCAAATGAAGATCTTCTTTCACAACCAAACTCAAAACAGTTCTGATCGTCGTCAGCTTCACCACTGGTGAGAAGATCTCAGTGTAGTCAATGCCTTCTTTCTGCTAAAAACCTTTGACAACTAATCTAGCTTTAAATCTCTTGCTTCCATCAGGTTATTCTTTAATTCGGTAAACCCACTTGTTATGCAGTGCTTTATTTCCCTTCGGCAACTTAGTCAATGTCCAGGTTTCATTTGACTTTAGTGAGTCCATTTCACCTTTCATGGCTGCCTTCCACTCAATCAAATCATCTGACTGTTTGACTTCCTCATAACATCCTGGTTCACCTCTGTCAGTAAGCAAAATATAATTTAGAGACGGGGACCATCTCTGAGTTGGTTTGCTAGTTCTGGATGATCGTCTTGGTTTTATAATCGGCGTTTGCAAATTTTCTTATGGAGCCGTATTCTCATCAATTTTTTCTTCAATAATACTCTGATCTTCTTTTCTAGTCGGAGTATCTTCTCTTGAAAAATCTCTGAAGTTGACCACAGTAGACTCTTTCAATACTGAACTCCCACTGTTTGAAGTGTTACCAACTTCATCTTTGTAGAGAACCTTCTCGTTGAAGATGACATTCCTACTGTGTATGATCTTCCGATTTTGATTATCCCAGAAACGATAACCAATCTCGAAGTCACCATAGCCAATGAAAAAACACTTCTTAGATTTCGGATCAAGTTTGCTTCTATTCGAATCATCAACATGAATATAAGATAAACTGCCAAATACTTTCATGAACGAAAAATCTACCTTTTTTCCGCTCCAAGCTTCTTCTGGAAGTTTAAAATTCAAAGGTACGGAGGGTCTTCTATTGATCAAGAATGCTGCTGTGCTAACTGCTTCTGCCCAAAACGTTTTAGGTAATCCGGCATGCAATCTCATGCTCCTTGCACGCTCATTCAACGTTCTGTTCATCCTCTCAGCTACTCCATTTTCTTGAGGCGTTCGAGGAATGGTCTTCACCATCTTGATTCAATTTACAACACAATATTATTTAAAATCTGCATCTATATACTCACCTCCATTGTCAGATCTTAGACATTTCACCTTCAGGTTCGTTTCATTTTCGACCAGGGTCTTCCACTTCTTGAACACACTAAAAACCTTAGATTTATTCTTCAAAAAATAGACCCATACCTTTCTTGTTGAATCACCTATGAAAGTCACATAATAGACTGATCCACCAAGAGAGGAAACTTCTGCGGGTCCCCACACGTCGGTGTGCACTAATTCAAGTCTCTTCTTCTTTGGCTCTTACCCAACCTTTAAGAAACTGACACGCTTCTGCTTGCCAAAAATACAGCTCTCACATAACTGATGCTCAACAGATTTTAACTCTGGAATCTGACCACCCTTGACAAGAATTTTCATTCCTTTCTCGCTTATATGGCCCAACCTGCAATGCTATATATGTGTGTTGCTTTGATTGTCAACATTTGCAATTGTATCTCTGCATGTAGATGTCATGTATAGGGTTCCTGTTTTCTGACCTCGAGCAACGACCATTGCTCCCTTAGTTACCTTCCAAACATTGGTCCCAAAAGTGACGTGGTAACCCTCACTATCAAGCTGTCCCACTGATATCAAGTTTTGCATCAAACACGGAACATGTCTCACTTTACTGATACTCCAAACTGACCCGTTTGTTGTCTTTAATTTTATGTCCCCGATGCCAACAATATCCAGTGGCTCACCATCTGCAAGATAGACTTTCCCATGATTTCCAGCTACATAATTTTTAAGTAATTCTTTGTGTGCCGTGGTATGAAAAGATGCTCCCGAGTCCAAAACCCATGAGTCTATTGGGCTATCGACTGAAAGAATCAATGCGTCTGTGTTTTCCTCAGTTGCTGCATTTGGTCCATCACTTTTGTCAATACTGTTCTTCTTCGGTGCTTTGCAGTCCCTTTTGATGTGACCCTGCTTGCCACAATTCTAGCACTCAAATTTTCTCCCAGATTTAGACTGACCCCTTCCATTTCTCGACTTTGATCTGCTTCTGCCCCGATTAGAATTCCTGTTACTATTTTGCCCTCTGTTTTCCACATTCAATGCTAAGCTCGTCGATGTTTCACCATAATCAATTTTCCGAACTTCCTTGGCTAGAATTCAATCCCTCACATCAGTAAATACCAACTTTGAGCTTCCAATTGAATTACTGACTGCTACTCTCATAGGCTCCCAACTATTTGGTAAAGATGCCAGTAAAATTAGGGCACGTACCTCATCCCCAAAGTCGATCTCTAAAGCATTCAACTGATTTACCACTGTATTAAATTCGTTCAGATGAGCTGTTACAGAAGTGCCTTCAGTCATTTTCAGATTGAACAATTTCTTTATCAGATGCACCTTATTATTTGCAGATGGTTTCTCGTACATATCAGATAACGCTTTCATTAATTCTGCGGTGGTCTTTTCCTTTGCAACGTTGTGAGCAACGCTTTTGGTTAGCGTCAATCGGATGACTCCTAAAACCTGTCTATCAAGAAGATTTCATTCAGCATCTTCCATTTTTTCCGGTTTCTCACTCAACGGAATATGAAGCTTCTTTCCATACAAATAATCTTCAATCTGCATTCTCCAGAAAGCATAATCAGTCGCATCAAATTTACTAATACCGTATGTACTGTCTTCACCTGTCATTTTTTTTCAATACCCAGCAAATTTTTCACCAAAAATTTATCACCCTCCAAATAAAAAAAATCCAATTTTTGATCAATCTCCAACCCAAAAAATTCAGAATTTATCAACCAAAAATTTTCCCCTGATTTTTTTCAATTGGAGGCTCGCGGCTCTCCTTTGTTTGGGATCAATCGACAGCGACGCTTCGCAGGATAGAATCGATCGATCAGCGGGCTTTCTTCGTTCTGCAAAACGATCGACGGCGCAGGGTGCACGGCTTCGGGACGAACGACGACGGATCGGACGCGTTCGCTGCAGTTCTGATCTTCGTCGCTTGCAGATCGCGACGTTGGAGAAGAAGATGAACACGGCGGGCAGGCGGGCTTCGGTGCTTCGTTCATCGCTGCTTCCGATCGGGACAGCTTCGTCGCTGGAGAGATGAGCAGGTCGCAGATCGATGACCTTTGCTGGAGAAGAAGGCAGTTCGGGCAGCGGTCTTCACGGGCAGGCAGAATGCTTCTTCAGGGCAGCTTCGGGCAGGGCAGCGGGCAGCGGCGAGAGGCTCCTTTGTTTTTTCTTTTTCTTCTCTCAAATTTACAATTTTTTTTTTTTCACAAAAAATTGTAAACCCTAACTTCGTTCGATACTTTCGACAAATCAATTCCTGATTATTGAAAACCACTTCAACCTGAAGCTCTGATACCAGTTGTTGGGATTAGAGGGTGTTGAGATTAGACGCTCTAATTCGACTTGTATCGAAACGATTGATCAAAGAAAACAGAAAATAGAAAATACACAGTTTATAGTGGTTCACTCTCAGTTTGAGAGCTACGTCCACTGGCTGCCAACAGATTTCACTATGATCAAAACAAAGTTACAGAAGTTGTTTCTTGGTTTTGCCTCACCCTCACTGTTTCTCTCTACTTCTCTCACAACCTCAAAAACCCTAATTACATCTTTATATACCTAAAGAAATAGGGTTATGAAAACATGGTGAAAATACCAAAATACCCTAATCAACAAATTAGACTCCATAACTCAACACTAATGATAGAAAATTCTGTACGACATACAAATATGAAACTGTCTACACGTGATGTAAGAAAACACCAAGACAACAACGCAGTGTGAAGCTTAGTATACCATGCACATGGCGCTTGCTTAAGACCATACAGTGACTTTCAAAGATGACATACAAAATTTGTTTGTGCAGTATCAACATAACCTAGGGGTTGTTGCATGATGACATTTTCTTGTAGATCACCATGGAGAAATGCGTTGAAAACATCAAGCTAATTGATGTCTCAATTAAATGATAAGGCCAGAGAAAGAGTAAGGCGAATGGTTTGGGTTTGACAACATGATTGAAAGTTTCAGTGTAATCAATACCCTCAATTTGATCAAATCGTTAGGCTACTAAATGAGCCTTATATCTATTTAGTGACTGTTTGTGCAAAACTAACATTACGCAAGTACATATGTCGCAAACAAAGTAATAAAGAGTAACTAGAGTATCGATTCCACGAGAACAAGTTTAGCACAATTTCAAAACAATAAAAATAAAAATATAATTGGAATGGCAAGTGTTGAATAATTAAAATAAAATACAAATAAACAATTGAGAGGTTCAAATAATAGTAATATGTCTCGGATTTGATTTCTCCTTATTATTAAATTTATTACATTTATTGTAGAATGTTGCAGTAAAATAGTTAAATGGCTTAGAACTTATTTTTTTAATTCACGCTTCTATCGAGTTGCTTGATAATTCTCTCAAATATTTTTTTCCAAGCTTATAGCAAACAAATATCTCAGAAAATATTTTATTAAAAATAATTCAAAACGATAGGTAAAAGTTATTCTCACACAATTCAATATTGATATTAGATTCCTATTTACTAATAAGTACAATATGAATGTAAATAATTATTCATGTTCATCGACAATAAATAAATTAGTCATTAAGCACATATTGAATTATTCAATTTTATTTATGCTTTAAACTTTAGAAAAATAGCAAAGTTCACATAATAGAGTACTCTTTCTCCTCCTAACCATTAAAGAATTAGCTAAGGACAACAGTAAAATTCATCATATTAATTCTAAAAATTAAAATAATAAATAGCAGAAAAATATGAATAATCTTCTTCGTAGCAACGAATAGGAAATGATGACCAGAGACCTTTGTGATTTCGTTGATGATCTTCCTCTACTGTCATAATAGGAAGACTCATCTTCATCCTCTGCTAAATCCTCACCTGAATGGTTTCTTTTTTCGTCTTATTCCGCTCTCGGGATCCTCCCCACTTCGAATCTTTTCTCTTTTTTTTTCTCCTAGTTTTTTATTCCCTCTATAGGTGTTTTTATTTCCTTTTTAATTCCAGAACTTAAGCTTTCCTTCTCACTCCTCCTACCAGCAATTTACTTTAAATTAGCATAATTTCTTTTCAAAATTTCTCACTATCACAGCCTCCTTTATCTTCTTCTAAGTTTCTTTTTCTCTTTTATTTCTAGGCATGGACGATTTGAACTTTTTCTCTCTGATCAAGCTATAATTCATATTTGAATCATCTCCTTATTTTCCTCAACATTTCAGTGTTTCTCCTTCTTTAGAATCTTCTACTTGATAAATAATGTGAATTCTTTTTTTTTTTGTGATAAATCTTTATTTTATTTTCTACAAACAAATATTCTTCTCATCATGAATCTGCATTAAATATTATTTTTCATCAATTTTGCCATAAAAATTTCATAAAAGCTGATTCTAATATATATAAACATAATGTTGCAGTATATTGTGCATTTTATAACAAAAATATGATTTTTATTAATTACATAAATAATTTCAAATAATATTTGTATAAATTATACTTGTAAAATAATTTTTTTTTCAAGAGTTATCAGTGAGCCATCTACATTGACTTTGCGTTTGAAGTTACATTGCAGCCAATGATTTTTCTAACCAGGAGAAAATGGAAACAAAGACCAGGTTTTATTATGGTGGAGAGCATCAATTTCTTATTGCATGGGCGTCACACCAATGTTGGTGTTTGGAGGCCTGACTAAATGTCATTGGCTCAACGAGATCATCTGCACTTGTTGTATGAAATACTTGAGGTTTGAAGATTTCGGATTTGAACCGAGGGGTCATGGGATGAATGTTTTGAGCAAGGTCAGGGGCACTATGAGATTCTACTGAAGAAATGGTGGTGTAGGAACAAAGGAAGGTGGTGAAAGAGATGAAGGTTGAATTGATACAGAAAGTACAGGCGGACAAAAAAAAGGTAGCGTGGTAATAGTAACAGAAGGAGAGGCATTATGGGATACAGGAAGGTGGTCAAGTTTAAAACGAGCAAAGAGAAACTCTTATTCATTGAATACAACGTTTCGACTTATGTACAGGCGAGATAATGAGGGATCATAACACAAATATCCCTTGTGAGAAGGATGGTAACCAAGCAGTACATATTCGACAGATCAGGGAAGAAGTTTATTAGATTGATAAGGATGTAGACAAAGATAACATAAACATCCAAACACTCGAAGCAACAAGTAAGCAGGTGGTTTTCGAAAGAGACATTGATATGGAGAAACGTTGTTCATAACTGGGGTTGGAAGAATAATAATGAGTGAAACAGCTATGATAAAGGCATAGGGCCGGAAGTGAAGAGGAGTTGAAGAATGAGAGAGAAGTGAGGCCAATTTCTACAATGTTTATTTTTTTCTCTCTACTCTACCATTTTGTCCAAGAGTGAATGGGCACGACAAACGATGAATGATATACCTTTGGATGAAAGAAATGAGGTGAGTGATCTATACTCACCACCCCATGCCGATTGTAAAGTTTTGATTGAAATTCGAAATTGACTTAGAATGAGATTGTAGAATTGAATGAAATAACTTAGTGGATGGAGTTGTCAATGATGATAGAAAAGCCTTTGGTGATGGAGACAATGAAGCTGGAATGGTATAGAGACCTTGATCCACACTACCTTGGAGTAGAATTGTCTTCAAGAAGTGATCCTTAACAAGAAATGAAAGGGATTAAATTCAATCACAACATTATTATCTCAACCTAAGCGATGAACACTGATGAGTTTTGTAGTCATAGCAGGAGTATGAAACACATTCAACATATGAAGATTTTTTTCAATGCAGAAGGTAATGTAGTGTGACCAACAAAAGATATAGCATGGGAAGTACCATTAGCTGCAGTAACATGAGAAGAACCAGAGTAGGAAGTGACAAACGAGTTATACTCACTGCCTAAACCACTGAGAAAATATAGTAGATGATCATTCGGAGAGATTGGCTCGCCAATGGCTTGCAGAGTATTGCATATGGAGGTAAGCTTTTGTATATATTCTGAAGCAGTGAGACAATCTTTTGTAATATTGTGTAGCTGACTTCGTAGTTCTGAGACGAACAAGAGAGGTGGATGAATACAATTGTGCTAATGCATTCCAAATATCATAATCTTTTGAGTAACAAACAAGTTGAGAGAGGAGAGATTTCCAGAGAGAAGCATAAATCCAACTCATGAGTAGTTTGTCATAAAGTTACTATAGAGATGCATAAATCCAACTCATTAGTAGTTTGTCATAACGTTGCTATACTGCTGCATATTCAGTGTTGGGTTGGAGGCTTTCTGGATCAAGAAAGGGAGGAGAGGAGATGAGGTTCCATCGAGAAAAGTTTTTAGGCCATTAGCAATGACCACCTTAAGAAGTTGATTCTTCCAGATAAGATAATTAGAGTAGTCAAGCTTGACTGTGAGGATTTGATGGATAGCAGGAAGAGTTGGAGGAAGAGAGGTAGCTGGAGATACAATTGGAGAGGGTAGGAAGGTGGTATTTCTGGAGGACGCCATGAAGCAGCTTTGATACCAAGTTTGAAAGAGGAAGATGGTGTATTTGTTTGTATTCTATTAATCATAAAAACCATTACAGAATGATCATTTTCCTTTTTATGTGCTAAGAGAATGTTCTAAATATGTATTGTTATAATACGGTTATGAGAAAATATTGATTTGGATGAAACTCCAACAGTTAGACTAGACAGTCGCCAGAGCTTACTTTCCCTGATAATTAGCTTATTTGTGGCAATACTAATGGAGTTCAGCTCCTATGATCCTAGAAATTTCTTTGTTTTGCACATGGTGTTGAATCACATTTGTTTCTCTGTACATAAAAATTTCCTGCTACTTTTCTAACGACTAAACTCAAGGAGGCTCAATAAAAAGAGACATTTGGAATCATGTCGTAACTTCGATGTGCTTGAATGCTTTAAACTTTTTATAGGCACCAAGGATAAGTTTACTTTATACAACAATAAATGCAACCTGGTTGCAGTTCTCATCATTTATGCCTGAAACTTGTATTATATTTTGGGATTTGAATTGGTGAGTACTTTTTGGTGCATATTATGCATGCAATGAAAAGTTAAAAGACTAGTCTGTAAAAAAAAAGTTGACTTTAAATGAGGACGTTTTTATTTGGAACTCTGGATCGATGAACCTTTAGTCTGAAGGGTTAAGATAGAAAGACATTGACAATAATCCTCGTCTTTTCAAAGAGAAACCAAATCCTCTCGATTCTTTTTTTTCTTTGAAATAATTCTTTTATGCCTACTCCCAACCAACTTCCAATGTTAGTAAATGATAATACGATCCACCAGTACACCATTGTAGCAATAGGAAAGAGACCTTGGAGATAAAATGGAGTTTTAATAGAAAAACAGGAGCAGGAAAAAAACTACTTTGAGAAATAGAGTTTGATCGGAGAACAAGATGAAAGGCTGTAAAATATATTAGCTATTTACACTACACTTACTCACTACATACTTCTTGGCAGTATAGAAGACTATATATATATAACTTGTGATCATGAGATTAAGAGCAGGTGATCTTTGTCATTATTGACATGATTGGCCACAGCCATTGAATAGGGTAGAAGGACTCTGGTTTAAAAGGTTCACGAATTTGCAGTTAGGACATGCAGGAGATGATTTACAAACAATGACCAATAAGTGACACTTGATGCAAACTATAGCAACCATCTCTTTTTGGTCTCTGTCCAAAGCTAACCAAGAAGGGCTGCGAGGTAAGCCTTCTGAATTCTCTCCATTTTTGTTTAAACCTGTGGAAATGGTTTTCGTTGAACCATGGAGGAACCCACCTGGATTTTTCCATATGGAATGGTTTTCATCATGGCTATTGTTTTTTCTCTGTGATACGCAGGTAAGGTTGAGCTCAAGATCTAGGCTTGTAGGATTAGGGTTGATTGGCCTTTCGAGGCTCCTTCTTGGATCTCTAGATGTCCTCTTGTGGGTCCTCGTGTTATAAAAGTGTACTTTCCCAGACTGCGTGAGAAAAGAAACGGAGATCATCAGTTATTCTGGCTTGATTTGCGTAACAGAGAAAGATCTAATTCGTTTCGACTTTAAGTGGTTTACCTGAATATCTAAACACTGTTGCCACTCCAAAGGTAATGGAGTTTCAAGGTGAAGCTCGATATCATTATCAATGATGGAGGTCGTGCTTTCCGGCTTTGATATTGCCTTCAGCTGCAAAAGCTGCTCCGTGTGTTGATCTTCCCATTTCCTCTTCCTTGGTGAATTTTCAATCTCTGAAATCCATCTCCTTTGATTTGGAGAAATGGGTGATTGAAAGGATACCATGCCTCTCGCTCCCTCGCTCTCTCGCTCTCTCCTCCCTCCTCCCTCTATCATACAATCGTAGAGAGAGACATGCATATAGCGTTATAAGTTATAAAGTTGTGAAAAAGGTTTGGTGGTTATGTTATATAGAGTAACTGGGTGAATGGAGTAAGAGTTCAGAGGAAGGAGAATCCAACTGGGAAAACTTATTAGGTGGAAAATAACTACAAGCTTCTTCTCCTCCTACCTAAGCATGACGTGCTGCATGCCGCCCCCTTTAATTCACTAAGCGACTTTAAACCCTCATCCTTCATGCCTAACCCCCTTAATTCCATTTGATGATGTGGACGAGGCTGCTACTGCAATAAATCTTGGACGGTTACTTGAAATATAAAGTTTCAAGTGATTATGGTACGTGGTATTTGTTTATTGACTTTTACTATGCTATTTGATATAAAATTGATGATCAAGTGGTATCATTTAGTGCATGTGCTACTTCAGAGGAAGTTTTACTCTCGAGATTGAGCATTTTTCTAATTTAGTGATCTTATGAGGGAAAAATAGAATAATCAAAGACAATGAATGCATAGCCGCTGAGATGTTAACCTTGTATAGATTTTCTAATCAAGTGTTGAAGAGTGTCAATGAATTTTTTTGCAGTAGGTGATTGGTATGAAGGTCCCAAGAGAAGCCAAAAAACCAGAGCTGAAGCAGCCAAGCCAACTGGAACTTATGAAAGGGAAAGGGAAGCCAAAGGATTGTTGTTGTTTCAATGTTCATCCTTGAATTCTGCATTTAAGTGAGAGTTAATGAAGGCAGGTAAGACTTTAACTTACTTGAAGCCAACCCTGTTTCCCAAAGTATTAAATAGTTTGGGTCCCTTTATTTCCTTGCCATTTTTTTAAAAATTCCATTGTAGCTCCTCACGAAGCGTGCTCTTATTTCTGGAATTAGATTTTAGCGTTCAACTATAATTTGACCCCAAGCAATATCAAGAGGGTAGGTATACATGCCATTAGCAGTGCTGTCCCTTTAGCGTCTTTACCACACTCATACATTTGCTTCTCAAATTTGACTAAAGAACACCCTTTTTGCAGACGCTTCTGCAAGCAACGTCAAACTGTTGATTCCTCTCCAGCCATGTCCTCAGTTCGTTCAAGGAGAAGATTATTCCAAAAGCCTACAAAGGTAATTAAATTAGATCAAAAGGGTGTTATCAGAAGAAGAATACGTGCAAGGAAGGAGTATAGGAGGGCAGTGATATCAGCCCATACCCATAGGTACGTACGAGTGACGTGGTTGTGTAGTTTTAATGGGTAGACGAAGGCGTTGATAGCTTTAATAATATTTAAGTTCAGAAGTTGGAGTTATTACCAATATTAATGATCTTCGTCATTCAACCGACTTTCTTCAACTGTTCTCCTCTCCCTCCATTAATGAAAACCTTGCTCTCTCTCTCTCTCTCTCTCATCCAATCCACGTCTTTACCACTTTCATTCATGTGGAATGGCGTTGAAGCCGTCCTCCTCTTTATGCCCTTCCATGTCATTTATTGTCTCAAAAAGTTTTGATGACTTCCTCCTGCAGTTGAGAATATCTGTCAGAGAAGAAGCCTCTTGATATTGTAATAACGCCCTCTCTTTTGGTAGCAACAGGATATTGAACAAGCTTTGAAAGATTAATGCGTCTTGGATCGAACCAGTTTACTCAGTTCAATAATTTAATACATTATCCTTTCATTGACATTGACATCTCTCTCTCGCTCTCTCTCTTTCTGCGTTTAATTGATTGAAATTCACTGCTGGTTTGGGCTTTGCTTTTTGTTTATGGCCTTCTATAATTCAAGGATGGGCTGGTGGGAAGCTTGTAATATTACCAAAACGACGAGGGTATATGGGTCCTAAGACTTTATATTTGCTGAAGCCCTAGCTGCAACCAGTAGTAATCATCGTTCTCTCGATCCCGAATAGTGGGCCTTTCTGTTGTCTCACAATATCTTGAGCAACGAGATGTCGCACTTTGGGAGAACTGGTCCTCCTGATATCAGAGACACTTATTCTCTTCTCGTCCTCAATATTACTTTCAGTAATGTTCTATTTTTTCTTTTCAATTTTCATTTCGTTTTTTTTATTCGACTCTGATTTCTGTTTGTTAATTTGGAGGAACTACTGCGGACGATTTGTATCCCCTCTTTAATAAATATGGAGATGTTGTCGACGTTTTCATCCCGAGAAATCGAAGGTCCTCCCTCCTGCTTCGGCCTCTGGTTTTCGATTCCTTGGTTTTGATTTTCCTTTTCTTTTTATGTTTTCAGTACCTTTTTTTTTTATTGGGTAGTTTGATTTTAGGACGGGTGATTCAAAGGGCTTTGCGTTTGTTCGGTACAAGTATGCGGATGAGGCACAAAAGGCGGTCGACAGGCTTGATCGTAAGTTTTTGTTATTGTTTTCCTTTATGACTTTAATATCGAAGAGATCAATGCGTATGTTGTTTTTCCATTACTTTCTACTCAGGAAAGGTAATTGACGGCCGGGAGATTATGGTTCAATTTGCCAAGTACGGTCCAAATGCTGAGAAAATGTGAGTCCTTAGCAAGGGCGATCTTTGCTACATTTACTTTAATTTCTGGATAAAATTTATTGTTTTTCTTAGAATTTCGCCAGAGCTCGCAAAGTCGAAATTGATTGGTCTTTTCTCAATTTAATTTTATCAATAGTCACTCTCATTTAATGAGGCCATATGTATGGTCATAGATTTGTTTAGAACTTACATATACTGTTTTTCTATTTTATTAGATAATGTCTGTGGATTGTTTTTTTTTTTTTTTCCCACTTGTAGTCAAAAGGGGAAGATACTTGAATATTCTTCGAAGACAAGGGGCAGATCAAGAAGCCACAGCCCTCGCCCCAGGTGATTCTTTGAACTGATTTTACTTATGAACTCAAACTCTTATCTCGACCTGCGACATCATTACCTTTATCTGAGCTGTAAATTGTAGTGTTATTATCCTGTTCGTTATCATAGGGTAGAACAAATAATCCTCCTCATTAGGTTACAGTATGTAGATCTTTGCAAACTTGGTAGTTTTATCTGTAGTTGAACTTGGATAAATTCCTTCCTTTGAAAGTCTCAATATATTCTAACTATCAGTGAATGATGAAGAACATGTTCTGCATGGTATTAAACATCGTAAGAGCTAAGTGATGACAATAATTTTCAATTTCTTGACCCCTTTAAATAGTTATTCTCATTGTAGATGTTAGGAATTGGTTAATGTTATTATACACATATAATTGTAATATAAAATTGTGTATTTTATTTTTATCGAGCCGTAGCTTTCATTACCTTAATTGGAAGGTTTTCTATTTACTTTATGACAATTAAAATGCATGAATGCAGCTATAGGGATGAATATAAAGACAGGGACTATAGGAGACGAAGTCGCAGTAGAAGCAGGGAAAGATATGATCGGGACAAGTATCGCAGACATGACAGAGAACATGGCAGGCGAGGTAGGAGTCGTAGTCCATATGTTGTTCGTGAAAAAGCATATAAGAGAGATAGGTATGATGATGAGAAGCGAAGCCGAAGTCGAAGCCGAGGCCGAGGCCGAAGCCATAGCAGGAGCAGATCCTATGGAAGGTAAAGAATCTTAATTGTTTCTCTTTTTTTTTTTTTTGGTAATTTATTATTTGACTGGTATTGTATTCATGTTAAAGTGCCTCTCCTGCCAAGCATAGTCCCATTTCTCATAGGAGGTCATTTTCACCAAATTCGCCGTCAAAGAGTAGAAGTCCTGATAGACGCAATGGTGTGACTCCATCTCCCGAAAATGCTTCTAAGCATCGTCGTCCTGTTGATTCTCGAAGGCCATCTCCTGAGATGCTTGATGCTGCTGTAAGTTTGCCACTAAATGTTAAGATTGGTATAGGAGCCAAATGATCTGAATTGTAGCTTAACTTTCATGGTTGTTTGTATGTAGGAATGATCAACTACTTATGGAGGTAGTTAAACTACATGGATTGCTATGTATAAGATCTGATTTTATCATGGCGTATTGAGGCCTCTTTATCGGATTTTCTTCATGTACCCGTCTAATTTGGATTAAACCTTCTGTACTCTTTATATCTCAAGACAAAAACAGATTCCATTTGTGGGTGGGTCTCTTGTTTTCTCTTTTACTTATTACTATCACTGCTTTGTTTCTGTCCCTACTTCTGTTCAATTTTATTGCTTGTAGTGCAATCTTTTGTTATATAGTTAGTTTCTAACTTATGATGGACTATGAATTGGCATTATTTAGTCGATCGAGATATCAGTGTAGCTGAGTGGCAAGGCATATTGCTGTTGGTGCTGCTCTACCTTCATGGCTGGCAGATGTCATGCTCATGCTGGTTGCAGTCAAATTCTAAATTTTTCTTTGATGATAGGCTGACTGGTTAGAGTTGAAATCTACAGCCCCAATTCTTACTTGTGAGGGATTCAGCCATTAACCTCAATGTCTCTGCTATGCGTAAAACATAAATCTTTGCCTGGCGATGGCTGCCTATTGCTGGTGCAGATTCACGAGTGGGTGTGATTTATTGGAACATCTCATGGCCTTGCTGATTTCGGTACATACACTTTAGTTTTTACACTTTAGTTATTTTTGACGATACAATTTGGATTCTGTGCTGTTGTCTTTAGATCTCAAACCCCCCTTGAAAAAAGCACTGGCGGCTATTTTGCTTCCTTTTTTGTTATTTGGGCTATCATAGCAAGCACGGGTACTTGCCACTTAGGTTGTTTGCCATAAAGTTTAGTACATTCCCCAAACATAAATCAGAGTGTTTTGTTCAAATGAAATACTATTACCTGTTTTTGATAACTGAGTTGGAACACAAAAACTAAAGTTTGAAGCTGGACTGATCATATCCATATTAGCACATAGAGACGCTGTGCTGTGAAAGTTGATTCGATAAGCTCATGCCGAACAATATGGAGAAATCTCAAGGCGGTGAATAGCCGACTCGCCGATGTCCATTTCAGAGATTGATTCAGCACGCAGACATTGTAAAGAATGCAACATGTAGGTGATTCGATTGTATGCCTACGTTCATGGACCATAAATATTCTTCTCCCTTCCAACAAACACAACGAAGATATACAAGAACCCAGAAACTGAACCCTCAGCTCAAATATGAAGTGATTAGTCCTAATATACAAGACAATTAAGGTATTTTTAATCAGTATCTCTTATAGATATGAGGGGAACGAAGTAAATATGGCCGATGCTTTATAGTTTTGATTAATAACCCCTCACCTTCAAATTTACTCTTTTAAATTCATTTTTAAACATTAAAGTAAGGGATATGATTCTTTATCACTTCAAGTTAGAGTGTCCCAATCCATAGACTTTTACCCCTTGCCGACAAATTTCAGGTGACAACGTTATATCCTTAAATAGATGATAGGAGGACAGCAAACCTAAAACTCAGTGATTAACCTAAACCTGGCAAACAGCTCAACCAACTACATTAACACAAGCACCCAATCAAAAACATTACTTTGACAAAATAACCCAATTAGTAGAAGATGATGCGTAGTTCTTCTGCCTAATAATTGACCCGTTAAAACTAAAACATGACCCATAAAAGAAACCCATGTTCCATAATAAGAGAGGTCCAATCAATAGCACATTTTCCATCTATACCACTAGCAGAAAACCAACACCAAACAATAGAAATGACCTGAGTTAGGAGACTACCAAGTTAAACGAGAGCGATGCTGCTTTCACCGCCGGGGGGCTTGCGTACGCCGCCAAGGTAGTCTCGAGACTCTAGCTTCCCATCAGCAAAGATGTCATTTCCGCTCATTTCTCGTAATTTCGCCATACTCAATGATTTGTCAGCAGATGATAGAGGTACATCGCCTTTAAAGATGTCATTCCCGGACAAGTCTGAAAATTTCTTACCATAAATTTTCTTTGCAGTTTTCAACGCAGCTTCATCGCAGGGATTTACATTACCCTGACCTCCGGCAGGCTGTCATATTGATTTAAAAAGTTGATAAAATTTGTGATGTGAAAGAGTAAGAGACGAGCATATATAGTCATCCAAGTTGTCATTTTCATTTGAATCTAGAGCAGGTGAAAAGATAGTACTTACGTTCAGAGGTTCTCCAATCTCTATACTTCCTTTCAAATCCAATGAGCGTGCAGTAACAGGCCCAGGTAAAATTTCAGGAGGAGGTGCGAATATGTCGTGTCCATTTAGCTCCTTGAACTTAGCATCAGAGAGCTGCTTCTTCAGCATTTCTTCAGTTTCACTATCGAGGGTCCCGCTTAGTTCGCGTTGTTTTGCAACCTCAGGAATGGTACAAGGTTTCTTTGGAGAAACACCCTCTTCTTCACCAAATGAAATATTACTGATACCACCAATTGCTTGCTGGCAATACCAAATTAATATATAAAAAGAAGTTAAATATGCTTTTATCGCTGCCCAGTAGAACTAGAGGAATGGGAGAAAAAACTTGTGGATACCTGATACATTCGTATTCCTGTTTTAGAAGCGGTGTTTGAGCTCCCAGATTCTAATTCATCACTTTCTCCTTCCTCAATAAAGATGCCACTGCCAGTCATTTCCTTCATTTTGTACCCAGAACAAGGTTTCCTAGACATAAAATTTAATTGAACTTTAATTCGCAGAAACGCGCACGTCGCACAGCACAAACATAATGAAATCCCAAACGAAAATGGATTTTTTGACGGGTGATTCGCAGCAAATATACCAGTTAGAAAAAGTAATAGAAGATTAGAATCAGAATTGTTCAAACGAATAAAAAAGGGAGAGAAGATAGAATTAATTGGTAATAATAAATTTCGAGAAAGACATGATTACAGGAATCAATTTTGTCAATCACAGATCAGTTAAAACATTTTCAAGTGACGAGGATACAACAAGGTTTCAAAAAAATGACAGGAAGAAAACTCTTCTCAGTAAAATAGAGGAAAAATTATGGTTCCTGGAAGATTCTCCCGATAAGAAGAGCTTAATCTTAAACTAAACATACTATGAAATTTTAAAAAATTTGAAAAAAAAAAATTGACAACGCCAAATTTAGAACAGATCTCACCGTTTGTTTAAGCTCTCGACTTCCTCATCAGTTACTTGACCTCCAAAAACCACTTTACTGATCCCATCAGACGGCTACGATTGAACCAAAATGAACAAAAAAATCAATGATTTTATTCAATACTCACGAATCCATAACCAGCTCCATTGCATAATGAAACATTACCTGATGAGAGCGAACAGCAGAGCGAGAAGCGCCCGATCCAACGACAACAGAATCAGCCAGGGGACCTTCAGGCCAAGTAAGCAGATCTGCAGTAGAAGTGTGAGGCTTTCGCACGGGAGTGCTCCTTTCCATTTCTCCGTCGATCGCTTATCAGGAACCGACTCAATTCCTGGTTTGGCAGACAGAAAAACTAGCAGAAGTCGAGCAAATTCCTGCAAGTCTTCTTCCTGAAGTGATTAGAGAGAGAGAGAGAGAGAGAGAGGGATTGGTTTTGCCAACCTTTATTCACTTCGCAGGCAGAGAAAGGGAGAGAAATTGACGAAGATAACCTCGTGATCTCGAACTTTCCGAACGTGCTTTCCCGAGACTGAGACTGGACTCGTCTGAGTGGGGAGTAATTTGGAAGGCAGAGTCCTGGCGAACTCTTCCTTCTGTTTCAAAACAAAGGGCCAAGAAAAAAGTGGGGGAAGGAGATGATTCTTTTTATAACCGTTTATTTTTTAATTTTAAAAAAAAAACTAATTATTTAATTAAGAAAATTTGAATATTGTACCGCCAGCGTCCGATGCGCAGCATGTGCACCTAATTTCTCACAGCCAGATGTCGGTCATCCCAGATCACAGCCGGTAGCTCTACTATGCTTTTCCAAAACTACCCCCACCTCAAGGCAGAGCCTCTGCGCTTTCTGACTCTTTCTCACTAGATGGATCTCCATTGAGATGGAAGGGTAGTGTGGTCACATCGGAATTGGATTGTACATTTGTCCCGTGGCGTGCTGTTGTTACTTATTGTAGGCACTTTTTTCGGGGATATACCTTCTCAAATTCTCTTTCTTCCAACCATCTTTTGCTTTTAAAATAATAATACTATCTTTCCTCATTATTATTTTACCCACAAACTTTAATTCATATAATTAATAATTTATTATATTTATCAATTAAAATATAAGAATAAAAAATATTTCTTCTTTTAAAACCCCACAAAAACTAACTTTATGACGTTTCATAAATCAAATCTTTATTAATTTTTTAAAATAAATTAGTTACATAATATATTTTTAAATTAATAAATAAATCGTAAATATGAATTTAAATTATAATGGAAAATTAAATACTATCCATCAAGTTTGAGCTTCTTTCTACTTTGGTCCACTAAGCGGAGGGGGGCGATTGTTGAAGCCCATAGCCCCCACCCGAAACCGGTCAGTTTCTATGGATATCCAATTATGGGGTTAACGGTTGTGTGGTGCATGAGAATGTTCAAGCGCTTGTCGCTTTCCGTTTGCAGGATTTGGGATACTCAAATTCAGAAGCACCAGGCACTGAACTGACGGATCTTTGGCTATGGCGGTGTTTATTAGCAACTCCTCTTTGCTGTTTCTTCCTTGTCTGTTTGCTAACACCAGCCGCCGCTTCGCTTATTTCAATTCCTACTCCCGGATTGCTAATCGGAATTTTGCTGTTGTCCGATCTTCGTCGACTGCATTTACGGAAATCTTACCTTCGGTTTGTTTTCATCCACTGTGTTGTTTTCTGTGTTTTCAATTCCATTTGTGTTTTTGTCAGTTCAGAACTCCAATAGTTTGAGTACATTCTATTCTGTTTGTTTGTTTGTTGAGAAACAAGAGGAGGAGAAGGCAGATAATATTTTTAAGGTTTTTGGTTTGAAGTTAAGTGGAAATTGAAGGTTTTTGTGGAACTATTGGCATAATTCCAGATGTCTACCTAAACAAAATTTTGGGTCTTATGAAGGATTCCGTCATGATTGAAGCCGAAGTTAACTCCGTCAATAAAATATTAGCTTGCCCCATATGTTATAATCCGATTATATCAAGTGATAATGCAGCCTTATCGGTGTAAGTTAACTTGATCTGCTTCCATTGTTTTTACTCATTTCTACTATTTTGTTTTCTATTGGTTTGCAGTCGGTTGCATTTTAGTCATTGATGTATTTTAATGATATATAAACTGCAGGAAGTCCACAAATGGTTCTAATTTACAATGCAGCACGTGTAAAAAGTCTTACTTCGGCAGTGAAACTCATCTTGAGCTAACAGTAGCAAGTGGGGCTAAGAACTACGGGGAAGTGATGCCAGCTTCGACTGAGCTTTTCAGGTATTGAAACTCTAGCTGCTGTTTCACTTACTTTTAGCAATTACCAAACATATTTTTGAGGAAAGTAAGTCTCGGAAATGAATTTATGAGATAAATCCTTTCAGATACGCCACATGGAATTGTCTATTGACTAGTATCTGAGAAATTAGGGGCTCCCCTTGTGAGAAATCATTTAATGTTTTTTGAGTCATTGACACCACTGAGCCTGTGATATTCACTCAACCCAATTTCTCTTGAGTCTTTTTTTTTTTTTTTGAAAAAAAGATATTACTGGAACAAACATAAGAAAATGCTATTTTGAATCGCCTGTCTTCTTGTTCTAGCCTCAAGGCTAACTTAATACGTTTATGTCCTGCTTGAAAGCGCTCCATGGTTATCTTTTGGCCGATGGAATAGATAGAGAAATTGGCTGGTACAGTTAAAATGATTTCACTACATAAATAGAACTCCATATCTGAGATTTTTTATTTGATATTTCTCCCTTTATTTTATCCCATACATTCGACTCCATATTCGAACACTTTGATTTGATACTTTTCTCTTTCTCATCTCTATCTGCTGTTTGCTGGATCAGGGTTCCATTGGTATCATTCCTTTATGAAAGAGGCTGGCGCCAAACTTTTTCTGTATGGGGTGGTTTTCCTGGCCCAGATAAGGAGGTGATTTAAATCTTTTCAATGACGGGAAACAATTTGTTGAAACCATGTTGGATGCAAAATTTCTTGGGATGGAAATTTTTCAACCTGCTGTAGCTCCACTTAAATTAGTCATCTGAGACAGCTTGTTTATATAACTATAAACTAAAATGCAGTAAAAAAAAAATTTGACCTTAAATTTTAACGTTCAGATGAAAAAAAAAATACATGCTTATTATGCTAGTGGCAAATTACCAAGAGGCTTAGTTTAAAAGTTAAAACTAAATTCACCTTAAGTTATCTTGAAGTTCTAGAATAAAATGAAATATGACCCCCGTCTCTTTAAGTTGAGGTTGACATGACGATTTTGTTGCAGTTTGAGTTAATAAAGACTTACTTGAAGCCAGTCCTTGGTGGAAACATTTTGGATGCAAGTTGTGCGAGTGGGTTGTTTTCAAGACTTTTTGCCAAGAGTGGATTATTTCATACTATTGTGGCTTTGGATTACTCAGAGAACATGTTGCGGCAGTGCTATGACTTCATTAAGCAAGAGGATAACTTTCCCGAGGAGTATATTTTTACATTGCATTATATCATAAGATATTACCTATGTTCCATGTGTATAACAGTTTACGCCCTAGTATTTTTCTGTTATATGTTTATCTCAAATTATTATTTAGGTAACTATATTTCTAATCCCGTTTGTCTCATTTCAGGAAAATAGTGTTGGTAAGAGCTGATATCTCTCGGCTTCCTTTTACATCAAGTTCTGTTGATGCTGTGCATGCCGGAGCTGCCCTACACTGCTGGCCTTCACCATCAGCTGCTGTAAGAAAATTCTCAAGATTTGAATTTTTCAAGCTTGTTTTCCTATCCACTGAATTAATGAATGCTAACACAAACACTTCAAATTTTAGGAGATCATAGGCCTTATATAAGCAGTGAGCTATTTTGGTGTTTAGAAATTTTTGCTTATAATAGTTAACATTGTATTAAATGGTTCATAGGTTGCTGAAATAAGTCGAATTATGCGACCCGGAGGAGTGTTTGTTGCCAGCACCTACATATTGGATGGACCTTTTGCTTTCATACCATACTTGAAGGCTCAGCGTGAGGTACGTCTCAGTAGAAGACATTCCATTGAGTTGGATAATAAGGATTGATAAATGTGATTGTAGATAAGGACACAAGTTCAGATTTGCTAAAAAAATCTAAGTGCATTAAAATTACATCTGTTGGTAATAATTAATGCTAAACATGCGCAAAATGAAAGTTATCTGGCCGGAGATGACATCTGTGTACCTCCTCCCATGTGTAAGTTGATTATTGTCTTATCTTGTATTGTAGCGTGTTAGGCAACTAAGTGGCAGCCATATTTTCTTGTCTGAACGTGAATTAGAAGATCTCTGCACGGCCTGTGGGTTAGTTGGTTTCACAAGTATAAGGAGTGGTCTTTTTGTGATGATCTCTTCTACAAAGCCCACTTAATAACTGGTTCTCTGCTGTTCCATCCTCCCCTGCTGGTTTATTATTGGTTTATAACTTCGTGTTTTATACAAAATGTCTCGTTCATTGTCCCAACAACTAGTACCTCAGCATGGTAATTCTTAAATATGTAGACAGCTTGTACATACCATAAGTATAATTTTAAAATTCGTTGGTTCAAATCATTTATTGCTCTATTCTCTGTTGGTAGTCTTTCTTCTAGTCGAATTATATAAGAAATGGCTGGAAATCTGGCATTCTATCCCTGAAATACCAATGAAGCACAAATATCGTCAAACAACAAAATTTAGTTAAGTCCCAGAAGTGAGAGGGACTATATACAGTAAAACAAAGTCTTGGAGATGTCAAGCAGAACAAGATTACAAAAGAATTTTTTGTACACTTGGAAAGATATCCGCTTTGCCTCAATGGATTCCGCAAAAGTAACATATTATGTAGCCAATTAAAGTAAAAATCTTCCTTGAGCAGTATATGAACTTCTACCATATGCCTGGTGTCTGGAGAAAATGAGAAGCGTGGTTGTTCTCAGGTTGAGAATGTTACAGTGATCCGCACTGGAATGGCTACAACAATCTGTAAAGTTTTGGGGATTTAGCTCACCATACTCTCCGGTTGAAGTAACATTTCCTCTATCTTAATCATGGCACTGCAAATTCATGTTGCTCTCTCAAACGTTGTTTCATTTCTGATGTAAATACGTGATGTGGGAAGTCCATTTACTCGTTTGTTGCCGGAGCATTCCAAGATATGGAAAAACCAACAATAATCCTGTTGCAGACGAAGTCTAAAATCTTGCTTCCTGAAACAATAGAATGAAGTCCAGAGTACAGGTGACCCTTTATGGTTCCTTTTTTTTCTTTTTTTGTGTCAATCATACGTTGATTCATCTTTTTTTGACATTTTTCTTTGGTTGATTTCAGCATGCTACAGGGGATTTGTCAAGTCTCTTAGTTCTCACGATATAAAACTCACTTAATTTTGTTCTCAGAGTCAACTTAAAATGTACTGTACTAAATAGAAAGGAGAATACTACTCATAAAGTAACGTGGGATTGTATACCCTCACTGATATAAACTGAACTCTTACATGGACCATTCTAGACAAAGATGGACTGCCACAAGATATGAGATTCTTTGCTTCTCTATTGGGCAACTTTCCCAGGTTTAATTGGATTTAGATTTTGACACACGTGTCTAAATTGTACGCATACAACTGTCAATACACAAACCAGTAGGAAATTAATGAAGAAATCTTAAAATCTCGTGTCGTGTCACACAAGCACGATGTTTCAATCAGACTTTTGTGTTCCAAGTTCAAAAAATTCCTCCACACTTGTTCTTCTTTCATCATTGCTTACGTCTAGAATTTTGGGAATATAATAACAATGGAGTGAAGGGGGAGGCAATCAACGTCATTTTAACCTTAAAAAGTAGCATCAATATTTCGTCCCAATAATTACGCTTAGATGAGGTTAAATTATTCCACAATTATATCTTTTTCTACATTAAAATCACTGGTCCTCTTACCTATTTACAAACAAACAACTCCCACACAAGTCCTCGTAATTATTGTGTGTATAAATGATAATCCAACTTCGTCATTTCCAATAGCATCGTCCCATGCTTTTGTTCTTATGTTCTACTATGATATAAATTATTATAAATAAATAATAATAATTTTAATTATAAATCATTCTTTTAGAGATTGTGTTATTCTCCTTGTTAGAGTTCAGTGTTCTAGATTCGTTTTTAGATGGGTCGAAAAGCATGCATTGGATCTCTCAGGTAAAATTCGTGTCAAGGTGGAAATTATTAGAGTTCGGTTTGACCTGAATTCTAGTTTGACCCATATCCAATATTAGAGTTATTTATTTTCTCTACATATTGATGTTTGACTAGCAAAACTTATTGTACCTTGATTTTCAATTAGTGATTTCTCCTCTGCCCGTGGCTTTTCTCTGTTAAGATTTTCCATGTAAATCTTAGTGTCCCTACTTTATTAGTTTTCTTTTTTCGTTTTGCGTTCGATTCTCAACCCTCTTAGTATAAATCAAACCCAAAAAATTATCTCATGTTTTTGTCTTCACATAAGAGACGAAAGTTACTGGAGGTTAGAGAATACCTCCTACTTTGTCAGAGTTAACATTTGTAGAACAAGTGTCATTTGTTTATTTTCAAAGCTACTTGCCAAATAACTCTCTGGATGGAATAAAGGAGAGATTCTCTTATTCTCATCGGTAATTGTATTGAGTTTTCTTTTGATTCAAAACTACATGCTTTTGCTTCAACTCTTGTCAATTTTTTTCTGGTGTTTATCCGAATGCTGTTCATTTGAAGACTTTAGTTCGCCGGTCATCGTCGTTATAGGCTGGTTACTAATTAGACCCATCATTCTACTTTGCGTAACATTGAAATTTGGATAGCCGTCAAGAAATGAAAGTCAGGCTTAGACGATGTTTGAAATAATTGATTTCCAATTGGTGTTCGAACTACTACAGTAGTTGAGGACTGAGGAGACGACGACAACTCAGTGAAGGGTTGATGGAAAGACAGCAGGAAACAGTCATCATTATTAAAACCAGATTATTCCTTCTGTCAATGGGGGCCACCAAGATTCCAAAATGTAAGTATTATACATTGTTTCGTTAATTATAATAAGTCACTATTGTTCATTTTTTCCCTCCCAGGTCAAGAATAATTACTTACACTAGAAGATAATCGGTAAGGCATGAGCTGCTGTGTGGAGTTGGGGAGACACAGGACACGGGGAAATAAACTTTTATTTAAACTCCTTTTTGGAACGTCTTTAAAAAATGTTTCTTCCTTCCTTCAAGTAGTGCGAAGCTTTTAGTGAGGGAGAGACTATTCGCAAATTTATTAGGAAACTGAGAGTTATGGTGGGTAGAAAGTGAAGGAATTGTGAGGAGTGGATTTCGGTGATCACCACCATGGCATGTTGTCGGACGATTGGAAGGAGTAAATTTTGAACTTCTCAGTAAGATAATGCTGGATTTATAGATGATTTCGTTGAGAAATCTTGAGGTTCCGTTGAGTTTAAATATTAGAAATTTTGAATTGATATTAAGGTTGAATTGGTGGTTAATAAGTTGTTGATTTCATATTTATATAACGTTTTGATTGTTATTAAATGTATGGAGGGTGATTTGGTGAGGTTTCCTTGCCTAAAATTGTGGAAATTCGGAGAAAAATGTCGGCCGACCTCGGAGAAAATGACGCTAAGCCACAACTTAAAATTTGTCAAGCTGCAGCTTGGCCCTATCGGGCTGGCCAAGTTGTGGTGCGACCATGGCCAGGCCGCAGCCCGAGGCCTCCTGCTCTGCCAAGCCGCGGCTCGACCCACTCAGGTTGATTTCTAAATTTTGCTTTGAGCTGCGGCTTAGGAATTTGAGGCCGCGACTCGGGCCCAGTTTTTGCCACAATTTGGCTTATTTAAAACTCAATTTAGACTCAATTTTAAGGACGTTTTAAACAATTAATCCGATTGTTTTTAGGATTGATTTGAGGTCAGTTTCGGAACCAATTTAGGCCTCATACTCCATTGCTCTCTAATCATTTTCTTAAGCTTAAAATTTAGAAATTTAACGAGATAATTAAATCTAATTTCGTAAAATGATTATTTCTAGATTATGGAATTTGAAATTTGGACTTAGCTAATTGTTTGACGTTTCTGTAATTCGATTGAACTTTGACTTATGGTTGATCATCGTGAGATAGGAGTTTTATTTTATGTCCAGCATTGCATCATTTACCAAACAGTTATTTTGAGACGTGATCTCATATAAAATGACAAGTTCGTTATGACCGTCTGTTTTTACAGTATTATATGTACGATTTTCGCTGGACATATTTTAATTCGAGCATGCACATCATTTGATTGACCCGTGACGGGATTCTGTTTTATATACGCACATTCGAATGTTGGAAAATGTGTTTGTTGTGTTAACTAGAGTAATGAGGCAGCTGACTGTGTCGTGTCCCTGGGCGCAAAACTCTAAACCTGATTAGAATATTATTATTGTAGCTTTAGCGATCCTCGAGTATTGCCTTGTTCTATGTATCTATGGCACTGTGTGTGCGTTTTCCACATTTTGCCTCACTAGTCGATTTTACTCAATTTTAATTAAATATTTTAATCATAGCATGCTCCCTCATTTAATTTATAAAATTCTAATTGTTGAATGTAAAATACTGCCCTTATTGAGTTTAGTCGATTCACCCCAAATGACATATATTCAAATATTAATTTGGACGATCACCGGTTGTCGTCGTAGGATTGAGACGGAATTTCTCTTAATATTTTAGTACTTTATTTTGAGAGTCTTTGTGATGTTAAATTCCTATATTTAAAATTTGTAATAATAGTTGTATTAATTTTTTAAAATTGTTGGTACTTTTATTTCGGACTTATATTATCATTTTATCTCGATGTCACTATTAGACATTCGGTGTAGCTCATTTGGTCAGGTCCTGACAAATATTATTATTCACTAAAGTCTTTCGCTCCATAAATAAATAAAAAATTAAAGGGTCGGACAATTCAGTTCAGTTTGGTTCAATTATAGGCCGGTTCGCTCTTTGTTCTGTCTCGAGTCTCCTCCATGTGACATAATCTCCGCTGTGGTTATATACTTATTCATTCTCATAAACAAAAGAATCTGTATTATGGCTTGAAAATATGTCATCTTAACCAAGTAAGATCAGAAATTTGTAATTAACACGGGGGCGTGTGGACAATGAGCTGATAGAAGCTAATTCATCAACTTATTATATGATTTAAATATGTAAAAATGTTTATGTCAGCTTGACATATGGTACGAGTAATCAAAGTTTTGCACTGCACCGAAAACATGGCGACTTTATCTAAGTTTTACGCTGAAAAATGCAGACTTTTTCAAAGTGGGTTTAATTAGGTTAAAAACCAGTAAAAAGTAACAAAAACATATACAAGTAAGAAGACTGAATCAACTGAATTAGGGTAATTTTCCAATGGGAACACAGTCTGCCCTCGTCAAGTATAGGTCTTGGGATAGCCCTACTTTTGGTCGACTTTCACATCTGATCCCATACTTTTCTGCAACAAAAAAAGGGAGAAAAGTTTTCTTGGGTGTAAATGGAGGAACAGTGAGAGAATGGAGGGGTCTTATTTTTACAACTTTGAGAGATATGATTACTAGGGCTGGAAGAGAAAGAGGATGGTGTAGGAAAGCAACAGTGTCTTCCCCATTACATCACATTCTCTTGGTCCGAAAATGATAGAGCAGAATATCATGGCGTCAGACAAAACACGAGCATTTTGGCTCGAAAGGGGGGGCACTGATGGGTAACTTAAACAAACACCGGGATGTGGGTCACTGCCCATTTGTTTCTCTACTGCTCACTCATCACTTTTACTTTTTGTCTTTAGGTTTTGTGATTATTAAATCAATTTCAATCAATCAATTTAGAATTTTAGAATTGTTTGATGATTTATTTTGGTTCTAGACCACACTACATTCATGCATGTCAAAGTAAATATGAAACTCGAGCATTAAAATATAAACATGCGCGGACGAGAATTACTAATAATTAAACTAATTTCCAGTAAACAAGTTTAATTTTTAAAATTATTGGTAATTTATCAGTTTTTGAGTTATTATTTGAGTTCAACTTTTGTGCTATTCCAGTCTTTTTTTTTCTTCAAAGTTTTTTTAATTTTTTATTATTACTTCATTTTAGCTCCCGGTATCAGATAAAGATAAGGACTACAGATTAATAATAGCCATTAAAAGCTCCTGTGGTCTTTAGTTTTCTTAGGAGGGGCCATGTTATATAGTATTGGAGATTTGGAAGACTTTATTAAATCAGAAGCAACCGAGACGTTTGCTAAGATGGATGAAGACTCTGATTGTACGCATAATCAGCATCCCTGCTAATTCTACCATTTTCACAATTAGCTGCTGCAACTACTTTCATCGATGGAGCACCCAAGACTCTTGTATCAAGAAAATTATTACCTTTTCCCATATGGGATTTGATCTTATTTAGTACGTTTTTCAAGGGTTTGTGCGGCCATCGCTTTTGTTCGATGACCGCATAGCGCAAGATTAGAGTAAACTGTGAGAGCATATAATAAACCATAAACTAGGATCATCTATAAACTAGTATGACACATTTTAAAGAAAATCTGATAGTGAAATCTTATGAGATTCGGTCTAAATAAGACAATATCATACTAACGAGATAGAATTTTTAAAGTTTGATCTACCGTTCTATTCAATCGGAATGACCCTATCAAATTCAGAGTCTTTGATTACACTATGACTGATGGAGGATACCAGTATGTTCAAGCTTTTAAACTCGTTCTTGAGAGAAAATGGATCATCGTATTACATGATTCACTAATATATGATAAAAAGAAAAAGTGATAAGACTGAAAATCAGTGTTAAAGCAGTAACGTAACTCAAAAGAAATAGGCTACAATGAAAATAAGATTAAATTATCAGCGCCATTGTCATTATGGTAGCTTTGATTAGTTCAACTATACTAGTAAAATTTTAATGAGTACATAATTAACCGGAAGGACAAATCCACGAATCTACTGTAGCTTCGCCTCTCGAAGAAACTACAATACTCTCCAAACCCTTTTCATGGTGAAATTCTGAAGAGGAACCAGGAAAATTTAACTTGCAGTTGTTCATAATCATCTGCAGGCCGGACGACGAACTTCCAAAATTTGCCTCCAAAAACCTTACACTATCATGCTGTCTTTCTCCGCTGAACGCTGCTTCTTTTCTTAAGCTTTGGTCGTCTGTCAATGTCAGCGGATCTGAAATACCAGTTTGTGATAAACCCAGCTCATCGAGGGAAGGAATTCTGCCGAAAGTACTTCCATCAGACCTGGAAGCGTGAATAAAAGGCTGGAATGAGGGAGCTGGGCCATGCATGCTCACCGTATTATCAGATAGAAACGGAAAGAAATTTGAAGAAGGATTGAAATAGTTGGAAGAGTTACTAATAGCGTTATTTGAAGCATCTACTGTAATCGTATTAGTGTTCAACAATGGCGAAGAAGAAGAAGGAGAAGAATACAGAAACTGCGGTAGCTGAGCCTTTTGAGCTGAGGGGCGAATAGGGTAAAACGAGCCGGACCCAAAGAGATCCAAGCGGCGAGAATACGGTGAAGAAGATGAAAACGGGGACGACGGAATTCCAGTAAATTCTTGTACCATTGCTCGAAAATTGGAGGTGTCTGTGGTGAGAACAGTGGTGGGTGCTCGCCTAGACGCTCTGGTTCGCTTCTTTGATATTCTTGGCTGTAAAAAAGTACTACTTGTTCCGCCATGACAGGCGATTCCTCGAGCAGACAGGGTCTTGGGTTCAGATCTTAGGGCAGAAGAATGTAGATTTATCGTAGAAGGATTGTGGATTGAGTTTTCTTGAGCGTGGTCAGATGAAAGATGGAAGATATTGTTTGGCATGTGAGAAAATGGGTGGTGTTGAGGGTTTGAAGGGGAGGAGAAATGGATGTGTTGATTGTTCGAAAAACTTGGTGTTGTTTGTTCGGGTTGAGAATCGTATTCTTCTTCGCCATTACTTGAAGATTGCAAGCTTCCACTGTTACCCGAATCCATGTCCTACCGAATCAGGCCAAACAAAGATGAGAAGAAGATCCAGTAGAAAATCAAAGGAAAACCCAAATAGGGTAAGGAGCAGCCTGCCAATTATCAAAATAAGAAAAGCTGACAGTTGATTACGATAACAACGAAAATTGATAGATCTTCGAACCCAGAGAGAGAGAGAGAAGTTTCAAAACGGCATCCATGGCTTTGAAGACAACAATCGTATGCTCTACTTTTTTGAATCGCAACAAAAAGTTTGATCTTTTTAAAAGAAGCGAAGATCGTGTCACTTTGATCTTGATCAGCATAGGAAAATGAAGAAGATAAAGTTGAAGAGAGAGAGAGAGAGAGAAAGAGTTACCTTAGAAGTCTGTCTTTTGTTTTCGGGGTTCTTTGGCATTCTCAAAGCGCTGCGTGCATTCCAAATCCAGAAATAGGGTTTTGAGAGAGGAAGAAATCGAAAAGAGAGGAAATGGAAAGAAAGGAGAAGGCTTTTTCAATCTCTGCGTAACAACACAGAAAAAGAGGGCTCAACCACATAGCTTTTCAGAATGCGAAGTGAAGGAAGTGGGGTCGCCATTTGTGGTTTAGAAAGAAACAAGAAGGAAGCTGGCTGGGCTGGTAACGGGTCAAACTCATCAAAACCACAACGAGGAGGAAGATAAAGGTGTCGGCTAAATATACAATATTTATAATATAATTCTCATAAAATCAAACCCCCTTCTTAACGTGTGAAACGAATATCACCTTCCATTACCGCCTTCAAATCCAGAAAATGGGTTAACTTTTCAAATTCCTTCAGTTTTCTCTTCAATTCTACTGAAAAATCGTCTGTCTCCATCCTCACATTCATCCAACAATCTATTTTTATTCTTGTGTCGATGGCTTTAAGCCTACACAGTCCATCGTTTATCAAATTTTAAGATTATAAAACTCGGGACAAATCAAATTAATTAGTGGGTCTCATTCCATTCCCCACCTATAATCGACCTAACATAACATGTTGGCATAACCCTCCCTCTGTAGTTTATAATTATTAAAAAAATCAAATCAAATCAAATCGTTTTGAAGATTACTTCTGGGTTTGTGTGATATTTTTATCAAAAAGAGTTTGTCGTCTTTGTTCAAGTTTATTTAATTGCTTGACGAGAAGTAACGAGACATTAAACTGCAATTAACTGAAAAAGAAAAGTTGATTAAATGGAAGCAAAAAAAAACACCAGCCTTTGACCGAGTCAAAGCACACGAGAGCTTGGGAGCTACATCAGAGAATCTTCCACCTCCCATCTTCTCTCTCTCTCTCTCTCTCTCTCTCTCTCAGAGTTTTATAAAGCGAGAGGCAGATGCTTCTTCAATTCCTCCTCTCCTTTCTGTTCTTCATTTTCCATTTGTGATTTGACTTTCAACAAATTCTAGAGCAATCCACCCAGTTTAAACACATGATAAATTTATACGAAATATGAATATGAATTCACTCGTTCAATCATCCACCAGTTGAGAGAGAGAATTAAGGTCCAGAGATGAAAGCTTGAATCTAGAGCATCAAAATATCAGTTCTTCTGTTCATGTAAAGGATATGAAAGTTCAATCAAATTTTGTCCTTCATAGTTGGTGTAAGTCGGCTTCGTTGTTATAGTACGAGGGATTTATTCCCCCTTTTAATGCTCCTGCCCTGCCCTACAAACACCAAATCCCACCCAAAAAGTAGTAGAAAGAAAATATATATATATTGGTATAACTAAACAACTAAATATTCATAATAAGATCTTGGTCGTACGATATCTCTAAAACCCTACCCATTATCTCTTGCTTTCTTTGTTTATTTCTGCTTGTTTTTACGCAGACATTGGTGTCTTGAGTTGCTGGGAGAAAGGGAGAGTCTTGTTGCCCCACTTTGTGAGTCAGTGCGCTTACTGTGATTCACTGTTACGCCATTTTCAAGTTTTTCATTCTATCGAAATGATATGAAATACCCATCAACTAAAAGCGATGCGTTCTTGGTTTGACAGGATGGAGTGTAGAT
This sequence comes from Begonia loranthoides, assembly GCA_022433065.1. Taxonomy (NCBI): domain Eukaryota; kingdom Viridiplantae; phylum Streptophyta; class Magnoliopsida; order Cucurbitales; family Begoniaceae; genus Begonia; species Begonia loranthoides. The sequence continues at coordinate 25,310,694 of CM039479.1, read as the reverse complement.
TATCAGTTTAGGTATAACATAATATTATTATTAAACTTAGATGGACTGAATTAGCGTTCATAATATGACAAAATGATGCCATTTTTTTGGGGGGGGGTGTTTTTTAGAGAGCTCCTGTCCCGTTGATAGTACGTTTGAAGATTGGATTGGACTGAGCACGTGCCTATAAATGGTCATAATTGTTAAGCTTTACAGGTAATGGGTCGTTGTACTTAGCGGCATTCATAGCCTCAAGTCAGGTACCCGCTGCAGCAGCAACCCATGGGTCTAGACTCTCAGCACAAGAATCATTATTTTGTGACAAAATACTTTTTTTTTATAGTAACTTCAATTTGAGGCCTTCTTCGTGGTCCAATGGACTTGTTTTGTCTAACGCTTTTGGGCCTGACAGTGGAAATAATGAACCCTCTTGGGCTTTCTTAGTCTTCCCTCCAGCATTTCTCTCAATTAATTAATTCCACTAAAATAAACAATACTAGAAAATAATACGAGTAAATAGTGTAAGTTTCTAGGGATTTTTGTGGAATCCTCCTCCAAGTTGTCACCCTCATCCATCCAAGCTAGCCCTAGAATAAATGTCAGAACAACTAAGCTAAAGTGACCCGATGATGATGTGACAAAATATATTAATTTATATGATATAGTCTATTTTCTCATAAAAAAAATTTAGGCATGGAGGGAAAGTGACTACATGATCTTTAAAGAACATACTGAAATCTAATTGATGTCTTAAGATTGCGGGTGATCGATGGCATTTATTATTGGTCTATGAAACAACCACACGGACGTGGATGTTTGGATGTGCATCTATCTTTATTTCATATAAAGAAAGTACAATTATTATTATGATTATTTTAATTGTTGTTGATTTTTTTTTTTTTTTTGGTTTTTTTATAGGAAAATTAATAAAACAACCATGAACTATGATATCAATGACAA
>CM039479.1:25239478-25294824 GCA_022433065.1 Begonia loranthoides | reverse complement strand
ATGCATGATTAAACAACATTTTTAATTAAAATTATTAAATTTCTATTGAGTTTAGTCAATTCATCTCAATGACACATTTAAGGATTTTATCAACTGGATTTCCAGTTACCAAGTCAAGTTTAGATGCAGCAGAATTTATTTAATTTACGTAATTTTAATAATTATCATTGAGAGACATTTTGTGAGGTATATTTTTTATTGGACAATTGTAATCCATGTTTTACTTTTCGGCACAGTTATTTTAATTAACTATATTATATGTTATCTAATATCACTCTTGCACCTATTAAGTCCATGCTTCTTGGGCTCTCACTTATAATAATTATTTTTAAGTGTTCCATTGTTAGTTAATTAAAAATTAAGTGAAATGGGTTAGGCGATTTAGTTCTTTGGGCCGAGTCGTTCCTCGTTTTGTCTCGAGTCTCTTGCATGTTGTGACAGATTCAATAGTTCAACGGTTATTTTTTTAATTTTAAGTAACTATTTTTAGTTTATTAATTAAATATATTGGAAAGAAAAGATTAACGTCGTAATTTTAAATTTAAAAGAAGAAAAAACATAGAAAGAAAAGTATTATTCATAAGTTGTAAAGTTTGACTACAGTTTTAGATTTTTGTGGGTTCCAAAATAAATGCGATTATTTCTGTGTCCTCCCACGATAAAAATGTCCCACACAATCTTGTCTCAACCTCTAATAGATCACCATTTCTGTCGGCAATTCGTGTATTCTTTGTAGGGAATGGAATTGATTTTCATTTTAATCTTTTAATGTTTAATCCCTGGTGGTATAATTTCATTATTAACATAATAATTGTGATAAAATTAAAATAATAATAAATTTTTAGACATAGGTTATACAATACAATATAATATATATATATATATATATATATAATAATAATATTGATAATTAATTAAGGTTCATGTATGATGGTTCTAAGAAATTGTCTTTGGTCGAGTTTCGGGGCAATCTTATAAAATTTTAATTTTTGATTAATATTCTTAACTGGCATGATCATCGCAGCATATAATCAATCACTAACAATTCTACTAACAATCATTTAATAATTGAAATAACGGCAACAAATATTTCTTTATTTTCTCGTGTTTTTTCTTTTTATAAATCACGTTCACTTGTTGGAGTCGAAATTGTTTAAAAGTTGGTGGAAACTTCAATACGAGTTTTTGGGTACGTACGAAATATTGTCAGACACATAGAACGATCTATTTGAATTGATCATATTGAAACAAGGGTAAATACGTGGAGATCCTCTTTAACGTGGTGTAACGAATATGATATTAGTTTAGTACATTATAATATATGTATTGATGGCTTTGTTTATTGTCACGCTTGCTTTGTTTTATTTTATTTGGTGAATTAAAGGAGAGCGGGCACCGACGGAAGGAAGGGGGGAGACTTAAAACGACAGAACGTACTATTCACTTTAACACCTCTCCCTCTTCCCCCTTAGAATGGGTTCTTCTTCTTCTTCTTCGATCGTTGAAAATCTGGCAGAGAAGGACCCACTCACTACTACCTACCTCCATTAAACAGCTCATCAAAAATATTATTTATTTATTTATTATTTACATATTCTTTCTACTCCATCTGTCTGTTTTTAATTTGTGGGTTACAAATCCTAAATCTTTTCAAAATCAAAGAACATCATGGGAGATCCTCCGTGATTGGTCTTGTCATATCTTCACTTTATTAATGCTTTTGCTTTCGTACCAAAACCCTAAATTAGTCTCCTCTTATCTTGTATGGCATGGGTTAGAATAACTTTCTCCTTTAGATCTTGTATTTTTTAGGGGTTTAATTTTGTTTAAAACAAAAGTTACCACCATTACTATTAATTAACCCACATGAAATCAACTATTTCTTCTACCAAAAATCTTAAAGCAATCAAATAGAACTATCTTCTGTTCTATTTGACCCAGGCGAGTAAGAGTCAAATAATTAATCATGCGGCTCACTTTCAAGTGTTGGATTAAAGCCACTTTAAGGAGTCATTTGCGTTAATTAATTTTCTTATTCATTTAAACACTACTGTACACAGAAAATTAAACTTATTTAAGAAAGTTTGCTAGGATAAGATTAGGGTTAATTAGTAATCAATAATTTAGATTATATATATTCTTGCTCATGTAAGACTTGGACGACAAGAACTTGCAGGCTCAATAATGATGAACACCAAACACAACAGAATCAGACACTAGACGGAGAGAGAAAGGTAAGTGTAGAACACAATGTTATTTGAATGATTATCATTGTTTGAACATAAAATATATGAAGATGAGCAAATATTGGTTTTTATAAGCAAATATTGGATTATAAGTCGTGGGTTTGGTTCTAATTGGAGCTCAAATTTACTTAGATAATTATTAAAATTACATAATGTTTGGTGGGGGGGAGAAAGGTCAACCGACAGGAAACAAAAGATTATAAACTAATTTTGTTTGGGTTGAGATGTCTAATCGCGTCTTAATTAAAATTAGTGTCCTAATCACAACTAACCCGCTCATAAGACTCAAGAATGTTGTCTGTAGTTCATTCCCTTGATGACACTTTGATTCTGCAATATAAATATGATATATTCATAATTATTTTGTTTATCTAATATTCATAATATTTGAATACACGTTTCATCGAACCGATTATAGTTTTATATTTTTTTGAATCAGAAAATTATTATTATTTTTTTAAAAATTGATTGTTTTCTAGATATTATGTTTCATGTGTGAATACAACTGCATTGCAGAGATGCAGTCTCCTACCATCTCCCTGCAAATCATTGTATAAATCTTGATCCTGCCTCGTGTATCTCTCGAAACACGATAATTGAAAGTGGGTTTCTTGGAAGCCACTCAAGCAGTGCATTGGCTTCTTTTAGTTTACATATAAATTCACACACATAGGTAGAGAGAGAGAGAGACACAGAGAGAGAGAGAGAGAGTCCGACCTTTGAAGTCGAGAAAATGCGGCTGTTGAGCTAAAATCTTGACGTTGAAGCCAATCCTTGCTTTGACAAATGTTTGAGTTTTCGCTTGAATCCCTTTAGTTGATTTCTTGTTCTTTATTACTCTGTTTTCTACGAGTTTCTTCTTTGTTTCAAGTATTCACAGTAAAAATGGCGAATTGCGCTGTGAAGAATGACTCAGGCTGCGGATTCGTGTCGGGGGTCTTCCATCGTCGATGCAAGTGGCCGAAAAAATCCACGGTATACTCACTTCCGACGACTAAGCACTCGGGGGAGAAGAATTATGAAAATTCGCCCAAACCGGCTAGAGTTTCCGCAGCAGAAACGAAGAAGAAAACGATTGTTAATAAGCCTGTTGCTGACCAGCCAAAGCCACTATGCTCTCAACGAAATCATCAACCACGACGTCTTTCCGATGCTGCTACCAGAAGCTCGACATCATCGTCCACCGCTAATTCAACCCAAGCTAAGACGATTCAAAACAAACCTCCGGCTCTAGGCCACTTAGGAAACTTGAGACAGGGTGGAAATGGCAATCTGTGGACGGCCAATACTCCCAAAGCCTCAAATAAAGATATTATCAACTCTCTGCCTAAACTAAGTGGCAGTGGAAACATGGGGAACATTTTTGGTCAATTTCAAGGTCTTCGAAGTAGAATAGACCCTGATGCTTTGAAATGCATGGGAAACGAGGCTTACAATCTGGGTAGATTCGAGGAGGCTTTGAATTTGTATGAGCGAGCTATAGCTTTGGACTCTGAAAATGCCGTCTATCACTGCAACAAGAGCGCCGCTCTGATGAGCTTAGACCGTCTAATGGAGGCCATCGAGGAATGCCGACTGGCCATTCGGATTCACCCTTCTTATTGCAGAGCTCATCATCGATTGGCCACTTTGTGTCTCAGGTATTTCTATCATTACGCATTTCGTTGCAGACTTCTGTCTTGTTCTAATCGGAACTGGGTTTAACAGTCTGGGAGAAACAGAGAAAGCGATATATCACTTCAAAGAATCAAGCGACCGTACTGAAGATAAGGACATTGACAAAACACGTGCGCTTCAAAATTCCCTGAGTAGGTGCAGTGAAGCCAGAAAATCAAAAGATTGGAACGGCTTGTTGAAGGAGACCCAGTTAGCGATTTCCGTCGGAGCGAAATCATCTCATAAGGTGTATGCTCTGCAATCCGAGGCCTTACTAAGGCTTCAAAGGCATCAAGAGGCTTATGCAGCCTACCAGACGAGTCGAAATCTGAGAAATGAATTCGCCAAGTTAATCGACGCGGCTGATACATCCTATCCTTTAATGATCGAAGCTCAGGTTTACTTGACAATGGGCAGGTAAAATGGATCAAACGCCACACTATAGCCAAAAAAGAAAAAAAATCAATCAATATCGTCAACAACTTTTGTCGTTTGACAGATTTGAGGAGGCAGTGGCAGCTGCACAACATGCGTTGGAAATCGATCCAATCAACGCGGAGATTGGGGCGGTGACGACGAGGGCCAGGGCAATTTCGTCGGCTCGGTCAAGCGGCAATCTACTGTTCAGAGCGTCGAGATTCTCCGAAGCATGCGTTGCATATAGCGAAGGACTAGAGATGGACCCATATAACTCGGTTTTACTATGCAACAGAGCAACGTGTCGGTCAAAGCTTGGTCAATTCGAGAAGGCTATTGAGGATTGCTCTGTGGCTCTTCGCGTTCAACCTTCCTACAGCAAAGCCAGGGTTCGCAGGGCCAGTTGTAATGCTAAAGTGGGGTCAAATGACTTGTCCTTTTATAGTTATAGCCATTGATTTTTGCCCAAAAAAATGTTGAAAAACGTTTTTGTTGTATAGTTGGAGAGGTGGGAAGCTTCGGTTCAGGACTATGAAGTGGTGATGAGGGAGATGCCGGCCAATGAGGAAGTAGGGAGGGCTCTGTTTGAAGTGCAAGTGCAGCTGAAGAAAGAGCGAGGGGAAGATGTTGAGGGCATGGAATTTGGATCCAAATTGGTGTCTGTTTCAAGCACTGATCGTTTCAGACACTTCATTACATCTCCCGGTAACTTAAAATGAAAAACAAAAGACATGTTTTTTCTTGATTCTGGTTAAAAAACGTGTGTTTTGATTTAGTCAAATCAAATTACAGGGATGTCAGTGGTGCTTTTCTGCAAAAAACAGACTCATAAAAAGGAGTTGCGAGTCATAGAGAAAGTCTGCCATAGATTCCCATCAGTAAACTTCCTCCAGGTTAGTGATATAAACAATTGACGGTTTCCTTTTGAGAAACAGTCACTGAAGGCGGCGGGTTCTAAGCTTGCAGGTGGAGACAGCGGATCATCCTTTCTTAGCAAAATCAGAGGGAATAAGCTCAATCCCAGCCTTCAAAATATACAAAAATGGATCCAGCGTCCAAGAATTTCTGGCTAGCAACCCAGAATCATTAGAAAGCTGTATCAGATTGTACAGTAGTTGAAGTTGAACTAGAGCACAATTCAAGAAGAAGAATAGGCTGATAATTCAAGACCATTTAATTGATTACAGAGATATAGGATTCGGTTTTTCTTTCAATTCTGGCCATCCGTTGTGTTTGATTGATAATGTTTTTTCTCTCCTTGGAAACAAGACGGCTTCTGGTTGATTAATTAGAGCGAGAATGGGTGTGGGAAAAGCTTGTGTGTGTATTTTACGTACAGTTTATCAGATTTTACCATCAACGCAAGAACTACATATTCTGTGTTTCTCCTAAATTTTGTTCCTTTAGACCTATTTATGACGAGGGTCATAACACCGGCGAGACTGGTCGGAACTGGCCAGATTCAAACTGAAAACAGCCCGGCGCTAATGAAGACTGTTTGGTTCAGGGTTTCAAATAACAATCCTAGTTTGATATACTTAAAATGACGAGCAATTAATCCAAGTGGAATTGGTTATAGAGCATTTGGAAGCGCTAAAAATAGGCCATGTTTGCATGGAAAAATCTCCATCCCTCTCACAGATCCTCTCCTCTCTGCGCATGCCATTTTCCCATGCAGACCCTAAATTTCCTCCTTTGCCAATACGGTCAACCTCCTAACCAGCCCTCTCTCCCACCCCTTCCCGTCTTCCATGGCGGAGCGGCTCCCACCGCTCCCCCACATCCCTCTTTCCCATGTCGACGATGACCCTTCTACACCAGGCCACTCCCAATTCCAGCCCATCTTCCCAGAAAATACCCCCTCCGATCATTTTCCGTTGAGCTCTGGCACTTACATCGTCCAGGTCCCCAAAGATCAAATCTACCGTGTCCCACCGCCGGAGAATGCCATGATCGCCGATCTCCGTCGCATCCCCTTTCAAGCCACAAAGAGGTCGTCACCTTGCTCTCGTTGCTTTTGTCTAACCATCATTCTGATCGTCTTAGTCGTTATTGTTTCCGGCGCCGTAGCAGCTGGTTTCTTATCTGGGCTTTTATCGAAGGAAGATCCCAATTTCAATGTCCGGCAATTTGTTGTCGAAAAAATGAAGAATTCCCGCCTGAATTATGATGTAGAATTGCAAGCGGAGAATCCAAATGCAATAGTGGGAATTTTGTACGAGGAAGGAGGTGGAGTTTTGCTTTATTTCAAGAACCAGAGAACAGCTGAAGCAAAATACCCAACCTTTTATCAAAGCCAGAAGAATTCAACCACATTTGACGTTGTTCTTCGTGGGTCTAACGTTATTCTCCCCAAGGAGATGGCCAAAAGCTTAACGGGAAAAGTTGGTCTCTCTTTTACTCTGAAATTGAAGGTGGCGGTCCAAATGAGAATCTGGGTGTTCAACAAAGGGAGTCAAAAACTGGAGGTAATCTGCAATTTCATGGTGGATTCATTGGCCAAAGGTAATCGAATTCTATCCCAGAAGTGTAAAACCCAAAAGGGAAATTGAATCAAAAAGGAAGAAGAAAATTACAGAAAATAAGCACGCGTGGTTCTTGATTGTAGATGGGCGGAAAAAGGAGTGGATAAAGTGGTCTTTTGCTTTTGTCTTCTATTTGAATTGGGTTTTCTTCATTTCCATTGATTGCATAGATTTGTTTTCCACTCATTTTTAGCACTAACTTTGTATATGCATTCTAATCTTATACCCTCACAACTATTCTCTTCCTATATGAGTCAATTTTACAGAGTGAATAACAAGTAGGTATTTACACTATTTTTTACATAAATAATTTCTTGAAATTAAAAACAAGTCGATTATTGTAAAAAAAATCACGCTTTTCTCTACAATTTTCATACAGAAATAACTCTCCAAGCGTTAAAATTCGATTTTTGCATAAAAGAGATAACGTGACAAAAAAAATATGATTTCTTTTATGACAATTCTAATAATTTGAACTTAATTACTAATACCCTTAAATTCACAAGGGTCATTTGTCTAAAAAATAAATAAAACCACTTATTCTTCTCTCTTAAATTCAAATTCAAGAGTTAATCAAAGGAGTGAATGGGAAGGCAAAGAATGCTTGCTTAAACACTACGAAAGTTATAATATAAAGAGTGAATTAATTAAAATAAAGCAATTTATGAAGTAGAAAGAAAGGCACGTCACATAGTTGAAAGAGGAGGAATGGACCACCACCCACCATTATTGCTTGCAACCACAACCCCATTATCTCCAAAAAGTCTAAAGTTGTGTGGGACCTAATTACCACAATCTCTACCCTCCTATTTTCTTCCATTTTTCTTTTTTGGACTATTTCTTGATATTTTTAGGGTAAATTATATATTACTCTTTAAAATTGGAAGTGAAAAGTAAATAAATTATTGAATTTTTTTTTTTAAGAAAATCAATTTTCAAACTTAGAAAAATTAACAATCTCATGTCATTGGTGGTATCATCAATAAAGTTGTGACATTTTCTATTTGGTGATTTTCATAAAGAAGTTTGCAATTTTGGCAACTATATTGAGCTCCAAGATCAAAATTCTCATCTAAAAATTGCCTAGTCACTGGTCTTTATGAGTGAGTCAACGAACGATATTTTTATAACTGATATTAAAAATCGTTTGATTAATGCAACTATAACAATATATTTCGACAGATATGAAGTTATACTTTAAATTGAAGTCGTACTAAGGAAATTAAGGAAAATATCTATTTTACAACATAAGACACAATATGAGGTTATACTTTAAATTGAAGTCGTACTAAGAAAATTAAGGAAAATACCTATTTTGCAGCATAAGACACACATCATTTGCAAAAAATATTCTTTCTATCGCAAAAAATAACTAAAGTAAGTTAATTAAGTTATTGACTAAACAAATTTACTTCAAAAAATAATTTATCCTTTTAAAAAAAAATTAATTTGTAATAAAAAAATATGACATCACATATTATTCAGTAGACTTATTGAGAATATATAAATAAAAAAAGGCGTTTCAATTTAATAATATTTTATAATTATAAAAGGAAACACAGAACTTAAATAGGGATTTACATTTTACAAGATATTACAAGGACTAACTCAACCATGGTGTAGAGAGGTTAAAAACAAGCTAACCATGGTCTACTGACTGACTACTAAATTGATAATACTAACATGAACCCTAATCAAATAGACTCCTCCTAGAAGGGGTGACCCTGCAATTGCCAAAAACTTAATTGCAGAGGCCAAATCGTCTAACGAGACCCTAATTACAACATAATTATGCAGCTTTAAGAAAAAAAAAAAAGGCCTTCTAGGAAGGTAGAATGCTCGCCCAATCAATCTCAGAAGGGTATTTCTGCAACGCGAAATTCTCCCAAAACTCCTCCAAGGGTGACTCTGTTACGTCCGGAAACGTCAGATCTGACAAAGGTGAAGATCCTGCTGACCCGTCGCTGTCTGTAATCGCCGGCGACAGGGAGTTTCCCACCTGATTGTTGATCTCTGTTTCTTTCGAATGCACTTCGTCCACCGATGGCTGCGCTTTGATCTTTTGTGCTTTTCTGGCAGTGCGAGGCTTCTCTGTTTTCCCCTGTTTCTGCGATTCAGCCAAGCTTTGGCAAATTGCTTGGAGCTTCGCATCAATGGTGGAATGGAGAGGCTTATACTCGCCTAATTCACTTTTGTGCTTCAGATTTGGAAAATTAAGCCTAGCCAAATCCCCTCTGAGCTTGTAAGCAGCTTGGTCGTAAGCTAACGCGGCTTCTACTGCCGTATCGAAGGTGCCAAGCCATAGCCGAGTTCGATTCTTCGGGAGACGAATCTCGGCTACCCATTTCCCCCAGTGCCTCTGTCTAACTCCTCTGTAAAGCTTCGTCGGCTTTATTGGGGAACCCACTTGCTTCATTTCAATGGGTTTTGGACCAAGGAACTTCAGCTTACTATTACTGGGGTAGATGTGCTGGTGGGTCGGTTCGAAATCCAGATCTGGAGAGTAATTCTGCTGGATCTGAGCTTGGATCTGCTGGATCTGAGATGGGGTAAGTTGGTTTAGGCCAATTGGCCATGGCTGCTCCAAATTAGTAAAAGGTTGGGTTGAGAACTCGTCTAAAACTACAGAGTTCGTCGACCCAGAGCAACCATTTGCAACGAAAAGGTCCATCGAGGGGAGGGAAGGAGAGAAAGAGAAATAGTTCTGAGGAAGAGATGAAAAAGAAGAAGAAGAAGAAGAAGAAAAAGAGGTAGATGGAGGAGAAGAAGCACTTTTGATATAAGGTCCAAGAGCTTCCATTAGTTCACCTCCATAGGGATCTGATAAAGATGATGTAAAACTATGTAGATCCATTGCACCTGCCATTTCTACAAGATTCAGCACTTGAAGACAACAGACCGTTACAAAAATTATCAAAAAGAAAAACAGAGCGGAGATCAAACAGGTTTATAAAAGACAACCTCTTCAATTCCCAAAAAAAAACTAAGCAAAAACTACCCAATTAAAACTAGAAATTATCAGAAAATCCTTGAAAAAAAAAAATCTGGATCTCGATTCTGAAAACACCTGGCTTTTGAAAATCCTTTTTTAAGTTTGCTTTTTGTTCATAGAAAACAAACCCAAAAATCAAAACTAGAAAGACAGATGATTGACAGAAAGGGATACAGAGAATCGGGGGAAATCAGAGGGGGAAGATGGAGACGAAGATCAAAAGGACAAACTTTATCGCGCACACACTGTTTCCTCACACTTAATCTTTTGTTCGCTCTATTATGAACTCCCTCCTTCCACTCCTTTTATATACGAAGCCGACGAATGACGACACGATCCGTAACAAAATTAGACCCGAACTATCGATCTTAACTACATCGTTTTGCCATTAATCAGATCGTTAATCTCGAAGACTCCTCTGCTTTTCTTAATAAACAATTTCGTCTCTTTCTCACCCACCCTCCCAGCCACAGCCGCGTTCTTGATCTAAGACTCTCATGTTATTGGTCGCTTTTAGCCAATTAAAATGCATAGCGTGTCAGGCTTCATCTTCTCACCGACACGTGTTCTCGTAACTGTCAGCTGTCAGTCAACTTTATTTTTTTATGTTCACACTCGTTATTTTAATTAAAATAACTTTACAGTCACTATGACATCACACTTTCCCCCCAAATATTCCACTCAAAAATACGGCTACTAACTAATTTGCAATACTAAATAGGATTAACTCAATTATAAATGGCATTAATTAGTATTAGCAATTCTTAATGATTGATAAATTATCCACTCGTATTTTATCGTATTAACATCATCTAGTTTGGTCAGCCCACTTACCTTTGTTTTTTTTTTTTAAGTATAATTAACTCATTCATAACCTTATCTAAATAATTAATAATTAAGCATGAGACAAAGTACTATAGTTTAATAGTATGTTAGCTAAGATACGTACATAAAATAATTAACTATATACGAATGCGCACTTATTGATAACATAAAAATAAAGAATAAGCTAATCTTCTTGTTAAACTACTTGCAAATATTCTCCCATGTTATCTATAAAAAGAATATTCCCATTATTGTATGTAGTTGTTATATCTCGATTTAAGACCATTTTGTTTGTATTTTTTAAATTATTGTCTGTGCTATGTGACCATAGTCGAGGTTAAACTATGTTAAGAAAAATATAAATAATTAAATTATTTATCAACCCACAAGATTAAGCTTAAACTTTTGAGATTGTTGGTAATTTGTCATGGTATCAGAGTTAGAGATCCAAAGTTTGAATCTCAGCAAAGTCAAAAATTAATCTTATTAAAAAAAATACCCACATGTAATGACCAATAAAAAAAGAAATTAGCATATATGTGAGAAGAAATGTTAAGAAAAATATAAATGATTAAATTATTTTTCAACCCACAAGATTAAGTTTAAGCTTTTGAAATTGTTAGTAATTTGTTAAACTGGATGATTTTATGCTCCTCATAAATTGTCCTCTAAACTTTATAAATATGTGGTACGGTTTAAAACATATTAAATAATTTTTTTTTAATTATTTAGTTACTATATTCCTGATAAATATTATAACATATCGTTACAATAAAAGAACAAAACACAAAGTTAAGAAAAGAAAAATACTTTAATATTTTTTAATTAAAAAAGAAGAAAAGTTATTGGGAAAAGAATAGATTGAGTATCAACGCATGATGAAACCTTATCCGCAGGATGTGGTGGTGCCACTAATCAAGGGATGCTGATGGACGGCCGTGCACATAGTTTAATCATGTTTCAGATTGCATCGGCCTTCGGGTTATTGCTAATTAACTAAGAATGATTAATGGGTGCATGCATGAATTTACCAAAAATTATAAGAAAACCAAGTGGGATTTTCTAGGTTAAATTTCAAGATTTTAGATTAAGAATATGCTCAATTGCATGATTTTGTTTAGAATGATCTTTATACTGCATTTAAATCTTAATAGAGACTAGAATAGTTATTAAATCTTCATATTTTGTTTGCTGACAAATGGAACAAGTTTGAACATAATGTTGAACATCTTTTTTTTTTTTTAATTTGGCCATTCAAACTGAGAATTCAATCTCTTAATTGTTCGAATAATACCTGGATGTCCACCCGTTAGAGAATCATGACATTCTCTGATAAGATCGATACAATACACAGATTCATTACTGAGAATGACTTTTGCACAATGTATAATCAAGCCTCCCTGCAATTTATAAGTTTGATAATTATATGGAAATCGCTGAGTATTTTGCTTCAATACTTGTAAATCTGCTAAAGAAGCAATTTCTTCACGTAATTTTTTTAATAAGGAACACTGTAAATTAGTTAATGTATTTTAAATTCCATCAGTACTAGAGTTGATATCAAATTCCTGTGAGAGAGCATTAGCAACAACGTTACTCTTTCTAGGATTATAAATTATCTCAAAACCATACCCAAGTAATTTTACAAGAAACATATGTTGTTATGGAGTCTTAATTACTTGAGTCATCATTTCGTAAATACTTTTTTGATCTATTTTAATGGTGAATTGATTGCCAAGCAAATATTGTCGCCACTTCTTCACTGCTTTAGTAGTGGCAAATAATTCTCTTATATACGTATTGCTACTCTGCATTTTAGCAGTCAATTTCTTGCTAAAAAAAGTGATAGGATGTCATTTTTGAATTAGGACAGCACAAATATCCACTCCACTGGCATCTGTTTCCACAATAAAGGGCTTTGAAAAGTCCGACAATGCTAAAATTGGTGTTGAAACCACATCTTCCTTTAATTTTGCATATATATCCTCACCTTCCACATTCCATTTAAAAGCATCTTTTTGTAATAATGCAGTATGGAACTCGCTATAGCAGCGTAATGTCGAATAAATTTCCTATAATATTCCGTTAATATGAGAAATCCACGCAATTGTTTCGATGTCATAAGAATCTGCCAATTTAGAATAGCATAAATTTTCCCATGTTCAGGTGACACTTCTGCTACACTCACAATATGGCCTAGATATTCATTTGAGTTTTGTCCAAAGTTGCATTTACTCAATTTAGCAAACAGTTTGTTGCTTTGAAAGCAGTTTAAAACCTGCTTTAAATACTCTTGATGTTCCACTCTCGATTTATTGTAAACTAATATATCATCAAAGAATACAATAACAAGTTTTCGTAAAAATAACTTCAAAGCATTATTCATGACAACTTGAAAAGTGATAGAGGCATTAATAAGGTCAAATGACATTATTAAAAACGCATAATAACCTTCATGAATTCTAAACGCAATTTTTGAGACATCTTATGATGCAATCTGATGATAACTTGCTCGAAGATCAATTTTTCTAAAAGCAATTGCATCGTGAAGTTCATCCAAAAACTCATCTACGATTGGAATTGAAAACTTTGTTCAAAACTCTATAATTAATACAAAACTTCCAAGTTCCATCTCTTTTTTTTTACCAACAACACATGTGATGAAAAAAGACTTCGACTTGGTCTTATTATCCTTGCCTGTAACATTTTAGCAACCAACTTCTCAATGTCCATTTTCTGAAAATGGGTATATGGCTTTACATTCACAGGTATAGAATTAGGCTGTAAGTGTATTTGATGATTTATTATCTTGTTTGGAGGCAATCCTTCAAGAATTTGAAATACATCCCAATATGGATCAATCAATCCTTGCATGTCAAGAGGTACTTGATGCAATTCATATTCAGCAACTAATAAACTCAAATGCAAGCATAAATAATGTGATACAACATCTTACTTTTGTAATTTCTTGAATTGATGCAAGTGAATCATTAAAGGAAGATGTTGTCTTTCTCCTTTTCATGTCATCATTTTATTCTACCATATGAACTGCATTATCAAAGCCTTGTAATCTGTTAAAACAAGTCCTAGAAGTTCTGGTCATTGAACTCCTAACACAATATCAGTACCTTGCACAGGCAGAACATAGAAGTCAATAAAAAAAATTTGCTCTTGTATTTTAACCACTAATTGAGAACATAGACCTGTACAAGCCAATTTATCTCCACTTTCAACTAAAACCTGGAAATGTTTAGAAGGTTGGACTAGTAAATTTAACTGTTGAAGAAGTCTATTTTGAATAAATTGTGCGTGGAGCCTCCGTCCACCAAGATTTGTACTGTTTTTCCTGCAATAGAACCAACAAAACGCATAGTTATAGGAAATTGTTGCCTAGCTAAAGCACGTAAGCTTATAGCTAGTAATTCCCCCTATTCCAAGTCAATATCTTCTACCATATTAGAATTATCAATTGCAACTATATCAGAATTAGTTGTTTCATTTTCTTCTAACATTACCACAAACAATTTAGATTTGCACTTGCGATTTCTGCTAAACTTTTTATCACAATTATAACGTAGACTTTTATCCCTTCTCTACATCATCTGCTCTGCAGTCAAACGTTTCACAAGAATGCTAGAAGATTTTACTTGTAATAATGCTGGATTTTGTTGAATGTTTGGAGTAAGAAGCAAAGACATTGTTGGATTAGTCACTCGTAAAGGTTGACTGTATTGTGTTTTTGGAAATTTTTGTCTAATCCCTTAATCTTGCAGCTTATCTTTCATCAATCTAACTAAATTAATAGTTTGTTTTAACGATTGAGATTTTAAAGCGCATACCTCAAATTGAATATCACTCCTTAATTTGGACTCCTTAATCTAGCTTCATCACCTGTAACACTCTTATTCTCTATTTTTTATAGTAAGCTTTATAATTATATTTTTGTAAGGCATGTGACATCTAAAAGATACGAAATATTATTTGCATCATGCACGCAATATTTATTCACTACATTTTTTAGAAGTGAGATGTTGACTTTCATTATTTATAATTTTAAATAATACATAATGAGATATAATCTGCAAATGATGTAAAACCATTTATTATTACAGTATTATATTTGCGTAATGGTACATTTAGTCAGAGTTCTTACTTTTTTATTATTATTTTAGTCAATTAATGTAATAAATTAGATTAAAAAATTAATAAAATAACCACTACATTATGAAATTAATAACAAGTTAATAACTTAATAATTTTTGCTAGTAACTTAAACACTGAATTATGAAAAATTGACAGAGCAAACATTGTGGTTATATTTTCCATTAAAAATGTTGTTATTCCTCTACGAAAAGTTGTCTTTTCGCGACGAAACGTTGTTTTTTCACTAAAAATATTTAAAATATTATTTTTCGTGTGCGAAACAATTACTTTCCAATGCGAATAGACAATATTCTGTCAGCAGAAAGTAATCTTTCCTCTGCAAAAAGTGAGATATGCCAACGAACACTGGACGACAACAATGAACTAAGAAAAGGAAAGAGAAATGGTGAAGAGAACTGAACGAATGAAATCGAGAAGAGAAGTGAATCATGCTGACGTTTTCCAAAAATTGAAAACGTGAGAATTATTTTCAACGACGAGAAGACTATGTCAGAGCTTCCCGGCATTGTCTTCGCGGTGAGATTGCTTCAATTATTGCGATTTTATTATAAAACTGAAGTAGAATTAAAATTATAGAGAGTAATGTTTCGGCAGTGCCTTCATGGTAATGTTTTTTTCAATAGGTTAACAGTGATGTTTGCTTTGTTCATTTTTTTATAGTTGAGTATTTTATTTATTAGTAAAAATTATTTAGTAATTAACTTATCATTGATCTTATAGTATAATAGTTATTTTGTTAAATTTTTTAAATTAAAAATAAATAATTAATTATATTAATTAATGATTGATACGTCAATTAATGTAATACTTGTTATAAAATTAAAAAAATTATATATTTTTATCACTTATAATTTTAGCATTACATTCCTAACAAACACATCATTATTCTTAATATTTAAATTTGATATTTGTCTCATTAAATCAAATATAGTATTTAAAAACAGTTTTTAAGAAGAATTTAATGCTATTATTGGAGACCTGTTAATAAATATCATCTTTCATGTATTAAATTAATGAAAAATTGGCAAGCAAAGTATCAGCAGTCTTTCTCTAATTGATGACTATTATTAATTTAAATAATTTAAGATCCGATTTAAATAAACAAAATTAGATCATAATGTCGACTCCCAAAATAATTATTTAGTTATATTTTCATGAATTTAAAAATAAAAATACGAAAATACAATCTCATCTAGACTGATAAAATAATAATCAACGAGAAAAAAATGATAAAATATAGGAAAAATGACAAATCAACCATCGTGGTTTGCGATCAATGACAAGTCAACCACTATGGTATATTTTCTAACAAGTTAACAACTAAAGTATGAGAAAATGACAAATCCAACATGCGTCTAGGCCTTTTTGTTAATGAAAAACGTGAATGCGATGTTGGATTTGTCATTTTCTCATACGTTAGTGGTTAACTTGTTAGAAAATATACCACAGTGGTTAACTTGTCATTGATTCAAACCACGATGGTTGATTTGTCATTTTTCCTAAAATATATTGTCAATCGACAACACTGGAGAAGAACACATATTCATGCGCTTCTGGATAGCACGCGTCTCGTAATTAATACCCCATTACGATAATGAATTGCTAATTCAGCATAATCTCACCCTCTTAACATTGTTTTAATATATATATATATATAGAAATGTCGAGATGCCTAAATTTCATTGTTATAGGGCGTGACAACTAAGAATATTATTAAAAATTAACATTTTAAAGTGGGGCACATCCACTTCTGCTCTTGGTACGCGTTTTCAATGGACTTTAGTCTATTAGAAATGGGGCATCGCAATCTTGATAAATTAGTTTAATTACGTTATGAATTCTCTAGAGACATTGAAATTTGAGTCAAGGGTGATGGTGGGTACCACATCAATTTGTTCTTCCGTCACGCCTGAATGAGGAGATTAAGACTCTTTTGTAGTGTAGCATGTGTATGTAGTTAATGCGGGTCCCTCTCTCAAGTATGGAGGCCTATGTGTCCATTGCTTCTCTAACGTGTCATTATTAAATTTGAAATTTGGTCGTTTAAATTAAAAGGAAAACTTTGACTAAATTCAAATGAAAATATAGATGGGAGGAGAGGCAAAATCAACGTGCCAAAAGGGGGCAATTAGAGGGCCTTAAGCTTGAGTTTTAAGCTAATTTTCTTATAAGATTGACAAATTGGCTAGGAGCTCTATGACGGGAGAGTTTGTTTTTGATTTTGAGTTTTCTTCTATACGAATTATTGGTTCAAACTAATTGGATTGTGCTTAAATCTTACAAAGTCTTTCGCTGACAATTTAAATTTGTAGCTAGACGGTGTCTGACCCAGAGTTTTTGTTTTTGTTAGGCTCATCTTCAGGTTGTGTAAGGTGGGCATTGGGCAAATACGGATACGCCGCTTCGATGTATGTTGATATTGATTCTCTACTTCATCCTTCTCTCGCCCCTATCACCTAGATTGCTTTCGTTATCATCTGCAAAACGTGATGCACTAAGGGGTGCAAAACTTGATTAAACACTTGAAGATGGTGATTACCACGGTTTTAAGAACAAAATACTAAATTCTCAAATACGTAACTTGCTTACTAGAAATCCAATCAACACCAAATTTGAACCACAATCAGTATTGCCATAGTAGAATGTGCTCTCCAAAAATTAGGCAAAAATTTCAAAAGAAGCAGAAGATATGCGAACGCGAAAATTACTTCCCATAATGGTACCAACAAGACAGTTTTTAGACAGTAAATGATAAACCACAAGTTAAGCGTTTCTAATCCAAATGGCATGAAAATTGAATCACGTAACTTTTGAAATGTGTACAAACAACCCTTCAAATTTTAGAGTCAAAATCATTTAGGAAAAGAAATGGTACTCGAACACTTACAAGTTGATCCAAGAAACTGTTATAGGGGTACCTTTTGACTTCAAATGGGTTCCTCAAAGAAACTACTCCAACTTTGGTTGCAGCAAATCTTTTAATTTTTCTCCATGGACATTCATTTATGGAAGGAGATTAAGGAAATACTAGTGTAAGAAATTCACCTCAAAACAAACTAATAGCATGGTGAATCAATGGGAGACTCTCACTCTCTCGATTCTCACCTTGAAAATAGGGGCCCAATTGGTATGGAGGAAGCTCCAACTCAACAAAAGGCTTTAAGCTAAAATACTCAATGCCTTCAAACAACTCTTAATGAATGTATAAATACTCTCACAAGAGTTGCCCTAATTTCACAATTACACAAATAACCTCAAATAAAGAAACACACAAAATATGGTTCTCGGTTATTCAAGCATAGCTAATAACATCCCGAACAAACATTATCCAATTCTTCAATTAAAAATAAAAAATGGTAAAACTTGTTTTAATACCACATACTAAGGAGTTGAAATGACTTGAACAACTTCATTTTGTCATATCTTCACAAGCTTCCACAAGAAGGCACGGTATTGGAATGCATGCATTGCTCTCGTGTGGATTCTTGGCCACGGTTGTTGAATGAACATTCCAAGTGATTAAATGTCTTGACTTTTCCTTGTCTTCAATAGTTGGTTCCTTCTCAATCCTCAAGTCCTTCTAAGGTAGTTTCTCTTGAAAAATGAGAAGTTATAAAAAAATTAATGATTTTTTTGGCTCGAGCTCTAAAGATCGATCCTTGTGGTGCATCAAAAGGGAATCTAAAGCATCAAAGCTTGTTTTATGGTTCTTTCGCATTCTTCTTCTTCTATGTTTTTCACATCCATATAGATGAATAAATAAAAACTGTAAACCAGTTATTTTAAACTTGAATGAGAATAGAATGAATCGAATTAATTGAACCCAAGAAGATGATCATGGATAAATCTCATCAATTTCATTGCATAATTTAATAGTCGTCAATAAATAATGACAGAAAAGAAAAAAGATCGAAAAAATTCAAACTCATTTTCAAGAAAAGACAAAGAGAATCAAACTTCACACCTAAAAGATTCACTAGCTAAGACATTTTGATCAACTAAACTTATCATCAACGAGTAAAATTTAAAGCAAAAGAGAACTACGTCCGCTTCAGCTTGTATGATGAGTCCGAATGTACAATTGGGACTAGGGAGAGAGAGACGTATATGATGGACTATTTAACAATAAGGGAAATTAATAAAATAACCATTAAATTATGGGATCAATAACAAATCAACCACTAAATAATTTTTGCTAGCAAATAAAATATTCAATTATAAGAAAAGAACGAGCAAACATCACAGTTAAATTTTATGTTAAAAAATGTTGTCTTTCTGCCGCAGAAAATGAGTTATTGAAATAGGAATTAGGAAAGACGACTTTTCCCAAAGGAAAGACGACGTCTTTCCAATCAAACTACGAATTCTTCTAAGTAATTTGACGACATCATTCATGTACATTGTTCAAGGTCCAATTACTTCAAAATAACCATGTCTGCACTGGAAAAATTTTATAGACAAGTATAAACTCTTAAATTGACAGTGAAAGGGGTGTCAATCATAAATCTATCAAACCCACTCGACAGAGCCCTGAATTTGGAAAAAATTAATGACGTAATTAATTTCACAACAACTAAAGAAACTCATGTAGTGAGCAACAAGTTAGATGACATTTTCGATGGGAAACTTCTTACTCTTTTATTTTCAAAGTAAGTTTGCTCTTAAGGATAATGGTTGCTCTGTTCTTTTTTCTATAGTTGAGTATTTTATTTTTTAGCAAAAATTATTTAGTGTCTGGCTTATTATTGATCTTATAGTTCAATAATTATTTTGTTAATTTTTCAAAGAACAATGGTCAATTTATTAACCACGAATAATTTATGGATTATTTTGTTAATAAAAATAATAGTTTAAGGAAAGGACGATCAAAATCTCATCTTAGTTAGTTCGTACTTAACTCCAAATATTTTGAACACAAAATTTAGCCACTAAAGATAATTAATCGAAAGATTGTGGTACATTGTAAATAATCAATAATGTTTGAACTAGGAAAGGATTAATGTTTTTGTCTTGTTTCTATGCATATTATTGATATTTTAGTCCTTTATTTATGCAATGACTACAATTATATCTCAATCCCAAGAATAAGAAATGCCAAAACACTCTAGGCTTGTTACAATCGACTGGGTTCTGTCAAAATTAGAACAAACCAAATTGGACGGTCTGAGTTGTCTCAAGCTTTATATAGATATGAGTTGAGCCAGACCTTGAACCGGTCTTTAGTTAAAAAGGAAGGAATCGAAAAACGAAAGGGAGAAAAAGAAGAGGGATATGTTGTGCCTGTAGAAGACCTAAAATCACCCAAAAAGAGCACTCAAAAATCGTAGTTTAGCATCATATTCCAAACATTAGGGAAATCTGTAGGGTTTCGACTTTCCTAGTAGGATTTAAACTTACTGCCACCCAAGTTAGAGAGGCTCCTTGTTGCAGTCCATTGAAGTCAAAAGAGACAATAATAGCACATTTTCGAACCAACTTGTAACTACTCGTGCATAAGTATTTTGTCTAAACGATTTTGGTTATGAAATGTGAATGTTCTGTTACATACATTTCAAAAGGTACGCAGTTCAAATTTGATGCAATTTAGACAACAATTAATTAACTTACAATTATTCTATTTTGGACTCGATAACTGCCATACTTTTTTAGGGTATTCTTCTCTCTTGTGGAACTTACTGTGGTCGAATTTTCACGTTAATTAGATAACAAACAAGCAAGTTTTTTAATCTTGAATTTGTTATTCTATTTTCTAGCCGAGGTTATCATCATCCTCCAAGTGGTTTTTCAAGCTTTGCACTCCTTGGTGCTTCAGTTTCGCATTAACCGACTCTTTTTTCTCCACAATGATGAGCACAACTTGATTATTTGCATTTTATAAAATTATTATGATAAATTATCTCTGTCTAAACAAATTTTAAGCTTGAAGAACACACAACCACAACAAAAGTCAATAAATTAAGCTCTTAGTTTTAAATAAATACTCAAATAAATCAAATGGAACAGAGCGGCTTTTTCATACACAATCAAATCTACAATTTCTGTTTGCCAAAAAAAAAAGCATCACAGAAATAAAGCTCCTCCCCAAAAGCAATAAACGTAAAATCAAAGAACCAGCTATGCATGATATGTACACACACAAGTAGACAAATCTGCACACATTGAAGAAATGGCTTAGCTATTATGCCATTCCTCTAGAAGATGGAGTCTAAATACCTGTTGTAATGTCTTCGATTTAGCTCTATTAAGCTGCCGTAAGTGCGGTCCGAGATCCCTATAAAGAGTGTTTCAGAGTCGGGGCTAAAGGAAATGCCGGCAATTTCACCAAAGAAATCTATTTCTTGCTCTCGAGTGTAGCCAACATGTGCATCAAAAATATGAACAAAGTCAGCTGGCTCGGCCATTGCCAAAAATCGACCATCTGAAGTAAACTTTAAGGCTCTTATAGCTCCCATTCTTCCTTTAAGAACGGCTAGAGATTGGGACAAATTCCTGACATCCCACAATCTGCAGGTAGCATCTTGACTGCCAGTAGCCAAAATATGTCCTTCTGGATGCCAAGCAGAGGAAAATGAATAGTCCCAATGTCCTTTGAGACTTCCAACGACCTGTTACAAGTCCGTTTTTCAGTTTCGGGTCTGTCCTCACTCTCTCATCTAAATTCTTCATTCATGAAAATACTTACTTTTCCAGAGTTGGCATCTGCCATCAAGCACTCCAAGCTGTCCCCAAGAGCCGCAAGTAACTTACCATCCGGGCTAACAGATGCATTCTGAGAATAAAAGCAGTGAAACAAAAGAATGAGTAATGTTCACCCTTGCTATGAGACTTGCCACAAATGTATCATCAGACGGCACTTACGTTAACAGACCAAGGAAATGAGAAGCGGCTAAGGCAAAGAAACTTCTCTGCGTCAAAAATCCTAACTTGAGCATCATTATTCCCAGTGACAACCCTATTTGCACCACTGCAGACATAGAGGTCTCGTGTCATTTGAAATGCCGAATTTAAAACTAATCACCTTCATACTATAGCGATGAGAAAACACATACCTTGCGTTAGAAAATATATCAACTGTATTTGTTATTGCATTATCATCTGTAGTTACTTTTGTGCAAAATGCAACTCCTTGATGGTTCAAATACTGCATGCAGTGAAATGGAAACAAGATCAGAAGAGTTAAGTTTAAAAATTCATTAAGTGGGGGACCAGTAGCAACAAACCTTGCAAATAAGTTCCCCCTGAAATCCACCAGCTACAATTAAATTTTCCTTGACTGCCATAGTGCTAATTTGCACTCTTGTGACTGACTGAGACATTGCTCCTGTAAATTTCTATAAACATAATGAAGATTAATACAAAATCTTATATTGATGAGGATAGACAAATCAACCAACCAATTAACTTGCCACATACCGTAGTGGGAATAATAGGTCTAGCAACATTAAGCACTTCAGTAGCACTTCGACGCAAAGCGGACCAGTGCATTATGGAATAGTTCTGCATTAGGTACACATCATGCTTTGAGGTTGCACCCAAAAGATTTCTTAACTGCAAAGGTAGACAATAAAGTAAATGACCATAATCAAAACTAGTCCCCAAAAAAAACGAAGAAAAATATTGAAAGTCACATCATGAACAACGATAAGAAACAAATTGAAACAAGTAAACAAAAGAATACTATCTAGAAGTTCTGGTAGCTTAATCAACGTATCACCATAAGGCTCAAATTTAGACAACTCATACTGAGAAAATAGAGATTAAAATGCATCTTCCCTTGCAGCACTCAATAAAAGAAAAATCTTCTCATTATAATGACCATCCATGAAATGAAGACATATCATGCGATATTTAAACAAACAGAAATATCAAAATGGAAATTTCACATATTTCTGTAAATTGAATATGAAAATCTGGAGTAAGATTCAAAGATAATTTAATCTTTTAATGACACGGATAAGCCAAATCTACTTAAATACAGGAATTGTGATGGAGCCATCTATATTGCTCTGACATGTTCCATCATACCATATAAAACAGTTGCTCCAGCTGCTCAGACAAAACTTCCACTCTGCTTTATAAGCTGAAATAAAGAGAAATAGCAATCCTAAATTTCACAGGGGGGTCAATGTCATATACTTTCACTTGTGAGTCTGCATGAACATGTACATTGACAACCAGATAACTGAAAGGTACTTAAAACAAAAGATGAGGAGAAACTTGGAATCCATCATTGTGTATATATGGTCAATGCTCTCGTAGAGGATCAGTAGATATTCTGGAACAATAGAGAAGCGAGAACGCAAATAGAATTTCAAAAATTCCAATGGTTTAAAATAGATTCATATTCCAAAACAGTCCAACAATTTTGGAAAAAGAAAAACCATTTTAAAAAACAAGGAATCGTCTAGCTACTAAATAATGACCGATATGGGCTAGTTCACTAACAAACAGACAAATTAATCAGGTCCTGAAAACATTCCATCTGATACCCGCTAGCCCATCAGTATCAAATGATGATGGGACGATATACAAGAAAGAAAGATTAAAAGCAAAACTACCTTTCATTGTGGTCATGAGGCTATATTTCGTAAATAAATATATCCAAAATGAAGAACAAGAGATTAAAAATCCGGCAAAATCATACTTCTAGTGATATATGCACATTACTATATTCCGAAGCAAAATAAAAAAGAATATATCTAATACAGATGTGTCATGCTCGTGTTTTTTAGATGAACAACTTTTTGTATGCCAAAGATTTATCACCCAAAAGGGACGACCAAATGCAGTAGTAAATAACAGACAAACTTTTTGTTCACGGTGCAAAAATGCAGGAGATATGAGAATACTCCAATATGAACATGCACATAAATAGGAGTCAATTTTAAATTGGGTGAAGCTCAACACCACCAAATCTAGGAAAAAAGAAAGTTCTTTTGGCAAAAACATAATAGCAACTTTAACTTGTAGAGCTATGAGTAAAGGCTCTACCTGAAAATGCACAATTGTGGGTTTGACAAGTCTCGTATTTAACTGAAAGTCATAGAAGGTCTTCGCCTGTTCTACTTGTAGGCACTCCTGTGCGTAGAATATGTTCAGCAAGACACTCTTATGAAAGATAAACAAAATTAAGTCTTAAAATAGGCAATTTCAATCAGGCTGTTTAAAAAATGCATATAATAGAGATGAGACTTAGATAAGATGTCGATTCATTAATATTTTCGTCAAAAATAAAAATACTTCATCGTTGATGGTTTACAGGTCAAAGGCGGTTCATTACTTTTTCACTAGTATGGAAAATTGTACGATGGTGGTGTAGGTGAGAACGATGAACAGGTGTCCATTCAAAGACAAAGGAAAAATCACATATGAATTCGTACCAAAAATCAAGGATATTTGAGAGTAAATTATTAAATGAACGACACTCGACCAAAAAAAAATAGAAATCAAACTTTGGTTAATTTCATATATTTAACCAGAAGAACCATAACATAATAAAGGAGACTAAGTGGAAAAACCTTTTCTAGCTCTTCGCGAGAGCGAGAGAGAGAGATATTCTCGTAGTTCTTATACTGCTTTAAACGCGTTTCACGAAACTCATCTCTGGAAAAATTAAGCCTTTCCCAAGGAATTCCTTGGATGTCTTTGCCATTTTTCGCTTCCAAAGCAGAAGTATCAGTTTTTGAATTGCTCTGCGAAAACCATAAAAATTAAAACGAAAATTTTACCAAATAAAACTGCAGCTCTTTTCTAAACAAAAGAAATATAGAATGAAATAAGGAATAGAAACGTACAGAATCGAAGTCGTCATCAAAGTCACAGTCTGACAGATCACAATAATCGCTCACCACTGGTGCGTCTTCTCCGAAAGGGTCAGCTTCATCGAAATCAGTCACCTCGTATAAGTTGTCCACAGCATATGCAATATCGTCGTTTTGAAACCGCTCCATGGCCTACAAACAGCGCAGCCGATTTCAAAGTTAACAAAAACCTTGAAAGAAAGTATTATTTAATATCTCACAGCAAAAGCAAATCCCAAATCATTGTTAATCTTCAACGAGACGAAAGTTTTAATGACTGCAAACTCCATCAAAGAGCATCAATTAACTAAATTACCTTCAAAATACGAAGAATCCAAGCGAAAGCCAAGGAAAAATAGAAAGAAATCTTCCAGAAAAATCTTTCCCGATAACCAAGCAGAGAATTCCAGCTCCAACAGAGGAATAAAAAAGGTAGCAGCTAAACTAAATTTCAAAAAAGAGAAATCACTTTTCAGTATCAGAGGAAGGAACCTTCGTAGAAAGCGCGCTTTAGAAAAATGAGAGGGGAGAACAAAAGGCGACGGAAGAGCGATATTTATCAAGGAGGGAAGTGAGAACGAAGCATGAGTTGTCGAAGCGGAGCCGGAGTGTACGTCGGTTAAGTAACGGGCATGCATTAGTTGGAATCGGGTGAGTGGGGTCCGCTAAGCCGCTGGTGCAGCGGCCGTGCCGTCTGGGAGAGAGAAAGCCGTTGAAAATTTGCTAAAACGGGTAAAACATTTAATACTTGCCATAGTTAGCAAATTAGTGATATTAATTACTCGCTGTAATTGTACTTAATATATATTATTGATAAATAGTAGAGTAGATTGTGTAATATTTATAATTTCTTTATTAGTAAATCAATAAATAACTCTTAAAATTTACATATATCCTCGCTCTTAATTTTCCCTTAATTTGGGATATTATCTTTAAGTAATTTACTTTTTCGCTTGGCCGATCCCATTGGTAACGTTGACTTCCAACTACGTACTTTGACTGTTGTTTTCCTTTCATTTGTCTTTGCTTTCACCACGTGGTGATGGGATCCACCGCTCTGTAATTGCATGAAGTGAAAGTCCACCAACTGCATTACAACGACTCCACGTGGCTCACTTTTACTGGAATGTCGACAATTCGTCTCCACGTGTCTCTTTTGCACATCGGTCCGACCTATTTATGATGACTAAGTTTGTGAAACGTAAAATAGGATTAAATGTAAGTAAGACGAGAAACGTCCAATAAGATAAGATATTTATTTTATTGAACAACTATAATTACACTGTTTTTTGTAATTGATAATTAACTCCTCTAAGTGTGATTTCATGTACATTTTCCTAAAGAGAGAAAATATTATATTAATAAGAGAAACTAACAAAACTTAGATTAATAACAAATTTATTATTAAATAATTTTTACTAACAAATAAAACATTCAATTATAAAAAATAAATGATACAAACATGGTCTTTATCTTTTGAAATAAATGTTAAAAACTAAAAGATTTTCTAAAATAAAAGATTTCTAGTTAACTTGAAGATTTCCAGTTAAACCGTTTATAAAAAAATTGATGTACTCCAAGCTAAAAATGTTTTCAATTCACTAAGGAAACTTATCGGAAAATAGATTTTAGACCCGTTGAACTATTCAAATTTGATTTTAGTAACAAAATAGAAGATTACCAGTTAATCGTTTGTTGAAAAAATCAATATACTACAATCTATACATATTTTCGATCTACTAAGGAAACTCATTGAGAAGTTTGTTGTTTGCTACATTGAAGAATGACAAAGAATTCAACAATTTGAGCGCAAAAGAGTATTTTTCATTGCGGAAAGAATAGCTTCCGCAACGGAAAGTAATCTTGCCAGAATTATATTCTAATAACTCATTTTATTGAGTGTAAAAACAATGTTGCGCTGAAAAAAAAAATTTTTAAATGAAAAACATGACAATATTGTTTGTTCTGTTTATTTTTCATAGTTGAGTATTTTATTTATTAATAAAAATTATTTAATAGCTAACTTGTCACTGATTTTATAGATCAGTAATTATTTTGTTAATACCCCTGTTAATATTCTATCATATCTTTGGTTTTATTTTATTTTAGATTAATAAAGAGATAATGAGTAAGGAACCATCATATCTTCCCATTATGATTGTATCATGCGTGGGCCATTTCAAAAACGTGGCTTTGCCTTTAATGTCATTTCTTTATTGTGTTAATAATTGCAACAAAAGTATTTAGGCAAGCAACTAAAACAATTTAATGGCAACAAACTGCAACCAAGTACAAGCGTGTAAAATCTCTACAAATAGGAAGCCCAAGCCCGCCCCAATGTATGGTAACCCAAGTGAAATAGTGGGTTCAAGCCAACTCCGCCCATAAACTTCGAGAGGCCTACGAAGGAAGAACATGATTGAATGTTGTTCTAAGACCCAAATATAGATTGGTTGATGAGTTGTGTTTGGAGTGGGTGCAAGTAGTATTATGTTAGATTTTGGTGTAATCTGAATTTTATTGGGCCGAGTCGATAGGCTCGCTTTGTAGATCTCATTTAGGGTTTTGTTTTCTCTATAAATTGATGTAAATTAAAGTCACAAAACTCACAGTTGTATTTTGATCTTAATAGTAGATTCATTCTTTTGCCCGTAATTTTTTCTCAAAATGATTTTTTCACGTAAATCTGGTGTCTTACATTGTATTTTTTTTTTTCAATTATCGTTCGATCTCTAACTATTTGTAAGGAGAATAATGTCTAACCATGCATGACATTTATGCAATTACTATCACAATTATTTATTATGTTATCATTGTTCTTATTTGACTTTTAAAGGCTAAAACTAGATAAGTTAGAGCATTTTAACGTATTATATCTCTCTCCTCCGAGAAGAGTCTAATAATGCTTATGTTTGAAAATTTTAAACTAGACATTTTAAGTGATGTATGCAATATAGAATTATTTGATTAGATTGACATATTAAAAGTTAGAGATGTATTTTTATAATTTACTCTTAAATTATAATGTGTCGTTTATGTACTGTCCGTTTAGAAGTACAAGCGATGTATTATTTATACTATTTATATGATATTATAGTTACTATATCATTATGTAAAAAACACGTAGATTTATCGTTATTTTATAATATTAGATGGTAAAATTAAGTTTTATATTGGGAAATTAATAAAAAAAACAATAATGAACTATTGAGTCAGTGACAAACCAAACTTTAAAGTAATTTTACGAACAACTAAAATATCGAATTATGAGAAATGAAGAAAGAAAACTTCGTAGTCATGTTTTTCATTAATTTGATGAATGGAAATGGTATTTTCTAAAGCGGAAACATGTTTTCCATTGTAAAAAGTAATTCATATTCTAAGGACTAAGATTCTGCAATGAAAGGCGAGTATCCGCTGCCGTAAGGGTATTTTTCCAGTGAAAATGGTAATTTCTACAGCAGATATTTGCCTTCTGTTGCAGAATCTTAGTTTCTTTAGTAGAAACATGTCTTTTATTCTCATATCAGTTAATGTATCCAAATATACTCTTCTTGATACAATAATCGAACGATTTTTAATATCATCTACGTACTTATCGTTCGCCAACTCAGTCTTAAAGACAAGTAAATAAAAACAATATAATATAGGTCAGAAATGGACCAATTGAGATACTAGTCGTGCTTGAGGCTGAGGTCGAGGTCGTGTTTCATGTTAGGATCATGTTTTCAGGTTGGGGTTGTGCTTTAGCCTCTGGTTGTACTGTGGAAACTAAAATTCCGCAGCGGAAGATAATTAATTATCTGCTGCCAAAAATACATTTTCCGCTGCATGAAGTATTCTTCCATCTTATTCCAAAGACTCACTTTCTGTAGCGGAAAACACGTTTCAGCTGTGAAAAATACCTTTTTAGCAATAGATATTTTCCTTCCACTGCAGAAAGTATGTCATTGACTACAACTACTTTATGTATGAGTTTGCTGCGGAAAGATAATCTATCTACTGCATAAAAAAAAAAATTAATAAAAAACGTGACTGCGAGATTTATCTTATTTATTTTTCATAGTTTGATATTTTAATTATTCACAAAATTATTTTAAGATTTGAGAATCTAATATTTCAGGAATTGTGTTGTTAATTTTTGTGGCATCCCGCCCTGTGAAGGCCAGGAAATGCCCAGTTGTGGGTTCGGCTCATATCAGGGGGGCACAATCCTACATCGCTTGGGAGAGTAGAAAATGCATGGTATATAAGCATGGAGCCCCTTCCTACCTAGTACAACGCGTTTTTGGCTAACCCCAATAACAAAACTGTGCGGACTTCGGCCCAAAGCGAATAATATTGTACTGGGAGCACCAGGGGACGTTACAAATGGTATCAGAGTGAAATCCCAATCGAAAGTGTGGCCGAGGAGGACGTCGTGTCCCTAAGGGGGGGAGATTGTGGCATCCTGCCTTGTGAAGGCCAGGAAATGCCCAGTTGTGGGTCCGACCCATATTAGGGGCACAATCTCATATCGCTTGGGAGAGTAGAAAATACATGGTATGTAAGCATGGAGCCCCTTCCTACCTAGTACAACGCGTTCTGGGCTAACCTCAAGAATAAAACATTACAGACTTCTACCCAAAGCAGACAATATTATACTGGAAGTACCGGAAGACGTTACAATTTTTCATGCTAAAGCTTGTCCACTAGTGGACCTCATCGTAGGCCCAAACACTAAAGCCCAAAATAAATTGAACTTCTCCATGTTTTTAGTGGGAAAGTACAGATGAAATAGGGTATGATGATCAAGAGTGTGTTGGAAATGTTCTTCAACATTAGGTCACTAGCTGACAAAACGATTAAATAGAGTTAATACATGGTTGCCAACTAACAATGAGTGGCTCACCAAACCATTCAACCAAATTACTCCCTCCCCCATTCATCAACTTACCATCTACAACCACACCAATGCATTTCTTTGGTTGAAGTTTTTATGTCGTTGATATATTTGCTTCACTGTCTAACTCCCAAGGAACAGGTTCGAGTTTGGTGGTAGTTAAAAAGGCTGTCGGTAATTTCCTATTTTAGTCAATTTAATTTTAATTATTGTAAAATCCTCCTCAGCGTCCACGCGATCGTTCGTCCACTTTCCTGGGTCCCACTCTCCGCTACGAATCGACCAGCGAACAGGATTATACGGTGTCAGCGCCGTAGGTGAAGATTACTCTTCGCTGAAATTATTATTGTTGATCTCCCATCTATACCCCTGATCACAGCGCCAAAGCTGCCCATGCGAAGGGGTATTGCTGTCAACATCTTGCTCGGAAACTTTTGCACGGGATCGTAAATATGAGTGTAAGTTGAGGACTTTTATTGGCCTTGGAAAACGAGGGTTGGAGAAAAGGAAAATATTATTTTTTTTCTGTCTATTTATAGTTTTGTTTTAGATGTAAAAATAACAAATCAACTAAGGTAATGATAATTTGCGATAAATAAAAAGTTAACTATTAAATTTTTTTTTGCTAATAAATTAATTATTAAATTATAAAAAAAAATCATTACAAATATTATTGTCATATTTATCGTTAAATATATTGATCTTGTTCTACGTTGGAATGAAAATGTATTGATTTTATTCCCGTCATATTTTATGTCCAAAATTGTAGTGACAAACGTCGCAGTTACTCTAATGTCAAAGTCCATCCAAATTTATCCTAAAATTTTTCCTTCCCTGCCAATCTCTTCTGTCAGCGTTGGCTTCCAAAGTTGATCTTAAACCCTTAGTACTCTAAGAAAAATGAATTTTACTATTAAATTTTATATTCCTATTGAAAAGAAAATCATACATTTAAAAATTGTGAAGTTTACCACGGTGAAAGACATTCGTCAGAGAACTCCACCCTCCTCTTTGTTGTCAGCTCGTGGGAGAGAAAACATGATTGATCCATATTGCCAAAGGGACATTCGTCTTCAACGAGAGATGTTCGTTTTGAACTATTGGGAGTAATGTGCCCAACAAGCAAATATAATAGAACAATTTTATAATATATGAATAAATTTATATTAATTGATATTATGTTAATATTTTATATTATGTTTTATAAAATTCGTAGAAAATTCATTGATTATTTATGCAAACTTTATATCAACATATATATTATATATATGTGGGATAATATGTAAAGAGTAATAACCAGAATATGTCAATGACTTATATTTGAAGTATGAAATCTTCAAATAGTTCATAGTCATAAACATAGTTTATCTCATTAAGAATGTATAGTCATATATCGACTAAATATGTAGTGACATAAAATAAATATGTTTTATATAATATGATTATATAGGACTGGACCAGATAAAATTATATTGTTATGATAATTTTCGTTAAATATAGAACAATTAATTTTATCATAATGATGGTCATATATGCATTATTTTAATTCGTTGTATTTAACAAACTCCTATTTTATTTTAATTTATTCTTTGATTTACTCGGTAAAGTTTTGTACGAGTTACGATTCGTATATCTTGTATATTGGGAGTGAATTAAAATGAATAGCTATAAATGTTAATATCGATACAATAAAATTCATTTCTATAGATTCCATTGTTCGTTAGTTCAATGATCGAATAATTAGCGCGCAATTCATAATTGTTATGAATTAATTATTCAAACAATAACTAATGATAGTCAATGATAAAGACGTAATATGAGAGGTTAACAGATTATAAACCTAACTCTATTGCGAATATAAATTGAGGGTTAATACATATGTAATAACTATATCAATAGACATTAATTAGAGTAGAGTAAATATACTATATAGTTTTTTAGAGTGTAACTCTAAGTATTTAGTAGAATTACTTTAGAGTTAATAATTATGTTAATTAATATAAAGAGTTATATTAATTAACGAAATATTATTGGAGCTTAAAACTATAGATTCATCGGTCCCTTCGTCACCTTCTATCATTATTCGAATAATAGAAAAATGAACAACGAAAATTAAATAATTAATTATGAATTAATTATTTAATACACTCAATAATAAGTTTATTATTTTTCATTAGATGAAGTAATTGAATTATTGATTAGTCAATTAATTAAGACAAAATGACCAAAGTTGTCATAATTAATATATTTGTTATATTTCATTAAATGAAATGATTAAATTATTGATTATTCAATTAATTAACAAATATAAAGTAACTTTTGAAAATAATTTTAAAAATGAATTTTGTCAAATTTGAGTTAATGTCACAGTACTAAGTGTTGATCTATGGTGATAAAACTTTTTGTTTGCCATAACATTTTTGTTATAAATGTATTATAACTTAAATGAGAGATTAATAAGTTAATGTCATAGTGCCAAGTGTTGAACTATGGTGAGACGACTTTTTGATTTTCATAACATTTTTATAAATGTATGAAATCAATTGTAACTTTAATGAAAAATTTGTCGTGTTTTTCTATAAATGTCATAATGGCCATTATATAGCAATATCACTACAAATAGAGGTCAAACCTCATTAGGTTATGAAGTTGAAGTCTTTGAAATTAAGGAATCCATTTTGAGAGCAAAATTTGTGTCTTCCGTGTTGGCTTTAAAGAAGTATTTTCTAAATCCAAATAGAACATCTCATGTGTTGAGAATACGATTTATCATAAATTGAGTGTGATCTTGTTTCATTCATCACATCCATACGGGCTTATTCGAGGTGAGAAGGATTGGCAGAGAATATCGAATGTTGATTTTGTACCCGTGTGAAGTAAGTTAAAAATGTAATATTCTTCATCTTTTAGATTAGATCTA
This sequence comes from Begonia loranthoides, assembly GCA_022433065.1. Classification (NCBI taxonomy): domain Eukaryota; kingdom Viridiplantae; phylum Streptophyta; class Magnoliopsida; order Cucurbitales; family Begoniaceae; genus Begonia; species Begonia loranthoides. The sequence goes on along the minus strand of CM039479.1, from coordinate 25,262,397 downwards.
AATAAAGATTTTAAATACATATTATTATTAACGAACATTACCGCTATCACGAACATCGGTAATTCCATCGTGTGAGGGAATCTAAAAACCAACACTGAAGGACGTCTATTTTAAGCTGAAACGATATCGTCTTTGTCCGTTTTAAGCAAGAGACTTATGTTGTTAGCTGAGAGATGTCCGCTTTAAGTTGGGAACGACGTCGTCTTTGTCAGTTTTAAGAGAGAGACGTCCATCAAAGGTTAAGGGGCGTCCGTTTTCAGCGAGGGACGTCTGTCAAAAGTTGAGGGACGTCTATTTTAAGCGAGGGACGTCCATCAAAAGTTGAGGGAGTCCATTCTAAGCGAGAGACGTCCCTCAACCTATGACAAACGTCCCTCAACCTATGACGGACGTCCCTCGCTTGAAACTGACAAAGACAATGTTGTTCCCATCTTAAAACGGACGTCCCTTAGCTAACAATGGATGTCTCTCGCTTAAAACAGACAAAGATGACGTTGTTTCAACTTAAAACGGACGTCCCTCAGTTCAAAACGAACGTCCATTGCTTAAGAACGACATCACTTGCTCAAAACAAACGTCTCTCGCTTAAGACGGACGTCTCCTAATTATTTACATCATTTGTCGCCGGTTGGATTAGCCCGTCGTTGTTGCGGGACATCCGTTGCTGCTGTCTTGGCATCTCTGTTCAATAGTACTTGACATTAATGAAACTGTGACGTTAACGTTGATAGATTTTAACGGGAAACGAGACTGCGATATTTGTGGCAATTTTTTTTATAATTTAGTGGTTAACTTGTTAGCAAAAAAACTTTAGTGATTGACTAGTCATCTATTATAAAGTACGATGGTTGATTTATTAATTTATATTTTTAAATATAGTGATAATTTGTAAGGGTGTGAGGGCAGTAGCAGAAGATTACTCTTAGCTCCCATGTATGTCCTTGTATTAGAGCCATATCCAAAATTATAAATTTTGAAACCAAAATTTAAATTAATTTTGCTAACAATTAAAATTTTAATTTTTGATAAATAAATGAAATAAATATTACAGTCACATTTTTCGTTAAAAAATATATTTTGAACATCCTTCGACGTCGTCCCTCGGCATTAGAGGACGTCAAAAGCTGATCATTAAACGTCATATGACTTTAGACGTCGTCTAAAGCTAATCCTTGAATGTCCATTGACGTTTGAGGACTTCTAAAATTGATCATTGGACATCATATAACGTTGGACGTCCTGTTTTCATATAAAGGGGTATACATGTACATCGAAACATACGTCCTTCCTATTAACACGTTCACAAATTACCAAACGTCCTTCATAGTAAGCATACATATGCAATATTAGTACGGACGTCTGCATTTGTGTAAATGCGAAGCACAAATGTTCTTTTTATTAATATTTACAAATTAACGAACGTCCTTCTTAAGGAGCGAACTTCTGCTATTTTAGTATGAGCGTCCACATTTATATAAATGCGAAGATACATACGTCATTCCTATTAACGTTTACAAATTAACGGACATCCTTCTTACAGAGCTGACGTCTGCTATTTTAGTATTGACGTCTACGTCTATGTAAATGCAAAGCCCAAACATCATTCCTATTAACGTTTCCAGATTAACGGACATCCTCCAATGTCAAGAGAAGTCAAAAGATCAGCTATAGATATCCTCCAAATTAACTTAGTTCAAAAATATTAATTGAATTAGATTATTTTAATTCAATTAGGTATTTTTGAAAGACATTAATAAATAAATTGACCAATAGCATTTTGGTTAAATATAATGTTAAAAAGATTAGATAAGTAATTAAAAATTAAAAGGCAATCACATTGATTTTAATAAAAGAAATTAAAATTATACTGATTAAATTGAAACTATAAAGATTCAAATCATATCTTGTTATTATTTTAATTTATTAATTTAGTATAAATTATTGGAAGGGAGCATAAATATGGTGTATCGTTGCAAATGAAAGGATGTGAAATAGATTTATATGGTGTTAAGCATATACGTATAAAGAAATTAGACCTGACAATTTAACGACGACCGGAGAGGAAGGCGACCGGCGAAGGTGGTCCCGATATTTCCTATATAAACCCCGTCACCACACCTCCTTTCACATCGTTTTTGCACTCTCTCTCTCTCTTTGACTCATCAAATAGAGCCTCTCTCAAAGACTCTCTTTCTATTCCTCAGACCTCTCCCCCAGCTGTACCTTATAAATTTGTCAACACAACTCAGGTGAATCATTTGATATATTTTTAATAATTTTGTCCTTCTTTATCTTTTCAGTATAGTTCACCTTCAGATTCCCCTACGAATTTCGTTTGAATCGCCATTGTGATTCGTACGATTCTTTTCAAATCCGATTCATTTCCGGGATTCGCACCACCTCCCCCTTTCCGTCTTACGCAAACAGTACGATTCAATTGGTGCACTTAATACACTGGGTTTAACTTAATCTTCGATGCCAATTCATGAAACTTTTGTTCTTGAAATACAATGCATTGGTTGGTTAATTGCATTATATGGTTCGCTCAAGCTTTATTAGGGTTTTTAATGGTCGAATAAATAAAGATTGCTATCTACGGCTGCTCTTAAGATGTTAGGTACAGAATGAGATGTGGACTGATTAATTGTAATTGGCTTAGTTCTCTATGGGCGTTTGCTTAAGGTTGTTTTTTTTGTTTATTTCTATGCGTGTATCCAGGAGAGACGTGTTTACAAGGTGACGTTAATTTTTGCCATCTACCTGTGACTAGTAGTTCTTCAACGTGTTCAGCCTAATATCCTTATATTTTTTTTCATTGAATTATTATAGTAACCATAAATGAGCAATTCTTTTCGTTCCATTAATTAGGGCTTAGACACAATTGTTTGCTATTTTATGAGTGTGCAATGGGCCAGTCTTCCAAATGTAGGTGAATTTCGTTCTTGTATTTGCTTTACTGCATTATGATTTCGATTTCCTTCTCCTAAGAGCTGTTGTATTACTTTTCTTTTTTTTTTCCTTGCAGGATCGGGAGCTGTCTTTATCATTCAGTGGAGGATTGATTTCAATGATATTGCTACTGGCATGTTCTTTTCTTGGTTCTTGAGTTCTCTTTATCATTGACTTGAGGTTTAATTTCAATAATAGTGCCATTGATATGTTCTTTTTTGGTTTAAGTAAAAAACTTCAGAACAAGTCTTAGTTGGATTTTCTTTCTGTTATATCATATGGAAGAGTGTGGGACTTGGATTTGTTCAATTATTATCATCTAGGTTATATGCATTTACGTGTGATATGGGCTCTCGAGGACGAGTATTATTTGATCTTAATGAACCTCCTGCTGAGGATATTGAAGTTGGTGATGGGGCTGTTTACCAGCCACAAAAGGCTTTTCCATCTTCAAATCTCCACACATCAGACCTGTTTTCGGAGTCAGGCAGTTGTCAAAGAATAATGAATAATTTTGCCTTTTCACATGCTTTGTCTCGATCTGGGTTCCAGCCTTTTGTTCGAACAAAATCTGCACATCACCCTGAGGTGGATGAAGAACTTGAGAAAGCAGATCATCATAACTCCAAGATTGCATCTTCATCCAATTCAGACAAGGATGAGATGATGACACCATTTGTATCAGGTTCTAGAGAGGCTCAACTCGAGGATAGGGAAGAAGGAGAATGGTCTGATGCTGAGGGCTCTGCTGATGCATATACTGGTTCTAATCTGCAGGATCATTCTAAAAATGCACAAGAGCAAGAATTACCTTCTGTCTCCAGGGTGACTGTTGAGAACAGTTCTTTAAATCCTCCAAGTTCTGATTTTATCATGGATGAAAGTGCTAGTTTTGTTTCTGTAGAATCATACATAGATCATGTTAACGGAAAAAGCAATGGAACCAGGACTTTGGAATGGAATGCTAAAGGTGAACCCATGGATGGCCATGCTGACCTTGGCTCTGGAAAAAACCATAGAGAAGTTAAAGGAATTGAAGCAAGTCATGCACTTAAATGTGCTAATAATTTTGGTAAAAGAAAAGTAGATCAACAGCAAGAAGCTAAGCTTGGAAAGAAACGAAGCAGACAAACTATGTTTCTTAACTTAGAAGATGTAAAGCAGGCTGGCCCTATGAAATCCTCTACCCCCAGGAGGCAGACCTTTCTGCCACCAATTACCACACGTATTGTGAAAGAAATTCGCATTACCACTCCACTCATTGAACATGCAGTTGAAAAACAGCAAGCCTCTAAGAGGGATTTAAAACAGGGTGACATATCATGTGATGAAGGTGGCATGGAATCTGCAGAACCTAAATCTGATTCGAATGGTGATGGTAATTTTGGTCTCTTAGCTAGGCCTAGTAAGCTAAACAGCGATGGAGATTTTTTGACAGACCCTTCATCGCCACCCTTTGCTAGACAGGGTTTGTGGAAACAGCCAACAAATTCTAGACAGTTAAAGAATACTCAGGTTTGCAATCGGAAACCTGCAAAAACAAATCAAAATGCAATGGAGATAAAAATAGTGAGCATGAAACATCTCCAGGTAAAAAAGCCAAATGTTGTTAGTACACCATATCAGGACACATCAGTTGAACGACTCATACGGGAAGTTACTAATGAGAAGTTTTGGCATAGTCCAGGTATAGAAAATTATAGGTCATATTCAACTTTTTTTGTTGTTGTTTATGCTGTTCATTGTCTATGTGTTTATCTGATATTTTGGTGATGAGATTAATGTCATAAGTGAATCTTCACTGATTGCTGATTGATTTTCTTTGTCATTGGTTCACATTCTTTTGTTGCTCATCTTGGGATTTGTAACTAATTTTCCTATAAAATTGAATGTTTTACCATAGGAAGATTATGCATCCAAATGATGTAGGAAGTTTCAGCTAATAATTAGTTTATTAAACTACATGGAAGTTCTTTGTTACATTAGCTGGTGTCTTTATGATCATTAGCCATGGAAAAAATAGTGTGGGGTCTTAATTCCACTAAAAGTAGTTTTCCTATTGTCTTTGGTGGTTCATTTCCTATGTGCGTGAAGGATGATTCCTCTTCAAGCGTACCAATTATGTGCTCATTTTATTCTACTAAGGCTGTCATACAGTGGAGGATATGGATGCATGTGATTGGAATTCCTGTCTGGAGAGCTGCTGAATGGAAGAATATCCTTTAACACAGAAAAAAATGAAAAGGAAACTATCAAACTGTAGTATCCTAGTGTTTTTTTTACTGTTTGTTTAAGCTTTTTACCTTCTTCCTATCTTGTTGGATGAAATACTCCCTGTTCAAGTGAATAAATGGATTTATCATTGGTATTTTTCTATGTTTTAGATCCTCCTGTTAGAATGTTTTAGATGCCATGTTGTAGTCCTTGTTAGGACTGTTAACTGTTATTGTTAATGGGCCTTTATTTCTACCGTACAAAGTTGCAGGAGTTGTGATTGGTATTCATATAACTAATGCTACCTTGAAGTTTTAGGTTTTCCTTGTTACCATTAACACTGTAATTTAAGTGTTTGCTTCTATAAGGCAGCTGCATTACATATATTGTCGTTGAACTATTAATTGGTGGTTATTGTTTTGCTTCTTTACTAGTTTGTCCATTTTCTAATATAAATTGGCCTGTTTCTATTTGTTTGTAACCAATTACCCTTATTTGCAACAGAGGAGACCGAACTTCAGTGTGTGCCTGGTCGATTTGAATCTGTAGAAGAATATGTTAGAGTGTTTGAACCTTTACTGTTTGAGGAATGTCGGGCGCAGCTTTACAGTACGTGGGAGGAATTTACTGAAACGGTATCAAGGGATACTCATGTGGTGGTTCGCATAAAGAACATTGAAAGAAGAGAAAGAGGTATGCGTTGTAGTTATCTTTTAGGCTTACAAATCTTTCTGTTGTGAGTTAACATGAAAATAATAGTTTTCTCCTACAAATTAATCATTTTTAGTGGGGTTTGATTGAGGTTAGAATTGGCAAAATGGCAACTTTTGGTTTTTTTTTTTTAATTCTATTTTCAGATTCTGGTAATCTTTGATTTATTTAACACTGGTTTTGAAATCTATAATGCCAGTTGATGCTCGCTATTCTAATAATTTCATTTTCTGGTACAAATCAAACATTAGGGGTTTAATGAGATTTAGAATCAGCAAAATGGGATGTTTTGGTTTGAATAGTTTGTTGCATTTTCATCTGCTGGTAAGCTTTGTTTATTTAACGCTGGTTTCGAAATCTATTAATGTTAGTTGATGCGTGCTGTCAAAATGATTTCATTCTTGCTACAAAATGATTTCTGGACTTAAAATTTTCTTTATTTTTTTCCAACATCCCGTGGGATTTGTCTTGTTATTTCTTCAAATGCCAATTAGAGAACTTGCAACTTATTTTGGCTTGTTTATTTACACAAACTAAGCACCTTTCTTTGTAAGTGTACGAGACACATTATATTCTAGAGATAACATTTGTACAATTTATTCGCTAAAGTACGCATTTTAATAGGGTGGTATGATGTGATAGTTCTTCCTGTGAATGAGTGCAAGTGGTCATTCAAGGAGGGGGACGTGGCAATTCTTTCATCTCAAAGACCGGGATCAGGTTGGATAAAAGACTAGGTTTAAGCTCAAATTAATGTTTTCTTGTAATTGAATCCTTATTCTTGCTATGTTGAGCTATGCAGTTAGATCAAAGCGAAATACTACATCCTCAATGGAAGAAAATGATGAGCCTGATTTTAGTGGACGTGTAGCTGGAACAGTTCGAAGACACATTCCTATTGATACTCGCGATCCTCCTGGGGCAATCCTTCATTTTTATGTTGGGGACTCTTATGATTCTAATAAGTGAGTGCACTGTTTTATTTTCCATGATCATAGCATTTCTTTAAGTCAATTTAAGTTTTGTTATTATATTTTATCTACAGTTTGTTTATAGATGATTTTTAATAGTTTACAAATATATGGTTGACATTTTTGATCTGTTGGTTAAATCTTCTTGACAGGGTTGATGACGATCATTTATTAAGAAAACTTCAGCCAAAAGGGGTATGGTATCTGATGGTGCTTGGTTCCATTGCGACCACCCAGCGGGAGTACATTGCTTTGCATGCATTTCGCCGTCTGAATTCACAGGTGACAGCTGGAGTTTATTTTGTTTGGCAAGTGGCTTTGTGATTATGTTTAAACTTTTTCCTTTGGTGGTGACACTAATTTAAACCTGTTTTCTCCATTGCAGATGCAAACTTCAATTCTTCAACCTTCTCCAGAGCAATTCCCAAGATATGAACAGCAGCCTCCTGCCATGCCAGAGTGCTTTACTCAGAACTTTGTTGATCATTTACATAGAACCTTTAATGGGCCACAATTAGCAGCTATTCAATGGGCCGCAATGCATACAGCTGCTGGTACAGGTAGTGGGACAGCAAAAAGGCAAGATCCATGGCCTTTTACCCTTGTACAAGGTCCTCCAGGAACAGGTAAGACTCACACAGTCTGGGGAATGTTAAATGTTATCCATCTGGTACAATATCAGCACTACTATACTTCTTTGCTAAAGAAATTAGCTCCTGAAAGCTATAAGCAAGGTAACGATAGCAGTTTAGACAATGTTATGATTGGATCAATAGATGAGGTGCTTCAAAACATGGATGAGAATCTCTTCCGCACGCTTCCTAAGCTATGTCCAAAACCAAGAATGTTAGTTTGTGCACCTTCTAATGCTGCTACAGATGAGCTTCTAGCACGTGTTCTTGATCGTGGATTCATTGATGGTGAGATGAATGTTTATCGACCTGATGTAGCTAGAGTTGGCGTCGACTCTCAAACTCGCGCTGCTCAAGCAGTGTCAGTGGAGAGGAGAACAGAACAACTTTTGATGAAAAGTCGAGAGGAAATTTTAGGATGGATGCACCAGCTCAAAGGTCGTGAAGCTCAATTATCTCAGCAGATATCGATTCTTCAAAGAGAACTGAATGTCACTGCTGCTGCTGTTAGATCTCAAGGTTCAGTTGGTGTGGATCCTGATGTGCTGGTAGCTCGAGACCAAAATCGAGACTCATTGTTGCAGAACCTTGCTGCTGTTGTTGAAGGGAGGGACAAAATCTTAGTTGAGATGTCTCGCCTTTTCATTTTAGAAAGCAAGTTCAGAGCTGGCAGCAACTTCAATTTGGAAGAAGCGCGTGCTAATCTCGAGGCAAGCTTTGCAAATGAGGCTGAGATTGTTTTTACTACTGTCTCCAGCAGTGGTCGCAAATTGTTCTCTCGTCTTACTCATGGTTTTGATATGGTGGTTATAGATGAAGCAGCTCAAGCCAGTGAAGTGGCTGTTCTTCCTCCACTGTCTCTGGGTGCAGCACGATGTGTGCTTGTCGGTGATCCTCAGCAGCTTCCAGCAACAGTTATCAGCAAGGCTGCTGGAACCTTGCTTTACAGTAGGAGCCTTTTTGAGAGGTTCCAGCTGGCTGGATGTCCTACTATGTTGTTATCTGTACAGTATAGGATGCATCCTCAAATAAGAGATTTTCCCTCAAGGTACTTTTATCAAGGGCGCCTTACTGACAGTGATAGCGTTGCTAATTTACCTGACGAGGCATATTACAAAGACGTCTTACTTAAACCTTACATCTTTTATGATATTACCCATGGACGGGAATCTCACAGAGGAGGGTCTGTTTCCTATCAAAATATACATGAGGCACAATTTTGCCTTCGGTTATATGAGCACCTTCAGAAAACTTTGAAATCATTGGGGATGGGAAAAGTTTCTGTTGGCATTATCACACCGTATAAGCTACAACTTAAATGTCTTCAACGCGAGTTTGAAGATGTTTTGAGTACAGAAGAAGGGAAAGACTTATACATAAACACTGTTGATGCATTTCAAGGCCAAGAGCGTGATGTGATCATCATGTCCTGTGTTCGAGCTTCAGGTCATGGTGTTGGCTTTGTTGCGGATATTCGTCGCATGAATGTCGCACTTACTCGTGCAAGAAGGTCACTTTGGGTGAGTGCTTCTAGCTTTTTCATATTTCTGGACTTTTTAAAGTTATTATATATTATTCATGGATCAAGTCAATACGTTGAAACATATGGCCTCACTGATAAAAATATCTGATTCATTATTTTATATTTCTCAGGTTATGGGTAATGCTACTGCTTTGGTGCAATCGGATGACTGGGCAGCATTGATCACTGATGCCAAAGGAAGAAACTGTTATTTGAACATGGACTCTCTTCCTAAGGACTTTCTGGTATCCAAGGGTCCTGCTTATGTTGCATTGCCAGGAAAGATCTCAAATATGAGAGGTTCGAGATCAACTGGGCTAAGACACATGTCTTTGGACTTGCATGTAGAGTCCAGGTCTGGAACTCCGTCAGAAGATGACGAGAAGTCAAATTCATCAGTTATCTCTAGGAATGAAATCCATCGTCCCTTAAAACCACCTATTGAGAATTCGTTGGATGAATTTGATCAATCATGTGATAGAACTAGGGATGCCTGGCCACATGGCTCACAAAAGAAGCAAAGTTCTGCTGGGAATGGGTGAAGAGAGAGAGTTAGTGTCTGATTTGAAAGTTATCCAGATGAATATTTGGTGAGTTCTGCAGCCTCAACTTTTGCCCTGATCATATTAAGCTGATCATAACATTACAACCCTTCAATTCGAAGCAAGATTGGGGTGACGAAGAAGAATGGATACTATATTGAAGCTAATTCAGATGGTTGCACCTTTGATTCATAAGCATGGAAACTAATTTTCCAGCGAATGTGGGCTCAATTCGTTTTGTTGAATCAATTTGCATTGCTATCAGGTTGATGTTCATTGTCAAGAACGCGAGAGATCATATCCTTAATCCATCTTATAAGTCTTGAAAGGTAAAATGATACTTTTTAATCCGATCACATTAGGTTCTGGTACTTGATATGTGATCCCTTTGACTTATGTTTGATGTACATACATAATCAGGTGGTATAAAAACAGGTGCTTGTTGCTAGAACTACTGGTCTTTGTTCCTGGGAAACTCCAACAATTGTGGTGGTGGCTGCCAGCGCGGAGCAGTTGGCCCAAGTTCCGGTAAAACTCATACATATTGATCAGATTGAAGTAAAAATTGGGAATTGAAAGATGATTTGTAGAATTTGAAGGATTTAAATAATCTTCATTCTAACTGAACTGAGAGATACCTCTGGCCTCTTTTGGAAAGATCATTCCGTGGAGGAGGAGGAGGAGGAGGAGAAGGAGGAGGAGGTGATCAGTTTTAGCTGCCACTAACGCACTCTGTACAGTCTACAGATACCCAAAAAGGAGAGCAGGAATTTGTGTAGCATATTAAGAAACAAATAACCCAATCCAATTCTTGTTTCGACTGAACTGTAGATATGTAAACGCAGGCGATCAAATTATTTAGATTTTTTTTTATTGCAGCCTTTATCCAAGAATTACTTGAAAAAAAAAAGGATTTAAGAAGCAATAAAAGCATAGGCAGGCAGAGGAGGTATTCATTTAGGACAAAGGCAAAGGAAGTGGTCCTTATTTGAGAAGCTAAATCTGGGGAAAGGCATATGCTTTTACGATCCCCTCCTCACATGTCCCCTCGTTGATTCTTTTCCACAGTTGTCTCTTCTTTTTGGGTATTCGTATTCATTTTCATTTTTCACTATTATTTAATATTTAGTCAGCTTGACATGTTCTGTTTTTCATCACTTTCCAGTTTCCCATTTGAAATAGTCTTAACTATGCCGACAAAAATATCAAGATTATTAATTACTGCACTACCACCACATGTCCACATACTACTTAAACAGCTCCAGTCTTTGAATTTGCCAGTCGGGAAATGGAAATTGCGCTAACTAATAATACTATTGCGTCTCTCCATCGGGATTTGGTTTGAGTTTTTGAGGGATGCTTCTGTATTTTCAATTTTCAGTATATGTCACCTGAATAAAAAAATAAATAAAATTTGAAAAGATGCTCCACGCTCGCGAAGAAGAATAAAATTCTTCTGTTTTTCCTGCGTTATGAGTGGATCCAACTCTTTTTCTTCTTAATTAATCAAACCCCCCGCTCTCTCGACGCCATTTTTTCCTCCGTAACATTTTGGCGGTTGACCCTCTTTTCCATGCTCCTTGGCAATTGAGGCGCCCGAAGGATTCGCCCTTCTTTTCTCTTCTCGACCTTCTATTCATCCTTCTCTCTGGTTCGTTTTCTCTTTTCTACCAAGATTTTCGCTCAATGAAGTTCTTTTACGAGTGGGTTTTTTTAACTTCGTGCATATAGTTTTCTGGCATCTATTTATGTCTTCTAAAGTTAGTTGTTTAGTAAAATTGTTGAATAGCCATCAAATTCTGACCTCGTCGTTATTTTCCCGTACTGATGGTGGCTAGCTAGCGAGGATGAAGGAAATTTTGATTTTTCATCTTAGATCATCTCTATTCTTATTCAAATCCCCCTCCGATTGTTGATGTTGTCAATGATCTCGAAGTGATGGAATAAAGATTCTGAGCTCAAATTATTTTTGAAAACTGAATAGTTTGTGACACTTTGATGAAGAGTCAAAAGCTAAGAAAATTGGACAATTCCTAGATTTGGATCTGGCTTTGACTTTTTATTTTCTGTAACCATGAATTTCCATTTCTTTACGCATGTTGCATCACACTTTTTAATGATGTGGAGAAAATGTGGAGTATTGAAAATTTCGTGTTCAAATAAAATTTCAATATTGTTTATTTGTAAACAAATTTTTCCATGCAATCGTGCTCAGCTCTCTGCATCTTGAAATATATAATGGTGAGACAAACAGAATTGGACTTTTGATGGTTAGGATCTTTTAGGTTGTCAATAGTGGGATCGCCTCAATATTTTAGGCATCTGTAGTTTCCCACATCAAAATGGAGTAAGAATTAATCATTTATTTATTGATTCATTTAGTATTTGTTAAGAAAGTGGTTGTGATAGGATTCCAAACTGGGGTTTGGAAAAGTGCAGAAGTGAACAAAGGAATAAGGGAGACTCATGGGGAGTGCTCGGACTTATTTTTGATGGAATGGACTTAGCTAGCCTTACTAAGTGTGGAGAGAGTATTAACTTGAGGGACCAAGTTAATTGATGTACATTCACACTTTACTTGGATATGACTTACCAAGGAAAAATAGAGGCTAGCTTGGATATGATTTACTAAGCCACTGTTTGGATATGACACACCAAACCTATTAATACTCAATTTGGATATGACTCACCAAAATAAGGGATAGGAAAAAGAGAGTGAAAGAATTTCACAAACTAAACACAAGATTTTTTGATTCCAAGTTGATTGATTTTTGAATTACAAAGGGGGGCTATATATAGCTCATCTTGGACACTAGTTACAATGCAAATAATAAAGTAGATGCTAAGAACCAATCACCTAGGAAGAGGGAAGGTCATTAGCAAACCTAGGCAAATATTAACTACTTAGAAAAAAGGGGATGAGAAAGAGAGAAGATTCATCACCTAGGGAGATGAAAAGAGTCTAGAAAACAACAAATGAAGTTTTAATGCATCTTGGAAGATGAATTAGAACCTCTAGATTCTTCTATAGTGAGACAAAGATCACCTAGGAAGATGGAAAACTCTTTTAGCAATCTCGAGATATCTAAACAAAATAAGAAGAACAATTGAGCCTAAACTAATGGATCAAGCAGATATGGACTTGGAACTTGGGAGACCTTCATATGCGGGCTTCCTCTGCTTCCCCAATTGGGCTGAGACCCTCCCATTTGATTAAATGCGTGGACTTATTTAAGTCCATGGTTGTTGGACCCTTTTCCAGGCTTTCAAGGAAGTGATTTCCTGCAAAATAAAACTGACTAAACAAGTTAGCGAGCTTCTTAGCTCTAGCTCTTGTGATGGCTTCTGGAGTAATATCAGGTTGGTTGAAAGGTTTTCCTGAGAAAATGAGTTTTTATGTAGTTTCCTAGTAACAAAAAATAAACCATTAGTACTTAAACAAAAGACAATATCCATCTTTTGGTCCCCAGAATAGGCCTTTCTCCACATTTCTATTTGTGAAGCATATTCTTCATTTGACAATTATTCAGGTATTTCTATGGTAAAAAATGCTACATTGTCTCAAAGCAGAGGATCTAGTGATGCATATGACATCCTCTGAGATTTTGGACATAAGATGATGATGTGTAGGTAATGGATGTAGTATATTCAATCTTAAAAGATACTTGATCCAAGAAATTTGAATATTTTGTAAGTCTCTATAATTTTTTGGTCGACTTTGATATTTCTAGGTTCAACTGTTCTAAAAGATTTTATACCGAAACCCTTACCCACCGAGCTGAAAGTTTAATAGTTGCAGTGGTTATTTTGTTATTTTCTTCATTTAGGCATTCCAAGATAAGAAAATTTGCGTCTTTTGAAATGTCTGATTAGTTCTTACCATGGAATTCTTTTATTGACTTCAAACTTCATATTCACATTTTTTGTTGGCTTCCAGCTACAAATCTTATCAATTCATTTGATTGGCAATATAGTTTTAGCTTCTGAAGGATTAAAGATCAGAATTTTTACCATCATTCAGTCATGATAAGATTAAGTAATGTTTGTACCTTGTTCTTAAGGTCAGAAACCGGACTTTATTTGAGAGGGACTGGTGCCTATTCTTCTACCCGTGGGATAATCACTCAGTTTCGAGAAAGATCTTCAAAAAGCTCTTTTGTCACGTAATGATAGATTACATATATTTTCAGAAACCTCTCTTGTTTCATGTATGATAAATAGCTAAGTCTAGGAATGAATTTTGTATTTCAATACACTTATACATCTGAACGAATGTGAGGTTACTCGGTAAAGGCATGACACTGATGCTTAGATTTTGAAGTTTGACTTATGTCCATCAGGTGCCTAGTTCACAAACAATGAATGCAAATTTAAAGAAATCTCCTTCAAATGGCTGTGAGAACCCTGTCTCATCTGAAGAACAGCAACAGAAGGTACGTTGAGTTTTGTCTGACTGTATAGGTGTTTTCCTTAATTTTCTTGTAGTCTAGAAGTGTGGGATGTGGAAGACTGTTAGTTTCTTACAAGAAAGATATCTAAATATCTCTTATCTCCAACTATGCAGATTTATGAGATTCGAAGGCTGTTAGGGCCTTTGTCGGGTAAGTTGTCTGTTTATTGTTCTGATGCATCCATTTTGAGATACCTAAGGGCCAGAAACTGGAACGTCAAGAAAGCAGGAAAAATGCTAAAAGAATCATTAAAATGGCGGTCACAGTACAAGCCAGAAGAGATTAAATGGGTAAGCAACATCTATTTTTTATAACTACAATTATGTAGCTAATATATTGCTGAAAATGCAGTTGATTTTGTTATGTGATGTGCTTGTAAACGGCAAACTATCCTATTTTTTTAACCTTTCTTTTTGCCCTGTCTATCAAGTATCCCAAGACATTATCTTTATGCCAAACTTCTTTTCGTCCTCCTTTAATTTTCTTTTTTATTGGGGTTTTTTCTTCAATTCATGGACATAATGAACTGCACATGCAAAATTATTTGCATTTTTTTCCTTTGTTCCTTTTTGTATGTGATTGATTTGGTAAATGAAGTGGATTTTTCTTATAAAGATAACTATAAATGAGTTGTTGAAGTGTATATTTCGTGATGATCATGATTGTGCATTCTCATCTGAAAGTGCATCTGTGATGTAGGAAGATGTTGCCCATGAAGCAGAGACAGGAAAAATTTACAGGACGAATTACATTGACAAACATGGGAGAACGGTTCTAGTGATGAGGCCAAGTCGTCAGGTTATATCAAGTTTTGATATAATATGTAATTGCGTCTAGCTATTTGCATAGTTGCTCTCATGCTCTGCTATGTTGATGATGCAATTTAAGGAAATAGTATACAAATTTCTTTCCTTTTTCTACTTTAGCTTGTAATGATCAAATTAGGAATTGAAAAGCTATTGTTCTTCCTGACCAACAAACAGAGGACATACGGCTTGCTTGGGAGAAAAAAAAGTTCTAAATTAATATCTGTACTGCATAGTGCATTCCTGATATTCCATTCCAATTGGAAAAATGATTAAGTGTTTTTTTTTATTTGCATGATGTGATTTCTGACAAGAATCTTGACTGCAGAACTCAAAGAGCATAAAAGGGCAGATGAAGTATTTGGTCTATTGCATGGAGAACGCCATTTTGAATCTGCCTTCAGACCAAGAACAGATGGTCTGGTTGATTGATTTTCAAGGCTTCAATTTGTCCAATATTTCTGTGAAGGTGACGCGAGAAACTGCTAATGTTTTACAAGATCATTATCCAGAACGTCTTGGTATGGCAATACTATACAATCCACCAAAGTTCTTCGAGCCATTTTGGACGGTATAACCTTTGCTTCTCACTGTTGAAATATGTGTGAAGTCCTCCATACTTGAAACATTCTTTTGGGCCCTTTTGGCCTGTGAATCTTGTCATGATATGGGAATAGGATAACATTGCCATCAATATCATGTTTTAAGATAGGGATACAGCATAGAATAATACCAATCCGTCCCTAAATGTAGACAGTAGTAGGTAATTTGTCTTTTTTTTCTTCTAAGGATGCCTCATCTTGGGTAGTGTAATGACCACCGACGTGAAAAAATAAGTCTTGGAAACAGTTTTATGAAAAACCCATGTTGATTTAATTCTAGTATTGGATCTCTTATTTATCTACCATCCTAGAATTATCATGGTTAGATGCTAAATGATTCATAACGGGCATGATCAGCCGAAGAATTGAATTGTAGTTGGAAATGACTGTAAAATTATAAAAAAAATATATTGAATTGCAGGTGGTGAAGCCATTTCTAGAACCAAAGACTGTAAACAAAGTTAAATTCGTCTACTCTGATGATCTTAGCTCCCAGAAGGTGATGGAGGATCTTTTCGAGATGGAGAAGCTGGAATCTGCATTTGGTGGAACGGATCCTACAGGTTTTGAGATAACCAAATATGCCGAGAGAATGAGAGAAGACGACAAAAGGATGCCTGCTTTCTGGACAGGATCAAGCCCCCCATTGTCAACCTCAGAGCAAGCCATGCTTAGTGCTCCTCTCGATCTAGACTCTAGCTCTGATTCTTCTGACAATGATAAAACAGATTGCGACCCATTGGATAAAATTGCACCAGAAGAAGATCTCTCCCCAGAGCATGATACGACGGTCGTGATTGGCTATGGTGGAAGCAGTGGCACTAGCTCATTGGTGCTTTAGTGCAGAGGAATTATCAACTCGGTGAGGAGCTTTGCGCTGGTATGGTAACTGAACCATGCACACTTTGATTTACAGATGTTTAGATTTTGGCATCGTAAGAGTTGATCGATTTATATTTCTGTCAAACTTTGCTAGAATTTATGGATGTTCTATGATTTTACTTTTGAGTCGTGAAATTAAGAAAACCATCCGGAAATCTAGCATGTTCACTTCATTTATTTTTTTAAGTGAAGGCTTAACTGAGTTTTAAAGTGACCGTCCTTCAAATTAGGGTGATACTGGGGGATATTACACTAGCTTCCTGATTATCTTTGCTCTCAAATTCTTCCATATGATCTTACTTTTTGATTTGTTAAGAAATTGATGTTTTATTTTAATTATTTATAATTTATCATAAGATTAAATAGTAGAATTAAAGTTAAACTTAGTACTACCCCAAAATAATTGTTCTATAAAAAATGATATCTTAAGATTTTCGGCCTTTGATAGGGAAAATTGTTGTGCAGTGAACCTGAAAAAATTGAAAAAACAAGTCCCGAATCTAGTAACAATGCAAAGATTCGAAAATTAACTCTAAATCTAATTACGAATTTGGAAAACCACAAATTCAGAGACCTAAATCTAATCTCCTTTAAGAATATTAAGCAACAATATTCAATACTCCTAATTCCTTCCCACATTTATAATATATAATCAAGTAACCTCTCTATTACAATAACTAATTATGTCTCATTACCCTTTTAATTTTCTAATATATGCTCACTTCTTCCCTTATTATCTCATTCTCAACAAAAATCTGCTCTGCAACATGTATCCTGCTTCACCCCTTGGGCTTAGAATTAGAATATTGACATTTGATAATTGATGTAATTATTAATTTATTTTAATTATTAAATTGATTAAAGAGCAATATGGGAGTGGAGAAAGAAGATAAACTTAATATTTTTCTAAGAATTAAAGTACATTTTCACATGTAACTGAGCAGCAGTCAATGGATAAACAAAGTTCCAGATTAACATAGTCAGCTTGGAACTTGATAAGAAAATAATCTTAAAATTATTCGCAGATTTAGAATCACTAATGGTAGCGAACTTACATTGAAGATAGAAAATGAAAGATTATTGTCACTTAATTGAATTGTTCAACATAACATAACATATTCATCATCTCCATGTTTTCAAATAAGAAATCATGGCAAGAAATGTAAACTAGTATGAGCAAAAGTAGAGGCCTGCGATGCCATTCAATTACCAGAAACATAAATCACATACACTACTCATCATTCTCTTGGTATTGACTGAGAACCTTGTCACAGCCAGACAAAGCCTCATCCCTGACAAATGCGATGGAATTCACGAATCTCTTGTCTGAGGCGATCCCGTTGTTACCAGTGAGTATCACTCGGGCTCTGTCACGGTCTTGGGAGATGGTGGCGCAGTCCTTCTGTGGGCTGCTTACCAGTATAACGTCACAGACTTGGTCCTTGTGGTCTCCGACTACTAACATTTCATAGGAACCTGAAGAGTCAGTAGTAGCCTCCTGGGTGAAGAGGAGTTTCATTGTGCTCCTCGCTCTGCATTCAATCCTCACCTTGGCGCCTATGAGAATATGCACGATCAGAAGAGAAAACATTCGGATTATGATTTGAGGTTATCATACAAATGGTGTTTTTTTTCGTTAGAGGATACAATTCGAATTGCTGGTTTAGAGTCGAGGATTCTGATCCGTGTTGTATGACCAAATTGGTGTTCGTAATGTAATCTCCAAGTTATGACTGTAAGATAGTAATCAAATCAAGAAGAACTAGGAGTTCCCAAATGTAGGTACCTAGATTTCACTATTCTTAAAATCATCAATGTTTTAATCATGGTAGAGCGATAGATCTAATGGTTTAAAGATTTAAAAAAAAGAAAACAAAAAAACATAAATCACCAATATATGTGGTCTAATGCGGTGAGGGAAATGGAAAAATTATTTAGCAAAGAAGTCTGACAAAAAAAAAATTACTAGTGCAAGAAGAAAACTATAATGATTCATGATCCAAGAAGTTAACACGGTTTAAATCAACCTAGATGAAACGAGGAAGATTAAATTCACGATTTATATGGGAAAACATGGATCTATCAAAGAAGTCTATTTATTCAACTGGTACATGATTGAGGAAATCATAATAGAAGATATAGCAGACGACTAACCGGCGATGTAGGTGCAGGCAGGGGTCTCGAAACCGGCGAGGCAAGTGTCGCAATACACTTTACCCTGAACTCTAAACTTGTCTTCCACCGGCCGGCTACTGCTCACAAGCGCCGGGAGTACAAAGAGCACAAATAGTAGCGCAATCCTCGCCATTGCAGGTCGACTCTTGTTCACAAACTCGAGCGGAGAGAGAGAGAGAGACGAATGGAGCTTTTGCAAAGGCAATGATAAATAAAGAGGGAAAGAGTGCAGCGATTATAAGGATGGAGTGAATGCTACTGAAAGTGACGAAGAAAAAACGCGTATGAAATACTTGAGTGCGACCGAAATATTGTGGAAATTATGAGCGCTGAGGTAGCAACTAATGAAAGGCTGCCACGTCGTTGTTTTACGGCGGTCGCATGAAGAAAGAAAAGAATGAGATGCAGGGGAAAGAAGGAAGCGCTTGAAATTGGAGAGGTCGCAGCTGGCTCTGTCGGTTCTCACATGGGCATCCGCGCTTCTTTTGCGCAATCGGTGCCACTTTCCAATATTTATTATTTTAATAATTTTTGTAATATAATTTATAATTTCAGTTTTTTATTTAACACTTTGGTTGAGGTGAATATATTAATGGAAATATTAAAATTGTCATAATTTATATTTAATGATAAGTTAATTACTAAATTATTTTTAATAATAAATTAATCATTGAACTATAAAAAAAAATTATTGTTCACATTATTGTCACGTTTGTCGTTAATGACGATGATCTGCGACGACTCGCGAAGACTTGACGATGATTCGCCGCGGATTGACTTCAATAAGCGGCGAATTGATAAGAAGGAAATTTTTTTCTCTCACTTAGTGCAATGATGAATCTTTGCATATCGATAATTCTCTTAATTTTCAACGTTTTGGACGCTTGAGGACTCATTTTTCATAATTTTTTCACGATGCGCAGGTATGAGAGATCTGTTTTGTCATTCGGTGCATATCAGAGCAGATTTGGGTAGGAAAAAAATGAGATCTTTATTCGAAAACTTTGGAAGGCTATAACTTTGTGCTCAGTTGACCAATTTGGACGAATTTTTTTTTGATTTCGCATAACATTTCGAGATCTACGCGTTGGCAGGATGCCGAAGGCAGCTTGACTCACTGTCGAGGCCAAAAAATGCTTCTAAGTCCTCCAATTTCCTTTACACAATTCAAAATCGTGAAGCTCCACATGTTTTCATGCCCAAATCTGCTCTGATAAGCATCAAATGACAAAACAGATGTTTCCTACTTGTGCATCGTGAAAAAATAATGGAAAACGAGTCTTTAAGCGTTCAAAACCATTGAAAATTGAGAGAGTTATCGATATGCAAAGATTCACCGTCGCACTAGATGAAAGAAAAGAACTTCCTTTTTATCAATTCGCTGTGGATCGTGGTCAATTCGCGGTGGATCGTGGTCAAACCGCCGCTAATCTTCGTCAATCCGCCGCAGATCAAAATCAAAGCATTTAACGGCAAACGTAACAACGATGTTAGCGGTGACTTTTTTTTCCATAGTTCACTGGTTAATTTGTTAGCAAAAATAGTTTAGCGGTTGACTTGTCATTGATCACAAAGTACGATGGTTGGTTTGTCATTTTTCTTATTAAAAAATTAAATTTATGGAAGGTTCAGCCCAAATAAGATTATTCAAGGGAAAATGACAAATCAACCATCGTATTTTATGATCAATGACAAATCAATCATTAAATTATTTTTGCTAACAAATTAACCAATGAACTATGAGAAAAGGTCATCGCAAACATTGCTGTCATGTTTGCCGTTAAACGCATTGATTTCGTTTTGTGACAGATTGTGTACTATTCTGCTGCGGATCAATATTTTTAAAAATAACGTTATAATATTGATGGTCCGCCGCAGATCATATACGATCTGCCGCAGATTGACTATGAACCGGGACGGATTGATAATGATCTGCTGCAGATCATCATGTCTCGTTTGCCTTGTATAAATTCACACTACACTCATCACGATTTTCTCAGAGATTTTGTCAGTGATTAGCGAACCATAGAGATGTCTGAGAGCTGAAGTATACCGCATTCATTTTTGGAGAAGTTGAAGTAGTTGTTGAACATCAAATGGCATTTGGGAGTGTGGAAGAATCTGTTATTAACAGCCAAGTTGAAGTGGGGCCCATGTCGACAGTTTTGGCATATGAAGTACGTGCAATTGGAGACGAAGCTGCTATAGTGGTGCATTCCATCTCAACAACTCTAGATGAGGAGGAGCTCCGTTCATTATGCGAATCTAGTAGTGACGAAGACATGAACATGCCCGATAGTGGGCTTAGACGCCCACTACAAGTAGAATGCATGTTCGCTGGTATGGATATTGGTAATAAGAATAGTTCACTGAATAAAATTAGAGAAGAAGTTGTTGAGCATGCATTGAAAAATGGGTACGAGATAAAATTCACCCACAGTGTCGTATATCAGTTGAGAGCTGTTTGCTAGGAAGGATGCATATGGCGGATGCACGCCTAAAAAAGGAAAGGTGAAATGACGCTTCAAATAAAGTGCTATAACGACGTTCACACTTGCTCGAGAAAGATGGAAAACCGCCATGCCTCTACCAAATGGGTGGCAGCGCATTACTTGAATAAATTTAAAAGTCAGGCCGACTGAGACATTTCTTCCATAATTGAGACAGTTAAGAAAGATTTTAACATCAATATCACACCCAGCTTTGCTAGAATGACATGAAATCTGTCCAAAAAAATTAACGAAGGAGATGACAATGAGCAATACAAGCTCATATGGTCTTATGCCGAGGAGATTTAGAGGTCTAATTCTGGAAGCTCGTTGCGTGTTCACCTAGAGATGAGTGCATTTAAAATGATGTACATGCGTTTGGTTGTATGTAATATGGGTCTGTTGAACTGTGGTAGATCGATTATTTGTTTGGATAGTTACCACTTGAATGGAGAGACTCCGGGCCAGCTGCTCACTGCTGTTATCATCGATGGGAACAATGGAATGTATCCGATTGCTGTAGCAGTGGTTGAAACAGAAAATAGGGATTCATGGAGCTGGTTTTTGGAATTGTTGCTCGACGATCTAAACACTTCGTCCGGCAATGGGTGGACAATCATTTCTGACCGACAAAAGGTGCGGTTGATTGTTTTTGCCATCTATGTTTATGATATGTGTTGTGTACCAATGTTTGACTCATACTGTTATTTTTTATAGTGGCTGGTGCTAGCTGTCAAAGAAATCGCTGGGCAAGCGGATCATCGTTTTTGCATCAGACACCTGTATGTAAATTATCAAAAACGATTCAAAGACAGATTGTTCAAGGATGCAATGTGACCCGTTTCTAGAGTCACAACAACGGCACACTTTGAGAGAGATGACGAAACTATTTTTGCTTGACCCAACAGCCCACCACTATCTTCAAGAAATAGATGTGAGATGCTGAGCCAGATATGTCTTCTGCTTCATCCTAAAGTGCGACATAAGTCTTAACAATCTCAGCGAGTTCTTCAACGCCTGCATCCTAAAGATGGTGCACTTGACGGACCTTTTGTATCTGCAGGTCAAGAATCGGCTTGCCAGACTACAACTTGTAGGTCGCAATTGGAGTCCCTAGCTTTCAGGCATTGCCCAGTTTGAGGGTAGCAATAGTAAAGAACAGTACCGTGTCAATTTGGACATGCATACTTGTAACTGTTACCGATGAGAGTTGACAGACATCCCGTATGTCTATGTATTTTCAAGTATGCAATTCATGAGGAGATCTTCTGAGGACTTTGTGCATGAGTGCTACCACCGAGAAACATACATCACGATGTACTCCCACTTTGTCCGCTCCATTAGCGAACAAATCATGTGACTTCTAATGACACATCTTGATTCAATTACACCACCCTCATTTAAGAGACGTCTTGGAAGGCCGCGAAAACGAAGAATACAGGATATGAACGAGGCCCTAAGCCAAACAGTTTTACCAGGAGACATCTGAATATGACGTATGGCCGGTGTGGGGGTGTAGGGCACAATTCTTGCATGTGCGAAATTTCAGTGCATGTGGCTGCCATAGGTCAAGAGGCAAAGACTGCAGAGGAAGCTCGAAGAGCACATTTGTGGGTTTTATAGTCCACGATGTAACATCCCAACTTTTTATAGGATTTTAATTAATATAATTGGAGTGTAAATTGAGAATTTTGGATTTAAGTTGGATAATCATCGGGGTGTTACTGAGTACATATTCGTAGGATTATAAATTAAAGAATAAATAGAATAAGTTAGAATTAAAATAAATATTAATTTAATAAATTAAATTATCGTGTTAGGATAAATAATTTAGAGTAAATAAGATTTATGAAATAAATTGAATTATCACGTGAATAAAATTTTATAAGTAAATTATTGGAATTGATTGGATTTATTTTAAGTAAAGAATTAATGAAACATTTAATAATAATAATAATAAAATTAATAACACA
>CM039479.1:25198270-25234535 GCA_022433065.1 Begonia loranthoides | reverse complement strand
AGTCTGATAATTAGAAAATGCCCTTACCTCATCGGGAATGGGACCTAGTTATCCATAGGAGGTTAGGCCGACCCACTATACCATCTTATACGGGTTCTTTGAATCTCCAGCTCGAAGTATGAGTAAAGAAAGAAAAAAAGAAAAAAAGAAACGTAATGAAAGAATTGGTATGGGTGGCCCCCATTCCAAATGAATTAAAGAGAGTCATAAGCATAATGCATTTTTCCTTTTTCCTTACTAAGTCTTTTTAGACTTACAGTTGCTTGTGGTGTAGATGTAGGTACTGTAAGTAGAGGAATACACAAACTAGGATTAGTGAAAGATAAAGAACAAACAACAGCAAGCAGGGATGATGGGTTTGCATACTCGAAGAGTGCTCACTGCTGGTCAGGCATAATGAGGTTAAAAGAGAAATTGTTTAATTGAGTTAAGTTGTAATAAATTGTATTTAAATGTTTTGTTTTCTTCAGTTAAATTGTATTCACGCTTCCGCAATATTTTACATTAATGATTTTATTTTAACGTTTCCGCATAAGTTTTACAAAAACAATGAGATTTTATAACGCGTTTTACAAGAGAGTTAGTAGCGATCCGGTAGACGCACTCTGATTTACTTTCAAAAAGAAAAATTCAAATTTTCACGCATTTTAAAGAATTATGAAAATTTGGGTCGTTACACACGAGACAACTCCCGAAAACAGTTCTCGACATAGTCCCTGAGATAGTCCACGAGACAGTTCCAAACATAGTTCTCGAGATTCAGGTGAACACATTATTGCGTTTATGTTTTCATGTGTTACGTTTTAAACTATGTTAATTTTATTTGCAAAGTGTTATGTAGGAGTATAATGCCCAATGTCCACAAACACAAACAAACACAAATGTGGACTTTAACCTTCCTTGATTAGAGAAGACAATGCACAATCAAAGTGATTTTTAACTATGTGTCAAAACCAGTATACATCATCTACAATAGTTTATTTGAGATAGCCTATTGTAGCACCTCGAATAAAATATTATAGATGATGTATATCTGGTTTCGACGCATAATTAATAGTCACTTTGATTGTGAGTTGTCTTCTCTAATCAAGGAAGGTTAAGGTGCATATTCGTGTTTGTTTCTGTTTGTTGTCAACCACAATTGTAATGTAGAGGCGTCCCAAAACGACATGCACTTTAGCTGTTCGATCGCCCTCAATTTTTGATCGACCATGCCAACGTTCTGCCCGCATAAAATTGTCATTCCGCCGTGAAAAGTTGTCATTTCGCCGTGGAAAGTTGTCATTCCGCTGCGGAATGTCATGCATTCTACAGCGGAATGACTTGTTTTCACAGCGGAATGTCAACTTTTCGCAGCATAATGATAGAATTCCCCTGTCTTGTATATTTCGGTGTTATGCACATATTGCTTAAATTGTTGCAATGAACATGTTAAATGTTTGTTGATGATGAATGAAATAGTTTGAGTCAATTTCTCTATCAAAAAATTGAAAATCTTGCAAGAGTTTGTCTTGTTTTTAGTCTATCTCCCTTGTGACATTATCAAAAACCAAATATTATTCAAGCTAGATATTTTCCGAATAGATATTATTCAAGTAAACAAAATAAAACATAAATATCAACATAATTTTTTATTATGTACAACAAAATGAGTATCTCAACTTGTATCCCTACACATCTCAAAATACAATTGCGGGTCCACGTATACGTTGGACGCTTTGGAGAACAACGGACCGTTCGTGGGTACTTCATTGTGATAATGGAAGTCGTTCTTCTTCTTGCAATCTCGGATCACCCCAAACCCCTCACTTGTACACCGAAAGATGCCGTGCAGGCTAAAATGCAAAAGGAAAATCTGCACATAAGGAAAAAGTCATATCACTCTTTGTTAGTTGGCATTATGATGATCGAAATTGCTTCAGGCAGCAACAACTGCTAAGGGTAGTGAGTGTGCAAGTCAAAGAATGACATAAAACGCGATTGCTTAGGGTGTGACTGAAACTCAAAGGAAGCACGCATTAGAACTGTTGAAACATGAACGACAAACTGACAAAACGAGATGTTTACTTACGTGAATCCACCCTATTGTAAGGAGTGATTTTTCCATTTGAACTTGGAAGTATTTTTCTTCGTTCACCGCATAGCACTGCATACAAAGAATGCAACGCACGGATGAGTACTAAGATAACACCTTCTTAACTACTTAATGTAACAGAACGTAATTCTTACCGTGTTTGTCGTCCCTACTTGTTGCGGGAAGATGATCTCAATGATGATGTACTCATCCTATACTAGTTTTCCCGAAAGAATTGTGCATGTCTTTAGATTCTTCCTAGTATTTCCAGCAACAAGCCTCTTGAAAATATCCATCAGATCACCTAGATGCAAAAAACATTGACAAGAGACTGTCAGATTAATAAAACATGAATAAGTGCAGACACATGTAAATAACCAAATCGAAGACGTACCACGTGCACAGTTTTAAGTTGAGGAGGCTGCAATCCACCCTCCTACACATTGGCAAGCACGACAGGAGAAGCAGATTCACCTCTGAGGGCAATGGTGCTGCAAATTTCAGACACGTTATTATGTTGCACACAACTAAAGTAAATAATGGACTTTGCGTAAAAAATAAATAACTTACAAGCAGTTTGTGTCTTCTGTTACTGAAAAAGACGATGGAGAGGCCGCTGGAGGGGCTGTTAGAGATGATGGTGGAAGGGCTGCTCACTATCTCATTCTCTGCAATGCTGCCAACATCTCATGATGGTGCTCCTCTGCTTGTTCTGCCATTTTTTGCATTTGGAGCAACCTCAATTGATGGTGCTCCTCCATAATTTGTATTATGTTCAGCCCTATTTGATGGAGCTTCTCTATCCGGACAAGTCGGTCCTCCATCTTGCGCATCCAACTGGACATCTCCTCATGCATTGAAGTAAAATGAGATGTCTGAGGAGGGGACAAAGTCATTGGTTGCGGAGCATCATCCTCCATGTGTTGCAGAGGCGATGTTGGAGGCTATTCCTCAGAGGGGGTCGGAAGCTGAGCCACTGAGGGGGGTGGAGGCCGTACAACTGAGGAAGGAGGGGGGGTTGGCGGCTGAGACACTGTAGCTTGCCTCTTCGAGGCAGGCTTGGATAGAGTCTTGCATACCTATACTCCTTCAACTTTGCTGAGCCTCATTCGGTCCACTTTCAATTTGTTGTGGAAGTCTGTAGCTTTCTTTTCAGTTCTCGACTCCTCCTTCGAGATTGGTGTCCATTATGCTCAACAATCCTCTGAATTAGCCAATTGAGTGACAGACTCTTGACCGAGTTGTTGAGCACTTCGTACATGTGACTCCAAATAACAAAGCCGATGTCCAATTTTTTCTTGTTGAACACATTCTCGAGAAAATAGAGATCCATGCAGCTAACATGGTCTCGATGTCCATCCTGAGGCAAAATGGTGTGCGTAATGATGATGTGGATCACTCAGGCTATGACATTCAAGTCATTGGACTTTGGCTTCTTATACGCTCCAATCTCGAGATCACGGTGCATCAATCTAAGTATTGTCAGATCTTCTCATCGTCTGATGAAAGGTGGCTCCCGAGACACGTGATAATAATGATCGCTTAGTCCCTCTATCGAACATCCAAGCAGCACGTTAATATCATTGGGAGTCAGCCTTAACTCACGTCCAAACATGTAAGTCCGAACCTTTAATGGTTAGGTGGACAGTTCCAAATTTGCATAAAACAGTTTGACAATCCGGTAACTTCCACTCAATCGACACAAACCGGCTAAGCCAGCCCCCTCAAACAATTCTTCAATTTCCAACTCAGCTAATGACTCGAAGTTTACTCTTCTAGAAACAATAATTGAATGATGTTTAACATCAGCTTAATACCGTTCCTTCTCATCGGCTGTCCTAAAGAGTGGGGAGTCGAAACCCGCTGTAACAAGTTCGAAACAGACTAGTGCACTGCTACCGGTCATTTTTTAGACCAAGGTTAAGGTTTAGATTGTGCTTCAATCTCGGCTTGTGTTTCAATTCCGCCAACAGGGGCAGCTGCGGGTTCTCCAACTTCACCCGCAGTTGCTCCACCTTCTGCCACGAGTGTTCCACCTTGCACGAGGTCAGAAACTGTAATACTTGGAATTAAGCCAGGATTAAGAATAATAATATTTATGAATTTTTGGAGACGATTTTCATAGGGAATGTAATACCCCAATTTCTCGTAACGGAATTAAGTAAAGATAATCGAAAAATTAATTTGGTGTAATGGGATATTTGGATAATTATTGAAATTTTAATTGATGGAAATTATTAGAATTGGAATTGATTAAATAAATTAGAATTGAAAATGAATTAAATGAAGAATTAATTGATGGATGAAGCAGTGACGTTTTGGAGAGGAGTCGGTGCAGTGAGACTAGTCAACAGCTGAAGCTGTGAGAGCGATCGATATGCTCTGATCGGTCAATTGTGCATGTCGACCGGTCCCAAGCCATTTGGCAAAAGACGTGTTTTCTCCAGATTTTTCTTCAACAGACATTATTTTTATTTAGCCGACAATTTCCCCTACCCCTCCCATTATGATATTTAGGTGGCAGTTGCTGGTGGGATCTTTTTCTCCAAGGCAGGTAGTTGTCTTCCAATGGTTTTATTGTAACGACTTGAATTTTCATATATTTAAAAATACGTTAAATTTTTAAAAAAAACATATCAGAGTGCACGCTAGGCCGTAGGAACACTTTAAAACGTTGTGAAAATAAATCATTTTGGAAATAAAGACATTTGCAAAAGCGTAAATAATTTAAAGAAAATAAACTAAACATTTAAATTACAATTTATGAAAAGAAACTTAATTACAATTTAGAAATTGAATTACATTACAATTTAATTATCTTTCGCCTTTCATAGCCTGGCCAACTACAAGCTCGCGTGTGTAAATCCCTCATCAACTGTTTCTTCACTTGCTCGAGGACTCCGAGCGTACGTGTACCTACACCGCAAGTAAGATGTGAACCTAAAGGCCCAGTAACAAAATGAGTTTATGCATATGAGATGACGCTCTTTAATTCTTTGGAATGGGTCCATCCAAAACCAATATTTTAATTACGTATATTAGGCATAGTTACGTATTATAGGAATAGCTCGTACATGGAGCATGAAGTTTGGAGAATTCTATGTTTTCTAATTAATTATGTTAATTAGTCTTGTGATCTCGACAAGGGAAAGATTAATGTTTTTCCTCACTCAAGGTGTGTGGCCACCCCGTGGTGATGTTCTTAATTGTTTCTAACGTCATGAAAATACCCTAGAGGCATATACAAGGAAGTATATCAAACCATACAATAATTGAATCGTAACAATACATTTAAAGAATGTTAACGTGCTTGAGAAGTTATGGTCTAATTCGTTAACATGCTCATATTAATCAACTTGTTTAGGTTAACTAATTTGACTAGGTTAATGCACCCAATTCATTACTAGCTTTTTATAAATTCACAACTAAACCAATAACTAATAAATTAGTTAAGCTCTTAATTAATATACTTATTAATTAAGTTAATCTAAACATGCTCAAACTGTCGATTTATAACCGATTAATATTTACAAGGCAACCAAACTAATAAAACAAACAGAGCCACCAACAAAGCAACTAACAACTAACAGCAGACTAATAATTATCACAGAGAACTAACAATGCATTAATAAACAAAAGCATGCTTGCAAAGTCTATAACCTAGATTTATTCGCTGCAACTTGTTTACCTAATTTAACTAAGTTGATTAAGTTAAAGTAGTTAACATGCTCAAAGGATTAATATGCTCGAAGGGTTAGTTATACTCTGTTATAATCATTTTAACTATGTAACATGCTCAAGAAATGAGCTCACAGTAAAAACAGCAGAACTCCAAGGAGATATCATGAGCTACACACTAATAATCACCCCTAACAATCATCGCAGAGCAACAAGGAGATATCATAAAGTAGCACAATAGTATTATCACAGACCTATCAACAACAGTCCAGAGAATTATCAACACATACAGAGAAAGTAACGACGGAAATCAATCAATAAAGACTCACTCACGCACACATATTTGCGGGTAGGGCTTAGACGACCAGACACTACCCATTCCTTACCATTTGACGAAAACCATAACAGGGACAGCTCTCCAGCAGAAAAAAACCCGATAGCATGACCACCGGGGGACAACCCTCCGTTCCGTCTTCCACATCGCCACTGCCACTCACCGTTCACAGCGCACAACCAATTCAGTCATCCCCACAGCAACATAGAAATGCAGAAATGTCTAGCAGCGAAGGAACCCACAACCACGGAAAACAAACAGAAAACACATTACAATTCAACCACTGCCAATAGCTCGGTCAAGAAAACCAAGGAGCAACCACACCACAGGGGATCTTACCTCACAAAGAAGGCCCAACCGCTGCCAAAATCGCAACCGGAGGTTCGGCCTCACATCAAAACCCCACCAGAAGAAAGCTCAATCGCCCGAAAACTCTCCCTTCACAATGCCCAACTACACGATTTCTTTAACAGCCATAAGCATCACAAGCTTAACCAAAATTCAGTGCACAAAATAAAGCCAAATTCCAGGATTCTAAAACAGAAATCTGACCTAAACACAACTCCTAAGCTTCATCAATTTAACCAATTCACATTAGAACCTAACAGGAGCCAGAATCCTCAATCAATAGAGCATTATCCATTCACTTTATCAAACAGTCAATTCCAGAATATCACTCCACAATCAACATATTGAGTAAGCAACTAGAAACAAATTCTAAAAGCAACTGAACATATTTCTTTATTTTATCCAGATAGAAGGCAACACAAAAATTGTCCAACAATACCAACAGCACATAATCCAATTGTGCCCATTAGCCCAACAAATCACAGGATTAAACAAAAAATTATCAAACCTGTCAACATAAACCAATTCCATAAGTAACAGAGAAGAAATTCCTTACCACTAGGGCCTTCGAGGGAAGCAACGTCCGCTCCCAATGCGCCAGAGAAATCACAGCTCCGTCACTGCCAAGTTTTCTTCGCCCAATTCCTTCTCTTCATTGAACCCTCACAGCCACAACTCTGACCAGCACGGCGAGCACATACCCGAGCCCCACTATTGTCCAACATCGACCAACACCCGAGAGGATTTCCTCTTCACTCAGTCGCTCACACTCTGCCACACACACACGAAAGGTTGAACCGCAGAAGAAAATGTCTAAAGGATCGGCCTTGCCGAATCTGCGCTGGACGAAAATAGGTTGCTGGAACCGTTCCATCGATTGAAGCCTCCTTAGCTCCAATCGCCACAGTCAGATTTATAGGTGACCGGCTTCCATTATCTTCGCCAATAATCTCAGCTATTAATAGATTCGATCGTCATTTGAATGGATTGAAAGGGCATGAACTTATCGAGATTTCCGTTGAAGGGGGATCCGCATTTCGTAGCCCTAATCCTTCGTACCCACTTGAACGATTGAAACCCTCCATTTCTGCCGAAGCATCCGCCGCGAACCTTGTGCAGATTTCGTTGAAATCTTCGGGCGGAAGCTTCTGTCGAAGCTCGCGAGATTGCCCTCACTGTCTAAAGGTTCTCCCTTCAATTTCGTCCAGCCCTTTTCCAGACCACAGCTCCCTTAACAAATGCTCAATTGGACCGAGCTGGACCGGTTTGGGTGAACCAGTTTATCCCTTCTATTTAATAAAATCATTTAATTTATTTTGATTTCCTTTTTCTTATTTTAAATTTCAATTTTATCTATTTTTTGCTTTACCAATTAAATTCCTTATAATTTATTCTCAAACAAATATTTACTCAATAATTCTTAATTATTTACTTCCACTAAATCATTTATTCAACTAACTCTTTTATTTAATTAATCACCCATTAAATAATTATTCAATCATTATTTCACTATTTTAACCCTGATTATCATTCAATAAATTTTGTTTAATTATAATCAATTGAAAGTGTCTTTGGGAATACCTCAATACTTATCTAATTAATCTGATTATCCCCAATCATTACCCAATTATCCATATTAAATCCTGAAAAATCGGGGTATTACATTAATTCCTTAATGTAAAACACTTAACTTAATCACAAACATTATAATTTAAATTCATTAAATTACTATTTATTTTAATTACAGTAAATTTCATTTAATCTCAATAAATAGAAATTCTTACAAATGAAATTTTTACGAATTAATCATTCGTAATACCCTGATAATTATAATTATCCACTTTAAAATATCGGGATGTTACACTTACTCCACTTGGGATTCCTCTTTCTAGTCTTCGGTAGAGTAATAAGAGCAGAGGGTTGGGTGAAGTGAAGAGGGGAAGTCTTCTGCTTGCTTTCTTTTGAGGGAGTACGCGAGTGAAGAAAGAAAAGGAAGGGTGTGAGAGAGAGGGTGATTTCGATTCTTACTGTTACAGTGAAGAGAAAATTGAAAGGGGGAGATTTTCATCTAGTGGATGTGTGAGTGAGAGAGATGGTGGAAGACAGAAGCATTTTCTGCTTTCTTCCAGTGGAGTGAGAGAAAGACAAGAGCATAGGTAAATTTTACAATGTGTGAGCTATTGTTCTTGGTTGTCTTACGCTGCTGGAAGGAAGGATTTGGGCAGTAAAGGAGAAAATCATTTGCAGGTAAGAAATAGGATGCAGTGGCCAGTGGAGGCCTTGCATCACAGGAAAATTGTATGATTGGTTTGGTTTTGCTTCTGCCTTAGATTTCTTGCTGTAAAATTGTTGAGTTCTTGTTTCAAATTGGTAATATACTTGGTAGCAAAGGAAACTAAGAACTATCAAGAATAATCTACTGTATTCTGCCTAGGGTAATTGTTGGAATTGTTCGTATGTTGTGGTTACAAATTTGTCAATTTTCTAACTTGCTGTGAATAAGGTAATTTTTATATACTGTTGATTGGTTTGTTAGAACATTGCCTGGATAATTGCTGTAATATTTGAACGATTATGCACACCGCTGATAAATTGTTTGTTGCTATTTTTAGTTGGAAGAAAAAAGGAATATTTTGGGATCATAATACTGTGATGTTGTGGACTATTAATCTGACGTGAATAACAAAGATGTAATACTGTCAATGATAAGATGAAGAAATTGGTATTCCTGTGAACGTAAATACCCTGACTAATGCTCTGTAATTTCTTGCCTTTTGGCCTCTGTTAACTAGGTGACTTGTTTCTTTGTTAAAAAGCCTATAAATTGTTATGTTGTTAATTGGCATATTAATTGTCTTCTGCTAAATTATAAATTGCTCTTTGTGAAATTATCCTAGCTAATTAATGTACAAACTGTTTCTTATAATTAATGCACGAACTGTTTCTTAGAAATTGTGGATAAAATGCAAGAAAAAAAAAAGGATTATTTTAGCTGAATATGACAAGTTGTAACTGATTTAATATTTTCTTGGCTATATTTTCTTGATATATTCTGTGTCGTAGATCGGATATGGCATGACATGATAGGACTTATGAAAATGTGGCATATGTATGACATATTTAATGAAATTAACTAATAAATGTAAATGAGAGTGTGGGGGTTCAGGAGATAAGATGATGGTTCTTGGTGGTGACACCCTTGATGGAAAAGCCCACCTCAACTAGGGGTCGAGTGTCGGTTAAAGCACAAGACAAACAGATGTATCATTTCTCTTGTTTTGGAAATCCCCAATGTCAGAAAGACAGAGATTGGTGACGGTCGTGGTGACACTCCTGATGGATAGCTCATCCCATGTAGGGATGAAGTTACGTTTAAGCTCCAAGGACCAACAAATGTATCATTTTCCTGATAACGAAATGTAAAGACATAAAAGATGAGTTCTTTTCTTAGACAAACACGCATGAACATGAACATTTCATTATATTTCTTTTGCGCATGTGATGTAGGTGACTGTAATGAGATCAGTATTACTAATGAGGAGGAGGAAGCATTGTCTGTTGAGCTCTTTGGTTATTATCCAGGTTCAACCTGAGGGTTATGGCTCACGAGAAAAATAAAATCGGTTGTTTTCAATAATTAATTATGGTTTTAATTTCAATAAATGTTCTGTAAACTATGGACTGTTGTTTAAATCATTAAAACTATGTTTTGAATTTATTCCGCTTAATACTCTGATTTGGTTTCTTAATACACATTTTTAAAGAAGTTAAAGAGTTTTTTATGGTTAAAAATGAAAGAAATAAAAAGATTTAATAACATGAGGCGTTACAGAAACATTGTGGTGCAATTGATTAACAATGAGATTGGTTGCAATCTGACTTTGTTCATGACTCGAGACCTTTATTTCTGTCTGTGGTTGCGGCTGAGTTTGCGACAGATCACCATTTTGCTTGAGCAACAGTTTCTTTGCACAAAAATCCATTGGTATCGATTAAACGGTATGGAACAAAGGTCTGAGAGTACGAATGTTCGTCGAGAATATCGTGATTTGTGGTGAACTCGTCGGAGTGCACAATTAAGTCTTATATAGTAGGGCACATAAAACCAGAACGAGACACAATATTTCTCGGCAGATCATAGTCAATTTGCTATGAATCGTATATAATTTACAACAAATTATTAATATTATAATATTATTTTTAAAAATATCGATATGCGGCAGAATAATATATTATTAACTATAAATTAAAATTAATATATTTAATGATAAATGTGTCAATGATTAAGATAATTTTTTTTTTAGTGTAGTAATTAATTTATTAATAAAAATAATTTAATAATTAAATACATTGATTCCTCCAACCTTTCGTAATAGTTTTGTTCCAAATTCACCGACGCAAATTGTGGGTCAAACATCAAAGGATTGATTGATGTCTCTGTTCTTTCAGTTTGTGTGAGTGGCACTTGCTAATTAATCAACAGTCTTTAATTATTAATTATGATTTGGAAATCTCAGCTTCATCTGAGCTGTCCACGTGTGTGGGTACCCATCTCTCCAACAATGGACCGCTCTATTATTCTGTCCTAATCGTCCTCCCATTCCATTCGCTTTTATCTCTAGTCTCTTTTGCCACTAACCTAATCACTAATCACCCTGATTCAGGATATTAGCTGCTAATTATAATACTTAAACATGCCTTCCAACCCATCCATCCTTCTCAATCATAATCAAATTAAACGGCTAAATTTGTAGGAAACAAGGTATTGGTTGATAGGTCAAGGTCAAGGTCAAGGTTGACGGTCACGTTGGGTTAAATAATAAAATCAAATACTCTCCTGAGTTTAACGTACAACTGGGTCAGGTCAAGTGCTACTTTATGGGTGGGATTGGGAAAGGCTCTGCAGCAGACTTTCCATTGGAGTGGATGGATGGGATGATTATGTTGTATGAACACTAATCACAGATTAGTGACCTTAGACGGGAATGTGTTAAACCCAATTGTTAAATAATTAAATTAATATTAAAGTGTGGACCGGCTGATGTCGATTGATTATGTAAATGCAAATACGTCACTATCTTGACAACCAACGGTCCAGATTCGCTCTTCGGTTGCTGGCTCTCTTTGATCTATCCCTCCCGCCTGCAATGATTCTTCATTTCTCAAGTTCTCCCACTACGTCCTTTCTCTCTCTAAATCTTAGACTCGCAGAAGCGGATAAGCGGTATAATTTTGGAGTCGCAGAGAGAGAGAGAGAGAGAGAGGGAGATCGAAGATGTTGTTAGGGAAGAGACCTCGCGCGCCGATGAAAAGAACGACCAGCATGACGGAGATCACCTTTAATGGCTGCCAAGGTGCAGCTCCACCATCTGATCCTCAAAACCCGCTTTTAAGCTATCAAGGTATGGCCCAGAAACAGAGCCTTGATGGTTCAGATCGACGGCTATTAACCATGGTCTCACCCAGAAACCAAAGGAGGCCTTCTGGTGATTTCCAGTTTGAAACGGCCCAGTTCTTAAAAGCATGCTCCCTCTGCAAGCGTCATCTAGTTCCCGGTCGAGACATTTACATGTACAGGTACGAAAAGAGGGCTTTGATTATCATTTTAAATTGATTTAATTTTCATAAATGATTTTTGTGTTTGTGGCTTAACAGGGGAGACAGTGCTTTCTGTAGCCTAGAATGCAGGCAACACCAGATGAATCATGACGAGAGGAGGGAGAAGTGCTCTTTAGCATCAAAGAAAGAAGCTGCTTCTTCTTCATCTGTCTCTACAGCTGCTCAAGTCCCCTCCAATGGCGAAACTATACCCGCCTTGTAGTTATTCCCTGCTTTGAGCTTTCCATAATTACCCACTACCTTCTCTCTCTTCTTTCTCTCTCTACCTCCATCTACGCCTTCGTCTTTGCGAAGGTGGGACGGGTTTGTAAGGAGACGAGAAACTCATTGCCATGTCAATCCAATTCGCTCAACAAATACAAAAAATCGCACTTCTTCCATCTTCTTTTCCTGCATCGGAATAGCGTCTGAATAAGTTTCCGATGAGACTCTTTTCTCATTCTACTTTGTCTGCATGCAAATAGAATCCAACAAAAAAACAAACAACATTATTGTTCTTAAACCTCGCAGAATTTTCTCATTCATGTACTGCAGAGCGCAATCAAATAAATTAATCATCCAACTCATAATGTTTTAGCATCATAAACAAGAGGATTAGTTCGTGATTAACGTATGGATTAGTTGGGTTCTTTGCAAATCATCATTGAATTTAAAAGTAGGGGAATCTAAGGCCTAGTCATGTTTGCATGGAGTGGGGGACCTCCTAAAGAAAGGTGGAGCCCATACCACAGGGAGATTCATGTGGAGGAAGGTATTCCTCTCTTTTTTTTTAACTTACCCAAAGTTTGATTTATGATTAATTTGTCACGTAAAGAGTTCTTTTAATTGCTATCCTATAGTTTAAATAAAAAAATATTATATTCTAGGCATGAAAAGAGAGAAGACACATGATTTTGTTCCATGTTCTCTATGCACTGCATAGATTCTATTATGTAGATGGTAAACCACAGCCAAGCGCACAATTCTCTTGCCTCTTATTTTATATTCTCTCTCTTTTTTTTTTCTTTTTAATTTGGTGAATCTTAGGATTAATTAAACGAAACCCAAATCAAACTGTTAATTTAAAATCATTAATAAAATTAGGGGTGATATAAATATGTAAAATAATATATTACGTCAAATTCTGTAACTGGCCACTTGTGGTCAAGTGGGTATGCGTCCGCATCAAAGACTTTTAATATATTGCTGCCACGATCAATTAATTAATTATTCTGTTTGTTGTTTGATAAGTTTAGCTCCAAAAAATGTCATAAGCGAGCGCTGGCAACGGGTTTTAAACCACGATCAATTGGGTCATCCCCCAAACCAGTCCAGGCGCCGTCATAAGAAGCCTGCCTTGGGACTGACTAAGTAGCGACGGCCGAAGAGCTTTACAGATGAAAGCGCCGAAGCGTCACCTGAGTTGTTAGAGGTTTTACCAAAGGACAAACTTTGATAATTGGAAGAAAGCATAGATTTGCAGGGGTTATAAGACCAACCCCACAAGTCATGTCACACTTACCACTTTTAGGTACCATTTGATTCTTAAATTGGGAGATGGGGTCCATTTTGGGCAAGTGGGTGTAAAATAATCATGTCTAGCGTTACACCTAAAAGTTGGAATCCAAAGATTGTAGGTGTCGACGTCGGAGCCTCACTCGCGGCTGTTTGAAAGCAAACATCGTTAGAACACAGTCCTTTCCTTTCCCAAACAGTCTCTTCTCCCACTACCCTACCTCCTTCACATCCTCTCCGACTTTTCTCTGGAGCATTGACACAAACACCTTCATGTATGTTAGAAAGATGTATCAATTCAATCACTGCGCTGGGCTCCATTGATGTCAATGACCTCCTCGACTCCTCCAGTCCCCAAAAGTTGGGACCGATGTGGTCCCGCTACTTCAACTACGATCACTGATTATTCCTCCCCGGAGATAGTTGTGGAGCTGTTTGGTGAGCCAGAAAATTCATCCTGACTGTCGGCAATTTCTTGTAATTTTCCTGATATTGACGCTGAAATTACCTCAGTATCTTTAGCCAGATAACATGGAAGGAGAGTGGGGCCACTGCTGTTTTTTGTTGGGGGGGGGGGGGGGAGGAGAATTAACTTCAAATTGCGGATGAGAGCCAATTTAAGGAGTCAGCTGAGATTCCTCGGTCAAGAAAAGACGACCCCCGGCCCCAAATATCCCAGAAAAGACCAAATTCAATCTAGCAGAAACCTACGATGGTAATATATTATAATAAATCTGCAATTTCATATTAATTTATTTATTGTTTACTAGTTCTATTTTGAAAAATTAACAAAAACATTACTTACCTATACCCAAATAACAACTCAACCTATAAATAAATTTTATTAACAAATAAAATATTCAACTGTAAAAAATAAATAGAACAAACATTATTTTTTATTAAAAAAATATTTTTTTTTCTTTATAAAACGTTGTCTTTTTAGCACAGAAAGTGAGTAATTAGAATAGAATTCATAAAATATTACTTTTCGCAGCATAAAGATTATTTTTTGAAGAGAAAAAATTATTTTCCATGGAAAATAAGTCATTGAAAAAGAACTCTGGAAATATTACTATTTGCTACGGAAAGTCATCTTTCCGCATGAATTTTTTGTCGTTCTTCAGTGTAGCAAATAATGAATTTTTCAGCGAGTTTCTTCAGTGGATCGAAATCATATTTCTTTTTGAGTATACTGATTTTTCAACAAACAGTTAACTGATAATTTTTCATTTTGATACTAAAATCAATTTCGAAGAACATAACATTTCTAAAATTTGTTTTCCAACAAGTTTCCTTAGTGAATAATAAATATATTTAGCCTGAAGTACATTGATTTTTCAACAAACAGTTAATTGTAAATATTTTATTTTGATAGCAAAATCAATTTCGAACATATTAATGAAAATCTTCCATTTTTTTTAGCAAATAATGTCTTCTTGAATGAACAGATTAATCCCTATTTCTTTAGCATGGTCACAGCTGCCAATTTTTTCCTTCGTCTAAAATCTAGATTTCAAAAAGTTTGGTTAGGTCTTATGATCATTAATTGCAACTTCCTCTCGTGGGTTTACAGAGGAGTTCTTAGAATCGACCGTTGTTTGACACATAGAGGACCACACAACTTCTCTCGTCTTATCATCTCTGATTTTGACCATTTTTCATCTAACCAAGAGCAAAGATCTTTGTTTATTATCAGGGCGACTGGGTCGCCATTGTTAGACGACTAGAGAAACAAATAGAGACGACAAATTAATCTGCGAGCGCGAAACTTCTCTGGGTATGCTCCCTAATGGAAAAAAGTTTGATAATCAATGAGTTATGATTAACTTCATGTATATATATGGTTATAACATTCATTCGCAAAGATTCGTCCTTAGTCTCTTCACTATTACGTGACCAGATCCAACCCAAAAAAGAACAAGCTATGATAGATCTGTGTGCACATTGTTAAATTTAAGAGTAATAATTTTTTTAATGAATATTCTCTAGAATATTTGATTTTTAGGAGAATATTGTAAATCTTAGTTTTTTATAGCGAGATCTTTCTGAATTCAGTCATAGTGGTTTTTTTACAGATTTGGGTTTCTACGTAAAAATTCTCGGCGTCTATGTTTGTTATTATTTCTCTTACTTATTGATTATTAAATTATAACAGTGTGAAAAAAAATATTCTTGATATGTTTGGATCACATCTGCTATCGTTTTTCATATTGGTTAGTGGTGTAATTGTACTGTGTAAGTAAGCTCTGTCTAAAGAGATTGAATTTTAAGTGAGACTGTTTGTGACCCTTTCAACCTTTTTTAGGAACTTACTTGGAAAAGTAATTCTGTTTAAAGAGATTTTCAAGAGCAACCTTTCTTAGGAATTATCCTGATCAGTACTATCCACGTTTATTTATGAACTCCATTTATTATTCTTATTTTCTCCAATAAGTGGTATCAGAGCCTCGTTATTATGGTGGGAATAGTTGAAATTGAAAATTCAATGAAAATAATTTCTTATTGTGGAAATTAAAAATGAATGCATTATTGTGAAATGATGGTTATGATATGTGTAACGACCCAGTTTTTCATAAGCTTTTAAAACACGCAAAATTTAAAACTTTTGTAAGATAACAAAAATCTTTTAAAATCAGAGTGCCAAAATCGAGCGTCAAAATCCATTCATTACCTTCGTTATGAAAATCATTTATTAAAACATTAGCGGAAGCGAAAACGTTCTAATTAAAACACTCTAAGTAAAATACGCTAAGTAAATCGCTACTTTTACAAAACCTTTTACTCGTCTTTAACCTGACCAGCTGCAAGCTCTGCCCGTGTAAACCTTTCATTGACTGCTATTCATCGTTCTTCTCGTTCATACATAAGTACTTACACTACAAGTAAACAGTAAACCCAAATACTTAGTAAGAAAAGAAAATATGCAATATGATGATGTCTCTCTTTAGTTCACTTGGAATGGGTCCGCCCCAAACCAATCTTTTCATTACGTTTCATTCACTCGTTCATTTATAACTCGTACATCGAGCTGGAAGTGTTGTGTTCGGCTCTTGTGAGCTGGACAAGGAAGGCCCACGTCCTTATTAAATGAAGAGAAATTTTAAAGGGTTAAAAACAACCCTAAACGGAGCAGAGAAAAATAGAAGAGCAGAGAGAGAAGCAGCATAAAGAAAAGAGGGAGAAAACAGTTTCGTATTTTTACAGGGTAGCCTCATAAATTCTCCATATGTCGGCTTTTCAACCGTTGGATAGACGTGAAAATTGGACAGCGTGTTTGTGACGTTCTGGGAAATATTCTGAACGGTGGAGTTCGTCGTCTGAGTTCTCTAAGGCGGCAGGTTAGGGTAAAAATAGGACTGCACTTTTGGTAACCCTAGGTTTATCCTCTCTTACGGTTTTTTGTTATCTACCAAGATTAGATTGTTCAATCTTGATGATTATTGTATGCCTCTAGTTTGTTGAACTAGAGAGAACTTTGGTGTACCCATCATTATTGTTATAGTGGAAGGTTTGATGAAGCGGCCTATGGGTCCCGTGGTTTTTACCCGATTTGGGGTTTTCCATGCTAAAATTGCTGTTTTGATTTGATTAGTTGTCACTCGACTATTATTGTGTCTGTGGTGTTTGTTTTGTGATTCAGATCAGGTTCTAAAGATTGGAAAAATCATATTCTACATATTTGATTTAAGGTGATTTTTCTCAACAGGAAGTTGAAGGAACACGTGTGGAATGAAATAATCTGATCGGCTTTTAACCCTATATGGGCTAAATTTGGAGGCTAAGTTTCGGCCATTGTCGGTACAATTATACGACTACAAATGCTCTGAGGCGGTCTAAGGTCGTATACAGTGGTGTAAATGTACTGTGTAAGTAAGCTTTGTTTAAGAAAACTGAATTTTAAATAGGACCGTTTGTGATCCTTCTAACTTTTCCTGGAAACTTACTTGAAAAAATTATTATGTCTAAAGAAATTGTCAAGAGTAGTCTTTTCGAAGAATTATCCTGATTAATATTATTGATGTTTATTTCTTTAACTTTATTTATTATCCTTATTTTTCCCATCAATTTGCAGAATGCTTTGTTAAACATCCATAAACCTTTACGCAGATGGTTGTTAATTTTTTGGGTAAATGACAAATCAACCATCGTGGTTTGTGGTCAATGACAAGTCAACCACTAGGGTATTTTTTTTAACAAATTAACCATTCACGTATGAGAAAATAACAAAGCAAACATCGCAGTTACGTTTTTCGTTCTCCGTTAACAAGTTAAAAACGCGGTGTCACCGCATTTTTACGCGATGTCACTGCATTTTTACGCGGTGTCACTGCCACCGCGTTTTTTCCTGGTGTCACCTCGTTTTTTCGCGGTGTCACCGTATTTTTTTGCTGTGTCACCGTGTTTTTACGCTGTGTCACTGTGTTTTTTCCCGGTGTCACCGCGTTTTTGCGATTAAACGTGGTACCTGGAAAAACATTTTACAAATGCAATGTTTTATTGGTTTTTTGACCCCTGCACCTTCAAACTAGCATAACTTTTGCTACGGATGTCGGAATTGGGCGCAGAAGATATCAATCGAAGCTCTCTCAGAGCTCTATAAATATCATCGGGCAAACCCCATGATCGCCTTTCTCAGCCCCAAAATCAATCGTTTAAGCCCTCAAATTTGCGATCAAACATTTTTCTAGACTAAGCAAATGTTTACGATGGAGTTATTCGGTTTTAATCTTCTCACCAGACACCGCAATTTCGCCTTCTGAATTCTTCAGAATGCCCCGTGTTGGGCGTTCTGAATTCAGAACGCTGGAGTTGGGCGTTCCGGCGTTCGGACGTTGGCACCCAGCTTTTTAACGGTAAACGTCTACGTGATGTTGGATTTGTCATTTTAACATACGTGAGTGGTTAACTTGTTAAAAAAAATACTACAGTAATTGACTTGTCATTGAACTCAAGCTACGATGGTTGATTTCTAATTTTTTTGTCACGTCCACGAGTGTGCCTTTCGAGAGGTTTTGAAAAGAAAAGAAGAGTAAAATACAAAAATACATCAAAACATTTATTAGAAATTGCAGAAGATGGATCACAAAGTCATCGAGCCAATGGTTCTTCCATTTTTAATCAACGCCCTTCAACATTCTGTGAATGAACAATAGTCTATACATTTTCACTTTCGTTTGCTGTCCTTTGTCGGAATTTGTAATTTCCTATCTTCTCTATCAAGCTTCTTCCACCAATTTCGGAGAACAGGCCGAGATGGCTTGGGCAACGGTGAGGAAGATGTTGTCGTGGCCGATCAAACTATCAAAACCGGACGAATAAAGCTTGTCTACCACTGCCGACCCAGGATTTGCCAGAACAAGCTGCAAACAACACATCACAGCTTCTTGTAAGTCATCATTCAACTTAAAAGCTTTTGATATTGAAGACACATTTACCTGAACATCTCTCTTGTGGAGGCTCCTATACAACTCTTCCAAAGCATGAATTCCGCTGGTGTCAATGTCAGTAACAGCTGAATAATACAATAAACAATTGCAGAGAATAAAGTTTAGCCGTGAAACACGAAGATCGAAATATGGGGCTGAAAAGCGAGCGAAGAAGAATATCATACGTGACATTTCAACCACCAAAAACTTGATTTTTGGTTGGTAAGATTTCTTTATTTGTTCTTCTTCATCTGTCAACCATCTCAGTAGCCTGCAGGGGAATTTTGCGGCTAATTTGTTCAAAATTACGAAGAAAACTCCCCAAAAGTGGGAAGAAATTCATACCTTTCTTTGATGTAATTTGAGTTGGAAAAGTAAATTGCAGAATCGACTCGAACAATCAAAACGCCGGGAACCTTAGTCGCATCGGGATACTGTAGGACATTTCTGTACACCGTCGTCCGGGGGATTTTGCCTAGAACTGCAGTTCTTGGCCGCGTGACTTGTAAGAGGATTTTAGCGAATGAAATAGAGACCTGTCACAAAATAAAACAAAGAACAGAAGGTTTCAAAATAGAAGGTCTTCTTTGGATTTGCACCCGGTAGAACTCACCGCAATCAGAAGGCCGATTTCGACAGAGGCAAAAATAACACCAAAGAAAGCTCCCATGCAAGCCACAAAATCAAATTTATCAATCTTCCATATCAAAATCGCAGCCTGAAAGTCGATCAGGTTGATCACAGCCGATATAATGATGGCGGCAAGAATGGCGTTTGGAGTGTACTCGAAAAGCGGGGTGATAAACAGCAAAGTCAGGAACACAACAACAGACATCACAATGTTGGAAACTGCAGTTCGACAGCCGGCAATATAATTCACGGCCGACCGAGAAAATGAACCTGCAAAAAACATGACAAACCATAATATCTTAATTATCCGCATAGTTTATGGACAGAAGCTCGATTTGGTCGAATTTTTTTCGCACCAGTAGCCACGTAGCAGGAAGTCATCGAGCCAACAATGTTCATAGTTCCTAGAGCAACCAGTTCTCTGTTTCCATCGATTTGGTAGTCTTTCATCGCAGCAAATGTTCTTCCTATTGCAATGGCTTCCTTTAAAAAATGATACTGAAGAATCAGAAAAGTTCTGAAAGTCGAAAAATCTGAGAAAGTAGTTCGAGAAAAGCAGAAGTTACCGTCAGAGCGATCATTCCGGCGACAAACCCGATCCTAAAACCTTTGACGAGGTAATCGCCCGAAAAGAATATTTGATTAACTGATATTGGATTTATTCCTTTCTCTATGTGCTTCACCTAAATGAAGCAAAACCACAAAAATTCATGTCTTGAGGACTGCTTGAGAAAATTATTTGACAGTTTAGATAGAAGGAGAAGAAGCAGGGCTTACAATTTGAACCCCTTGCTTTTCTGCATGAGTAATGTAAACTAAAGCAGTGGATAGAACAACAGATATCAGAGGAGCAATTGCAGGTACCCAGAAAAGTTTCTTGTTTTTCTTTCCCTGCTCGAAGAACGCGTAAAATAATGAGAAAAGGAAGAAGGAGAATTATTATAAATTCCACTTCCAGTAATGAAACAGAGGACTCTTACAATGTATTTTGCAAAGAGGAGAAAACTTAAAAAGCTTGCTCCAATGGCTATGGTCTGCCAGTTCCACTACAGAATGATGAAGACAGAGGATTTAGTACAATCATGTTGCTTGGTATTTAAGAAAAGACGTTGAGATAGTCAAAGTATTTAAAAGAACAGTGTTTTACTCCATGGCGGGCTGAACCGATAACTGAGTGCATAACGGAGATTATATCTGTCTTCTTCGTGAATTTTTTTATGCCAAGAAATCCCTTGAGCTGTTGAAGAGCAATGGTTATGGCTGCTCCGCCCATAAATCCGACAATGGCAGCGTGAGATAAGAAGTCGATCAAGAATCCCAACCTGACGACATAGGAAAACATCAATAAATCGAGAAGAGCGGCGTAAAGAGCCCCAATACAAGAGTCAAAATTACCTCAAAATTCCGAGGGAGGCTTGAGTGATTCCGGCGAAAAATGTAGCCGTAAATGCAAGTCGCAAATACTCCGCCGTGTTTGTAATGGGATCGATCTCGGCTTGAAGAAGAGTCCCTAACAAGAGAGAAACAACAGCCACTGGTCCAATGGCTATATCTCTTGAGCTACCCATGACAGCATAAATCAATGGCGGAACAAAGCTCGAGTCTGTCAAATGAAATTTGGAGGAGAAACGTCAGTCCCCATTCAGTGAAAGAATTGATTAGTTAGCTCAGAAACTTACACAGCCCATACTGAGGAGCCAAATTGGCCAGCTTTGCGTACCCAATGTCCTGTTTAGACAGAAAAAGAACCGCTTTCTTTATGCCTTCACTTATTTGTTAATTACCCATTATGAATCCTTTTAAGAAGCTGACCCACCTGTGGAATGCAGAGACTTGCAATGGTCAGTCCTGCAATTAGATCCCCTCTAAATTTAGATAAATCGTAGCCTCTTCCCCACTCGAGAATAGGAAAAACAGCTTGAATGCCTAAGATTAATTTCCGAGACTGGGGTTGATCCTTGAAAGATC
This sequence comes from Begonia loranthoides, assembly GCA_022433065.1. Classification (NCBI taxonomy): domain Eukaryota; kingdom Viridiplantae; phylum Streptophyta; class Magnoliopsida; order Cucurbitales; family Begoniaceae; genus Begonia; species Begonia loranthoides. The sequence continues at coordinate 25,212,964 of CM039479.1, read as the reverse complement.
GGAGAGGATCGTCTGCAAAAAATGTTTCTTTTAAATTGCTCTTGAATTCCTTGTAGAGGTTTTGCTTTGGAGGAATTCCCACTTTATGAATGAACGTCTCGTTTTGTAGTTGCTCATCAGCAGCCGACAAACTCCCACTATCCATCTCTTTCGCCCCAAAACTTAAGAGCCTGCGGTAAAAGGATAAAGCTAATCGAGATTAAAATACAAAAATGCAGAAACAGCTCTGTCAAGCTGTTGCTACTAAAACCTTCTGAAATGGTTTCTGTTCTCAGTTTTTCAAATGTGCATTGTTATTATTTAATACCATGTGAACAATACTAGCAGGAGATCAGCCTACCATAATCCTTGTTCTTCATCAGCAGCTCAATACAGGGGCTTATAAACATCATTTTATTCTCTTAATTTCATTAATCTTTTTGTAATGTGGGCTCCACTTTAGATCTTGGGTCGTAGAAAGGACCACATTCAGTCAAACTCAGCGTCTGGAATGGAATTCTGACGATTTTTTTTAACTTTTTAGTGGATATTGCATGAAGATGGTGAGGTCATAAGCCAGAAATTATAGCATTTCATCGCTGATTAAGGTTCTTTAGTTAAAGAAGACAACCATTGAATTTTGCATCTGTATAAAGGTAGAGAGAATCAAAACAGAGTCTAGCATACCTTCTATATATGCCTCTAGTGGAAGCCGTTGATACAGGCCTTTCTTCTTCTTCTTCTTCTTCTTTTTCTTCTTCTTCTTCTTCCGATTTCACTCTGTTTAACGAAGAGTTGAAGATCTCAAAGGGTATCCTCAGGATCGTTCACCCCTTCGCTTTTGTCCCTCCCACTCTCGATGGTTGTCTGCAATGTTTCTTAAAGATTTCTTTTTTTATTTTTGCGCTCTTCAGGCTCATTAAAATACCCTCATAAATGTGGTTAGATGAAGAATTAAGAACAGAGCCCGGATGCATTCCATGTTCACTGAATTAAAACCCGTATCTCCTTTTTTGGGATTTCGGAGCAAACTGTTTCTGGATTTGACCGCACCTTTCTGGGGTTAAACCCAGAAGAATAGGAGGGAAAATGTCGATTTGTTTCTGTTAAACATAAACGTATGATTGACGAGAGACAGACTTTAAAAACTTTTATGGAAATTAAAAAAACCCATTTAAAGAAACCATCTTTTATTTCAACACTTTACTAGGGAAACTATTTATTTTCATTGAAATATACCGGACAATTAGAAGCTGGAATGTTTCTGGTCAGCCGTCCGAGGAACTCCCCCGTCGCACTGTGGGCGGAGAAGGAAGGTCAAAAACCAAAACTGAGACTTCCGTTCGTTTACGGCTTTGGTGTTTGCAGTCCACGTGTGTCATTAATGCATGAGGTTTATTTTGAATAATTACGTCATTGTGTACTCCGCCCTTCGTTAGGCAGCCACGTAGCATTTTCAAACTTTAAACTGTACACCAGTTGAAAATATTTAAAAGGGTAAATGACAAATTAATCATCGTAATTTAAGGTCAATGATAAATCAATCACTATTGAATTTTTTTTAACAAGTTTACCACTCATGTATGTTAAAATTGTTAGAATATATATGTATATCCATTATAGGTTTACACTCACCGATGGTATGGGCTAACAATAATCTGTTAGCCATTATATTTTCATCAATTGTATTTCTTCTACAGTTTTCCCTTCCACATATATAAAAGGGAACTCCATTCATTATCAATATACAAGAGCTTTACTCATTTCTACTAAAATGACAAATCCAACATCACATAGACGTTGACAAATCCAATGTTCGAACGCCGAAACGCCCAGCTCTGGCATTCTGAATTTAGAACGTCCAACGCGGGGCGTTCTGAAGAAAATCAGAACGCCGACAGGGGTGTTTGGTGAGACACCGCGAACTTTTGCGATGTCTGGTGAGACACCGCGAATTTTCACTATGGAACTTCTAACACACTGAGAAGCCGCACAATTGTGCGGCGTCTCCTCTCTCTCTCTCTCTCATTCCCTCAATAAACTCTTTGGTGCGGCGTTTGGTGCAAAAAAAATTTCGATTTTAATCTTCGCACCAGACACTGCTATTTTCGCGATGCGTTCGCACCAGACACCACAACGATTTAGAACGCCATGCGTTGGGCGTTCTGAATTTTTCAGAAAATTAGAACGCCCCGTGTTGGGCGTTCTGAATTCTTCAGAAAATCAGAACTCCCCGCGTTGAGTGTTCTGAATTCAAAACGTCGGAGCGGAGCAGGGTGTTTCGGCGTTTGGACGTTGGCACCCAACTTTTTAACGGTAAACGTCTACGTGATGTTGGATTTGTCATTTTAACATACGTGAGTGGTTAACTTGTTAAAAAAAATTCCATAGTGGTTGACTTGTCATTGACCTTAAACCACGATATTTGATTTGTCATTTACCCTATTTAAAATTTCAACCGTTTTATCGTGGAATGTTTATGTGTGAATTTTTTTAGTAAATTAGTTAAATTGATAAATTTAGTAAGAGTGGGATCGGTTTGGTTCGGTTCGATTTAGTTTTTGATCGAATTAGAACCGAATCGATTCGTTTCGGTACGGTTTTAGTTTTAGAAAATTGTAACCGAACCGATAATAGTGAAAAACCGAACAAAAAAACAAACCTTAGTTTCGGTTCTAATTGGTTCGGTTTCGGTTTTTTTCGATTTTTTCATGGCATCAATTTTTATGTGTTGGGTTCGGTTTTTCGATTTTTTACTCGATTTTAAAGTCGGTTGGGAGGTTCGGTTCTTTCGGTTTAATTGAGCAAAAATTATTAAAAATGAGAATGCAACTTCACTCCATTCAAACGACAAACATTCAAACTTTAGTTCACTCCAGAAAATAAATACCCAAAACATTGAACATAAATACTCCAGAGTGGCTGAGTCATCAGACTTCACCTTACTTCAACTGTTGAAGTAAGAATCGATGAAGAACAAAATAAAAGTAAATCAACAAAAATAGACCACTCTGCTTTAAACTGAGGTGGTTAAGTACTATTCTTATCAATTTCAGACACTTAATAATTAATATTTTTCCCATCACAATTTTCAATCTCATCTTTTCCCTGCAACAGTTATAGAGACTAAAGTTCAACATGAGACTTTAGCTTCAATCTACATTAGACTTCATAACAACAACACACAGATTTATCCAATGCTAATTCCAACAGATTTAAGATACAAACTTAGCAACACAGTAATTTTACATTTATGAAACATAAATTCCATAAAAACAACAATGGTTAAAATTTACCCTGACCTCACCTGAATGAGTTGATTTGGAACTGGAAGCACTGCCTGTGAATATTGAATAAACGACCTGTCACCTGAAAACAATGATTTTGAAATGGGTGTGAAAACTGTGAAGATTGACAAAGCCAAACCTGTGAACTGTGAAGATTGACAAAGCTTGTCAACTGTGAAGACTGCACGGTGAAACTTCGACCTTCGTTGGGGTAGAGACGCTGGTCAGTGAGTTCAAATCGCCGATGTTCGGCTACTGAGTTTGAATCACCGACTTCTGGCTAGAGCGTCTGACTCTGCGAAAGCAAATTCATCGTCTTTGTCACTCATTGATGTCCACCTTTGGCTAGAGCGACTGTGAGAGAGCAAAGTCAGCGTGTGGCCGTGATTTTGGGAGATGGAGATGGAGAATGGAGAGAGCAGCGAGCGAGACGCTTGACCTAGAGATTGAGAGTCGATAGAGAAGTGAGAGAGAGAGATCAGATGAAGGGAGTGACGAGTTTTTAGGTAGGTCAAGAGGCGCGCAAGAGGTAAATAAATTGAAGAAATTAATTCGGTATATGAGAATTACCTCGAGACAAAGTTTAATTGACGTTTATAGATATCTAAAAAAATAAAAATTTAAAAATGGATGTATTTAATATATAATATATATTAAATAAATAATAATTTAAATTATAAAATTTTAATAATAAAATTTATTAAAAGGAATGAATAGTGGTGTCCCTCCTTCTCCACTTGACAGCCGCGAAGACAAGAAAAATAGAGAGAGAGAGAGAGATGAGAATTGAATTGGAGAAAGTGATCAATCCTGCGTTAGATTTGTGTTCCGGGAAGTTTGATCTCCAACATTTGTAAAAACGTTTCGTAGGTAAAAGGTTTAATTTCTTTGTTTTTGTGTTTAGAGTTTTGGATATAAGTTGTAATCGAATTCGAGTTTGAAAACTCAAATCTATAAGTTATTTTTAGAATATATTAGTAGATTCAAAGTATGTGCAGAAGTATTGTCCGTTTGAAGGTGAAAAATGAAAGATAAAGTGTTTGGTCGATCACTACAGTGCTTACTAAGTTAGTCTCTCACCCCAACAACTTTATCAATCTCAGATAAAGACAAAGCAGGTCAAGACTCAAGAGTAGTTGTTGATTGACAGATCTTTCAGATTCATATCTCTTATTTTCCCTGTAGTGTTAATTTCTTTCATGATTATTGCTGTTATGGATAGTTTTGTATAATTTGGAATGTTTATTGTATTATTGCTGTTATTTATCGTAATCACTATGTGGACGTAGACTCATTTTGTGTGAGCTATGACTTTGATTTGTGTTCAAGTCTTCCGCTGTGAACCAAACATTGTGTTAGGCAATCGAGTTTTTTATGATGATCTGGTCGTTCGACCCTACGTTTTTGTTAGGCCCACCTCTAAATCGTAACATTACGTATCCTAAGGTTATAAACATAAAATAAAAAAATAAAAAACCAGAATGTCTCATGGCAATACTATATTGGTAGTACAAATAAATTTGAATCCACTGTTTTTGTTATTGTCACGACCCACTAGGGACCCGAGACAGAATGAGGATGATCTCGTCCAAAAGAACAAAATCGTCCTATTCATTTCACTTAAATTTATTAATTAGCAGGGGAATATTAAAATTTATTAATAAAAAAGCGAGGGTCCAACAAACATGGACTTAACAGTTCAATGAAGTGAAATAAGATAGTAGTGTAATATAATACAAATATTCAATCTTCTTTAATGAAAAAAATCCAAAAATCACCATGAATATAAACCAAATATTACCTATTTGGAAGTCCAAGAATTCTCTTGCTACCGGAACTAACACGTCGTCCACAACTCATAAAAATTTATGCAAAGTTTTCTCTTTATTGTTCAACGTTTTTGCAAGTAGAAGCATAAAATTTTCTCTCTAAATATTTTTTGACTATGCAGAGGCATAGTATTTTTCTCTCCTCTATAACCTTTTCTTTTGCAGCAAAAAACAAGTGGAAGTAGAAAATGTCCAATATAAAAACGAATGAAAGACAAACAATTAAAGAGAGTTGGTTGATTTTTTTAAGTGTGCTGGGATTTGTTGCCTCCCCTTCCCAACACCATCACACGGTGTGATAGTTATGGTATCTTTAACATATGCATTTGTGTAAAGATACATGGAGAGTAACCATTCACGTATGTTTATTTGATTTGTTTATATACTTAATTAGTCCTTACAACAAAAGTGGGAGCTTTGGAGAAACGTTTACGTTCTTCATTGCTTCAACCCCCAACAATCAGCTTAATTGCCAAGCTTTCATGAGCAAAACACAAGCTTAGTATTCTAACTCTTATCAAATATTATATTCTGCAAAATTGTCCAATCTAATTGAGCTACCAACGTCGCAAATCACGAGGCATCAACTCTGAATAGCTCGCACTTGCAGAACCCTCCATTTCAGGGACGGAGGCCGAAGCAATGTCTGCTTGAGGTTGAGAAAAAGAGGGCAGCCTCGTGTTCGACGTCATGGCCTCAGAAAAATGACCATCAACCGTGCCCGACAGATTGCTGTGATTATAGTACAAAAACATCATTAATCAAATCAAATATAAATTAGCCAACCCCAACCCTGATCATTTATAGTACAGTTCGTTACCTTAGAGAGGCTTCAAAAACTTGGTCAGGTAACCAAGCCTCTCCTACTTCATTGCCTTCTACATTTTCCAAAGAGCTCGCCGTCCCTCGCTGCTGGTTTTTGTTGAATTTACAAGCAAAATCTCCACAACTTAAGCTCAAGTTTTTTGATAAATAAACAATTATTCCTTTTGATTGAATTATCAAGTTTTGTACCTCCATTCTACATGGTTCAAAATAAGACAAGTTGTCCTTCAGCAAATGTTCCTGTTCGAAAAAGAACACGAGTGTTTGAGGAAAAAAAATGGTGAAAAAAATGAGAAAAACGTTGTCGGACCTTTCTTTGTGCGACTCGTGTTAATGCATCGACCAGACTTTTCTGGCAGGATTCAAGCTCCACCATTGATGTGATTTTTAGCAAGTTTGGCTCAAACATTCTGTGGTATAATTAATGGCCAACAACAACCCAATAAATATTATAAATATAAGTTCTTAAGTACTAGTCTTAGTGTCATTAGTCCGATAATATTGAATTAATATTTGGATTACCTTATATGATCCTGGGCCACTTGGAGTCTCTGTTGCAATATAATATTTTCCTGCTGCATATCCTGCTATGAAAATTATAATTTTTAAATCTTTTTTGTAACGTGTACAATTTTTTATTAAACTAATCATCTCTATTAACACGTCATTACACCATTAATTGAGTTTGATGAATTCGAATCAAGTTTGGTGGAAAAATCATAACCTTGATGTAATTGTCGGTAACGACTGCAGTCGGACTATTTGGAAGCATTTGATGTTGGATGATTATGAAAATAAACACACAGAAAAAGTCATTAGACATCCATTTTGACACTAATCGCAATTAGAACGAGAAAGAGAGAGCGAGTATGAAGTTCTCAATTACTTGGAAAATTGGAGACATATATCATTTTCACTCCTCAACTTCTCAAAGTTCCTGAGAAAGTACTGCATAATTCCTACTCCTTAAATATATTTGATGAACTTTGAATTCAGTTCCAGAAACAATAAAAGAGGCTTTTCTCTGACCTCTTTATTTTGAGTAACACTGCAAAATATAAAGTTATGAGCTTTTTAAGCAGCGAATTGTATGTGCAATGGGGTTCTTATTTCATCACTAACTGGAGAATTAAGGAGAAATATAATAAGGAAGCTTCAAGAGAGATTGCTAACTTACGAGTTCGTAGCTTGATCTGCGAAATAGGAAGCACTGCTCCGAACGGATGGAGAAAATACAAGAAATAGTTAATTACACGTTATTTACCAATTTTAATTAATGTCATAAACTGCACTGTGCAAGTGTAGCTGGCTTACTGTATTCTTTCTTGATCAGAGAGATTAATGTAACGACATAGTACATCTTCAATCCTAATACACATTATTGATCTATGTTAGCCAATAACACTAATATGACAAGCATTATAAACAAACGTCCCCCAAAAAAGTATAAATAAAGAGAATCAGAAAGTTAAAGGGTGATCGGAGAAGCACCTTGGTTTGCTGGAAAAATGGGAGAGACGGCCGGAAGGAGAGAACATGATGAGGGCGATGTCGATGTCGCAAAGGACAGAAAGCTCGTAGGCTTTCTTGATGAGTCCATCTCTGCGCTTTGAGAAGGTCACCTGTCGGCTGGAGCTGTTTTCTATTCTCTTTATCTGCAGCTTAGCTCGACCCATTAAAAAGGGGTGGGAGGAGAAAGAATAGAGGAGGAATTGATCAACTCAATGTGTGATAAAAAACAAGGGTTTTCAAATTACAACGTTAGAGCACCTATATCTATATATATATATACATGTAATAAATTATGAGTTTTGCATTAAATGTAAATAAAGAAATAATATATGCACCGATCGGTCGTAGGAGCCGGAAGGCAGATACGTCCAGTACCATCCTTTACCTGAAGCGGCTGAAATAATCTAAAAAATGGCCGCCATTTCCGTTCATCGTTACACACTTAAAGAGAAAAACAGAACAAAAGAACTACTCTTTTTCGATCTACTTTCGTTGAAAAGAAGGTGGAGCGGCCTAGTCGGTCCATTCTGACATGTCCTCTTCCTTCTCCTATGACATGTCTATTTAGGTTCCCGATGACAGACCGAACAGCTTCGCATCTCCATGCTTGTTATTGCAAGTCAGATAAACTGTACGCCGACGTTGGTTTCCGGTCTCCTGGTCTGGGAAGAGACCGTCATTCACAGATAATCATAAATGTACTTTCAAGTGTCAACCTGCACTTTAATGTTGGTCTCTTCGGTGGCCTTAACAGCCACCCACCCAGAAACCCAGACGAATTCCACATTGCGGCGGCTGCTTTTAGATTTGGCTAAAATAAATTATAAAAAAATACTAGTCATGTTGTACGCATTTCATTTCAATTGCTTTTCTGTCTTTATCCACTCCAGGAAAAACAAATTACATTAAATTACAAATTCATTGCTGTATTTTTAAAGGTTGTAACTTGTAAGAGTCTATAAATTACAAAAAAATGACATAAATGTGACTAGTATTTGTACACGAAGGAAGGGAGACGTGGGTGGCCTTGGGACTGGGAGGCAATAGGCATGCACATTTCTTGTTTATGGTATTTTTGGATATATTATATGTTTCTTAACAATGAAGCTTCACTTTCTGGGGTTCTAGATTTTTCAACGTTAGCCGAAATCCAGCGAGTCAAAGGGGGCTGGCTGAGGAGAAAGGATAGTTGAGTTAAGCCTCCTTCGGACAAAATTCAAGGTCTGTGTTTGTCTGACTATCAAATATAATAATTAGCGGCCGTTTACTTAAGTTTTGTATAATATTAAATTTAATCTCACATAAATAATTTTGTTGAAAATATTTATTTTCTGAAAAACATGGGTTATTAAGTCTAGGAGAAGAAAAACAGGAGGTGACTGACGTGACGGCTGGGTAGAGTTGCACGTGACTTATATTATCATTCCAATAAATGTTACCTGTTATAATCTGCCCATATATTATAAAATATATATATATATATATGAATTTAAACCCCTGTGCCTAGACTGGGCTCCTCCTCCTTCCCCTTACTCTTTTTCTCTCTCTCTCTCTCCACAAATTTCTTCTTCTAGTGAGCTGATGGTGAGTATGGGATGGATTGCTACGGCGGGTTTTGGTCACATTTCTTATTCAACCTAAGTCACATTTCTTATTCGACCTAAGTATCAACCTTGATATTTCTTTTCCTTCTAGATGAATGGTGTTAATGGACGAATCCAGATTCTTCAAGGGTTGAACATTGAAAATTGGTGTTGTGTGACCGACTCAAGTGAAGTTTGGGAATTTTTAGTTTTAGCAAAAGTTTATGTGAATTGTTGTTTCCATTGGATTGTGATGAAATGATTTAAAGTTAATTGTTTTGAAGTTTAAATCTTTGGATTTGCTATAGAAGGTTTACGTCAACTAAATGGAAACGCTGGATGGATGGAGATTCTAGTTGGATTTCATGGAGGAAATATCTGGCAGGCGACTATGCCGAGTCACTGGGCTGCGCCCCATATTAATATGGGCTTCGGGCCATACCTCTTTTCATGCCGAATTTAATTTTGACCCGATCTTTCTTAGGGCTTTTTAGGGGCCTTATTGGGCTATGTTGGGCTACCGACTATTTCATTTTTGGATCGTCATTTTTAGTCTAGAAATCCAAATTTTTGTTTTAGAGTTCGAATTCTTATTTTGGTAAAAATATTATAAATAAGTTTTGAGGCTTAAGAGAATAAATTGGATTTATCTGCAATTGGATTGTTTGGACATTTATCAGTCGGGCTTTGGTATTGGTAGACTCAAATTGGAGGTAGGAGTTATTTTATTTCAGCATACATTACTTATTAAAATTTGGTAATTTACATAAACTCGTATTAAATGACGTGTACTTATTTGGCACACCAGACTTCTATAAAATGTATAAATTCTTCGTTAAACATATTTAAATTTAATATTCTGTTCAATTACATCTGCATTTATATTTTTCTTTTCGTTATTGTTAACTAGAATAATGAGACAACTGTATGTGTCGTGTCCTAAGGAGCAAAACACTAAACCTTATCAGAGTCTATTTGGTTGTTGCGATCACCTGAGTATCGTCGTAATTGATTTTGTTACTTGTCTTTATTTTCCTTAAATATTAAACTGTTTAAAATTTTAATATTTGGAATGCACACATAATCCTTTTATCTCTTTGTTAAGTATAAAATTTAATCCATACTGAGTTTAGTTGACTTACCCAAAATTGACTTTCCTTTTAATTAAATAATCAAGTTTACTCTCAGTTGTCACTGCAATAATAGGTTTTGGAGACTTCCATGAGCAAAAGATTTTACCTTATTTTTCTTGAGAGACTTAGTGTAACGCCTCGAAAACTCTTTTTTTTTAAAGCCTTTTAAAAGAAAATCACATTTTTTTAATCCTAAAAACGTATTTTTTTTTTTAGAAAACCATTTGTACAGCGGAAGACTTTTTTCTTTAAACAGTAAATAAATAAAACATAAACTTTAAGCTAATGTCCATAACGTATATTACATGATGAAATTTCTTTTCTCTTTACATATTTTCTTACTATAACAACATCAAGTCATCTTCATCATCATGGATAATATTGTTGGCCTAATAGACATTAGGTTATTTGTTTTGATGATGATGAGTTTATTTGTATAATTAAGTTGCCTATTACGCATTTGTTTGAATAATGTAAAGACGCTTATTCTTTATTGGAAATACCCCTTAACAAGGGTATTATTATGTTCTAATATATTTACCTAAGTCCATGTAACTTATACATTGATTAGTAGGACTTAGAGGATTCAAGAAATGCAAAACAAGATGCAAAGGTGGATTAAAGTATAGAGGTGGTCAACCAAATTGAGCAAACACAATGGAGACGGTCAACCTGTTTAGAATTGGTCGACTGAAAATAAAGGTAGATTGCTTGCTTTCTGAAATTGCTGAAAAAGCGGTCGCCCGGTGAAGAAATGGTTGACCGCAAATTAAGACAGATTCGAGCCAATTTCCAATATGCCTAAAAGCGGTAGACCAGAGACTATGTAACACCCCGATAACATTTTCCTCGTATACCTGATGTAATTAGGTGTTGGGATAATTAAGATATTATATTGCGTATCTATACATGTTAAATTGTGACGTGTATTTATGGGAAAAATGTTATGGGATGAAGATTAAGTAGGAAAATTGGAAGGAAAAACTGAATTATGGAGATTCGGACGCATGCGGACGACACAAGGACAAGAAATGTTGTCCGCAAATGCATGGAATGTCGTCCCTACACTTTAGGACGATGCAAGACGGAAGCCTCGTGTCCTAATTCATCCTCTATCTCTAACTGGATAGTTCCAGACAATAGCGGATGAAGGCAGATGCATATGGACGCGGTCATTTTGAATCTGTCTAATTTCTGAATAGTTTCGGACGCATGCAGATGCCTTTCTTCGTTGGAATGGCGGATTCATATGAATGCGGACGAAGGTGAGGACACCATCCTTCATCCGGAAGTGCATTTCTGCCTGAAGAATAGTATTTTTTGGACGCATACGGACGAGGCTAGGACGACCCCTCGCGTCCGAAACATCCCAGACCCACAATTAAATTAGGGTTTAAAATAAAAACTCTTGTCGTTTTGCAATTAAAATCCCACTCTAGAGACACGAAGTCGTCACCTCTCATGGCGAAGCCCATGTCGACGCCATGCCTCCCCTCTCCGTTTAAGAGTATGATTGTCCCTCTCCCAGGTATGGCCTTCGATTAAGCCATTCCTCTCCTATTTCTTCAGATTCAGTTTTCCTTCTTGCGAATGAGAGAGTCCAGATAGAGAGAGAGAGAACTTTTCCCCTGCGAGAGTGAAACCTTCCTGTGAGAATTAGTGAGTGTTTGTGAGAGTTGAGTGAGTCCTCCAGTGTATTCCGTGGGTGAGTGCAAGGCTTTGTAAGCTGAGGAGTAAGCCGAAGAGTAAGCTGGTGAGCTTGGAGTTTTTGCTGTCCGTGATAGTTTCTTCAACTAGGGTAAGAATTGAGTGTGTCTTGGCCGTCAAAGCCCTACCCACAAGTAGTGTGCGTGAGTGTGTAGAACTAATTCCTTTGTTGATGTTAACTCCTTTGTTGTTGTTGTTGTTGTTAATTTCCTGTATTTTCCTGACTAGAATGAAATGCTTACTGCTTGTATTATAGAATGATGAACTGAAATGAATGCTTTATGAGATGAATGAACTGAAGACCTCGTTAGAATGATAAGCATGAATAAGCTATGATTTTCTTTACTTATGTTGATTCTGTTCTATGAATGTAATTTTATTGTCTCACTTGCCATTAGCACTACTATTTTCTGCTATTGTTCATGTAGGAATCTCCATGATAATTAGACATTAATAATCATTATGTGATAATTAAACGTTAATAATCTATCTTTGTGTTAATTGTAAATTATAGTTTCCTATATCTGAGCATGTGTAATTAGAGTAGAATAAAATTATGTTTAATCAACTAGACTCCAGTAATTTGAGCATAATTAGTTAACTAGGAGGAAAACATGTTTAATCAACTAGAATAATAATAATAATTTCTGTATCGTAATCTTTCTTGAGCATGTTAATTGACTAGGATAACTACCTAGAATAATGATCGTAATCTTGTTTGAGCATGTTAATGAACTAGAATAATAATTTGAACTAAGTTGTTAACTCTAATACTTTACTTTCATTAACTTGAATAATAATTAGAAATAAGTGATTAACTCTAGTTAGAACGACATCGTTAAATTATGTTTTACTTTAAATGGACACTATCCATATTCTACTTGCTTAGAATCAAATTATATTATTGACATGTTTTCCGTTGAATTGTACATCCATGCGTATCTAATTATTAAGCATGATTCCGATATTAGCTCTTATAAATAATTAAGCACGTTTCCAGTTGTATTCGAATTTATAAGCACGTTTACGTTATCTATTGGCTTAGCATGTTTCTAGTTAAATTGCTAATTCCATAAGCTACTTGCTATTACATTAGAATTGATAGTGTTATGCATATATCGTTCCTATCCTTACTATTGTTTCGTGAATTGATAGTGTTATGCATATGTTAAATCTCTTGAACATGTTTAGTTTAATTAATTATTAACATGTTTACTTTACCGTTTCTTTATTGTTATGCTCGCTCTGAAACTATGTACACCATTTGTTGTTTCAATTCGATATTATAATTGTTCTCTGTTATGCGCTTTCAATTTCTGTTATCTAGTTATATGCGCTATTCAGTTATTGTTATTACTTTCCATTATATGCATTATTCAGTTATTGTTATTACTTTCCATTATATGCGTTATTCAATTATTGTTATTTACTTTCCTTATATGTGCTATTCAACTGTTATGTCATATGGTATCATCATATATCATGCTAATAGAAACAAATAGGAAGTGCCATCTTTGGGGTGATACTTATATGCATTAATTGAGGAAAAACGATAAGTTAAATGAAAGAAAAGAAAAGAAAATGGGGAGTTAGGGGACAGACGGGTAGTGCGAGTCTAATCAGGTAGATTGAACAGGTCTCCTCCTTAGTTGGGAACATGACCAGCTATCATAGGTGGTAAGTATCCGACAGGCGACTCCCTCTCCATAGGGTTCTTAATCTCTTGCTCGACGTACGAGTTATGAAAGAAAAAAAGAATGAAAGAACGAAAGAACTAAAGAAAAGACTGGTTTGGGGCGGTACCTATTCCAGAATGAACTAAAGAGAGGCATAATCATATTGCATAATCTCATTCCTCACTAAGTCTTTGGGCTTACAGTTTACTTGTAGTGTAGGTACATGTATGAGAAAACGATGAACAAATTAAGAAGTAAGGATGAAGGATCTGCACGGGCGGGATTTGTGGCTGACCAGGCTAAAGGAAAGTAAAAGAGAAAAATAAATTGTAATTAATACGTAATTAACTGTGTAGTATTCCTAAAGTAAAATTCCTTATGCTTCCGCTATATTTTAATGAATGATTTTATAACTATGGTTTGCTTCCGCTATGTTTTGATAAATTTTTATACTTTCAATACATTATAACGATTTTCATAATGAGTATAACGAAAAGGTTTTGACGGTCTGAATTTTTTAAATACACGGATTGTATTTTGAAAAATTTAACGCATTTTTAAAGTAAAGAAAAATCTGGGTCGTCACAAAATGGTCGACCGTGTGATTGGATTTCACAACGGTAACATTCCAACAATCAAAAGGTGGCAACCAAAATAGAGGTGGTCGACCGATTATGCAGATTTCTATAAAAGGAGGCACTCTGAAGTGAAGAGTAACGAAGAGAGAACAATAGCGAAGCTCTGACAAAATGCATACTCAAGTTCTCTCAACAAATAGAGTGTCAAACCTAACTCTCCAAACTCCCAAACTTGAGATTTAATATTTGGGAGAGTTATGTTATTGTTTGTATTTTCCTTTTATTCTCATTGTATTCAAATCGAGGGTGACGCCCTGAGAATTAGTCATTTTAAAGGTTTGATTGACACCCATGAAGTCAATAATCACTAACTAGGGAGGTTAGATGATTAAGGATCTTCAAGTAGGATACTTGGAGCGCAGACGTATGCGGAAGTTGTTGAACCCCGTGAACACATCGGTGTCATCTCTCTAACCCTTACTTTGATATTTGTTATTGTTTGATTTAATATTTGTTATAAATTACTTAGGGTTAGAAAAATAATTATCGCACGAAAAAATTTAGCACACCTAATTCATCCCCCCC
>CM039479.1:25178593-25198181 GCA_022433065.1 Begonia loranthoides | reverse complement strand
TAGGTGTGCATACGGTCCAACAAATACTTCTTCAACTGGTTCCTTCCTCTTATTATTTGATCAAAAGTCATCACCTTTCTTGTTACCTACACCACATAATTCATTTATAAGCTTAATGTTTAGCAAGGAATGTAAGCAAACTCAAATAATAAATCATCTTTATAAATATCATAAAAATGGTTTCTTTATTTTCTTTCTTGTTCCGTTTTAACATTGAGATACGATACCAAAGCTGTTTGTTCTCCATTGGAAGGCATTAACCACTCAAAGCTCCAATGACACCGTATCACCAAAGTTGCTACATATTTTCTTTTTGAAAACTTATGCACGAGAAAACACTTTCGTTTAATTTTATGAAAACATGTTGCATACAATAAAACACATAAAATAACATATCATTGAGTGACTATATTATAACTAACAGTTCATAAAATACTCAATTAGCTTTAACATCATCATATACAGAAATTGTTGAAATGCCTTAAACTTAATATTATGTGGTGTAGCCCTCAAAGGCTCAAACACATGCATCATTCCTTACCTTACTTCTTTACCAGTGATTTGATTCTCTAGTTCTTCCCGTACGTTGACTTCTCCCTTAAAAGCAAAGAGCTAAATATTAAAAGATAACCTTAACGTTGTATGCTGCCAACATAACCTTAAAACAACATAGGGGAACCTACCTTGGCAATTTCTGGAGAAAGATCTATGAGAGGGTATGAGAGACAGCCACTCTCTCTCTCCTTCGACTTCTAGGTTTCGACCCAAGACTCATCTATATAATCCGTTAGAAACTTTCTAAAGTATTTTTCTTAGATATGTTGTTACCATTTAAATTTAAGACTATGTTTCTCTTCATCATTCACATTCACATTCATCCTTAACTAACCCGTAAATCTTGCCTCATAATCAATACTTTTGATCCATAATTAGCCGAATAAATATTATTTGGTAATCTATTCCTTCATGTTACATTATTTTCGTAATTAAAACGTAGTCTAACATCCTTTGGAATCACTAGAATGACATCGCTCACTAGAATATGCATTTCTTAATCATCCAGAAGCTACTGTAAGACAATGGCCTACAGTTACGGAAGCCTATGCTTCCGCAGCGGCTATATTTCCTTCCGCTAAGAATATTCCCAGCGAATATTCCATCATTGCAATGCTAACGACCAATCAATAGCCGCCACTTTGTTTTGCAGACGCATTTGCTCCCGCGGTCAAGGGCCATCCTGCACTATTTCCTTGAAATGACGTCATCCACCATAAGGACCTCCTGTGAGCGATGATGTCTAACTTAAATTACAGATGCGTATCAAACCGCAGATGCATTTCCTACCGCGCCATCCGCATCCAACAATTAACAACTCTCTTGATCTCTCAATCTAACACTCTTCAACACCCTTCTGCAAGGAATCTTTCATCCCTTGTGGAAGCCTTTTGATCGCTGATATAACAGCCCTCGATCAATCTCTCCCCTCAATCTGACGGTCAAACACACTCTCACTTAGGAATCTTCCACTATCCTAAACGATCTCAGCCATTCCTAAACTTCATCCAACGGCTCCAAACACATATGATCAATCCGATCCTTAATTTTTCCTTAATTCCTTAGCGCACTTCTTTTCAAAACGATGTCGATTTCACGCTATTTAAATGTTACGTTGGACTTATATTTTTGGTCTGATTAGTTAGTTAATTACTTTTCTTCCACTACTAATTTTGGAATAAGATGTAGGTTGAAAATTTTGATCTATTTTTATGCTTAATTGTTTCCTTTATGTCTCATGTCTCATTTGTGGCATCCCATTACATGTTGATCCTTTAGGTGTTAAATATTGCTCAACTTAGTGTGGGTATGGTATGACATTTAATTCGTGTTTCATTTAGGACAAATATTTGGTTGAACATCTGACCTTCGGGTCAATTGAAGTTGACACATGAACAAATTAGACATGTGACGTTTTTTTGACACATCGAACTGTAATAAGCGAAGATACTGTTTTTTCTTGAATCAGTCTTGACCAAACGGAGAGAGAGCCAATCTGGGATCAAAACATGTACGTTCAGACAATGAGTTATAAAACTAAATCATTTTATGTTGTGCACACATAATGGATTTAAACAGAATTTATTATGTGAAATGACAATTTTGCTCATAGTCAAGTTTGAGAGGTTGGGGTGGGTAAAATCAGACCATAACCAATTCGAACAATTGACGGTTAAGATTAAAGGTTAAATTGCATTTTATCTATTTTATTTTGGCATGACAAGAGCCCATATTGTCTTGTTTAATTTCTTCTTGTTTAAATTTAGCTAAAAAGGTCCTTTCCAGTCTGCTTTGTCTTATATGGCAAGAATCTTTCGTTATACATTTATTTTAGATGTGCACATAAACCAAATATGGTCATGCCCTCTCCAAGCCCACATTTTTGTCATGAGCCCAAAATAAATAATTAAATATTTTAAATACCAAAACGTGAGACTATTCTAAATATTTTAATCCTGAAAATTTTCAAAATAAAATGACGCATAACAGGTATGTTTACTAGAAAATTAATAATTAGTCATTAATGTCACGGCTTGAAGGCGGTGGGTGGGTGTCACACCCCTAAATTTTCTCCTTGCAGAATTAGACGAATGGTGTGCTGCGCCAAAGTTCTACCACGGCCAGCCTTTCCTTTCCAACGCTCAATCACCTTGGAAAACAAACCCCGATGTTTTGCTCTCAACGATTTTTCCCCAACATTATCTCTCAAGTGTTTCCCACGGTTTCTCTCCTCACCAAGACAAGATGTTTACGGGACTCCGCCCCCAACCTGTTCTTTCAATTCCTAATTAAAGAACCTAGTATAAAATTTCCTCTTGGATCACCACAAAACGCACCAAGAGGCTACATCGCTTTCTCCCTTTTTTGCTTGGTGTCTCAAGGGTCCTATTTATACAAGTAAATCCTATTTACAATTTAAATAAAAAAAACCCTAAAGTAGTTGTAACAATAAGATCCGATCTGCCACGTGTCCGCTTTTCATTCCTTGTGCAGCGCGCCAATCCTATCTAGTTGCCGCGTGAATCCCACAGAATCTGGGATCTTTCTAGATCTCTGCTGCTGCGCCTCCCTATCCAGTCGACGCGCAGAATCCCTAAGAATCAGGGATTCTGCGAGATCTCCGCCAAGTGCTCCTACGGCCCACGGAATGGCGCTACGGCCCAACCTGCGCGTTGCGAGCTGACCCAATTCCATCTGGCTTCTTGCGACGCTAGATTGGCTACGGCCCAGCCTCCTGCTGGCCCAACTGCGATGCTGCGAACGTGACGGTGATGGCCCTGCCATCTTACTCGGCCCAATTGTTCAACAATGAGTGTCTTCGACCCAACCCCCGGTTGGCCTGATTGCGGCGCGGCCCACATAACCGAGGCTTCCCGACCCATTCCAAATATCCTGGAATGTTGTCTGAACTTGAGCCTATTCTGTCTGACCCTCTGCGCCTGATGCACGCGCTGCGCACGTCTGTGAGGCTTCCCGAAAGCCTCCTTCCTCTGTTGCGCCCGTTAAGCCTTGTGAGAAAAGGGGCGTGACAGTGGAGTAGGAAGCACTAACCACGTTGAAAATGAGGATGGCTTTTCGTGTTTTCAAGCAGATGATTGAGTTCGGCACTTATCATTATATTCAATCATTTTTATTTTAAGAGTTGTGTAAGGTTGGATTCAGTTATTAAAATACTGTAATAATCTTTGTTTTAATTTTTTTTAAAATTTTGACATTTCATCTCAGACATATATTATCATTTTATCTCGATATCACTATTAAACATTTGATTTAGTCCAGTTGGTTTGACCCTCACAAATTGTATTTTATTTAAGAATTCCACTAACTAAATAAATAAATAATTTAAAACTTAGAGGATCAAGCGACATAATTCAGATTCGGGTAACTTGCTCCTCGTTCTATTTTGGTTCCTTCCAAGTTGTGAGAATCAATCCCATCACCCATATATATTATGGCGCCATTGCATTAACGTAATGATAAGTAGAGTATTCTCTTATGAGTGTTTAAGTGGTAAAACTCTTCTTTATTTTTTTTTAACAAATACCAGACAAAGGAGAGGAAAACTTTAGAGAAGTGAGAAGTAATATATAAAACACTCACATAATAGAGCAGGAATTAGGGTTTTCATCGCTGAACAGGGTGGTGTAGTGGTCATCCATGGTGGTTTCAGTTATAGTTACAGAGTCGGGAAGGCTTCGAACCATGTTAGGAGGAGCCTTTTTATCATAAGATTGAGAAACGTAAGGATTAGCGACCATTGTGTACGGAACGTAAGGCCACATCTCCACCTTCTTCTTCGTCTTTTCGGCTGCTTTCAACACTTTCTTCCCCTCTATATACCCACTCACCGTCACCTTCTGCTGCTTCAAATCTACGTCCACCGATTTAACCCCTGCCAAAAGGACAAGTTCAGGAAGCCAAGTTTATAAAGTTTACGACAATTGGATTACATTCTTATCAGTTCTGATCAAACCTATCAGCCTCGGCTCTGATGGTAAATTTAGATAGTCAATCTAATAAACATGTCAAAATATACAACAAAACCAGAAAGAAATGGAGGGTTGCAAAGGTTGCAATGAATATAAACCTTTTACACCAGAGAGGACGCTTTTAATTTTTCGTTCGCAGCCCTCGCAGTCCATCCTTACTTTTAGAGCTACAGTTTGAATTTGCTTCAGTTTCTTTCTCTTTTTCAATTTGCTAAGCAGAATGGACAAGTATTCTAACGTCCCTTCAACTCCCATTTCCTTGGGTGTTTGCAAATGGAGAAATGCTGACGGTCGTCAAAGTATTTGGCCTTTTCACGCATGGGCGATGGCGTTTTTAAGAAACTGAGAGATTTTCCCACCTGCCAAACAGATCAAAAGAGGACAGTTATATAGGCATTTTGATTCACGATCCACAGCAACAAAAGGCAGAGAAAGAAAGAAGCTACTACGCCAGTTTCTGACTACAACAAAACAAAAGGACTTTTGTCGCAGTTCTTGATGAGAAAAGGTGATCCATCCTTGGGGAACACGGAATGTAAAAAAGCAGACAAATTTGGAATGGACTGACTAACCACTCCTTTACCCTCTTTTTCCAAAAACAAAAGATAGAAATATTCTAGTGCTGGGAGGAGAGAATTATAAGCTGTGATTGTTAATAACAAACTAATCATTAAGCGATGACCTCACCTATCTATGTTTAATCATAATAGATTTAAAAGCTTTAATGAGTATGGTTAGTGCTCAAATGCTAAGTAAAGGTGATACAAGAGTATGATTGATTGGGCAGCGCAGAGAGCGTGCAACCATACTAAGAAAAGAATATGATAAAGAGATTGAATATTTTAAAGTGTCTTAGATTCCCACCACCTACCCTCTTCTATAAAATCAAGTTTACTTCCTCACGCATGTTTTTGTGAGTGTTTGTTTTGACCTCTGCTACAAATCCCCAGTCTAGGATTGGTTGGATAGTTTCACGATTTGGCGACATAGCCCATGTGACACAAACTTATTATATCGGTAATCACAAAATAGAATCATTTCAATTATATAGTGCTTAGTGTAAAACTCAGTTGAATAGACTTATTACAAAGATGTCCATATGAAAATAAAAATGACGTAAATATATCATAACTAGGGGTGGATAAGAATCGACCAGAACTCAGAACTGAGAACCGAGAACTAACCTGGAACCGAGCTTTAGTTCAGGTTCTCAGTTCCAAGATTCCTAAATGGTCTGGGTATCGATTTTTTGTTCTCTATGCGGTTCGGTTCTCGGTTCCATAAACTGAGAACCGAGTTGTTTTAATTCATTTTGAACAAGGAGAAGGCAGCTGCGATTTTGTGATTCCCGAAGACGAAGACGAAGATGAACCTGGAACCTAGAACCTGGAATCGAGAGGTGTTGTGATTCTGCGTTCCCGAAGATGAACCTGCGATTGCGAAGATGAATCCGCGAAGACGAACCAGCAAAATCGTTGCTTCTAACCCTTGCTCCCCAATTTCGATGGTACGTCTCGTTAAAAATAATTGGATTTAGGGTTTGCGATTCTGACCGAGATTTTAATTTAGGAGTTGCCTCTGTTTTTGATTTAGGGTTTTTGCTTTTGTTTTTTTATTAAAATCGTTTGGTTAAAAGTGAACCTCTGTTGTTTGTTTGTTGTTACGGTTTATGTTTTATATCCTCTCTTTTTTTCGTTGATGTCAACTAGTCACCTTGTTTCCATTCTTTAGAAGATTGATCTTATTAATGGTGGTGGCTATGATGACTTGCTTGAATCTAATTTCTAGGCTCTACTTGAATCTAATTTCTGACTGCCATGGTAGAACAACTATCTTCAGTTTGCAGACTTCACAACTTTGAAAGCCGACAAGAGATGGCGAAAGAGAAAGCGAGCGAGAAAGAGAAAAACATAGCGAGAGAAAAACTTGCATTTCAAGTTGGGAACCGGAACCGAGGCACATTTCTAGTTCCGGATCCGATTTCTTACTCTCGGAATCAAGAACCGTATGGTCGGTTCCAAGAGATCCGGAACCAGAATCGAGAACCGATTTGTCCACCCTAATAACGAATTCAATAATGTCTAATTGACAAGCACACTCAAAATGAATAAATAAAATTCTACGTAAATGTATCATAAAAACTGACATGATGTGAAACATTATAAGTTCTTATTAATTAGGTATGCGCATCAAATATTTATTATGTTCAAAACTGTACATTACATAAGTACTACTCCATTTATAGGAAAATCATATCATTGATCTATGATAGTATTACTAATTAGATGATAATAAGGGCCTCACTTATCCTACCATAAAAAAAAACAGTAAGGTTTAACATTAATGGGTAGTCCTTAGTCATAATAAGAATGCCAAAGGATTGCTTTAATTTAAATTAAGTGGATGGGCCAAAGTACTCTCTAGGCACCAGCGTGGAGATTCATGATGGTGACATCAAACCCACTACGTGGTTCATCCATATGTCCACGTGTACGACAGACTGCAACGTGTACGGCCAACTGTGTCTAGCTGGCACCCTCTTTCACTAACGTCCATGGTACCCAGACTATTCTAGACCCAACACCAACATTTTTCATTTCATATGCTGAGAGTTTAACTCAATGATTTATTTTTACCCCCACGTGACACATTTATTGATATTATAAAAAATTAAAACAAATAAATAAATGACACATCGCAACGTGTATTGAATTTATTACACTCTAGTCTGCCCTGAGGAATGCATGCAATATCTTTGACGTCAAAGGGGTACTCTCTCTCTCTCTCGTTTACTTTGTTAAGTATCACTCCCTCGAAAGGTGTCCCTATATCGTATCTAGCACCTGCCTCTTTCTCTCTCTCTCTATCTCTCTCCCTTCACGAATTTGTACAGATTCAAATGAAAATAATGATTCCATGTCTGTGCAGAGCCCAAAAGAGTTCAACGAGTTGGAAGAAAGCCAGCGGATATCAAGGGATCAACCTCGCTGTTCTTGTTTGATGGTCTCAAAAAGTAGTTCACCCTCTCCTTGTTCGTCCTCATTGCTAGATGATTACATTGGAACGGAGAGCTGTGTTGATCTGTGCTTGATGGAGAAGAATAAGAATGACGTTGATCGGGTTGGTAAGGCTGAATCTGAGCGTATCGATAAGTGGAGTAAACGGTGGATGGTGAAGGACAGAGAGTTCCCACCGCCGATTCCGTTGCTGGCTCGCACTGAGAATCTCTCCTCGCATATGCCGTGGGTATTGAAAAGGCAGTATACAGGCGATGGACGGCTGATATTGACGGAGGAGAAGGTGAAACATCACGAGTACTTTAGAGCCCACAGATGTAACGGTCGTCTTACTTTGCACCTCGTGCCCCTCGATCAAGATGATCTTAGCCTTCTTCCTCCGCCGTTTGCCTGCGGGTGTGACGAGGCCGAGTCTGAATTCAACAATGTGGAAGGTGAAGAGAGGACAATGGATGATCAAGATGAGATTGATCAAAGCCATGCAATGGGCGGTGGATCAGTGAAGTGCTTGAATTATGATGATGTGAGAGTCTCTGGCTCACCTTGTAGATTGAGAGTTGCAGTGACTGCAACTAGATTTGTCGGCAGCTAATTTAAACGCAGTAATTGAACAGGGCGAGAGAGCTTGTTCGATTGCTCGGACAGGACCAAGCTCGTGAACCCAGAAATTAAGCTCATCTAATCTAGGCCCACCTTTTGAAAGCGATTCAAGCTTGGTCGAAACTAAAGCAAGAAAAGCCCCTCTGACTCGGACCTAGTTCTAAAAGAGTTTGGTTCTTATGGTTTTTGGATCTTAAAATACGAAATTATGGATGGTTCTCTAGATACTTTCATTTGAGAGCAAGAGCAAAGTATAAAATGCTCAATTTCCGACGTCAAGGGAAGTAGTTTAAATGCATTGCAGCTATCTTCCAATATCAACGCGGCTGCCATTTTTGGCAGAGCTCACTATTGGGCAGTGAACTTGTGGTGCTTTCATGGCTATCTTGTACGTGTACTGTACGTTGCCATTGCCTTATCTCTGTGCCTTTGATCGACCCATTTCCAATTATCTTCGAATACTTCCTTCAATTGACCATGTCTCTCCTCTCTCTCTCTCCCTCCAATTTAGTAACTCTGATTATGGCCTTATACATTTTGGCATGTAGTTGTTTGTTAGGGTTAATCTAAAAGCTATGTTTTGTACGATTATTAATACGAGAATATCTCAAAAAAATAATAATATTATAAACGGGTAGGAAATGAAATCAACAATTATGGTGATTATCGCCGCCGATCAGCAGCTTCTGATTCCGGCGCGACGATGATCGCGTTTGATGAATTTTCTTACTCACCCAGAAGAAACAGCCATTGCCTTTTCCTTCTCCTTCTTCCATTTTAAGTACTTTAGGAGCGATTCCTCTTTCTCCCTCCGTCGATCTCTTCAACTTCTCTCCGTAGATTTTCTTCACCGCATATGCTTCACACAGACCATGACCCGCCATTGCCATGACCTTTAAGATTTTCAAATTCTCGAACTTGGACAAGTGTGGCACTCTTGGATTAGCTGATTTATAGCCTGTAATTATTCTTGGATCGCAAGCAAAAAACTAAAAAGAAAGTCGTCATTTTGAAGATCTAGTGGAAAGTTGACTGGTAGAAGTTAGGGTTGAAATGTTGGGGACGAAGACAAATTTCAATCTTATTAATTGAACATGGCCCGCGCCTTAGCTTGGTGACCAAGAAATTAATCGAAATAATAAAAATGAAGAACATTTGGGAAGTAATTTTTTATTTTATCTCAAATTATTGATAAATTTTTATGTTATAAATCATAGTGTTCTTTAACTTTCTTTGATTTAATATAAAAATCCAATAAAAAGTCTCAAATTTCAACTTTCGTAATCTCCTGAGAGCTCAGCTAGTCCTTTGAGACTCAGAACTCCAATGGATATGCAAATTCAATTTCACATTTTCAAGAAAACGTCATCGCGTACCGGCACAATCTCCGGTGACCTCTCCATCGTTGGCGATTCGATTCTAGGCTTTTGCACGGTAGCCTGATAACGCGTTCGGAACGTAAATTCACGGTGATTGATTTACTTATACCAGTTTCGGTACCTACTCGATGGGGATTAAACTGACTCTAACCTTGTAGATTGTTCGCTGTGGAGACAATAGGATGACTAGGAAACCAAGCAACTGTGTAATTTGCGAGAATTCGAATCAAGCTTCTATTTGTGCCCCTTGTGTAAACTACAGGTGCTTCATCCTCTCTTTCTTCAATTACAATTATTTTTGTAGTGAAACCGAACCTTTTATGGTAATCCCCGAAATTTTACTCATAGTTTTTGTTGCGTTCTGTTTGTATCGCACATGTGAGTGGGCAGAGCAGTCATCAGTAATTATGTGGATTTTTTCTTCGAATATTTACAGATTGCATGAGTACCATAATCTGTTAAAATCACTGAAGAGTCGCCGAGATCACTTGTACTCAAGATTGGTTGACATGCTTGTGGCAAAGGTTTTTATCACATTCGAGTTTATTAATTCAACTTCTTCTTTTCTTAGTCCCTTCTTAACTATTTTTCCTTTTGTTAATTGTGATTGATGCGAAACTTAGCTCCTCTTTCTTGAAGGCATCTGAAGTTTCTATACATGTTGTTTGTCAGGGAAAGGCAGACTATCAATCCAATTGGAGGGTTATTCAAAACGAGAAGCTTGCTAGGTTAAGGGAGATACTTCGTCAAAAGAAGGAACAACTTCTGCAAGGTTTGCTGGCTATTTATTAATACTAATGCAAATTCGATTTAAAGTTCTTGATTCGTTAATTAAAAATAATGATTGTTAATCTCAGGGAAAGCCAAAATGGAGAGCATATCCCCTGATTTGAAACTCAATAATGGGGTTCTGGAATCATCTTTTTCTGTGGTACCTCCAGTTCTTCTTAAATTTGTTTTCATCCAAATACTGATTTTGACTGTCAGAAAAGGTCGATAAGTTTAGTAATTGCTTATCTTGTTGCAGTTAGAAAAAAATTGTGTGGAACAACTGGAGAAGTCATATCCTAATTTTATCTGCGCTCAGAACTTGGCACTTGTGAGTGCTACAATCAAAGGCTAATTCTTGGATGCTATTATTTCTTGATTTGATTATATGCATACTTGTGTTCGATGACATTTACAATCAAATTGTACATTTTACTTGTCCAGTTTCGATCTATAATCAAATGCATTAATTCTCTTTTTAAATACATGTGTCCTTGCTCTGTTTGTACTCTTGTAGCCATTTCGTTTATGAATCCACTTACATGGAAAAACACTTGCACTCTTACTCACAAATGCACATTTAGAAATCTTTGCTGTTTTTGTATGAGTGAAAATGTGTGTTTAGAAAATTTATTTCGTTGGTATGGCCGTGACTTGGATTTACTTTCTATTTTTGTATTTGGTTCTGGATGGATTTTTTTTTCAGTTTGAGATACATTTGTACGAAAGTGACTATTTGTTTTCTGCAAACAGATGGCAATTACATCTGAGCGTCTTCGTAAGCAGTCAGTTGTAGTAGAACATATATGTATAGTCTTCCCGCAAAGCCGGGTAAGTAACTTGATGTCTTGGATTATCTCTTATCCTTAAAATCTATGAAATATGTTTTGTTCATGAGTTCTTGGTATATAATGTTTCTATGAAATTACTGCATTTTTGTGTCGACTCTAATATTCTTTGATTTATTTACTGAAATTTGGATAGGTTATGGTGCCTGTTCTTAGTTCTCTGTTTGTCTACACATCTACAGATGCATAATATCAATTTGGATTAGATAGCATTTTAGTCAAATTAACAAATCCCCTGACTAATTATTGTGGAAGATCACTATCCACTAGGGTGGCTATGCCGATCATGTTTAACTGAACCAGGGAAAAAATATATTGGTCATTCAAATATTTTGTTGTACTAGTTAATTTGAGGAAGCAATACTCTACTAGTACCAATTGAGATCGGTTTGGTTATTTTTTTGCTTTTTCCTAATCTAATATTTATGTTGCATAATGAAAAGAAGTTTGAGAAAAAATATTGTATTTTCCTGTGATGAGAAGACGGTAAGTTCTAGTAGCTTAGGGAGGGAATTCAGTAGTGATTGCTGAAGAAATCGCTGCAACTAGTTGATATTATGAACTAAATTATTTGGAAAGTAGATTAAAAGGATTTTTTTTTCCTTAGTTTCCTTTGGACCTTTATTGTCGATGTAAATATTTTGAAATGGATTTTATTTATGATAGCTTATTCTGAGCTTGGAGTCATTTTATTTTCTTGTTGTTTGCTAGTTTCTCATATCAAACATCTTCTAGTTGAGGTTTCAGCTATCCTTAATGCTGCTGCTGTTTAGCTCAGGTTGTCATAGATGGAGAGCAAAAGGACGGATTTAGTGGTCAATTTGATCAAATATGCAATGCCCGCTTACCCAGGGGACTTGATCCACACTCTGTTCCATCAGAGGAACTTGCTGCCTCTCTAGGGTATCTTCTAGTCAATATAGGTTTTTTATATGTTCGTAGGTTTACAGTTACAACTACGTATATATGATTAATGATTAATGTTTATTTGTGCTAAGCATATTAATTACTTGAATTTTCTTTACTAATTAGTCTGTTTAACTAGCAGATATATGGTGCAACTTCTTAATCTTGTTTTGAATTTGGGTATCCCAGCACTTCATAACTCAGGTTTTGCGGTATGCCTTTCAGAATCCATACGATTGCCTTTACCATTTTATTATCTCATCAAAAAATTAAAATTTTCAAAAAATAATGAAAAAATATTATCATTTATCACTTTTGGCATATATCAAGCTTAAATCTAAATACGAAATCATTGGAGTTTAGAAGAGGTCCATTTTTATTTTTTTACTCTCTAAATTATGACATTAACATTTTTATATACCAATTGTTTATATTATAAATTTTACAGTTGTATAAATTAGTATTATTACTCAAATAACTATTTAGAAGATAGCTTGTGACTATTTATAAATTTTACAGTTGTATAAATTAGTATTATTACTCTATATTCAACATTGTATATAAATATCATCAGATGTGCAATGTACTATTTAATTTTCATGATAGCTTTTTGTCAAATCGCGAATTCTAACATTGAGAACTACCAAATGTCTTTATTTTTTATTTTTGGTTTTAAAACTGCCAAATATTTCATTCATTGACTCTTCTAGTTGTCAGTGTTTGCTCTTTTGTTTTTCTGATCTTGTAGTAGACGAGAGCAGCAAACAGGTTAATTTTTATGTCAGTCAAATATGTGAAATTATATCCTCTAATAAACACTGGTAGTAAGATTTATTCTCAGCGAACTCCACTTCTTATGATAAAAAAAAAAATCAACATTTTTCATTGATTGGATTTCATCAATTTCTGCAGGGTTCTTGCTCGTGCATATGGCAAAGGAACTCATATGGGGACGCACGGGCATCTTCTCGCAGGTATCTTTGCTGAATAAATGAATTGGCTTTTAACTTTAGTTTGATTTGTTTTGAACTGAATGGAATATGTGAAATGCAGTAGTGAATATCCCCTTTTTATACCACGCCAAAATTATTGCTCAGTTAGTGGAGAGAATCCGTGGTCAGATAGAAGCTCGACCAACTTTGGTGTTGCATCAATAAAATGTGAAAGAAAGGCGCGACTGAAATCTGTTGGAAATATTAGCTTCAATTATTCTTCTGCTTCTCCACTTTCTATAGAAATACACAGAGATCTGCAGAAAGGAATCTCTCTTCTCAAAAGAAGTGTTGCTTGCATTACAGCATATTGTTATAACTCCCCATGTTTAGATGTTCCTCCTGAGGCATCCACATTTGAAGCATTTGCAAAATTATTGGCTATTCTTTCGTCATCCAAGGACGATCGGTCTGTCTTTTCACATAAAATGGCACGTTAAAGCAACATTTCTCAATTCTTCGTTCGTATGTTTTGTTAAAATAGAAAGCTCATTTGTTTTGCAAGTGGGTTCCATTTAATTTACCAGGCAGGATAACCATCTTGTTTCTCTCTCATCATTATCTAAAGTTTTGAACCAATTTCAAACTAATTTTAGTTAAATAGACATTGATAAGTGGGCCTTAATTTGTAAAAATTAAGAAGACTCTTCCTTTGATTAAAATGACTATGAATTGGAAGACTCTTCATACAAATTATGGCTACATACAAATATACTGATAAATTATGGCTATGGACTGATGAGTTCTAACTTCTCGTCATCTTATGAGCAAATCTGAATATGATGTGTTTTGCTTTAATAAGTAGATCATTTTTATCGTCGAGGCATGTCTACATATATATAGCATCTTTGATGATTGGTTAAAGCTGTGATGATTCTCATAATATTGTTACCAAAGTATTTCAGTCATTTTGGCGAAGATGTACTGCCCGATCTTAGTAGACGAAGAAGTCATCTGTTAACCACAGACTTTTCTCTTTGTTGTAGGTCGGTTGAGCCAGTTCAACAACTGAACAAATCTGCATGGAGTGACAATTCTGCCATATCAACCTCGCTATCGGAGAGTGTTACAACTTATCCTATAATGGTAAAAGATTTTGCAACTTCCCTTCATTTTGTTGATTCTTTGCCAAATGATTCTTTGTTCTTATATTCATGACTGCAGTTAATTCGATTTTGTTATCCCATTGATTCCTCTTATTTTTATGATTGCAATTAATGTAAATTTTGTTTACATCCTCTTCCTCTGTATTTCTCTGACACATAGGGATGGGGTGGAGAAATCTAAGGACATGTTGATGCATGATATTTATCAATTTCTCTCTATTGGTAATTTATGAGTATTGAAGAGATTGATCTATAGTTTAAAAGACCAAAATATGTTAGAGACAGACAGAGAAAGATTAAGTGACTAAGAGATGTTACACGTGTTCAGTTTTATTTTGTCGTTGCCACTCAATCTATTGAGATAAAAATTTGAATTTTCATATCTTGCGGGCATTGTGCAGAAAAACAGAAATGAAAACAACCCCCCTAGTCCTGCTCCAAGTTTTCTGCACGCAACCGAGCTTGGTGATGCTGGAAAGAATGAGTGCTTGATTGAAGAATGGGATCTTGTGGAGCATCCAACTTTTTCCCCTCCACCTTCCCAAACCGAGGATGTAGAGCATTGGACGTTCATCGATGTCCAAAAAAGGTAACAATGTAATGCTGTCTCGGAATTCCTTTAAATACTACAGTTTTTCGCCTTAGGTTACATTTGACAAGCCTTGTTATACTGTATTAGAAGACTTGGAGTATTAAACTGTACTGTTTTGCTGGAGGAGTGAATAAAAATAAAACTACTTTTTAATATACTTCTCATCACATTTTTCTATTGGTAAAACCAGCCATTCTGAGTTAAGAATCTTCGTCTGACTTGGTGTTTTCTGTTGTGTTTTGACAAATCATTAGTTCTCATGAAAACCATGGTGATCATACTATAATATAATGTTATCTGAATTAGCTACCCTTTGGTTAAACAATTCTGTAGTCGTTTGCCAAAAATTAGCGTTCATTAATTACTAGCATTGCTCAGTTTATTTCAAGTATTCTATACTCGTAGAGTGTAGAGTATGCTGACAAATAATTGATGCTAAACAGGTTTAAGAAACACTTAAACTACGAGGATTACATCTTCAAATCCAACAACGTGTCATCCAACTCTATGTGAGAATATTTTGTCTCTTGACCTACCATATCAAAATTATCTTTCAAAATTTTTTAAAATTCCATTATCATTATCTTACCATAACGAAATCTCGAATCTCGATAAAAAAGTGGAAGATTTACTTCAAAGATCTCATTGCTCTAAAACACATTTTTGAACAAAATATCTTACAAAAAATCTCTGGCTTCAATAAAATATTCACCCTAAAAATTAAAGCGAAAAACCATAGATATCACAAAATTTTAAAAGATATCCCAAAATATTAAGATATTTTTGCTATAGCAAATCATCCCCAAAATAAAATAAAATCTAATCGCCAAAATAATCGCAAATATCACAAAATTCAAACCTGATTTGTATTTCAACCGAAAATAATCTCTAAGATTGAAATATTTCTACTATTCAAGATCTGTCACAAATCGTCAAATTTAATCTCCCAAAAAACTTTAAAAAATTCCAAAAATTTTCAACAATTTTTCTCTCTAGCAAAAAGTCTAATTTTGTAGAGGACACTTTCGTGGCATTACCAATCGAAACGGCTTGACAACAAGAATGGAGAACAATGATGCAGATTTATGGCAACTAACGATGAATAGATATCTTTCGATGACGAATCTGTTGCTCGGAGGCACAACGCCTCCAACAAACTCAAAACTAGGGAAAGATCGGAGCTTTCACGATGAACATGACAATAGTTTTTTATAGCGGTTGGACGACAAAAAAAACAAATCTTCATAAACAAAACAAATGGTAGGGGAAACAATTTTCCTTTTTTCCACCTTTTCTTTTTTCCAAAAATTATAATTTTATGAAAAAATTACATAAACCTTTTCGATGTGGAATGACCAGAGAGAATCTCTTTCAACATACTTGGAAACACGAACTCTCGAAAACAAAGCTCTAATACCACTTGTTAGAGATCAAACGATAACCGAAAAAATAAAATATAATGCAGGATTGTAATGTACCCCAGTGTTCATAGTACAATATTGTTTGCTTGGGATCGAAGTCCGCACGGTTTTGTTATTGGGGTTAACCAAAAAAGCGTTATACTAGGTAGGGAGGAAAACTCAACTTATAAATTATGCATTTTCTACTCTTTCAAGCGATGTGAGATTGTGCACCCCTATTGTTATGGGTCAGACCCTCACATCGATCATCCTGGTTTTCACAGGGCGAGCTGCCACAATTTCCCACCCCCTCCCCTTGTGAGCCACACTTTCAGTTGGAATTTCGCTCTGATATCATTTGTAACGTCCGTCAATGCTCCTAGTACAATATTTTCTGTTTTGGGCCGAAACCCGCACAGTTTCATTTTTGGGATTAGCCCAAAACACGTTGTACTACATAGGAAGAGAAACCCTACTTATAAACCATACATTTTCTATTCTCCCAAGCGATGTGGGATTGTGCACCCCTATTGTTATGGGTTGGACCTTCACATAGGTCATCCTGACTTTCACATGGTGGGCTACCATAGGGATACTAGATTTACGTAGAAAATCTCTTAAGGGAAAAAACGACGAGCAGAAGAATAAATCTACCATGAATATCAAAATATAATCGCGAGTTTTGCGACTCTAACTTACATGAATTTACCCTAAATGAGATCTACAATGCGAGTTCATTAGCCCGGCCTGACTCAATAGAATTCGGGTCACATCGAAATCTAATGTGTAGAAATACACCAATATCTGCATAAAGGAATCTGTCTTCTGAAATGAAGTGTTGCTTGCATTACAGCATATTGTTATAACTGCCTATGTTTAGATGTTCCTCCTGAAGCATCCACATTTTAATCATTTGCTAAGTTATTGGCTATTCTTTCGTCATCCAATGAAGTTCGATCTGTTTTTCCACGTAAAATGGCACGTTCGAGGTACATTTCTCAATTCTTTGTTCACATGTTTTGTTGGAATAGAAAGTTCACTTTTTTACGAGTGGTTCCCATTTAATTTACTCGGCAGGATAACCATCTTGTTTCTCTCTCATCATTATCTTAAATTTTGTTTTAGTTAAATAGACATTGATAAATGGGCCTTAATTTGTAAACATTAAAAAGACTCTTTGATTAAAATGAGTATGAATTGGAAGACTCCTCATACAAATTATGGCTACATACATATATACTGATAAATTATGGCTATGGACTGATGAGTTCTAACTTCTCGTCATCTTATGAGCAAATCTGAATATGATGTGTTTTGCTTTAGTAATTAGATCATTTTGACCGTCTATGCATGTCTACATATATATAGCATCTTTGATGATTGGTTAAAGTTGTGATGATTCTCATAATATTGTTACCAAGTATTTCACTCATTATGGAGAAGATGTACTTCCCGATCTTATTAGACGAAGACATCTCTTAACAACAGACTTTTCTGTGTGTTGTAGGTTGGCTGAGCAAGTTCAACAACTGAACAAATCTGCATGGAGCGACAATTCTGCCATAGCAACCTCGTTACTGGAGAGTGTTACAACTTATCCTATAATGGTAAAAGATTTTGCAACTTCCCTTCATTTTGTTGATTCTTTGCCCAAATGATTCTTTGTTCTTATATTCATGAGTGCAGTTAATTCGATTTTGTTATCCTATTGGTTCCTCTTATTTTTATGATTGCAATTAATGTAAATTTTGTTTTCATCCTCTTCCTCTGTATTTCTCTGACACATAGGGATGGGGTGGAGAAATCTAAGGACATGTTGATACATGATATTTATCTATTTCTCTCTATTGGTAATTTATGAGTACTGAAGAGATTGATCTATAGTTTAGAGCGAGAGGTTGAAAGATTTGTATACAAAAGACGAAAATATGTTGGAGACAGACAGAGAAGATTAAGCGACTAAAATATGTTATACGTGTTCAGTTTTATTTTGTCGTTGCTACTGAATCTATTGAGATAAAAAGTTGAATTTTCATATCTTGCGGGCATTGTGCAGAAAAACAGAAATGAAAACAACTCCCCGAGTTCTGCTTCAAGTTTTCTGCACGCAACTGAGCTTGGTAACGATGGAAAGAATGAGTGCTTGATTGAAGAATGGGATCTTGTGGAGCATCCAACTTTGCCCCCTCCACCTTCCCAAACCGAGGATGTAGAGCATTGAACCAGAGCCATGTTCATCCATGTCAAAAAAAGGTAACAATGTAATGCTGTCTAGGAGTTCCTGTAAATACTATAGTTTTTCGCCTAGCCGTGTTATACTGTATTTGAATACTTGCAGTACTAAACTGTACTGTTTTTGTACAGGAGTGAAAATAAAACTACTTTTTTATATACGTCTCATCACATTTTTCTATTGGTAAAACCAGCCGTTCTGAGTTAGGAATCTTGGTCTGACCAGGTGTTTTCTGTTGTGTTTTGGCAAATCATTAGTTCACCGTGGGGATCATACTATAATAATTAGCTACCCCTTGGTTAAACAATCCTGCAGTCATTAGTTAGTAGCATTGCTCGGTTTATTTCAAGTATTCTAGTTGTAGAGTATGCTGCTCCTCGTACTTTAGATCCTTGCCCACAAAAGCATAGATGTATGAGGAAGAGTAATTTAGTGGCTTAATAATATGCTTCCAGAGTTCAGTTTTCTGAAACATGCATGGCAAAGAAGACTACAAAATCTACGGAGATGTCTTCAGGCCTTGAAACCCCTACACACTCTAAAAGAAAGCTGTCTCTCTCATTTCTTCCTCTTCTTTGGCGGCTGGATGGCCTCCTCCTCTTCATCTTCCTGTTCCTCATCCTCCACATTCTCCTCCTCCTCCTCCTCCTCCTCCTCCTCTTCACCTTCCTCCTCATCTCCACTCTCTTCTTCGCCGTTTTCTTCCCCCTCCTCTCCATCTCCATTATGGTCATCGCATTCTTCATGTTCATCTTCATCTTCTCCCTTTTCTTCCCCTCCACCCCC
Organism: Begonia loranthoides; assembly: GCA_022433065.1. NCBI lineage: Eukaryota > Viridiplantae > Streptophyta > Magnoliopsida > Cucurbitales > Begoniaceae > Begonia > Begonia loranthoides. The sequence continues at coordinate 25,179,010 of CM039479.1, read as the reverse complement.
CTCTCCTTCAAGTCCACTGTTGGAATTGCCATTTCCACTGTATCCTCCTTCGTCTTCAGGCTGCTCTCCTCCCTCTTTGGCTCCACTTTCCTCGTTCCCATTCTCATTCTCCTTGTTCTCGTCCTCATTGCCGTCACCTTCTTCGTCTCCATCTGCAGCACCTTTCCCAGTCGTTGGCTCACCAGCCAAAAGCAACCCGTACGTAAAATGATGCTACAGTGTTTGGCCAAACCATAAGAAATAATATTAATATCTTTAATGATATGATTTATGGAGCGAAAAGTGTCATCACACGAAGGGTGATTCTATCACTGTCAAACACAAGCAACACTTTCAGTGGGCCTGTTTATTGGGCCCAGACCCATATGTAATCTCAAGTCTTTTAAGTGAGGCCCACTGTAATAATTACTAAAAAAG
>CM039479.1:24906715-25178222 GCA_022433065.1 Begonia loranthoides | reverse complement strand
AGAAGAAACGCAGAAGAATGGAGAAGAAAACGTACCAGGGTGGGGGATGGGGGTGGGTAGATCTGAACAGAGAGACTTATCTATTATTCTCCAAGCAATGCATTAGTGAGGTTTACACAGTAGCTCTCATTCCTGACCGTCAGATTATGATCATTAGAGAGAGAGAGAGAGAGAGGGAGTAAAGTAACAGTACTTGGGGGAGTGAGGGAGGAGGAAGGGCAGGTAGAGTTGGAAGGGGGCATTGGCTGACCGAGAGAGAGTGGGCAGGAATCTAAGAAATAGAGGAGGTGAAATGTGGAGTGGGAATAGAATTTGGAATTTATTCCTCATTACTTGAAAGCTTCTCCCTTCGTTTTTTTGGGTTCAATTTCTAATCATATTCTCCCTGAAAAATTTTAAAGTTGTAGGCTTGGAACAATTAACATATTTATTTGATCAATAATAATAATAATAATAAATTACTAAATATAATCAAGTAAAAAAACACAACTTCTCGATGATTTATGTGGCAAGCGAAGATTAGAATGACTCATGTATAAATGTGAAATTTATATAAGTAAAAGTCAATTATATATCATTTGAGGAAGTGAAAAATATATAATTTACGGAATATGAAATTGAGAAGCAAAATCAGTTGTCATATTTGCCGTTAATAAGCTGATCTGGAGCCGCGACGGTTCGTAGACAAAATGCAGCGACTCCGTGGTTTTCCAAGAAAAGAAGGCCAAAAATTGTCTGGACGCCGCCACAGCGGCGTGTTGATTAATAGGCATACATAACAACCGATGGTCCTAGGGCTCGAGCATTTTCACCAAGTTCAGACGACGAAATCCTCTCGGCTCTCAGCGAAATCCTCTCGGCTCTCAGCGAAATACTCTCGGCTCTTGGCGAATTACTCTCGACGATCACAATGTATTTCCAAGCAAAGAAATTGGTGTTCAAGCGTGGGAAAACAATGGTGGAAGCTGTGCAAGCCGCGGCGGCTGACGACGAGCAACCCACGGCGGTGAACGATGAGCAACCCTCGGCGGTGCAACACGAAGACACCGTCGAGCAATGGCAACCTAAACCCGAGCCTGAACAAGGAGAAGGCGGAGGCTCATTGGTCCGATTCCAACCCGTTACAGCGAGTTCAAGGTCCAAACTATTTAGGACAGCGAAGTGCAAAACACGGTACGAAGATGATATACAACACTGTGCAATAATTGTTTCCAAAATAGTAGATTTGGACTCATTTGCAGGATTGAGAATTAAAGAATTGCTTGAAGATACTAGATTAGTTGGGTTGTGCTGGATGAGGGGCAGTTACTACGAGAGAATTATTAGAATGTTTTACGCGAATTTAAAACTGTCCACCGAGCCCTTAGAGGTGCAGACGTACGTTTTTGAATGGGAGTTGAGGTTCACTCCCAACGATATAAATATAATGCTTAGATGTGTACTGAACGGGCCAAGCGACCAATATTATCACGTCTCTCGGGAGCCATCATTCGTCAGCCGAGGAGAAGGGCTAGTGGTGCTTAGATTGTTGCACCGGGATCCCGAGGTTGCCCAGTACAACAAGCCAAAGGGCAAGGAGTTGAATGACATAGCCCGATTGATCCACCTGATCATGACGGACACAATTTTGCCTCGATATGGGCATCGAGACCATGTTAGCTGCATGGATCTATATATCTTGGAGAAGGTGTTCACCAAGAAAAAGGTGGACATCGGATTTATCATCTTGAGCCTCATGCATGAAGTGCTGAACAACCGAGCCAAGAACCTGTCATACAACTGGCTCATCCAGAGAATCGTTGAGCAGCATGGGGTACCCATCTCAGAGAAAGAGCCGAGAATTGAAGAGTCGGCCAATGACGTGTACAACAAAGCTAAAGTGGACCGAATAGGGATCACCCAAGTTGGAGGGGAATGGGTCCGCAAGTACAAGAAGCAGACAACACCTCCACCCCCCTCAGAGCCTCAGCATTCAGCCCCTCACATGAACAGCCGCCCCCTCCTCAGTTATCTCACTTTACTTCGATGCCTGAGAAGACGTCCGCCTGGATGAGCAGGATGGAGGAGCTCCATCATATGGCGATGACAGAATGCAAATAATGGATGAGCACCTGCAAATGCAACAAGTTCAAATACAAAGAGGGGAGGAGCGAGCAGAAGAGAGGCATCGCATAGCAGAGCAGTGACATATGCAAGCAGAAGAGAGGCACCATGAGGTGGTGGCAGCACTTAAGAGACGTGAGAGGCAATCAGCATCCTCGTCATCGTCCTCTAAAGCAATAGATGCCATATACCGCTTGTAAGTTATTTACTTTGTATGCAAAGTCTAGTTTTTACTTTATTTGTGTTTGACGTAATGACGTGTTGTTGATTTGCAGCACTGGTCAGTTTGAGCCTTCGCCCCTTAAAACTGTGCGCGTGGTATGTCTTTCATTTGGTTATATATGTGTGTTCGTTCATATTCATGCTTTGTTTGTTTGACGGCGTTTTGACATTTTTGTTGCAGGCTCGGGATTTGATAGACATGTTCAAGAATTATGTCCAGACAAATACTCGGAAGAACATAGAGACGTGCGCAGTTCTTGGGGGAAAGGTGATCGGTAATGATTACGTCATCACTGATATCATCTTCCCCGAGCAAGTCAGGATGCCGGATACGGTGAGAAGCCTTATTTGTATGTTAGTGTATAACATTTTATCTTAGTACTCATCGGAACTTATATGCAGTGCTATGCAGTCGACGAGGCAGCCGTTTTCGCGTTTCATCAGGAAAACTGTCTACTCTCATTAGGGTGGATTCATGTAAGTAACCATCTCGCTTCTCCGGGTTGTTGTTTATGTTTACTAAAATCATATAATGCATTGTTTACCTTGCAGACACACCCGAAACATAGTTGTTTTATGTCCTCCGTTGACCTGCACACTCAATTCGCTTACCAGGTATTGATGCCGAAAGCAATCTCCATCATCGTAGCTCCACTGACAAACAGCGGTATGTATTTTCCCTTGTGTAAATTCTTAATATTGCTTTCCGCGTAATTTATCGGCAATTGTTCCCTTTGCATTGCAGCCCGTGCGGCGTCTTTCGATGTACGAGTGTGGGGATGAGGGTGATGCGACAGTGCACTATTCCATAACAATTCCACGAGCACGACGCTGCAACCTTTGAATATGAGGGTCCTTTGTTCGACATAACAGAGAAAGTATTCCTTGATCCGCACTTATCTTTTGCGGTCAAGGATTTGCAGCCGAAACAGACCAGAAAGAAGAAGGCGACGTAGGACTTTATATATTTTTGTACACTTTATTGTAATTTGTTTACATTTACATTGTAATTTATGTTTAGTTGAATGTGTTTACATTTATGTTGTAATTATGTGTAGTTTACATTTACTTTGCGAAATTAAATGATATACAAGATGAATTATATGTTTGGATGATACTGGAACTGCTTGAAATTTTTGTGCAGGATGTATGAGAATAGCTTTGGGGGAGTAAAGAAACAAGGGAGACTCTGGCAAATTTTTTATAAATTGGGGTGAGAATAAGTGAAAAGTAAATCTTGTATGACCGAAATTAAGTATATAATTAAAGAAAAGTGTATGGAGAAACTTAGGTGAATTCAGTACAACAATTTCAGCAAGCCGCGGCGGTTTGTGAGCAACCCACAATGGCTTGCATAACAAACCGTGGCGGCTTGCTCGCAATACCTGTAATCAAATTCCATGCACACTCCACAAACAAATGTATAGAACCAATATACAAATTCAAATTGCTGAAACGAAACAAATTCAAATTTATCAATTCAAATTTATGAAACCAATTCATATTTATCAATTCAAAATTTACAAATATTGTGTACAGTACAATGATGGAAGGTTAAGATCCATGTTTGTGTACGTTTGTGTTTGTGGACCTTGTGCATCAGACTCCTGCAGAACACATTGCAAATAAAATTAGCATAGTTCAAATAACACTTGAAAACGTAAAACGTGATAATGGACTCACCTGCGTCTTAGGAACTCTGTCGGGAACTAGCTCAGATACTCACTCGGGGACTGTCTCAAGGACTATGGATGTGCCCTCCGACCTTCCTCTGCCTCCTCTAGCTCTGGCTCTGCCTCTCCCTCTATCGCCTCTACCGGCCTCTGCACTGAACTCGCCTCCACCTTCGCACATGCGGGAATTGTGCCCCACACCCCCACACAGGCCACAAGTGACGTTCAGATGTCTTCTAGACAGTACTGTCCGGCTTGGGGCCTCGTCCACATTCCATATTCTACGTTTGTGCGGCCTTCCTGGAAGCCTTTTAAATGGCGGGATTGGATCAAAATTCGTCACAAGAGGCCACTCGATTGGTCTATTGACAGGGCGGACAAAGTGGGAGTACATCGCCATATATGTTTCCCAGTGATAGCACGCATACAAAAATTCCTCAGGATCTCCTCGTGAAGTGAATGCACGGGACTGCATGGACACACGGGATGCCGGTCAACTCCCACCAGTAATAGGTACAAGTACGCATGTCCAAATCGACAGAGTACTGTTCGTTACCGTTGCTAACCTCAAACTGGGCAGCTCCTGAAAACTGGGGGCTCCAATTTCAACCTGCAAGTTGTAGTTTGGCGAGCCGGTTGCTGATCATTGGACACAAAAGGTCCGTCAAGCGAGCCATTTTTTCATTTTTTTTCACGATCCTACCCATAATGGCCTTTCGAATGATCTTGAACATACTTAGAATCGGTTTGTTCCGGGCTGGTAGGATACAGGCGTTGAATGACTTGCTGAGGTTGTTGAGGCTTAAGTCGCATTTGGTGATGGAGCAGAAGGCATGTTTGACCCAACATGTTACATCTATTCCTCATAGATAGTTGTGGGCCGCCGGGTCAAGCAAAAATACCTTCACCATCTCTCTCTCAAACTGCCTCACTGTTGTGGCTTTAGATGTGGCCCACATTGCATCATTTAACAACCTGCTTTTAAATTGTTTTTGAAAATTGTCATACAGGTGTCGAATGCAAAACCGATGGTCCGCTTGCCTTGCCACCTCTCTGACAGCTGGCACTAGCCCCTGCAAAGATTCATAATATGAGTCAGACATTGGTACAAAATGCATAACATAATCACAGAAGGCAAAAGCAATCAACCGCACCTTTTGTCTGTCAGAAATGATTGTTCATCCATTGCTAGATGGGGTGTTTAGATCGTCGAGCAACAATTCCAGAAACCAGCTCCACGAAGCCCTATGTTCTGCTTCAACCACTGCTACAACAACCGGATATATTCCATCATTCCCGTCAATAGAACAAACAAAGAACTGGTCTACCTCAATTCCGCAGGGCCCTCTTGCATGCATCCAAGCACATGTACATCCTTTTAAATACATTCATGTCAAGGTCAACACGCAGTGAGCTTCCAAGATTCGACCTCCGAATCTCCTTGGCATAGAACCATATGAGCTTGTATTGCTCATTGTCATCCCCTTCGTTAATTTTTTTGGCCGCATATCTTGCCCTTCTAGCAAGGCGGGTGTGATGTTGACGTTGAAGTCATTCCTGACTGTCTCAATTATGGAAGAAAGATCTCAGTCGGCCTGACTTCTAAATATGTCTAAGTAATGCGTTGCCACCCATTTGGCATTGGCATGGCGGCTTTCCATCTTTCTGGAGCAAGTGTGAATGTCATTGTAGAACTTTATTTGAAACATCATTTCACCTTGCATTTTTTAGGCATGCAGCCGCCACGTACATCCTTCCTTGCAGGTAGTTCTCAACCGATGAGCGTCACTGTGGGTGAATTTTATCCCGTACCCATTCTTCAATGCATTATCGACAATTTCTTCTCTAATTTTATTCAATGAACTGTACTTTTTGCCAAAGCCCATACCAACAAATGTGCATTGTGCTTGTGGTTGGCGTCTAGGCCTACTCTCAGTCATGTCAATGTCTTCATCACTAGTGGATTGACATATTGAACGGAGGTTCTCATCATTCTCCTCGTTTAGAGTTGCTAAGACAGAATGCAACACAATTGCAACTTCATTTCCAATTCCACGTACCTCATTCTCATTGGCAAAAAATGTGGCTGTGGGCCCCACTTTAACTTGACGGTTACTAACAGATTCTTCAACACTCCAAAAGGTCATTTGCTTTTTAACAAATTCTTCAACTTTGCCAAAATTCCTTTTTCTTTGGCTTTCAGAATTCTCTAGGGTTAGCTAATCGCTGACAAAATGCTTTAGAATATCGCGAGGAGTTCATTGTCTACTTATACAATTCGAAGTCTAGTACAACAAACTGCGGCGGCGTCTCGGGACACTGCTGCGGCGTCCCAAAAGACACCACGGCAATGTCTCGAGACGTCGCGGCGATCACGCCAAATTTGGCCTGTTTTTCTTGGAAAACCACAGAGCCGCAACATTTTGTCTACAAGCCGTTGCGGCTCCAGATCAGCTTGCTAACGGCAAACGTGATAGCGATGTTAGCTTTGTCATTTTCTCATACATCAGTGGTTAATTTGTTAAAAAATAAAAGATAATGGTAACTTGTCATTTATTGCAAACCACAATAGTTAATTTGTCATTTTCCCAAATACTAATAAAGAACACAAAACCTTTCCATTAAAAATCTTCGTGAATAAAAATTAGACAAATTTATTAGGGCAAAATTAAATTACAATATTAATTACTAGACGAATGCTTAAACAGATCTATGGGCCAATCCTTTGATATGTTACTCTATTTAAATTGACACATATGAAGGAAGCAAAAAAACGAAGAAAAGCTCCATTAATGATTTCTTGACCTTATTAACCCCTAGAATAAACTTTGCCCTAAAATGATCGATATTGTACTCAGAGGATTAAAAGACATTACAAATAATATCAAAGTCAAATTCTAACCAAAAGTATGATCGACAAAGACATCGAGTCCCCAGGAGGAGAGAGTGTGACAGTTTGCCCTGTAAAGGACAGAATGACCTATGTGAGAGTCTGACCTATATCAATTAAAGTGCACAATCTCACATTGCTTAAAAAAGTGAAAAATACATTATTTATAAATAAAGTTCTCCTTTATATTTAATACAATGCGTTTTGGACTAACCTCAAGAATAAAACCGTGTAGACTTCAACCAAAAGCAGATAATATCATACTATGAGGACTGTAAGACGCTTTAAGTTTAGCTTTTCAAATGTAATTTGCATATCCATAGATGTATCGATAAAAGAATATATTGCAAAGTAAAATAATAAGTGTTTTGGAGAGAGCTTTATAATATTACTTCAGTGATTCAAAACCTGTGTCGACAAAAAATGAGTTCATTTGATCCAAATGGCCAGTCATAAGATCTAAAACACAGACAGTGGGGGGCCTCGTAAAATAGCTAACACTTGTGTTTCTTGGCAACCTGAAAAATTTCCTGTGCTCTAAAAGTACCTCAACTTAATCTGACTTCTTGCTCGTTTCGCTTTCGGCTTCCGCCTTTTCTGTTTCTTCTTGAGACGAATTCTTAGACTCGTCAAACTCCAACAACTAAAAAGAAAACAAAGTGAGAGGGCACCCAATTAACATCTCGTCTCTTTTACTTCTTACCAAGCTAATAATCATCTTTAGTAACTTCACAGATCATACAATATTTTAAATATTTTCTTCATCTAGTAAATATGGCGTTGGTCGTGTAAATTTTCTTCCCAAGAGTGACAATGATTCAGCAGTACATAAAACGCAATCCGTTGTTTCCCACTGAAGCAAAGTCTGGAAGTATCACAAATAATAGGGGATCAAAGATCATAATAAGGTGTTGAACATACCTGTTTGACTTCACCATTCCATATTACGTGAGCAGCCAAAAATCCAATTACAGCCGGCACAATATATAAAAGGGCAGGCTGGAAATAAGGCAGACCGCATCAGAGACGTTCAACAGTGAAATAAAACAATCATTTCAAGAACTCCAAGATTATCTAAAGGGGTATTTTCTCTCCGTAAAATTTTCTCTACCTTGATTGCATGAAAGCATATAATCAAGTTTAAGAATACTAGAGATCAATGTTAACAACCATAAAGGTAAATAAAATAATCAAACTTATTGCAAATAGTCACCTGGGCTGCTTGAAACCAGTTCATCACAACAATTGTGAGGATCAAACCAACTGTGTAACCTAAAAATGCACTTTTGAAATATTGACTTTCTTTCCCCCTAGACACGTCAAATCGCAAGGCCAATGCCACAAAGATGCCTAGATTCAAACAATTGTTTAGTGACTCCACCACAAGAGAGAAGAGAATCAATAGAAATTTTCATGATGAGTGCAAAGCAACAACATACAGCAAATCAAGTCACAAAAAAAATGTTATTACTGCTCAATAACATGCTCATCACTATCAAGACGCACAAGTCTAAGCCCCACAAAGAATTCAGATTAGTCGTGTGAAAATTGTTAAACCAATGTTACCAGAATCGCTGTATATTCAAGCACAGATAAAAAAGTATGTTAATGCATGCTGCACAGAAACAAGACTGTAGAAAGTCAATAGTCCCATGCCACGTGATAATGGCAGCTTTGGATTGTTTTAAACTTAAAACAAATGTTTGCCTGATGTTTCTTATTCAACAATAGAGAGAAGGGATGCATCAAACAAGGATAAAAGCAATGCCTTGATTTTAATTGTGACAGCGATAGTTTGTTATTCAAGATAACCATGGATCTCTTTTCAAAAAACTATAAAAAAATTCACCAACGGTCTTAATTCAGGATTAAACACTATGCGAACATCAAACACTGTGAGATTTGTGGTGGCAAAACCAAAAGCATACCAAAATAATCTTCCTACAACCATCAATGAATCAACCAGAAATTCCAACTCACCAGGAATAACAATGTCACCAAGTCCAAGCATTGAAAATGGGCGGAGAGAATCTGCAGTAGGGAACAAAAGCTGCAAAAAAAAATATTGACACTTGGAATTAGTCTACTGAAAATAAATCAATTTCATGATACAACCCAATAAATGCACTCACCACAATACGAGAGATTAGTTTCAATATAGAGCACTAACCTTTATCGGAGCATCAAACGATTTAGCAACACTAACCATCACCGGAGTAAAGAAAACCCAGAAAATATCATACAAAAAAAGTCCAGCCTGCAATATATTTGAATATTTAGCAGTCTCAGCAAAAATTAACAAGCCATAAAAGAAGCTGCTGTGACACATGAATAAAAGACTTGGTACTGAGAATTTATAAAACTAGTAACATTATTACCATGCTTATTAGGAAAGAACCAAACAAATGCAAGATGTACTTACCAAAAGAATGGCACCTGTCTTAAATGATCCAAGAGAGAGCATTTCAATTCCCTGCAAATTATGAGAACGTATTTGATCAGTACACAACACCATGGATTTGGTTGGAGGTCGTAACTTAGATTGCGTTATGAAATAAACAGCCAAATCCACATACACCATGGATTTGGTTGGGAATAGTAACTAAGATGCTGGATGAAATAAATAGCCAAATCTACAACTATGTCGACACGCCAAGTTAATCGGTTATTAGAAATACATCTCANCCGTCACACCTGGATAGAGAAAGAAAGGCCCAAAGTATTATTGGCAAGCCAATGCTTCCTTGATGCGTACCATGCACAGAAAAAGGTTCCAGGGATCGCAGCCACAATCTGAGATCTTGTGAACTCAATATCCAAAGCTGTGTAAGAAAGGTTAAGAAAAATATATATTCATAATATGAGCAACACAGTCAAAAAATTCAGATTAAAATGAGCAGAAAGTTAAGAAAAATCTTTTGCACATGAGACTCATTCGACACTTTGAAACTTGCACACCAAAAATGTTATTACCTATTTCACTTATTTGACAAACATTAAGCCACCACCACATTTAAGTCATGCAAGCTACATTTGTAAATTTTTTAAGTAAAAATTAGATTTTTTTCGTGTAGGAAATGGATATTTGGTCAGAAAAAAATTAGTTGATACAACATACATATAAAACTAAAATAAGAAGGGAAAGAAGAAACTATAAATTATTAAATAACAAGTTGTAATCAAACAAAAATATTATTTATGTTCAAATAATTAGTGTCCTCCGCGTGTCTGATTCTCTTTTTTCATAGTAATGTTTTGGTGTGTTAATTTTGCATTGAATCTCGTTTAAGTGTCTGTATGTGTGCTTCTGAGCCAAGGGAAATTAGTGCAAACACAAATAAACAATAGTACGAGTTATTATTCCCCCACTTCCCACCATGGATCGAATAGGACCAGCAGTGTTGATGGAAATATAACATCAAAAATACCTTTATATGCAAAATAGAGAGAAACTTCTGCATATCAGAATAATAAAACAAATTACATCCCTTTGAAAGAAATAAGTGTCTGACAAAAGGACAAGTTAATTAAAATTCCATCTAATAATTAGGATTTTAAAAGATGATAGCATCTTTTATACTGAATCTCCTTTAGTTTGGGTTACTACTTTATAAGTAGCACCAGTTACATGAAGTTAACAGTTGCGGAGCAACTGTTAAATGGAGCAGAAAGGCTCCTTGACGTCAGTGTATTTCAACAGAATGCACAGGCATAATGAAACTCTTGCATTATAACATTGTTCACTGCAGAAAACTAACAAACTAAAGCTCCTGCTCCTCTCTATTTCAATCAACACCAAAATTAATTCTGGAGTTGGGAGTTATTATGAAATGGTTAGCATCAATAAAGAAATCAGTACAAAGAGCTACATGATTGCGGTAGGCAGATAACAAAATTGCTTGAAAGCCGTGGAACTATCAGCATGCTAGATATTATAGAGAACCTCAAAAGAGTATTTCTACTTGATTTACAGCATAAAAAAAGTACAAGATCACATACACCGGAAGTACGGGAAATGCCATGTAATAACATTGTCATTCCAATTCTTGGGTAGATATCCTCTAATTGCAGGTAACAATGTTGCCCTGGATATAACAGCGCTTAAAGTTTAATGGAACTGATTTGAAAGTAGATAACTATAACTAGAATAAAAGAATATTTTTATTGATAAATAATTACGACTAAAACTTACGATAAAGCAAGAATTCCAAGAACAAAGAAGTAACATGTCAATACTGCATTAACCAAGTCCTTTGATAGAAACTTAAAAAGTAAGAAAAGTGACAACAGCATTGCACTTCCCACAAAGGGAAAACGCATAGCATGTTCATTAGACATTGTCTCCTGCAAATCATAAACGACAGACATTCAAAATTTTTATTGGAACCTTTCAGTCGGTGTGTGAGATAAGTGCAGAAACCACAGTACGCATATTGTTTTGCACTTACAGCAGGTGGAGTGGGTTTCACAGATCGATAGCAACCGACATAAACAGTGAGACATGCCGTCAAAATAACATTCAAGTTTGGATCCACCTTTACAAAAAGAGGTGCCACAGTTAATCCTGCAAACCAGTGACATGCATTAAGATGAAGAAAAATCAAAATTCATAATGAACTGGAAATGAAATATTTTTAAATGTGCTTAACATCTAGAATGGCACCACAGAAAGTTAAATACCAATAATATCTCTTTCCACTATCTTTCAAATTTCAAACACATTTACATCAACATGCTACAATTTATAACTAAATTATATTTTTGTATAAAAAGGAAAGGTAAAGGATCTGCAGTATTTAATGTCAGTACCCCGTGCAAAGGAGCTCTTAATCCTAATCAAGATAAGCTGCCCAGTGTCCAGCAGCAGACCATCATTGAATCAGACTCAATAACCCAGTGACAATCAAAACATCCTTCCCCGCTCAAAACAGATAAAATAAGGTAATAAGAACGTGACACCCTTTGATGAAAACTACTGATAATCGAAGTAGATAGCATCTTCTGAAATCATTTTTTCAACAAAAAAGAGTTGATCTTGGAGAGAAGTTTCTTAACATGGATAATTTTATACCATTTCACTCTTCTCAATATCAGTCCCAAACGGGATGATTCATTAAATTCTTTTATTTATGTGGCCATGCGGAAAAAAAATATCAAATTCACCGCATTCATAAAATCAAACATGAAGCACAAAATAGCATACAAGTAGAATGAACTTAACATGATCAGACGAACATAAATACCATATTGATCTGTCGCGCATACAGTTAGAAAAAGAAAACCTTACCCGCTAGAGCGAAATTAGCCATATACAGACAGTTCTTCATCTTTCTACTCCTACAACTGTAAATATTTAGAAAAATTCAGCAAATAATTTCCACTCAAGAAACAGACAGCCAAAGAAAAATAATAGCATTAAATTGACCTCGAACAACACTCATCCTACATAGTACTTTTCTGAGATCTGAGATGATGAAAAATAACGGAAGAAAAAGGAAAAAAAAAACACAATTTTTTTTGACGGGGAGTAGAGTTACTGAGGGGGAACATAAGGATTGGAAGTGGAAACACAATCGAAGTACTGGCAACGCGGTATTTGGTGAGAAACTGTCCGGGAAAATTCGGAAGAAAATTAAGAATCGCCAGGAAAGATACAAAAGAATCAAGAGAATCAAAAAGAAGCTTAATTCAAGAAGAAAACGCAGAACGTAGAAGAGAAACGTACCACGAAATCGAAGGTGTCGTTCCCCGGCAGATCCGAGCAGGGGTTTTTGGCGCAAATAACCCCCCGCCCACACACACACTCTCTCTCTCTCTCTCTGTCTCCAATTTTAATGAAAGAAATGAAAGAAAAATGACAATTTAAATGACCACCATGCCCTTCTACAACATGAAAAAGAGCAATTTCTACAGCAATCTCCCAAGAGAACAGAGAATTCAGACCCGATTCAACACAAATCGCAGGTGAAGAAGACACCGAATTTCACAGTATGGAAGACGACTCCTCGCAAATTTCCATACCAAGGATTAGTGTCTTCATTTTTTTTCCTTTCCCCAATTATAGCACTGCTTTCTAATTTCGTCAGATCAATACTTTAGGGATCTTGAATGCCCTTACAAACAGTATTTATTTCTTGAATATTTCCAAACGTTAATTTATCGTATTAATTGGCGCTAATCAGTTCGGTAGAAAATTCAATTTATCGTATTAACTGTTGATTATACCCATATTTTGAACTTTAAGTAATGAGATGGTTCTATTCGTCTTCCGATTTCTCAAAACATCAACAACTCAAGAATTCGAGCGAAGCTATAAAAAAATGAACATCAAAATCTATGATACTTGACATAAAATGATCAGAGAATTTAAACTAATCGTTATGATCCATCCTTGAAAATCTCTCATAGGAGCTGTTAGAAGATAGTCGAGCTTGTGCGTCGCAGTTGAAATTTTGGTGGATTGTGCAGAGGCAGAAAGCTGTCCACCTCCTGCAGTTTCCAAACAAGTAGGGTTAGCGAATTCGACTGAGTGTGTTAGTTGCAATGAAGAATCAAAGCTCAAATAAATGTCAATAACAATGGTCAAACCTTACCTTTTGTTTCTTTAGCCAGCAATTGATTTCCCTTAACTGAAACACTTGATGCTCCAGCTGATTAGTGTATGCCTTTTGTAAACGAGAAATTTAGGGATAATCAGACGTCACAAAAATCATCAAAAAAGTGATTGATTAGCTCATTATTTAGTGACCTGCTTTCTGGCTCTTGATCTTGCAGCCGATTCTCGGTTTTTAATCATCCGCTTCTTCCTCCGATCGGTTGTCGTCTCCGTCAGTTCACACGAAGAACCTCGCTTTCGTCCCGATGCCAACTGAGAATCAAAAAACTCAGGCGATAGTGAAGGGATCGGAAATTGGGTTTCGAAAAAGTGTTGATCACGAGATTGGAATTCTGTGTCTACTAATGCCTTAGACATTGAATCATCTTCCACGAGACATTGAGGTTGATCGATGTCACCATTTTGGTTTCCAACGCTAACGATTCCGGCTCCAAGGAGAAAATCATCGAGGACAGATTTCTGACAAATCGATTGGTCGTTATGAAGAATGTCTTTCCAAAGATCCTCGACTGTTCTCTTGTTCAACGTCTTATCTGATACGAAGTTTCCTAAAAAAAGCGAAGCCGGCGATGAATATGATGGGTTTTGGCCGCCCATTTTTCCTTCTTCAACGCCGATCACGTTTCGCAACAACTCTTCTAAATTCACGATTTTTGTTGGCTTTCCTGTGTAAAATAATTGGGCCTGAACCTCGTTTAGAGTAAGACTGAAGCATGAGGTTGGTTTGGGAATGGAGAGACCATTGCTGTCTGTGTGCGCGCTTTCGAGAAAGTGTTTGGAGGAAAAGGAGGATTGAAAGAGGAAGCAAAATTGGTGAGAGGAGTGGAGATGAACTGATTATGGATCTAAAGAACCCATTAAGAAACGATATAGCAGGTTGAAAAATGATCAAATATTTGAGAGAGAGAGAGAGAGATTCAACCAAGGCTATTGTGATGCTATTTAGGGGGATGCGTAGATGATCACATTCAAAGATCATCCCGTAAATATCGAGATTTGGTTTCACGTGAATAGTTAAAATTGCTTCTTGTTTAACACGGACGTAAGCTCCACATCTGAAACAAGTATGAGGGCATGGATTTCGAGTTTTCATCAGCAATGGATGCTACCCACTCATCTCCATTATCTTCTTCACCAAAGCAAAGGAAAAATATGCAGAGGCAGTTGAGAGCAAATCAACCAATATTGGTACTGGTAGAACCTCAACCAACCATAGGCTCATGCTCTTCTTCACCGTCCTATTATGTGCAAACATTCAAAAAACAGGGGATTTGAACCCGACGTGAATCGAACACGCAACCTTCTGATCTGGAGTCAGACGCGCTACCATTGCGCCACGGATCCACTGGTGAACTCTTTTCTAACTATTTTTATAATTTCCCGCCATGGTCAACCTTTTCCTCGTTCTCGAACTGAAAGGCTTGAGCCAACTCTCTCTCTCTGGCACACACATTGGCCTAGCGATTCATATAGAATTACATAATCTTCCCAATCAATGAGGAAGTTAGTGCCCAGGAGTGATCAAGCCTCCACCGCTACCATCCGCCGCCGATTACTCTGAAATCTCTGAGAACCCTTGTGTGGATACCCGGGTGATCTCCGTCTACGTGGTCCTTCACTTGGCCCTGAAATCTCCGGCGAGATTATCCTTTCACCCTCTCTCTGAGAACCCCCGGCTCAGTCGTGCTGCTTCTACGTTAGCGTTCTCAGGCTCAATTTTCACCATGGCTGCACTTTTTATTCGAGATAGTCCATCAGTTGGTTCATCTGGAGCTATGTTTTCTGGACTTACATGGAACTGGAAAATTCACTCTCATCAGGTTCTTTGACTACATTTTTACATTTCATTTGCAGTATGCAGCTTTAGTATCCCTCCTTTTAGTCGTGTTGGTCAATTTTGGCCTTGGTCTCTTGCCTTGTGTGGATAATTTTGGGAGCATAAGAGGTTTAATATCCCCCTGGCCCCTTACAATCACACAAGTTTGTCAAAGCAAAGCAGGGTTTTTCCATGGCAGTTTCAAAAGCCACAGAGTTAAAAATAAAGCGAAATCTTGGCAGACCTGTCCTTTCACTCTGCTCTCTTCTTCCATTTGGTCTCCAGTGAGTTTTCTTTCTTTTACTGCCAAGCCTTTACTTCTTTTAAGTCTATGAAGGGGTAATCTCCTTCATTGTTGTTTTCTAGCATTAGCAGTGCTGCGAATGCAGACAGTGGTTAGACTTGTTTGGGAAATGGTAAATCCTGGGTATTTCTCTATTTCTCATGGAGATGCATCTGCATAATATCCGTCAATACCAACGACCGTATCTTATCACCATTGTATATTGAGACGATAGTATCTCAGCACCTGTTCTTGAACTGCTTCAACCATATGTTTCTGGAAATGAGCAAGTAATTGTATATTGTTGGTTTGATCCGGATCAGTTTATTAACCTCCCACTTTGAAATAGTGTGGATAGTTAAGAAGAGTTTTTTTTTTGACAATCTCCACATATATAAAATTACTTTTCTAAATAAATTCTTTGTAAAAGCTGGAGGGGTCACAAACGATCTTATTTAAAATCAACTTTTCTTAGATAGAGTTTATTTATATAGTATAATTATACTAAAAAATGATAGCAAATGCGATAAAAAAAATATCATGAATATTTTCCTACATCCGTTAAAATATAATGGTTAACAAATAATAGCAAAAATAGACCCTGAAAATTTTTACGTGAAAACTCAAATAAAGAAAAAATCACAAATATATTTCACTATGAAAAATAAGATTTAAATATTATTCTATAAATCAAATATTCTAGAGCAACATTTGCTAAAAAAAAATTACTAGATTTTACTATGTATAAAAATACATTTTACCTATTTTTTTCTCCAACTCTTTATTTTCTCTCTGTAAAAAATAAAACTTTCTTTTTTGCATTTCCTAATTCCTTCCTCAGTAACCCTATGTTTATAGAGAGGAGACAGAAATCAGCAAGAACAAAAAATCTTGCTGCATTAGAAGTTTCTTCTTCAATTTAAGAGATGGGTCTCTCGTCGTCATCTAAAAAATGGACACGAAGCTCAAAGTATGACTTTGAGGTGGGATTTTTTGTTTTTTGGGATAAAGAAGAAAAGGAAATACTTTCTCACTTTTGAGTGCTATTTGCAGCCATTCTTTAATCACAATCATAATGTTTCTGTCACGACAAGCATCTAGAGTTAAAGTTATATTGCATCTGACGCCAAAACCAGACTTATTTGCAGCGCCACTCCCTGCGTGCTTTCAGCCACGACCCATTCTAATTGTTCAGCCTGTTATCACTTGTGTTCTCGGCAATGTTGTTGGCAGAAATGACATCATTTTGCCCCACATCAAACCATGATTCATTCAAAGGAGCAGGATTGGTAGGAGCGAGGTTGGGTCTCCATTGGCAATGCCAACTTGCTGAACGGAAGTTGGGCCTCTAGAACTTAGGTTAGGCGTAAATAGGGTGAGGTGGGGTTCTTACGTACTGCCCCCTCTACTGTGAAATCTGGCCTATCATCTTGTTGGGGGTAGGTAAGTTACTAGACCTTGCGAAAGAGAGGCTATTAAGAAGAGGTTAGGGTAGAAGTGACGTCTTAATTGGTCGAACTTGTAGGGAGTACATTCAGCTCAGGCTATTAAACAGACAGCCCACTATTTCTAAGCCTACTTACAGCGCAGCTTTGAGTGTTTTTTGACGTCTTTTCAGTTTCTGTGCCAAACAGCAGCCGAGCTGTCATTTTAACTTTCATCAATACCTGTAAATCACTTTAATCAAACCATTAAAACAACCCAACTACAGCTGAACTTTGTCTGATTAGCAATTAGTTAGTCTTAAAATTCACATTTGCTGAGAATCTTGGCAAACGTTACTCGTCAAAGGGGGAGATAGCAGCCAGTAGAGGTGGCTAACGAGCCGAGCTGAGCTGGTCGAGCCTGAAAAAGTCTGGCTCGTCGAGCCTGTCGAGCTTAACAAGCCGAGCCTAACGAGCCTGTCGAGCCTAACGAGCCGAGCTTAACGAGCCGAGCCTAACGAGCCTGCCGAGCCTAACGAGCCGAGCCTTAACGAGCCGAGCGAGCCTAACGAGCCTTAACGAGCCGAGCCTAACGAGCCAAATATACATAAATAATAATATCTTATATAATGTTTCGTAATTGATAAATACTATTGTTGCATACTATTGCATATTATTGTTGCATACTATTATTTCGTAATTGGTGTGCGGTATCATTTATTATTATAATAATTTATTATAATGTAAAAATACTATAATTAATAATTTAATTGAATAAATATTTTTATTGAATTGAATAAATATTTTTATTACAATTTCAAAATGAAAATGAAAATTACAATTTCAAATATAAATTACAATTTCAAATCACAACTTACAAGATAAAAAAAAAATATGAAAATGAAAATTACAATTTCAAATTTAAATAAAAATTTAGTCTTCGACATCCAAATTTTTGAATTCTTCAACTATGTCATCTTCTCGTTGTTGATCTCTCGTCACAGCGTCGTTCCAATCCTTCATGCAAATGAGTGCCTCAACGATTTCTTGTGCAAGTCTTTCTCGTTTATCATCGTACACACGTCCACTTGCACTAAAAGCAGACTCCGATGCTACTGAATAGGAAATGAAATAGAATTGACTTTCCACCAAGTCAAAATATCAAAATCCTCGGGGCAAGAAATGTTATGGTAGGTGTTAAGATAAATATCGAGTTCATTTCTTTGTGAATTATAAGAATGAACATTGCTATCTATTTGCTTAAATATATCATACATAAAATCTTGTGGATCTCCACCACAAGCACCACTACTAGAACTAGCATGCATATCATATGAAGGAATTGAACGATTATTAGAATATTTAATTTCATAAGAAGAAAATAAATTATCAATTTCATTTCTTAATTGAGCAACATTAATTGAAGAAGAAATACCTAAATTAGAAGAAATTCTATCAAGCATTATACGCACTCCATCTAATTTAAATCTAGGATGCATTATGCATGCAAAACAAAAAATATGAGGTATGTTAAGCCAATATTTTTTAAATTTTTTTTCCATTTTTTCAATTAATGCACAAAATTTGTTTAAATATTTGAAAAGTACCCGTTAATTTTATAAAAATTGGGAGAACAAGATGAGTAGTGGGATAATAAATTCCCGAACATTTATTTGTAGCTTCATAAAATGGTTTTAAAAAATCAATAAATAAATTAGCAATATCGCAACTATTATGATCAAGAGTAATACATTTTGTTTTTTCACTAATATAAGCACAAATAACTAACCAATATGGCTTAACATTTTCTAACATTAAATAAGTCGAATTCCACCTTGTATCTACATCGGTTTTTAATTTTCTTGGTTTAAGTTGAGCAATTTTACAATATTCTTTATATTCTTGTTGTCGCGTATTAGATGAAGTAATAAAAGAAATTGCAGATCGAATAGATTCAATATGTAGCGAAATATGTGACATGCCATCTTGAACAACTAAATTTAAAATATGACAAACACATCTCATATGAAAAAGAGTATTATGAGCCGTATCTAATTGAAATAACCTTTTAAATTCAAAAATTGCAACATCGTTAGCAGCAGCATTATCTAGCGTAATACTAAAAATTCTATCTCTAATAGCATATTCTTGCAAAATTCCAACAATATATCTATAAATGGTAACGCCACTATGTGGATATTCACAACTACGAAATCCTAATATTCTTTTATTTAATTGTCAAGAGTCATCAATAAAATGAGAAGTTACGACAATATATCCTAAAGCATTAGGTGCACTCCATAAATCAGAAGTAATACAAATAGACATAGACGGAGCATTTGAAAAAAACTCAATTAATTCATTTTTCATATGATTATACATTTTAATAATATCACTTCGCGTCGTACTTCTAGGGACTCGTCTAAAACTAGGATTAATATACTCTTTCATAAAATTTTCAAATAACTCGCTATCAAACATAGATAAAGGTCCTTCAGATTGTGATATATATTTTGCTACTCCTTCTCTCATTTTATTATGTGAATACATAAAATTGCCACTGCCACTAGCATTTATGAGTGTTTGTGTAGGGTCTTTCACTTGCTTGTTAGCGTGACATTTTTCATAATGCCTACCAAGTGTGCTAGTAGAACTACCGGATACGTATGCATAATGTTTAATACAATATTTACATTGTGCTCTACTTTCTATTTTTCCACCAATTTTAATATCTTTTATTTTAAAATTATTCCATACCTCCGATGTTTTACTTCTTTTTTTTCTAGGTGACGATGTGGATGCATGTGCCAATGATTGATCAATTGCAATTGTGAGATTATCTTCCCTAATTTCTTCAATATCATCGTTAGTGTCATTAAAAGTGTCAATCAAAAAATCACGAGGATCCATAATTAAAAAAATTGACTACTACGAAACAATTAATAAATAAAATGATACCGCACACCAATTACGCAACAATAGTATGCAATTGTTGTGAATTGTGATCACCTCCTCCCCGAATACGAGTCCTACAAAAATTGCAAAAAAAAAAATTAGTTGTTTTGTAATACACATTAAATTAAAAAAATTAAAATTAAAAAAATAAAATATACCTTTGAAATTGGGAGAATGATGGAGAGATTAAGCAATTGAGAAAGAGATATTGAGAGAAAAAGAGAAAAATTTGTGAAAAGATTGAGAGAATGTGAGAAAGTTGGGATGAAAAATTTGAGAGATAATGAGGAGTATATATAGAAAAAAATTTTCCAACCGTTGGAAAATTTTCCAACCGTTGGCATTTGGCACTGCCAACTTGGCTGAGCCCTCAGGGAGGGAGCTCGCCTTCAGTGCGCTCCAGGCAACGGTCTAGAGAACGTTGCTATCGCCCCTCGCCAACGGTCTTCAGACCGTTGCAAGAAACGGTCTGAAGACCGTTGCTTCTCTGTGAGAAATCTCACAGAGAAGCGGCGAAGGCTTCTCTGTGAGAAATCTCACAGAGAAGCGGTGAAGGCTTCTCTGCGTCGGGATAGAGTCGCGACGTCGGGAGTTCGCGACGTCGGGACAGAGTCGGCGAGCTCTGTCTTGCCGGCGATCGCCATTGACGCAGTTCTCGTCGTCCCGACTCTGTCCTCGTCGTCGCGAGCCCGGTCCTTCACGCGAGCTCTGTCCCCGTCGTCGCGAGCTCCGTCCCCGTCGTCGCGACTCGTCAGCTCAGGCCAGAGGTCTCCCCATCGTCGTGGTGACTCGTGAGCTCGGGCTCACAGTGAAGATCTGGCGGGCTGGCTCGCCTGCTGGCTAGCCGGGCCAGCCCGCCAAGCTCGCGAGCCAGCTCGGGTGCTCGGGCTCGGCTCGGCCCCGACGGGCCGAGCCGAGCCGAGTGGGAGGGCTGGCTCGCCTCTAGCAGCCAGTAGCTTGTCAACACCCTGGCATACTTTGTCCCATCATGCATGCAAGTGGTGATGTACTGAATTAGTAGACAGGAGGTGAAAATTGAAGTCAGTTTTGAAAAGCAAACATGTATGCTGAAATTATGCTCTATTTGTCCCCACATTTCATTGAATTTTATTTTTAACATCTAGTGTTTTTGGTTTCTTAAGAGGGAATAAAGGAAAATTGACAAATTAACCATCGTGATTTGCCATTGATGACAAATCAACAATCATTTTTTTTTTCTAACAAATAAACTACTGAACTATAAGAAAATAATGTCGCTATCATCACTGTCACGTTTTTCGTTCGCTTTAATGAGACACCGTTGTGGTTTGTTATGAGACCGCGACGGTCTCATGATTGGAAAAATGTTTGATCGCAAATTTGAGGGCTTAAATAATCGATTTTGAGGCGGAGAAAGGGGGGTCATGGGAAAAACCCGATGACAAATGATAGAGCTCTAAGAGAGCTTCGATTTGATACTTTCTGCAATCGATTCTGACGCTTGTAGCGAAAGTTATGGTATTTTGAAGGTGAAGATGTCAAAAATCTAATAAAAACATTGGATTCGTAAAACATATACATAGGGACTTTGAAGTAGTTATGAAACACTAAAAACCAAGAATTGATGCGTACTGTAAAGTAGACAAGCATGAAAAACATAGAGTTTAATGGCTACTTCAAAATCCTTGTGTATATGTTTTACGAATCCAATATTTTTATTAGATTTTTTATCTCTTCAACTTCAAAATACCATAATTTTCGCATCCAACACGCATTTAAGCTCTCAATTTTGCGATAAAAAATTTTTCCAATAACAAACCGAGAGACACCGCGGCGCCCTGTCAGCTTCTTAACGTCGAACGTGACAGGGATGTTGGTTTTGTCATTTTTCCATACGTCAGTGGTTAATTTGTTAGAAAATAAAGGATAGTAGTTAACTTGTCATTGACAGTAAATCACGATGGTTAATTTGTCATTTTCCCGAGAATAAAAGAACATTGGATAGTGGGGAAAGAACGAACAACCAATCTCACAACCAATACTTGGTTGGCTCATTCATGCTATTACTATTAGACTGCTTTATTTTGGCAAAATGAGATGGAAGATTAAAGCTTTGGTAACTCAAAACTTGGGGTGCAACATAATTGGCGAAACCAAGTAATTAAAATCGCATTTTGAAGAAAGCCATGCATGTGTGAGAGTCCCATTTTCTCACCCATATCCCAGTGTAATTCATGTAAGAGCTCTCTCTGGACTGCGCCAGTCGAGTGCAGTGTACTTGTGGCCCATTCTCCTGCCCTACCATAATTTACATCCTGTCTCTCCATCCTTGTATTTTCTCTGCTCTGTTTTTAATGTTGCCCACCCTCACATATTCCCCCACTTTCTTCTTGGACTCTATCACTTCAAATTTGTATTTACGTGAGGGTCCTCTCAAGAATTACACTTTGAGACCATAAAAACATGATATGTTTTTTTAACAGTTTCATTTGTCATTGCTCATTGGAGTCCGACATCAAGTAATAAGATAATAATCTTGGGTTATTTTGATATGGTTTTGGAGTGTACTATATATATAAAAGACTTTTTCTCCAGCTAATACAATACCGTTTGAAGTAAAACCCAGTAATAAAATTGTGCAATTTTCACCACAGAATAAATAATATTGTACTATTTAATAAAAATTATGATGTTACAAATAATGTCATAGTCTAATCAAAATGTAGTCCAAGTGTAATGACTCTAAATTTATTTCTGTAAACTTCAAATCCTAAAAACTTTATCTCAATTTAATCATCGAATCAAACTTGATTATGTTGTTTTTAAACCATAATTTATGATATTCACTAGTTTTCTACCAATATTTATGCAGAATCTTTTAAATACATTTAATAATCTTAACTATACTCAATATAATTAAACTAGAATATTCATGTAAGTAAATCCTCGTATATTCATAATGTACAAAAAATTATTTGATTATATTTATTACAAACTATTTAATTCTACCTCGAAAGTCAAAGTAACCATTCACATTTACTATTTAACAACATGATACTTAAATTCTCAAATACATTTAAGGAAAAATGATAAATTAACCGTCATACTTTGAAATCAATGACAAGTTAATCATTAAACTATTTTTGTTAACAAATTAACCACTAAACTATTAAAAAAAGGTCACCGCAAACATCGCTGTCACGTTTGCTGTTAAACGTATTGTTTTCATTCCACGGCGGATCGAACATGTATTTATTTCAATCTGCCGCAAAACGATATTTTAAAAAATAACGTTATAATATCAACAATCCACTGCGGATGGGGACATTTTTTGCCACGGATTGACCACGATTCGCCGCAGAAAGACAACTTTTTGCGGCGGAAAGACAACTTTCCACAGCAGAACGCCATATAAGAAATAAGAAAATTTCCTTATTTTCTCCAGGAGAAAATTTTCTTATTTTCAACAAGCAATGATGTTCAATATTTTTATTGCCATGCAAATGGAATTGAAATTGTTGGAATTTCTCTATTTGCAATGGAAATAGAGACGTAAAATACATGCATGTAGAATAAAAATTTTTCATGCATGAAAAATAAAGAAAAGTGAATCATAGGGGATCGAACCCTGGACTTGTTGCCTAAGTTGCCATATAAAAACCAATTGAGAAATAGAAACTTTTTGTGAAAGATATACAATTTCAGCATATACAATAATATGTTCACCTCCGCTTTCCTCTCCCATTTGCCTAGATTTCACAACATCTTGTTTCGCCATGAAAATGCTATCTGTAGACACCGTGATACAGAGTCATTTTTGGAGACGTGTCGCCCATGTGTATTAGGAGAAGATCAACGTGACTTGTGCAAAAAACGCTCGCCGCAGCAAGGAGAAACCGTCATCTGAAAGTGCAGAGCTTCACGGTTTTGAATTGTGTAAGGGAAATTGGAGTACGTAGAAGCGTTATTAGCCCCCTAAAAGTCGGACAAGCTACCTCCGGTTATGCACAATAAAAAAAATTCGTCCATCTCGAAAAGTTATGCGAAAAGTTATGGTCTTCCAATGTTTTTGAGTAAACGATCTCATTTTTTTCTACCTGAATTTGCTCTGATAAGCACCAAATGACTGAACAGATGTTTTCTACTTGTGCATCGCGAAAAGACGATGGAAAACGAGTCCTCAAGTATCCAAAATCGTTGAAAATAGAGAGAATTATCGATCTGAAAACATTCAATGTTTCTCTAGGTGAAAGAAATGAATTTCCTTATTTTCTCCTGAAGAAAATAAGGAAATTTTCCTATAAGTAAATAATAAAATTTTCCTAGAAAGAGACACGATGATCCACGACGGATCGTGGTCAATACGCGACAAAAAATGTCCCTATCAGCAGCGGATTGTTGATATTATAACGTTATTTTTTAAAATATTGTTCCACTGCGGATTGAAATCAATACATGTTCGATCCACCATTCGAACAAAATCAATACGTTTAACGACAAACATGACAATGATGTTTGCAGTGACTTTTTTCATAGTTCAGTGGTTAATTTGTTAGCAAAAATAGTTTAGTAGTTAACTTGTCATTTATTTCAAAGTACCATGATTGATTTGTCATTTTCTCTACATTTAATTACAATTTCATATCAAATTAAATATAAATTTACTAATTATTAACTCGCATACATTATGTCGTACAAACTTTATTTTTTTAGGTTTCTATATCAATACGTATCCAAGTAAAATATTAAAATTAATAATAAATTAAGTATAAAGTAGGATCTACAACCAAAATATTGAAAATTTGTGTTTTACTTACCTCGATATGATACTGGAAGCTTAAAGTTCACAAATTTATTTAGAAATCTTTTCTAACGTATACGAAATTTAGTGCTGACATTGAAATTAATACTAATAAATTATTCTCTTAAAATTTTATTTTTATTTATCAAAATTCTTAGAAATTTAGATAAAATTTTTACTCAATAAATCTTGGGCCGATTTGGATGATCTCAAACTTGATAAGATTGAATTAGAGTCACATATTATGAATATTGAAGCTATTTGGATTAGTTTTCTCAAAATTAGATCAGATTTTGAACACAAGTCAGATCGCTTTCTTTTGTGAAAGATTCCAAATAAATCATACAATATGAAGATGAACAAATTTTCAAAACTCATAATTTCATTTAAAAGAAATAGCAAGGCAAAGAACAAAATTAACGTGTGTTTTGTTGTATTAGGTTTGTGACTTGAAAGGTACTTAAGATCTATGATATGGGAGAGAAAGATTATTCCTTTGGTGAGAGAGATAGAGAGAGAGACAGATAGAGGTACAAGTAGAATTAAGAGGAGAGAGAAGAAAAAGAGACAGAGGAATAAAAGGATTTCTATAGAGGTATAGAGAGCTTTTACAAGGGTAATTATCAATTTACACCTTAAAGTTTAGGATTCTTTTTAAGTAACACCTTGAAGTTTTTTTTACGTGACACCTTGAAGTTTTAACTGTTATCAGCTAACACCCTAACGTTTCTTCCCGTCAAATTTCTTCACATTTCACCCAACGAACTCCCGAAGACGACTCTGCAATTCCTCTCCTGAAGGAGAACCTGCGAAGGCGAACTTATTAAAGTGGTCCATGTTCATTAAGTGACATTGACTTAATATTAATGTACTTAATATGATGGCTGTTAAACATAAAGGACATTAAGTTAATTGTGTTTTAATTCCCTCTCCTTAACCTTATTAAAGTGTATAAAGTATAGTTGAAGATGTGTGAATGAAGAGACATGATTGAAAGGGTATGTGTGGAAGAATACCTTTGTAAGGATACCTTTGTAAGGATGTCTTCTTCATCACCAAGAGAAAGAGATTATAGAACTATCGCTTACACTCTAACTCTCGAACACTCTCTGAAATTACAGTAACTATACTCTGGTTTTCTTGATCATCAAAGAGACAATTAAAGAGAAAGGATTAAGGTGATAAAATGTTCGATATCACAATCTTCAACAAAAGCTTTTATCATGGACCAAGGTTGGTAAAAAGAAATTCTTTATCCGAGTTTATAGAAAATGAAATGATTGAATTAACAACGTTAAATATGGGACGTAAGGATTGCAAGTATAAAATTTACTAACAAACTCTGCGTCCAGGTGATCGCCAATCCACTGTGAAAACGAAAAATGATTTAGGGTTTTGCTCCTCATTGACAATACAGATCCAGATGTAAGCGAAGGTTAATGTAAACGTAGTTATATGAACTGGGTAGTTTTCTCCTCCTTCGTTTTCTTTGGATTCCTGATGCAGCTTGGAAGCCATTAATCTTATGAGCTTTTCTATCTTTTCTCGGCTTATCTCGAATATTCCTCTGATTGAATTCAAAGGAACTTCCAATCGCATATACTTCAAGCTTTTTTTGTTGGGCCCGTTTTGATTCAACCACGCATTCATGTAAATCTCTTCCAGACTGGTGGGATCTTGGATCATCGTTTTGTCATAAGAATGGTTCAGCTCAAGCAGTAGGGACGTCCCTTCTTCAGTCTTGCAAATGTAGGCCCATGATTTCATAAACGAAGTGTAAGATTTCCCATCAATTGCCGCATGGTGATTAGTTAGTGCAATGCAAAAACCATAGTTTGGGAAATACGTCACTTGCTACGCCATCATCGAAATTTTCTAATAAGGTATCATAAAATAGCATTTTGTTGCTTCACAAAGCTCCAACTCAGGAAAATGGCAGAAATTAGCTTCCGATTGAGCTACAGTGAGAGAAACAACATCACCCTCTTCATAAAGCATATGGGGCTGGGTGAAATGTGAAGAAATTTACTAGGAAGAAACGTTAAGGTGTTAGCTGATAACAGTTAAAACTTCAAGGTTTTACATAAAAAAAATTAAACTTCAAGGTGTTACTTAAAAAAGATCCTAAACTTTAAGGTATAAATTGATAATTACCCTTTTATAAATTTCTTTTTTTAATTAGTTTAATTTTAACTTGATTTAATTTTATTTATGAAATTAACTTTATCTTTATTTTTTTTATTTGGTATAATTTAATAATCTAAGCAATTTGAGAGATTTATCTACTATTCATTCAGAATTTTAAAGATTTTATCATTATTTAAATTTCAAATTTTAATTTTAAAATTTGAAGATATTACATGGAGGTTAATTATGGCAGTTCGCTCTTGTGAGGATTTGTTAGGGCCCAATGACAAATAATAAGATGACAATTCTCACATTAGTTGAATATAGTTTTCGAATGTACAATATATATAACATTTTATTTTCAATTAGTAAAAGACATTTTGTGTCAAAACGCAAAAAAAAAATTGTATGAGCTGTAAGATCTCTCCTTTATGATGAGTGATCTCACACATTCCTACCACATTAAATGTGGTAGGAATGAGAAAAGAAGGAAGGCCACATATCTTTCCTTCTTTGAAAATTGTGGTTTTCCACATTTTGTTATTTAGTGACAAACTCTCCTTATAAATATGGAGAGTTTTTCAACATCTAGGATCATTCCAAAAGTTCAAGAAGAGAAATAAGAAGAGGAGCAAAAGAGTGATAATTATTTTGATGAAGAGAAAAGAAAAAGTGAAAGAAAAATAGATAGGATACTTTGTGCACATTATGAAATCTAAGAGTTGTTGTTTTCTCTTAATAAATATTTTCTAGAATTTTTTGTTTTCTAGAAGAATATTGTAAATCCTATTTTTCATAGTGAGATTTTTCTGGACTTAGTCCCCGTGGTTTTTTCTCGATTTGGGTTTCCATGTAAAAATTATCGGTGTCTATTTTGGCTATTATTTCTCTTACTTCTTGACTGTTAAATTATAACAGTACAGAAAAACATTTTTGATATTTTTGGGTCATATCTGTTATTGTTTTTCGTACCGATTAGTGGTGTAATTGTACTGTGTAAGTAAGCTCTTGTCTAGGAGACTAGATTTTAAGTGAGATCATTTGTGACCCCTCCAGCCTTTCCTAAGAACTTACTTGGAAAGGTAAATTTTGTCTAAGGAGATTGCCAAGAGCATTTTTTTCCTGAGAATTATCTTGATCAGTACTATCCACGTTTATCTTTTAACTCTCTTTATTATCCGTATTTTTCCCAACACGAGCCTCAACACAAAATAAAAATATTATACTATTTACTGGAAATCAGGATGTTACATTAATTGTCTCTATGATGTGCACTTATTAATGGACTATAGGTCCAATCAACAATCAAGTTTCCAATAATATTATGGAAGTATTCAAGATTAAACATAAGTGGAAGTTCAAGAACAATTGTAGAATATTTGATGAACTTCACAAATCTGTTTACTTTATGACTTTCGGCGAGTATTTGACGTTTTTGACATTTGGAACGACATCATATCAAAAAAGTGTGCTTCATATAGATTGTAGCTAACTTCCTAAGTTTTATAGAATGGGTTGGATTGTTAAAATTAGAGATTGTTTGCTATGTCAAAAGCCCATAGAACAGAAAGTAAATATTGTGCAAAACTCAAGTGTTCAAACTTGAAGACTAAGGAAAGTCAATATATGGAAACCATCCAAGTGGCTGAACTCAAGAAGGAAAAGCTGCCAAAAGACATCAGGCTTGAAGAAAAAGAAAGAAAGTATTAATTAAATAATCTATAAGTTAAGTTGTCAAGTAACTATTAAGTAAAGTATCAGCCAAATTTGTATTATAGTCGATTTAGTGTTATTGTTGCTTATTTGGTTATTTACTATTCTTCAGTATGTAATTGGCTATTTAAAGCCACCCTATGTAAATATTTAAGACAGTAATGATTGAATATAGAAAAACTTTTGTTTATTTTTGAAATTAGAGTAATTCCTCTTTCAAACCTTTGGTGAGTTATATCCAAAGTTTCCTTATGTATGTTACATAACAAGATTGAGCTTATTTTTATGAGTTGAGTGAGTTCACTTATTGATATCTGTACTCTTACTTCTTGAAGTAAGAGTGTGTGAAGTGGTGTCCAACTTTAAGAGGAGTTTCATTGGCAAAGACAACCATACAGGAGTTCCAAGTGTGACTATTTGTATTTCCAGCCAATTTTCTTCTCTTGTGCATATTTCCAAATCCGTGATGTTTATCTCCATTATCCTTAAAAGTTTTCTTTCTATATTCATCAAGGAAGCTACTGTCTAAATTTCAGAAGAAAAACTTCTAAAACGTGGGAGTTATTGGTTTCTAAAGTCGGACCTTCCATAAAGAGAATTACGATAAAATATAGAAAGCTTCTGAAGGAGCAGTCGATCACCTTCTCTTCAGCCAACCGACCGCTCGAGAATTGATTTGAATATGTAATATTTTTGCCCATTGGTGACCGACCGCTCTTGCTACCACAAATCACTGGTCAATTGATTGCGGTCGAACTCCTTCGTCCATTGATCAATTGCACTTCCACCTATTCTAACTCTTAGGCTTACATGTTATTTCTTTACCCCTTTCCGCTAGGCGAATCACTTATTTTCCTCCATGTCGATGTTAAAAAATTATCTACATCAGGCAATGGTTTTTGTTGATGTGTTCAATGACATTTTTAAGTTGTAATCATCGCATCCGTGTCTTTTAGATATGGTGATGACATTTGTACAATTAATTAATCACCCATACTACTTAGGATTAATTAAGAGACTTGCAAGATATAATTAGCCAAGGGTCAAAGATATTTAAATATTATAGAAAAGACATCAAATCCTTGAAAATGTCAAAAAGAGGTATGATCATTAGGTAAATCATAGACATGATTTTAGCACAAAATAAAGCATGTTCATAAGAAATTCAAAAAAAAAAAAAAAGAGGACAACTAGAAAAGAAATCTAGGATAGAAAAAGAGGATGACAAAGAATTAAGACTTTAAGAAAAGTGGAAATAAGATAAATTAAATAACAAATCCCACTTTTTCTTTTTTCTTTTTTTTTTATTATTTAAAGAATATATAAAATTCAATGCATGGCTTTTATTCTGGGTTTGCATATGTCACAGTCTTCATGTTTAACATTAGGGTAACACTTATCCAACAACAAGACACCCCACTTTGACCTTTACTTTAATAAAGATTCTCCTTTCTTATTTCTTTCCTTTTTTTTAATACTTGATTTTAATGTTCAAATCAGCAGGCTATTCATGATTAAAAAGGGTTATCTAGTGAGTGTGTGTGTGTGACAGTAATATTAGTCATGCTGATGATATGCATAATTATTCAATGTTTACTACCAAAATAATATAGTGACACAGGACTTTAACCTTCAAATATGAACTCGGTTCAAAACCGAACCGGGATAGCCCTAGTTCTTCGGTTGTTTTTTCTTTCATTCTTTTTATTTATTATTATTATTATTATTAACAAGAAAATTAATAAAATAATCGCTTAACTATGAAATCAATGACAAATCAATTACAAAATAATTTTTACTAACAAATAAAACATTCAACTATGAGAAATGAACGACGCAAACATCATCGTTAACCCGTTGAAAGAAACGTTAAAAACGATAAAACTTTATATAATAGAAGATTTTCCGTTAACCTATTTGAAATCTATATTTAATATCGAAATTGAAGATTTTCAATTAACTGTTTGTTAAAAAATCAATGTAATCCAATTTAAACATGTTTCCAATCTACTAAGGAACTTTACCGGAAAATCGATTCTATAAACGTTAATCTGTTCGAAATCGATTTTGGTATCAAAATAAAAGATTTATAGTTAACTATTTATTAAAAAATGAATGTACTTCAAGTTAGACATGTTTTCGATCCCATGAGAAAACTCTTCAGAAAATTCATTGTCTACTACATTGAAGAACGACAAAAAATTCAACAAATTGAGCAGAAAGAATATTTTCTCAACGGAATGAATACTTTCTATAACAAAAAGTAAGTCTTTCAACTTTGTTACTGTGAAAATAAATTAAAATTTTTAACAAAAAATATGTCAGTGAAATTTATCTGGTTTGTTTGAACCAAGAGGTCCAAAAATGGGCAGCTTAAAAACAAAATATTGCTTTAGGGAAATCCTTTTTTATAATAAATAAAAAAATAAAAAGTGTTAGTGGTCCCCTAAGAAACCCAAATTTAAGGGAGAAATTTAATTCTCGATAAGCTACTTGGCAAGACTAGGCATTTCAGACAAGCTTTCCCCACTCCTCAAATCTGATTGGATGTCCTCTGTTTTCTCATTTTAATATATAATTTACAAAAAATGGGATTTTTTTTAAAAATAAATAATATTAATACTTTATGTCACTGTCCTATGGTTGAGAGGCTGAGGACCATCCAGTTGTATCCATCTAAGCTCATTAAGAAGAAAATGAAACATTCTCTCCCTCACAGACTTTGATGAGGATTGGAATTGAGATTGGATGAGATGGGTGTTGGCCAGGTAAATCTAGCCGTCCATCATTTACTTTCTCTCTCTACTCCCCCTTCTCTCTCTCTCTCTCTCTTTCTGCAGAAAACAGGAGATTCGGATTCACCCAGTTCAGCTTTGCTCGCCATGTTCGCTAAAAAAATGATCTTTAGACGAAGATTCCAGCGCCAGATCAATGGTTTACGTCCAAAACAAGGACGTTTTTGGTGTAGATTCAAGCGTTGGACCAAATTCATAAATGCAGAGGGAAGAGCGCACGAGGATAATTACAAGAGCTGATTATTATACAAAGGCAGTCCAAATCATATAATATACACGTATGTATCGTATAATATATGGTCGCTTTTACTTTTTAATTTGAATAATTAAAAGAAAAAAGAGAAGAAAAAACCCAGTTTCCAATGAAATCTTAGCAGACAAACATCCTTTCAAGAGCGAAGAATGTCGCATACTCCAAAAACCCACGAGCAGTCGACCCCCTCTGTAATTGAAACTTGTTTACACGCCCCAGAATCGATAAGATTTTATGGTCCACTTCCCAACCCAATCCACTCTCCAACCTAGCACCATTAATACAAAAAGAAATTTCGAAAATATTGACTGAAATACGCCAAAATACTTCGTGAATTTGAATACCCTTTTGATAGAACGCAGTAGATCTGAGCTCTGTTCGTTCAAAATCAAGTCTTTGTGTTTAGATCTCTGTGTTGGTGATGTGGGTCATGTCCCAGAAGGCTTTAAACGGAGGAGTTGAGAGAAGATAGAGGTAGAAATATAAAATTATGGCCTTAAAAGACTGTTTTTGGCAGTGAGAGAGAGAGAGCGAGAGTGGGGGAATGTACAAGGAACCTCATCATTCCAGTTTATCCTATTGAAAAGATAAATGGAAGGAGGACATATTTGGGAGAAATAAACCACAGATTTCCATAGAAAATAGAGGGAGTAGAAGGAACAGATTCAGTTGCTCGAGGACGAAAAAGGAGGAGGAAGAAGCCAACCTCCAAACAACTCCAATGCAAATCTCAGATTTCATCTTTTCTAGAGTCGCAGTCAATCCAGTCAAACATTTCGGAATTCAATAACAAACTCAACATCATCTCTCTCCCTATCATCCAATTGTATTTTGTGCATGATATGAATGGACCAGGCGTTCTCTGAAAGGGTGAACGGAACAAACGCAGAAAAGGAAGAATTTGGAAGAGAGTTTATCAAAATTTCATAGCCCATGGAGTTTTAAAAAAAGATTTGTTTTTTTTGGGGGTCTTTCTTTCTTGTTCTTCTCCTCCCATTTAACAATGAAAATGGGTAAATTACCAATCATCCTTTCCCCCCAGGGGGAAACACCCATCATTGCTTCCAACAATCCTTTTCAACCTTGAAAACCTGAGCTTCTAAGATATTCTCATTCTTCCTTTCCCCAATGCTTCTTCTCTCAGTTTAAATACCTCTGTTCTTCCTCCCTTTTTCTCTCCCCTCTCCCATTTATCAGTCCAAACCGAAACATTCACTTCTCCTTTATTTTTTGTTGTTTTTTGGGGCTTCTGTCAATGGAGTTTTCCTCCACCAACTCTGCCAATGGCTTCTACTCCTTCCTCACCAGAGGAATCGATGATCTGGAACGAGTATTTCTCTCTAACAACTTCATGTCAATCCAGTTCCTTCAAAGGGCTCTCTCCCTTCTTCGATCTTTACACTCTCAATTGACCCTTCTTGTCCAGAAGCTTCATTTGCCTGTAGGTGAGAAGTGGCTTGATGAGTACATGGACGAAAGCGCGAAGCTCTGGGAGGCTTGTTTGGTCATCAAATCTGGCATATCTTCAATGGAGAATTACTACTCTGCTGGATCCAATATTACTTCCTCTCTTGAGAGTCATCGCCATCTCAGTCCACAGCTCTCTCGTCAGGTTCTTATCTTCTTCTTCTTTTTTTTTTTTTTTTTTTTTTTTTGTATTTTCAAATGGGTATGTTTTCTCCCTTGTTCTAGAAAACGGTTCGGATCATTTAACGAATCAACGCTGCAGGTTATTCGGGCAATATCAGGCTGTCGCCAAGTAGCAGTGGGACTGGAGGTGGAGAACCGTGCTTTTATGGAAGCAAGAATCCAACCACTTTCGTTAAGATTCGATGAAAAAGTCTCAATCGAATCGAAGCTTAATGGTTTCAATGGTTTCCGAGGAGTTCTTTACGCCATGAGAAATGTTAGCTCTTTGTTGCTAATGATCTTGCTAAGCGGACTGGTTTGTTTTAGGCCGGAGATGAATATTCTCCGGGGAGGGTACGAAGGGTGCCTATTTTTTGGGTCGAGTTTTATGATCTCGACGATGAGGTTGCAACAGAGAGTGGCCGCGGAGATCGGCCGAATAACCGGGAGGCCGGGGATTCTTTTGTACGAGTTTCGAAGGTCTAAATCGGGCATGGATGAGCTGAGAGGAGAGCTGGAGAGGAGGCAGGGGGTGATGGAATGGGAATCGGAGGAAGTGATGAGGGAGACAGTGGAGAATCTAAGTGGGTGCTTTGAAATGTTGAGATCTGGTGCTGATAATATTGTTTCTCAGATTGATGATTTCTTTGATGAAATTGTTGAAGGGAGGAAGATGCTTTTAGACTTTTGCAGCCATAGATAGATTAAGATATAGAGAGAGAAAGAGAGAGAGAGACAGAGAGAAAGAAAACAGAGGAATTTACAGAGCAGGGGAATCATCAGTTGTTGGGGGTGGTTGTACCGTACCTTAAAAACCCTTTTCTTCTCATTTTAACCTCTTCTCTCCCACCTCTAATTTCTTCGTCTGTCTGTCTTTTTTAGATATTTTCTACCATGCAACTGAAATTTAATGATGCGTCTTCGAAGACTTGTATAAACACAAGAATCAGAATCCCAGAACAAAAACAACTTTTGCAGAACAACTACTTGTCGTCAATGACTTTTAAGAGTTGTTAATTTATTTATTCTTTGGGGTCATCTGACATTTCAATTCCAAAAGTGCACCGAGTAGAGCATCAAAATATATACATCCAATCCACAGGCCAGATATATGTGTGTATAAATGATATAAACGAAACATTGAGTGTCGGGTCAAAATGAAATATTTGCAATTGATTTTGATACGCTCTCCTCTTGAAGAGATTTCCCTCTAGTTCAGCTCCAATTGTTGGTGCTCTCGGGATGTTATAGGGAACAGCCAATCATTCGAGGGGAGGAGAGCAGTCAGCAGAGTGAGATTCCTTGTTTGGTTTTTTTTTATCTCGAAAGGCAACATCTTTTGCACTTATGCCTTCTTGTCTGATTCGCTTCATTTGGAAAGCAATTGAGCTGTTGATGAAACACCAGAACCAGAGCCAGAGGCCAGACCTCTGTCTCTCTCTCTCTCTCTCTCTCTCTCTCTCTCTACGGCTCTTAGCTCTACCTCTCCACTGACCTTTTCCTCTCCTCTTCTTCTGCACACCCATTTGTTTAATTTCAAAATCCGTCTCACCATCTTCTCGGCCGTTGCATAACAATGACCAGAACCCACAAGTTTTGTTTTTTCAGAAATAGAGAAGTACATCCAAGTCTTGTTGTATTTGGCAGTTCTCATAATTTGGGGTCTGAGAGATTCAGAAAAAAGCAGGAAATATTTGCCCTCTACTCATAACCATATCTCTTACTTTTTGTCCCTTCGCCAGAGAGAATCATAGCTTGCCAGTTGCCATTTGCCTCCCAAGAAGGGTTCCAAATAAGCATGCAACAATCCAACATAATTAGAAGACTAAAATAATGCATAAAGTGAGAACAATAAAGGACAGAATTTAGAGTGCAAGTAGCCCGCCTTCCTGCAAACAAATTCTGTCTATTGTCTACCCAGCTTTTAATGAAAAAAACAAAGTAGGCTCTGAGATGTCCAGCACATAATAGACCAGCTCACAGTAGATGTAGCCCATAATCTTCCTCTTTATTTATCAGCAGAAATAATGAAATACTGGAAGTTTTCAGACTGCCAACTCCGTAGCAAACAGTCAAATGCTTGTCAAAATATTAACTTACCCATAACAAAAATTTCTCTGCAATGAAGGTCGATAATTTCTTACTCACAAAATCTCTCATATTTGAAGAACAAAACACAGAAACGATGTCGAAAGTTGGTGGATCAAATTTGTGGAGTCACTCGCTGTAATTGTAGTTTACAGGTAATGGAATGTGAAGGGTGGAAGCAATTTACAAGGGTGGTCAAATGGATGGATTTTGTTGCCATGGGTAAGGGTGGTACATGAGAGATAGACAAGTTTGCTTTCTGTTTGTTTCCCTCTCCTTCATCTGGCTTTCCTTTCTCAAATGTCGAATCCGGGCATGGCAAATTGCGAAGCAAATGCCTCAACACGATTTCGAAGGCCCACAACATCTTTGTTGTTTTGAAGACAAATCAGAAAATCCTTTTGTAGTTTTCCAAAATCTCTCTGCATCAAACTTTTTGTGATCTGAGCTGCCCTCAGAAGAAAGTCAGCAATTGTCTCGAAATCAGCCTCCAAACATCCTCTTGTCGTCATAGCAGGCGCACCTTAAATGAATAATAGAATTAGCATCCAGCATTAAACCTCTCTCAGGCCATCAAACTCGTCGACATTACAATGCGAAGAAATAATCAACAGAAAATCAAATATGATATAATATTTCCTCACCTATTCTTACTCCCCCTGTGCAAATGGTACCATTATCACCATATATAGCACATTTGTTAAGAGTGATATGGCACATCTCGCACACCTTCTCATAGTGCTTGCCTATAAATGGTTTAAACGACAGCAATCAGAACTTGCAGATGTCAATCTAGACAGCCGAGAAGACTCGACGTTTTAAAATCTATGCAAAGACAGACTTACGACATCTTGCATAGCCTGAATTGATATTTATCAAACAATGAAGCTTGAAATCATACAAATCATTGGATATTAGTCAATCTCTACCAAGAAATGACAGGTGAGTTGAATGCTATGGTACCTGTTATTCCTAAAGCAGTCAAATCCCAGAGTATTAAGTGATTGTCAGTTCCACCAGTCACCAATTTGCATTTTCTTCTCAACAATACCGTCGCCAAAGCCTGAGCATTTTTCTTCACTTGTTGCATGTAAGCTTTGTACTCGGGAGTAGCCACTTGTTTAAATGCGATGGCAAGTGCCGCAATGTGATTATCGTGAGGGCCCCCTTGTAATGATGGAAAAACAGCAAAGTTTATCTTCTCCTCAAAATCATATCGATTTCCTTGCTTCATTGATTTCATGCCCTTCCTATAAAAGATAATGCCTCCCCTTGGACCTCGGAGACTTTTGTGAGTTGTGGAGGTTACCACGTCACAATAGTCAAATGGACTGGTGCATTCCTGTATGAGCAAATTGTGATAAAACAGAGCATATTATTTCATTACTCAATATCGACTGATTCCCACTGCAACTGTTCTTCAAAGTGTAACTAACATTATCTAACTATTATGGCAATTAAATCATATTTTCTTAGTAAATTCCTCTGCCAACAATGGCCTGAATAACTAGTATATGTTCATGTGTTAATTTACCTCTTATTTTCTCAGTATTACGTATGCAACGATAGGAGATTCATACTGTTTAATATAGAATTTAAAACAAGCACAAATACGTAACATACCATCAAGCACCGATATGTTAGACAGCATATAAGGCATTTGTCTCAGAACATACAGAAATTAAAATGAAGTTTTTCAAACCTTGGCAGCCACGAGACCACTGATATGTGCCATGTCACACATCAACACCGCCCCGCACTTATCGGCAATCTGTCTGAACCGTGCATAATCCCACTCACGAGGATATGAACTCCCACCGCATATAAGTATCTTTGGACGAAAATCAACAGCCTTCTCCTCAAGTTTATCATAATCAACATACCCTGATTGGGGGTTTATTTTGTATGGAAGGCTCTCGAAGAATATAGAGGAGGCAGAAACCTTCTTCCCACCAGGAATATAATATCCATGACTCATATGCCCACCTGAAGGTGAATCTAGACCCATAATTCGATCCTTTGGAAGCAAAAGACCAGTATAAACTGCAAAATTTGCAGACGTGCAAGAATAAGGCTGTACATTCACACCCCATTTTTCAGAATCAAGATCAAAAGCTGCAAGTGCCCGGTCACAGCATAGCAGCTCAATCTCATCGATGTGCTGATTGCCTGTGTAGTATCTAGCTCCGGGCATTCCCTCGGAGTACTTGTTTGTCAAATGGCTTCCCAATGCTTCCATCACAGCCTTACACACAAAATTCTCCGAAGCTATTAATTCAATACCCACGTTTTGTCTCCGCCTCTCCTTCTCCATGATTCCATGGACCTCGGGATCGGCAATCTCAAGTGGCTGGTTTCCCCATGCCCGAACAGCAGCTCTCCTCGCATTAAGATCAGATTCATCTGCCACCCGTTTAGTAGGGTTTGAAGCGATAGAAGATTGACCATCCCTTTGTCTCTTCACGCGCAAGGGCTGTCCCCAAAGGCGAAAATTCTCATCTTCGCTTTGATCATTCTTATTTTCTAAACAACTTTTCTCATCCTTTCGGTCAAGAAATTGCACCGAATAAGATGTGGTTGAACCCGTCGAGCTCATATGGTTAGAATCGTCAGTAATCGAACTTGTAGACGGCGGTGTTATTGTGTGAGAATTAAACCCCAGGAAAAAACCAGGCTGAGCGCCAGTTTGATCCATTAGCCCCCAAATTCAATTCACTCAATCTCAACCACCAAAAAACAAAGATAGAATTCGGAATCTAAGGATACGAATAAAAGCAGCAGAAACAACGACAACAACGTCTGAAAAAACTACAACTACAGTACCGCATCGATGAACGCTTAGAGCTTGTCGCCGAAGAAGCAGCTTCCATATAAAGATCGAGAAACTAAATAGACCCAAGAAAGTTTTAGAATTTGTGGGCTACGAACAGAAAATCTGCATACAGAAAAACAAGAAAACAGAGATATCCGTTCCTCGAGAGCAAGTCAGAACATAAAGGCTTACCTGGTGACCGGTGATAGCCGGTAGCGTGATGCCTGTTCCCGGTAAAGGACACGTGGTGAAACGGCGTGTGGTCGCAGCGTTGGAATGAAAATCAACTTTAACCTAAGATGGAAGAACGTCTAGGTTCAATGCTACACATGATCTGTACTGGTCCCATCTTCCTCCCTAAAGTTTAAATTTTTTTCATTAATGGATATTTTCAACGCAAACAACCTGCACTGTGCTCTACTAAGAAACTAAAACTAAACCTAAGTGTTAGAAATGCCATTAAGAGGTAACATAAAACATACCATTGTTGCCAAGAATGTTTCTTGCTCCCTGGAATGCGACCATTTTCGTGATTTGTCCCAAAGAATAAACTTTTTGTATGGGTGTTACATCTGCACTTGAATGACATACGTAATACGTTACTGACTGTTGTTAGTCTGTGGCATTTTATATTTTTATTAAATATTTTAAATGAAAGTATGAAACTTTAAGTGGGCATCACTCCTGTTTAATGACCAAATAATTAATAAAAAGGAAGTAACAGATGACGAGAGGAGCAGCCATTGAAGTTGAGTTTTCTGTTTTCCCGGAAATTGTTGACTGGTGGCGATGGAAATGGAACGAAACGCCATTTTCATTGAAGCTTGGTTTGAGTTTCTTGGAGGAAAAATCAGTTAAACTGCACGCATGAATGTATAAAAAACCTCTCTCTCCCGAAACATTGACGCCATGACTTCAAACGTCGCGTTGATGATTTCAGGGCTTCCGTTTTTGCACTGAAACACCTTTCTCTGCGTGTTTCAGTTTTTTGATATTTATCCAGCCTTCTCCTCTCTCACCACCATCATCGCCTCCCTAGCTTCTCTCTGTGGGAAGGGAAGGGAAGGGAAGCCATGAGAAATCGTGGATCGAGGAAGATTGCGGCTTTATGGATTCCCTTCTTTTGTTTCATTTTCTTCCTTCTTGGTGTGCTCTTCACTAACAGGTATCTATCTATCTCCCACATTTCTTTTTCTTTTTCAATTAGACGTCCTATGCTTGGTTTTCTGTGACATGAACGGGGATTTGATTGAACTTTTATTCGGTGACGGATCATTTGAGCTATTGGGTTGGTTTTTATTGGTGAGCGAGTTGATTTGAACTAGCTGATTTGTAGTCCTGATGGGAATTATAAATTTCGCGTGGTGTAGCAGGATTTGGGCAGAGACTGAATCGAATGACCAGCTCATGTCGCGCCGTCGGAGTGACCAAGAACTGCAAATCATCTCCGAAGATGAACCAGTTCAAAAGGTAGGGATATATTTCCGACTCTTTCGATTTAAGTTATTGGCTCTGAACCTCTCCCTCTCTCTCTCTCTCTCTCTCTCTCTCACTTTATTCTCTTCTCATTGAAAATTTCAGAAGCCTGCAAAAGCCAAGGACGTGCTTCCCAAAGTTGACAGAACCCAGGAAGCAATTCAGTAAGTTTGAAGTCGGAGTTATATCAGTTACAATTCTTTGTATATATTGCATTCGTAGCTCTTAGAAATTAATCAATAATTTGGTTTATTTTATGGATTTTTTGGAGGGGTGACAAATCTTTGGACGAGAAGATTTCAAAGCTGGAAACCTCTCATGGTTCCATCGATTCCCACACGACATCTCAGCATGAGAAGAAAATGTTCATTGTCATTGGAATCAACACTGCTTTCAGCAGTCGGAAGCGGCGAGATTCTGTCAGAGAAACATGGATGCCTCGAGGTATTACCCTTTGTTTTATTCATTTGAATCTTTCGTGCTTCAATCCCAACGTTGTGATTTGTTTGCTTAGATATCCCGATATGTTTGTTCAGGGAAAAATCTACTTCAATTAGAGCAGGAGAAAGGAATTGTCGTTCGGTTCATGATTGGTCATAGGTAAAACTGTTGTTTTTTCTTTATATGTTTTGCTGGTACAGACTTTGCTTGTAATCATTCTCTTGCAAGCTAAGAAGGTTGTTTGTCATGATCTTTGTCTGTTGGAAAAGCAACATGATTTTCAACATGGTCGAACCGGTTCTTGAGGGAAACAAGTTGTCTTTACGACTCCGATCTCCGATATTAAGAGGGTTCATTTATAAGATCAGTGTTACAATGATGAGGCCTTTTGTCTTGTTTACAAGGACCAATATTATATGTCTGTGACATCTTCATTTACATATGCAGTGCAACTTCCAACAGCATTTTAGATCACGCCATCGATTCCGAAGAAGCTCAGCATAAAGATTTTCTACGCCTGGTAAGTGTCTGCTGATGAAGCAATGTCTTATTATAAAATAATCTACCGCGTTTTTGCCCCGAAATTGCATCTCAGGCCGGGATTATATTGTATTGCAGGAACACGTTGAAGGGTATCATGAATTATCGGCAAAAACCAAAATATTCTTCGCCACTGCTGTTGCAACATGGGATGCCGACTTCTATATCAAGGTCGACGACGATGTCCATGTCAACTTAGGTTTGTATTGGACTACGAAATTTTCGGTGTTTCCATAATTCTCGATTTTTTTTCTTTAAATCACGGCCGGGTTTGTAATTAGTTTTTTGGTATTTAGGTATGCTAGGCACCACTCTTGCCCGTCACCAGGCAAAGCCGAGGGTGTACATTGGCTGTATGAAATCTGGACCCGTTCTTTCTGATAAGTAAGAACTTCTCTATTTTGAATGTGCTTGGCTTATATTCCGATACAATGGTGTAATTTTGTCGCTCCTTGTGATTTTTGTAGGAATGCCAAATACCATGAACCCGAGTACTGGAAATTTGGAGAGGAGGGGAATAAGTACTTTCGACATGCAACTGGGCAGATCTACGCAATTTCAAAAGATTTAGCTACCTACATTTCAGTCAACGAGTAAGCTCCCGAGTAGATCATTCCTAAGTTTTTAATGCGTTGATCATATTCTTTTGCATGTTTACGATCAGATGTGTTATTTTCTGCTTGTAGGCCTATTCTGCACAAGTATGCCAACGAAGACGTGTCCCTCGGTTCATGGTTCATCGGCCTGGAGGTTGAGCATATTGATGAGCGCAATATGTGTTGCGGGACTCCACCAGGTACGGTTTTCAAACAATAGACTAGCTTTGGTCTATGATTTGCAAAGTGATCTGAGTTGCTTCACGTGGAAGGAAACGTGAAATGCCCTGCCGGTTTTTAGGCGACTTATAATTTTTGTTAATCTCCGGTGCTCGATAATATCGATCAATTATTTACTATATTATGAAAACAGATTACTTGAGTGGCAAATTAAGGAAAAATGGTTCCAATTTACTGTATTATATCGTCTCTCTCTCTCTCTCTCTCTAAGTTATCTCATGTCGTATAAAATCGATATGCAGATTGCGAGTGGAAAGCGCAAGCGGGTAACGTATGCATTGCGTCATTTGATTGGACGTGCAGCGGAATCTGCAAGTCAGTGGAGAGGATGAAATTGGTTCACGAAAAGTGCAGCGAATAACACACCTACCATTTGGAATGCTTTCTTCTAACATAAACCAGCTAGGCTGACTAAAGGTAGCTTGCCAAGAGACTAACATCGACTCGAGGGCGGGAGAAATCTATTGCAGTCAACAAACTTGGCTGTCGACGTCTCCTAACTGGTAGGTGTATCGACGATATTCGAAAATAAAGTAGCAGTAGCAGTAGCAGTAGCAGTCTTATTTCTTCCACTTCCATATACGGGAGGATACCGCATCGGAGAAACAATATTTACTTGCAAATTTTGTCTTGGTAGACAGCTTTGTTTAGCAATTTGAATTCATTCATCTACAATAATTTTCTTTTCCTGAGATTGCTGTGTTGTTGGTGATTGCAGAACTGCCTCTGTTTCTTCACTATCTATCAGTTCTTCTCTGCATT
The DNA here is from genome assembly GCA_022433065.1 of Begonia loranthoides. Taxonomy (NCBI): domain Eukaryota; kingdom Viridiplantae; phylum Streptophyta; class Magnoliopsida; order Cucurbitales; family Begoniaceae; genus Begonia; species Begonia loranthoides. Next base: position 25,135,988 of record CM039479.1, on the reverse strand, counting down.
TTTGTTATAACCTTCCCCTTCGAAACTTGCTGTGATAAGATAATGAAAGATAAGGTGCAGGAAGAGGAGTGAGTATGAGTGACGACTCCACAAATCCTTGGCTGCTGATTGGGATAATGTTTGGATGATACATTTATAAGTAGTGTTATAATTATAGAGTACAGATCAGTATTCGACGAGACAGTCTCTGCCAAACTAGAAACGACAAAGGCTTTACCATCTCTCTCACTTACTTTCCTCCACACGTGCGCTGCTTCTTCTTCTGCAATAATTGGAGCTTCTTCGCCTTGGACTCTTCTCCTCCTACTTTTCCAGCTGTTCTAATCTCTACTTGCTTTCTAACTTTCAAAAACACAGCGCATGTCAATCGCCCTGTCTCTCCTTTTTAAATTTCAGAGAAAGCTTTCAACAGATGTCTCATTAAGATCACAGCTAAATCAGTGATTTGAAAGAAACGATCATGCTAGAAAGCTATCTACGTGATTAGTCTAATACTCGAATGGATGATGGGTCGCATAAAGCAGGCAACATCGTTGCCCAACTTTGGACGAAGTAACATGGACTACTCAATCATTCACAGTAAAGAAAGAGAAATCTCAAGTCTTATTGGGTGGCTAAGAAATGTGGCTTTTCATGAAGTGGAGATCAAAGTGGAGATAATAACAATCGAACCAACCTGATTCTGTTTTCACGTGATCACATGCATCGGGTCTGCTAACACGTCTGCATCCTCCCACTGATAGTCTGATACATATACATCACACCTCCCTCCTCCCTTTCTTCGGTCTTCCTGCTCTGCTTCCATCTCTCCGTTCCTCCATTTTTCCTTCTCTGGTATCTTTATCTTTTCTTCTTCTTCTTCCTCAATAATTTTGGTATAAATACGATCAGAAGCAGCAGACGTCATTTCTAATATAGTGAATATGAAATGAGTAGATCTAAAGCTGAACAATAAATATTTTATGTTATCTCGTCCTTTTCATTATTGAGCTGTACACAAGCAACGGACATGTCCTTTTCCTCAAAGTACACTTTATAAACACTTCCATCTCTCTCTGTTAAAAACAGTCTCTCTCTGGGAGAAGCAACGGGAAATGGGTAGCAAATATAACTCATTCCACCACCAAAAAGTCTACTGCAAAACCACATTCTTCCCAATGCTCTGCTCAAGACCGTCTATCAAAGATGCTAAGCTTCCAAACAGGAAAGAGGCCTCGCCATCAATCTGCAACGACCCTTTATCCCCAAGAATAAGCTGTGTGGGCAAAGTCAAGCGAAGCAATAGAATTGCAGGCCTGCCAACACCGCACAACAAGCTCATCCTCTCAGCCAGCAACATTACTTTCAAATACTCAGAGCTCAAGCGATTCTTCTCCGCCAGAAACTTACCCTCCTCCACTGGAGGTAGACCGAGAAGAAAGGCATATGAGGTTGGTGGAAGTGGGCCAAACAAGAAATGTGAGACTTTGAGTATCGTTGATTTGGATCCTCCTCTCCCGGTGATAAAGCAAGCGAGGCAGAGAGGCGAAGTTGATAGTCTATGGAAAAGGAGGTCTAATGGAATTACTTTACAAAGTTTAAAGCTTCAACCCAATCAAGGTTTTCTTGACAACCTTCTTAAACCCACCACAATTTGATCAGAGAAGATCAAGAAAAGGACGGGGAGGTTAATACTGTTTTGTCTCTGCCATCCTTTTTGTTGGAATTTAGAATTTTGGGTATGATTTGGTTCTAAGATCTATAAAAGAAATTTACAAGTAATGACTTCTCATCTCTTCCAAGCTCATGGTTACAATATTTTTCACTTTCGTCAATTCTTCGGGTGGCAGCATCAACCTCCTCGTGGCCCTACAGAGTAATGAAACATTCTTCAGATTCAAAATGCTTGAGCATTCCAAGGAAGTTTGAAGTAGAGTGAGGAGGAACTTATGCACAAACAGGATCGTGTACACATCTAGACTGCACACACAACAAACTGAAATCCAGTTAGACATGATCATAATAAGCACACTGATAAAAAGGTCTGGTATGACACGGATCTATGAATTGACACACACTAGAAGAACCTCCGAGTTCTGATAGCAAAAACTAAATGGTGAATTGATATAGGTCACTGCAAGTGTTCAGTCCGATGCAGTACAGGCCCAAACTAAGTCGTGATCTTTTAATATTTTATTTTAGAATTTAATTAATTTTTTTTATGTTGAGAATCGAACGCGAAAGAATATTTTATTTGAACAAAGTAATGAAAGTTTTCATCTAAAACCCTCCGTTTTCTTCCCGTTAACTCCAGAAGAGAAGATTCACAGCAGGAAACCGAACAGAAAGAGAACAACGCTAGGACCAAGAGTGATGGAGATGATCTTCTGATTTTCTATGAACATGGAATTTGAACCAACTTCACTGTTATAATTCTCGCGGGGAAATGGGTTTTGATTATCCATGTTGACGCCATTGTTGGGTCCAGACGAATTAGAGCAAACTGGGATTTGCAGAACGCGAGAGATGTTCTTGTGAAGCTGATTACTTGAGCAAAGTCCTTTGTTTCCTCTGAGATCCAACCTTTTTCCAAGCTTCTGGATGAAGTTTTTAGAGAGAGAAATCTCTCCACTTAGCTGGTTGTGACTCAAATTCAACTCGTTTAAAGCTGGAAGATAACCCAAAAATGGCGGGACTGGACCAGTAAAGTTGTTCCCGTCTAAAGACAAAGCAGTGAGGTTTTTCAAACCAAATAGAGAAATGGGTATTGACCCTCTAATCTCACATCCTGACAGGCTTAAGGACCTGAGATTTTCAAGCGTCCCTAAAAACAGAGGGTAGAAGATCTCTGAATTTAGAGGGTTTTGATCAATCATAAGGTACTCCAAATGGTCCAAATCTGAGAGAGTTTCAGGAAGTGGCCCATTTATGAAATTACAGCTCAAAACAAACAGAACTAATGCCTTGAGCATTTCTACATTTGGAGGTATAGTTCCTCTAAGCTTGTTTGAGCTCAAGTCAATCTTTTGGAGCAGAATGAACTGCCCTGAAGTAATGGGTATCCTACCTTCAAAGTTGTTCCAACTCAGGTCCAAAATCTTCAAACTTTTTAACCCACTAATTTCTTGAGGAATCTCACCGCTTAGATTGTTGAAACTAGAGGTGGCTAACGGCGGGCTCGCTCAACCTATCACTGTAATGGTTCAAGTCAAGCTCGACCTACTACTACAGTAATCGAGTGAGTTCGGCCTGAGCCCGGTAGACGGACCGAGCCAAGCCCAAACACCCAGGCTCATGAGCTCGCAGAACCGGGCTCGCGGGCCGGGGGTCCCCCAGCCCTCTGCCCGGGATCGCCGAAGCTCGCCAGACGAAGACGAAGAGGAGCTGGCTCGCTCGTCGCTGGATCTCGCGTCGAAGGACGAAGCCCGGGCTCGTCCTTCGTTCGTTCGTCGACGCGTCGACGAGCTTCGTTCGCTGAAGCAGCTCTCGTCGCTGGATCTCGCGTCGAAGGACGAAGCTCGTCGAGGCTGGAGTCTCCCGAAGGCCAGCGCTGGAACTCGCGTCGAAGGACGACGAAGCTCGTCGAGGCGTCGTCTTCTTCGTTCGCTGCTGGAGCTCGACGAGACGTCGAGGCGTCCTTCTGCGTCGAAGGACGAAGCTTGTCGAGGCGTCGTCTTCTTCGTCGAAGGACGAACTCGTCGACTGGCTCGTCGTCTGCTTCGTCGAAGGACGAAGCTCGTCGAGGCGTCGTCTTCTTCGTCGAAGGACGAACTCGTCGACTGGCTCGTCGTCTGCTTCGTCGAAGGACGAAGCTCGTCGACGGGCTCGTCGACGTCTTCGTTGTCGTCTGTGAGTCTGAGTTGAACTCAGACTCACTCTCGGGACACAGCAACTATCACAGCCTGAGACTCTCAGGCAACATCTGTGTCACAACGGCCACACGACGTATTGGGCCTCGGACCGTTGCTTTGTTGGCTGTCTTCAGCGAAGATGAAGAGGGAACTCTTCCCTCTTCACAACGGTCACATTTCATATTATGACCGTTGCATCTTTGGTTCTATATATAGTCTTACTCTTCCCTAAAATTTTTCATCACAATTTCTTCATTTCTCTCAATTCTTTCACTAATATTTTTCTAAATATTTCAATTTTGTTGTCAAATTCTCAATTTCTCAATTATTCTATCAATTTCAAAAGGTATGTGTTATTTAATTTTATTTTATTTTTTAAAATTAATGTGTATTATTTAACTAACAGTTTTTTTTTTATTTTTGTATGACTCGTCGTATTCGTCGAGGTGATCACAACAATTGCATACTATTGTTGCGTAATTGGTGTGCGGTATCATTTTTATTATTAATTGTTTCGCATTAGTCAATTTTTTCAATTATGAATCCATGTGAATTTTTGCTTGACACTTTCAATGACACTAACGATGATATTGAGGAAATTTGGGAAGATAATCTCACAATTTCAATTGGTCAATCATCTGCACATGCATCCACATCGTCACCTAAAAAAAAGAGAAATAAAACGTCGAGTGTGTGGAATCATTTCGAAATAAAAGATGTTAAAATAGGTGGAAAAATAAAAAGTAGAGCACAATGCAAATATTGTATTAAAAATTTTGCATACGAATCTGGTAGTTCTACGAGCACAATTGGTAGACATTATGCTAGTTGTCACTTAAAGGAGCAAGTGAATGACCCTAGACAAACACTCATAAATGCTAGTGGCAGTGGCAATTTTATATATTCACACAATAAAATGAGAGAAGGAGTAGCAAAATATATATCACAGTCGGAGGTCCCTTTATCTATGTTTGATAGTGAGTTATTTGAAAATTTTATGAAAGAGTATGTTAATCTTAGTTTTAGACGAGTTCCTAAAACTATGACGCGAAGTGATATTATTAAAATGCATAATAATATGAAAAATGAATTAATTGCGTTTTTTTCAAATGCTTCGTCTATGTCTATTTGTATTACTTCTGATTTATGGAGTGCACCTAATGCGTTAGGATATATTGTCGTAACTTCTCATTTTATTGACGACTCTTGGCAATTAAATAAAAGAATATTAGGATTTCGTAGTTGTGAATATCCACATAGTGGTGTTACCATTTATAGATATATTGTTGGAATTTTGCAATAATATGGTATTAGAGATAGAATTTTTAGTATTACGCTTGATAATGCTTCTGATAATGATGTTGCAATTTTTGAATTTAAAAAGTTATTTCAATTAGATACGGTCATAATACTCTTTTTCATATGAGATGTGTTTGTCATATTTTAAATTTAGTTGTTCGAGATGGCATGTCATTTATTTCGCGTCATATTGAATCTATTCGATCTGCGATTTCTTATATTACTTCATCTAATACGTGACAACAAGAATATAAACAATTTTGTATCGATGCTCAACTTAAACCAAAAAAATTAAAAACCGATGTAGATACAAGATGGAATTCGACTTATTTAATGTTGGAAAATGCTAAGTCGTATTGGTTAGTTATTTGTACTTTTATTAATGAAAAAACAAAATGTATTACTCTTGATCAAAGTAGTTGTAATATTGCTAATTTATTTCTTGATTTTCTAAAACCATTTTTTGAAGCTACAATGACATGTTCGGAAATTTATTTTCCTACAACTCATCTTGTTCTACCAACTTTTATAACATTAACGGGCACTTTTAAACAATTTAGACAAATAAACGAACTTTCTCCCTTTATTGATAAAATGGAAAGAAAATTAAAAAAATATTGGCTTAATATACCTAATATTTTTTGTTTTGCATGCATAATGAATCCTAGATTTAAATTAAAAGGAGTGAGTATAATGATTGATAAAATTTCTTCTAATTTAGGTATTACTTCTTCAATTACTTTTGATCAATTAAAAATTAAACTTGATCATTTATATTATTCTTATAAACTTAAATATTCTAATGTTGATCGTTTCATGCAATCTTCACATGTTAATGCTAGCTCTAGTAGTGATGCTCGTGGTGGAGCTCCACAAAATTTTATAGATGATGGATGCAATAGATAACGATGTTTATTCTCATACTTCACAAAAAAATGAACTTGATAATTATCTTACTACCAATTATTCAATTCCTCGTGAAAAAGAAATTGATGTTTTGGCTTGGTGGAAAACCAACTCTCTTACATTTCCTATTCTTTCAAAAATGGCACGTGATCTTCTAACACCTCCGGTCTCTACAGTAGCCTCGGAGTCTGCTTTTAGTGCTGGTGGACGTGTGTACGATGATAAACGAAGAAGACTTGCACCAGACATCGTTGAAACACTTATTTGCATAAATGATTGGAACGACACTGTGACGAGAGATCAACAACGAGAGGATGACATAGTTGAAGAATTCAAAAATTTGGACGACGAAAACTAAATTTTCATTTTAATCTCAAATTGTAATTTTCATTTTCGTATATTTGCTACTTGAACTTGAACGTTGAAAGTTGTGTTTTGAAATTGTATTTTTCATTTAAATTATTTCGCTTTTCATTTTTATTTCAAATTGTAATTTTTATTTTTATTTTAAACCATAATAAAAATGTTTTTTTTTAAATTATATAAGATATTATTGTTTGTGTGTATTTGGTTCGTTAGGCTCGGCTCGTTAAGCTAGTTTCGTTAGGCTCGGCTCGTTAAGCTCGGCAAGCTCGACTCGCTCGGCTCTTTCAGGCTCGGCTCGTTAGACACCTCTAGTTGAAACTGAGGTCCAGCTGGTGTAAATTTGTCAAATTACCAATTTCGCTTGGAATTTCTCCAGTGAAGCTGTTCTGTGATAGGCTGAGTACCTTCAGGCCAGCAATGGAGCCTACACCAGAAGGGATTTCTCCAGATAGAGAAGGGTTCGATTCAAGAGAAAGGTGTTCTAGAGAAGTAATGCAGCAAAGAGAGAATGCTGCTGAGTGTCTTCTCTTCCGGAGTTCACTGGGAAGAAAATGGAGGGTGTTAGATGAAAACTTTCATTACATCAGGGTGTTTGATAAAATAAATTAAACTTCAAAAGGCCACTATACTTTAGGGTATTCAATGATAATAACCCTTATAATTATTATTTAGTAAATTAATTTTAGAAATTAAAAAAAATAAATAAATAAAGAAGATAATAATGACAGTAATGCCAAATGGTGAGACGTTGGGAAGAGTCGTAGTTGAGGGTGGAAGCTTCCTGAGCTGAGAAGAAGAAGAAGGAAAACTCGCTTTTTGCAATTTCCACAACTGTTGATTGGCATCTCCTGACTCCTGCAATTGATCGGGAAGAAGATCCAACGCAGCAACTGAGACACGCATGGATTTGGCTGAATTGTGGGCGATCTTTGGCCCAGGCGTCGCCGGGGCTATCTTCGGTGCTGGCTGGTGGTTTTGGGTTGACGCTGTCGTCTGCAGCTCTGTTTCCGTTTCCTTTGTTCACTATCTCCCTGGTCTGCTATCTATTTCTCTGATTTATGTGTGAGAATGCCTCTTTTGTTTTTTGGATTATGGCTTAGGGTTTTAATGTATTTGTCATCGCGAACTGCTCTAGGGATTTTTGCCTCTTTTGCCGCCCTCATGTTCAATTGCGTTCGGAAAGAGGACATCGACTACTCTCCTTATGATGATGGCGAATGGAGGTGATTAATTCTTTGTGTCTATGACTGCTTCTCTTATTCAAGTGTTCAATTGTTTTTCCCCTGGTACGTTCATGTTTGAATTGCCACGTGATTGTCGATGCCCTATCATTGTTTAGTTTCAGCTCTCATTGTACATATTTCGCAGTATTAGTTTTCAATTCCGTCAGACTTTTGGTAGTTTGGTTGTGCATTAAAATCAGAGATATTTTGTTTTTAATCCGTGAAGGAACACTGGAAAACCATATCATTTTGGTTTTTAAACGTCAGATTGTATATCTTTATGTTATCAGATTGTTTCGCAATGAAAGCAGTTTAAGAAATTATGTGAGTGGTCACGTGGATTAGATGCAAAACTGCTTCTATCATCACTTTAGAAGGAAAATGATCAAGACTGGAATAAGTAAAATGTGATGAGGCCAGATTTGCTTTCCATAGCTCAAATTTTGCTAGGGGCTAGTTTTTATGTTCTCTGGATTGTTGGATGAACATGACAATGAGAAGTGAGATTGACAAAAGAGAGGTTTATTAGTTTACTTGGAGCTTTGCTCGCTTCTTGAGGAGGTTGGCTGCTTGGTGCTGGTGATACTCTTTTATGTATTCGCATATTTTGTAAGGCTCTAGCCTATACTTGATATATTTTGGCATCACTAAAGTGTACTCTTGAACATTAACATTTTTTATTCAATGCAAAAGTATATTGGAAAGTAAAGAAATTTAAACAAGTCTGAGCTAATAAAAATGCTCTGCACACCGATAGGCGATACAAAGACATGCCTTTTGAGTGAAACTCTACTCTGCCAAAAAAGTGTGTATTACAAAAGAAGTTCTAAGCTTCTCTACATGCAGCATCACATGGTGACTTTTTATTTCTTATACTTCTGTAGGGCAGAAATTCCATTTAATTTTGTTTGTAGTGCATAGTGAAAAAATGGGAAAGCCTACTCTTTTAGTTTCAGCTTTTTCACTGTGCTCAAGTTTAAGTAAGTATTATCAATGCGCCAACTGTTATCTGTATTCTCTCGTAATTTATGTCTTCGTTTTGAGATTCAGTTTTTGGCTGGTTTATTTGCATGGGATAATTTGGCGATACTCTTTTATAATGCAACAGGTTGAAGCTGTGGCTCTTCTTTGCATATGTTGTATCCTTTGTTTCTTTAGCAGCATCAGTTGGACTTTTGATACAGGATTCCCTTGTAAAAACTGGCCCTTCAGTGTGGACAGGAACTGCTGGGGTCTTGCAGTGTGTTTTTGTGTTGGTCAGGTAAGTGATCTCCCTTGTGATTTATGAGAAATAGTAATAATTTTGAAAATAAAGGTGCATTGTCTATCATCTTTTTTGGCTTGCAACATATGTATGTTTTTATCGTTTCACTCGCTGAACTTGTCAATGGCAGTGGGCTAATATACTGGACTTCTCACCCGGAGTAACTTGGGTAAAGTTGGAGAGATTTTCGTTTCTTTTGTTGAAGCTGGGAATCCGGGAGTAACTCGTCGATCATGTACCTTCTTACTTTACTCAACTCAATGAGATAGAAACAAGTTTAGCATCTGTAAATGTTGTGCTAACAAGATTTCAGCTTAAACTGAGACCCAAGAGCTCATTTCTGAGTCTAATTTACAAAGCTTTCATTCCTCCTTTGTGCCTATGGTGATTGATTCATCTTAAAACACTATCGCGGCACAGTTCGGCCTCGAATTTCACTTGGTTCTGATATACCCGGATTTCATATTCTTTTTTATGAAAATTGTATGTAATTGTTTAGTTTGTCGTATATTTTTACCTGAATTGGATTTTTTTTTCCCATTTTTGGTGGATTGAACCTGTAAAGTCAACCCATAAAAGGTGGACGTGGATATAACCACATCAGGTAATTAAATTTAAAATAATATATTGAATATCTTCTATAAAGTAGAAATCTTTGAATTATAAATATGTTCTTTGAAATCATTTTACTATCATGTATGTTCACGACTAATTTTTCATAACTCAATTGAATGCATTTTACAAGTGTCCATATGGAGTTATGATCATTTTTAAGCCATAATCTAAAGTAATTAATAAGGATTTAAACATAATTAAGTAAAAATAGGGAAAATGACAAATCAATCATCGTATTTTGTGATCAATGACAATTCGATCACTGAATAATTTTTGCTAACAACTTAAATATTGAATTATGGAAAATCGACGCTGCAAATATCATTGTTACCTTCTGAGAAATATTACCGAGAAGACGCAGTCGATTCTATGTTTACTCTCTGCAAATTCTAATTTTTATGCTAAAATTGCAATAATTGAAGCAATATTAATGAGAAGACAATGTCAAGAAGCTCCGGTATGGTTCTTCGGTCCGTCGTTGGAAATAATTTCAAAGTTTTCAGTTTTCCGAACATCTTCTCATCGTCAATAACAATTTTATCTTCTCGATTCACTGTCCAGTTCTCATCACCATCTTCTCATTTCCCTTAATGGTCCATCGTCGTTGTCCAATGTTCATCACCAATATCTCACTTTTTGCAAAGAAAAATAATCTTTACGCCACGAAAAGTGATAGTTCTGCAGTAAAAAGTAATAGTTCTGCAACGGAAAATGATCATTACGTAATAAACAATAATTTTTTCGCAAGCAGAACATTATCCATGGAAAGACATCTTTCAGTGATTAAATTATTAATGAAAATACTTTAATGATTGACTTGATCACAAAATACGATTCGTCATTAACCCTAAAAAATAATAATGAATGTAGATTTGATTAAAAATACGTTATGTTACATACACGCTTAAATGTAATCTGGTACGGATCAATCTGACGAGACCATATGATGAGATAGTGATTTTTAAGGTTTAAGGTATAATACAAATTTATGTTATTCTGTTGATCAATTATCTATTTGCTGCGAGTGTCTGTTCCAGTTGCCCCAACATAGTTATTAAGGCTAAACTGAGAGATTACGACAGTTTATGGTAATTTGTCAATTAATTTGTTTTCTACTAAAGTAACTTATCAAATCTGCATGCAAAGATCTCTCTTTAATCTCTACAACACTATAAATCTTTCTAAACTTGCAGACATATCAGTATCACCTTCAAATTCTTCTGTTCCTCGCAGAATTTGAAGAACTCAAATTACAAAAACATGGAGTTCTTCTCCTACAAGGCTATGCTCCTCGTGACAATGGCTCTGACGTTCAGCCATCTTCCTCTCATCCGTAAGAATACCAGAGCTCCAGCGGCTGTTAACTGTTCATGGAATGGAACTGATTTTGGTTTTGTCATTTTTTTACAGGTACTTACCCTATCGGAGTGAACTACGGGCTCAACGGGGACAATCTTCCATCTCCGATCGATGTTATTAATCTCTATAATAAATGTAACATCGAATACGTGAGGATCTTCGAGCCAATAGCTGCTGTACTGGAAGCACTACGGGGACGCCCAAACCTCCTCGTAATGGGAACCAGAAACGAGGACATACAGAGCCTAGCGTCCAGCCAAGACGCAGCCAATGCTTGGATAAACACAAACGTTGCTCCTTATATCAACTCGAACAACTCAGTAAACCTCCGTTTCATCACGGTCGGAAACGAGGTTGTCCCGGGACCCGAAGCTGCCTACGTCGCCCAAGCCATCATAAACTTACAACAAGCGATTGTCAATGCCGGAATTACGTTCGATATAAGGGTCACAACAGTGGTGTCAATGGACGCTTTAGCAGTTTCGTTTCCTCCATCTACCGGCGCGTTCAAAGACGAAGCAGCAGGACCCATGCAAGCCATTATCCAGGCTTTGTCACCTCAGGGACGGTCCATTTTTCTTAACGTCTATCCTTACTTCGCTTACGCCGCCAATGCTCAACAGATTTCGTTAGATTACGCGTTGTTTCAGTCAAAACAAGCGGTGGTCACCGACGGGAGTTTCGAGTACTATAATCTGTTCGATGCGATGGTGGATAGTTTCTACGTAGCTCTGGAGAAAGTGGGAGGGAGCGGTGTGAGGGTGGACGTAGGCGAAACGGGTTGGCCGAGCGCCGGAAATGATCCGTACACTAGCCTGGCTAACGCACGGGCATATAACTTAAATTTTGCGAACCATGCGATGAGCGGAAAAGGAACTCCGAGGAGGCAAAACTTAACCTACGGTTCGTTCATATTTGAAATGTTCAACGAGGATCTAAAGCCGGGCGGCGTGGAGCAGAACTTCGGATTGTTCTATCCGAACATGCAACCCGTTTACCCGGTTTGGCCGAATTGCAGTTAGATCATCCATTGTCTTAAATAATGAACAAGATGGGTATTACCAAAAAAGCTATTTTTAATTGAAATAAAAATAAACATAGTATAATAATTAACTAGAATAAACCTTGATATCATTCATATATGATAACCTGATAGTATTAATCATGTCACAAATGTAGACACCACATACACTATGTAATATCTATGTTGTTCAAAGTGCTGCCTAAAAATTGTACTTTTAAGGTTAGTCATAAGTTTAATAGTATTTCCAAAATAAATAGTCTAAATAAGGGAATGATTAAATATCTTTTATATTCTTTGAAATGTTGAAAATAGCGTTGAAATAACGAACGAGTTTTGTAAAAGAGAAAGAGAAAACACTGGACACCGAATTTACGTGGAAAACCCAAGACGGAAAAAAACCACGGGCAGAGAAAAAATCACTATAGAAATCGGTACAATGAGTTTTGTGGCTCAAGCATATATTTATAGATAAAGGAAACCCTAGTCATATGGAAATATAGAAACCCTAATCCTGCAGGAATTAGGAAACCTCCAATGTGGGCCAAACCGGCCTGGCCCAATTAGAATCTGGGTCACACTGAACCCTAACAATATTGATATTCGTTATCGATATTCAAACATTGTTTGAACTAAAGATCGGATGTTTCATGAGAGGACGAAGCATATCGATATTCGTTATCATTTTGTTTGTGGAGTGGTTGCTCGTGGTGATTTTACAGTTAGTAAAATTAGTTCTCATGATAATCCTGCTGATATGATGACAAATACTTTGCTCACACCCAAGTTCAAACATTGTTTGAGCTTGGTTGGTATTAGTTGTTGATTTCGCCCTCAGGGGCATTTGTGGAAGAGGAAGTTTTCTAAAGTTTTCTATTGTTATATTTATAGGGTGGAATTCGTGTCAATGTGGAGATTGTTAGGGTTCAGTGTGACCCGGATTCTAATTGAGCCAGGCTGGTTTGGCCCACATTGGAGGTTTCCTAATTCCTGCAGGATTAGGGTTTCTATATTTCCGTATGACTAGGGTTTCCTTTATTTATAAATATATACAATGAGCTTTGCGGCTCAAGCATATATTTATAGATAAAGGAAACCCTAGTCATACGGAAATATAGAAACCCTAATCCTGCAGGAATTAGGAAACCTCCAATGTGGGCCAAACCGGCCTGGCTCAATTAGAATCTGGGTCACACTGAACCCTAACACGAAAGAACCTTTGCTTTATTAAATGAACACAGTGTCTAGATGGAGGATCTCTAACCATACTTAACTAATTAATTAGTTAACTAATCAAATCTGCATGCACTCTCCAAAAACTTCTACCCAATTACCATATTTGGACGAAAACCCATGTCCCAAATCAGTCAGTATCGCCCTTAAATTCTCCTCTTCCTCTTATATTTGAACAAAAGTGATTTGATTAAAAGCAAACGAGAGAACTAGAGTTCTTCTCCTACAAGGCTATGCTTGTTGTCACATTTCGGAGAAGATTCGAGATAGAACAGGGACTGACCAAATCCAGATTCAGATCCAGATGCGAACTGAACCAATTGACCTTTTTCTTTTTCTTTTTAATTATTTATTTATTTAGACAACAAAAAACTTTAGCAAATTTGTTAGAGCCACTCAATTGGGCTATAGTAAAGGTTCAATAATGAAATCAAAATAAAATGATAATATGTGCTTGAAATAAAGTGCCGAATTTAAAGAAAATTAATAAAAGTATTATTACAGATTTTAATAAATGAGTTTAACCTTCCAAACTCTCAAAATAAAAATAATGAAATAATAAAAGAAGTGTCAGCTCAGTCCTACGATGACAATCGTTGATTTTTCAAATTTATACCTGAAGGAATGTCATTGGGGTAAGTTGACTAAACTCAATAAGGGTAAGATTTCATAGTCAACTATTAGAATTTTATAAAATAAATGCGGGAGCATATTATGAATAAAATGTGTGATTAAAACTTAGTAGAAACCGACCAATGAGACGATTGCAGCAAACATTCCATTATAGTGTAGTATATATGTAAAATAAGCCCCACAAAATCTCAAATAAAATGGAGTCACTTACAAACTCCGAGCACACAATGTTATAGACATATAGAATAAAGACAATACTCAGCAACCATTAAAACCACAAAATAATATCTTGATTAGGTTTAGGATTTTGTGCACAGGGACACAACACAGTAGCTACCTCATTATTCTAGTTAACACAACAAATATATCCTCCAACGACCAAATGTGCGTACAAAAAACATGACATCTTCACTGGCCGAACGAACTTGGTTTATTCAACCAAGATGGTTAACAAATGATGTGCATACTCAAAATAAAACATGTCATTTGAAATCGTACATATAATACTGTAACAACGGACGGTCATAACAGACTCTTTATTTTATATGAGAACATGTCTCAAAATGATCATTTTGAAAACAATGTCATACTAGATATAAAATAAAAGATCTAACTCACAATAGCCTACCAACAATCAAAGCTCAATCCAAACCGGAACATCAAATAATCAGTCGACTTTAATTTCAAAGTATTAAAATCTAAAAATAATCATATTACAAAATTAGGATCGAACTATCCAACTTAATTTTCAAATCTCAGGCTTAAGAAAGTGACCCGAGTACATTCAAGTTCAAGGCTCAAACTAATTTCAAAATTGGCATTGAATCAACCCAAAATAATTAGGTTAATGTCCAAAACGACCCCAAAATAGGGTATGAACCACAGTTTAAATAACTAGATCGTAACAAAATTGGGTCTAAGTTGTGGCCACACATGTCTGAGTTGCGGCTCAGCTTGAAAGAGAGGACAAGGTAGAAGGGTCGACCTGACAGGAAGGTCGGGCTGCGGCCTAGCCAAGTCCAGAGGCCTAGGCCGCGACTCAACCTTTCCTTAGTCAAGGCCCAATGTCATCTTCCCTAGTGCCAACAACAAAAAAAGCCAAAATTTCTATGATTTCCAACACCAAAACGACCCCAAACAATCCATTTAACCATAAGTTATGATTATAATATGATATAAGTATGAAATCAACAGTTTAAAACAACCAAATTGAACTTCGATATTAAAACAAAAAATTGTAATCTCCATTAATGGTATTGCCAGAAATTACAATGAACATAAACCAAAGGTTACCTCACGAAGACGTTCGAAAATTCATTGGCTACTTAAACCAACTCATCCCACGACTCCCCTTGCTACCTTATCTCTCAACTTTCGCATAGTGCTACTCCTTCTGAATTTGCATAGACAAAGGTAGAGAGGGGTTGCATTCTATTTAAGGACAAAAGAAACATTTGCAAAGGGAGAAAAGTAATTGAAAGAAAGGGGGACACACGCAAGATAGGAAATCTATCCTCATTCCTTCAATGCATTCATAGTCCCTACCCCACCAACAGGACCAATTGTCACACTTGTGGTGACAATGGCTTTGACGTTTAGTCATCCTCCCCTCGTATGTAAGAACACGAAAATTTTGAGACTATAAACTATTCATCCAATTAAACTGAATTTGCTTATGACATTCTTTTGCAGGTAGTTACGCAATCGAAGTGAACTATGGGCTTAACGGTGACAATCTTCCATCTTCAGTTGACGTTATCAATCTCTATAATACATGTAAGATCACTTTTGTGAGGATCTTCGAGCCAAAAATTGAAGTATTCAAAGCACTATGAGGAAAACCAAATCTCCTCGCAATGTGAATGAGAAACAAAGACGTACAAAGCCTGGCATAGAGCCAAGACGCAGCCAATGCTTGGCTCCACACTTATGATGTTACATATATTCACTTTGTAGAAGGTTTCATCACATTTTGAAAATGAGGTTGCACTGGGACCCAAAGCTGCCTACTGTGAGGTAGGTGTCCCTCTTTTACGATGAGGAACTCACTTCATCAATGAAGACGGTGAATAAGCCCTAAATCACCCGACTCTGTGTTTTCAATTTCTTGATGGAAGTTTTGAATTTTGATGGAATTCTTGGAAGGGAAACCATGTGCAAAGAAGGGAACCAGAATTCGGTTTAACTTGTAATTTTGGAAGCAGAGCTTCGATTGTCACAGTGTTGTCAATACCTTCAGAATCGACAATCAATTTATCAAAGGAATCAAAAATGGGTAAGGCCGATAAGAAAAATTGGATTTTTATTTTACCTATTGGCTTCATTTCTGAGTTGGATTCTGGAATTTGTTGGATTTCCTTGTGTTGTTGATGCACCTATTTGGACGAATGCGACACTGGAACGGCAAACTGTGGTTGGTGAGGCCGCATTAAGCTTCTGCGGCTTCGACCAGTGGGGCGACTGGCCGAGACTATGATCTCAACTGGAAGCGATGTCGTGGTGAGGTGATGGACGACGATGAGTTCAAACTCATCCGTCTAGAAGCTGGTCGCCTTCTGCGCGACTCAGCCAAATCCGTAAGTCGTGATTTTGGGGTCTTGGATGGACTGCCTATCTACGAGCCAGAGGAAGACTTGGCTCGATCTGGTATGCATACTGTAGACCAGACTAGTGAGCCTTGGATTATTGAATTTTGTTTTGGGCTTTGGTCTGGGTGTGTTAGCTACAGATCAAACTAGTAGGCTGAGGTTTAGAGTTGAAATTGAGTTTGATTAAGCCTATTTTGGGCCATAATTTGGGTAATTCTTCTACTTAATTAAATTAGATTAATTTTAAATAAAAATTTAAAATTTTGAACTATAAAATTTGACTCATAAATTAATACTTTCATTTTTTTAATAGGAACCCATATTTAATTAAAAATTCGTAGATAGTTAGATTTGGGCTATTTGGATTTTGAACTTTAGCTAGCGTAAGCCATTTCGAGGTAGAAATTTATTTTATGCATTGCATTGCATAATTCTTTTTTTTTTTAAGTGAATATTTTGAGATTTATCTCATATTAAAACGACGCGTCTATTTCATGACCATCATATTTTTATATTGTATTTTATTTTCACTGTACATGTTTCAATTAAGCATGCATTTGAATATTCTGGATTGTGCGAACCAAGTTTGATCGACTCGGTTTGGGGTCCTTTTTATTTTCACACATTCTATCGTGCGGAATGTGTTTGTTTGTTGTTGAAATGGGTAATAGGAGATTTGTGTCATGTCCTTGGATTCAAAACCCTAAAGCTAATATAGGTAACAAGATAGCTGTATATGTCGTGTCTTTAGGTTGCGAAGTCCTAAACCTGATCAGGTTATTTCTTTGTCTTTTGTGATCGTCGATCATCGCCTTTATTCTATTATATGGCATGACGTGTCCAGAGTCCGTGAGTGACTCTATTTTTACTGTGATTTTTAATTTATACAACAATAACTTATTTTAATTATGTACCACATATTAATAAGTGATTTTACACACATACTATTTTGTACATTTTTTTTTGAAAAATATATATTATTATATATTAGTGGGTGATTTTACGTACAAAAATTTAGGTTAGTCTAGGCTCTAATTGACCAACGAATTTTCTATATATCATCTAATTTTGTGTCCTTTTCCTCTTAATATTATTATTCAAAAGAGTATAGTCAAGATGCCGTCTATGTCAAAATAATGGGCTAATGATCAAATAAAGACAAAGAGTATTCTTTGTTTTCCACCTATGTTCTTCATTATTTTGACGCGTATAGATTTGACGGTTTGTGTCAAAATAGATTTCACACAATGTCAAGCCCAACATCTGTCCAGAAACTACGCATTATGCTCAATCAAGGATAGACACATCCCCTGAATAATTAAAATTTAATTAAATATGTGTGACAGAGACATTACGATTATTTCAAAAGTAGGGAAAATGAAAAATCAACCATCGTAATTTTAAATCAATGACAAGTTAACTATTGTTGTATAAATTTTAATAAGTTAATCACTAATGTAAGTGTAAATGAAAAATCAACAATCGCAGTTATGTTCGTCATTAAAACGTAGTCGGAATGCCACTGAGGTTTCTCAAGATGCCTCTGCGGTGTCCTAGGATGCCTTGACGGTGTCCCGGGACACCGCTGCGGCGTCCTAGGACTCCTCGGCGATGTCCCGGGACGCCGCCGTGGTGTCTTACATAGTTTAAGGTTAAACATGTTAAATTGCATATTTGAGAGCTTAAACGATCGATTTAAGGGCCAAAAATGGATTGTCATAAGGTATGTCCTACGAAAAATCGTAGATCTCTGAGAGAGCTTCGATTTGATACCTTCTGCGTACAATTCCGACAATCGTAGCGAAAGTTATGGTCGTTTGAAGTTGAAGAGGTCGAAAATCTAATAAAAACATTGATTTTGAAGGAGACCGCAGGGGTGTCGACACCGCAGGGGCGTCCCGGGACACCGTAGGGGCGTCCTCAAGACACCCCTGTGGCCTCCAGACAAAACTTTGTGTTTTTCTTTGCAACACATGATACCGCTGCGGTGTCCCGTCCTGACTAATTTTTAATGACGAACGTCACTGCGATGTTAAATTTGTCATTTTTTCATATGTTAGTGGTTAACTTATTAAGACTTAAATCACAGTAGTTAATTTGTCATTGATTTAAAACTACGATGAATGATTTGTCATTTTCCCTGGAAAGTATTAATTTGGTGGATAAAATGATCAATCAGTCCTGGTAACGGGGTTACGTGACTCCTTGTGCATCGACTTCCGCTTGATTTCACTTAGCTGTCGTCGTCGTAAATGATGATCCTTGTAGAGTTACTTAACAGTCCACGTCATCATCAATAACTACCAGTGGAGGGGAGTTACTATATTCCTAGTATCGGGACATACGAAAGTAGGACCCACGACTTGGCCAATTGCTCACGTTCTGTTTTCCACGTGGCACCCGCGTATCTCTTCCCATTTGGGACGGCGGGATCTTTTTACGAATAGTTCCCACTCCCCCGCTTTACTTTCACCCTTTCCATCTTCACTGCTCACCCTGCCGCCCCTGCATCTTGCACACTGTTCATTCCAATTTTCTTCCTAATTTCGAGCTTCATCGCTCCAACTTCACCAAATCTCTGACGATATTCGCACGTCGTTGGAAAATTTGATGGGTTTAGCTTTCTATGCTTCATTTACCGCCATTTCTCTCTCCTATCATTAATCGAGACATGGATTTGAAGAGGAATGGAAGATGTTCGAGGCTGACGCGGAGCAATGCTATGAAGTACACAGACTACGATGCGGAGTCGTCGTCTTCGCTGGAAGATTCTTTGGGGTTTCCTCATACGGTCTCGCTCGACATATCAGAACAAATCAGCTTTCGTATTGTGGGAAAAACCGAGGATTTTGACCGGATATTTCGAAAATTGGGGCTATCCGGACCGGAAGACACTGGTATTTCGGTAGCGGCTTGGGAGGCTAGAAAGGCATCGTGTTCGGATCGTCTGACGCAGCCGAAGATGTATCAATTGGGTGAAAGCCCCAAGGGAGAAGAGGAGAGAGAAGTAAAAATGAAATTTTGTGAGAGAGTTGTTGATTCTGTCAGAATTAAGGATGCGGCTAAGTTAGCTCAAAATAAACCCTCAGAGCTAAATACTTCTCGTAATGTTAATGGTGGTGGGGGAGGAGGGGAAAGAGGTGGGATTAAAGGTGTTCGCCCGCCTGTCCTTAAGCCGCCGCCGAGTATGCAGCTTCCGCCGATGGACAATGCGTGCTCCACTTGGGACATAATGAGGAATTTCGCTCCACAACATTCTTCTGAAGATGGATACGAGAACCATGGGGAAAATGGTGACGCACCGGCTGTCAAGGTAGAGATGGGAAGGAATATGGTCGAGTCGAGGGAGTGCGTTGTTCCTCCGGAGTCACTTTCTTGTTCTTTCGCTACATCAAACGATGACGATTCTTCGAGCTTGACAACGGAGCCTTCGTCCAACGCATCTCCAAACGGAAGATTTTGCCGCACTATAACGGACTGGGAAAAGGGTCATCTTCTTGGGCGAGGCTCGTTTGGATCTGTATATGAAGGAATAACTGCGTAAGTGGTAAAACTTGTATATTTATTCAAATGGAGGCTGCTACCACATTCCTGCCGTTATTGCTCCATTTTCTCTTCTGCATTCAGCTTGAGTACAAATTGATTCTCTAATGTGGCATTATTTTTCTTAGGGTACAGTTGTTTCCATTTACCTTTTCTGCATTTTTTCATTACCTTCTCCAATTCATTGACTTACGTTGATATGCATCCTTTTTGACGTTCTTGTTATTTCCTATTTCCCATGTTTCCTTAGTTTAAGTGCTACGTTTTTGCCAAAAGCCCCACATCATGATTATATTTTGATCTGCAAGCTATGACACAGTGTGTGCGTGTGTGGGTATGCATATGTGTATTCCAAACAATGTAATGAGGAAGTTGTTCTGATGATTGCACAAACTATGGTGCAGTGATGGATTCTTTTTTGCTGTTAAAGAAGTTTCACTGCTTGATCAAGACAATCAGGGCAGGCGCAGCGTTTATCAACTTGAGCAGGTGAAGCAAGTTCTGCACTTTGTATTATGTAAATATTTTTCATATATACATGTATAGTAAATTGATACTTACGAGGTTAAAACTTTTCTCTCATTCTATCCTCGTTTCTCCAGGAGATTGCCCTTCTAAGTCAGTTCGAGCATGAGAACATAGTTCAATATTATGGCACGGATAAGGTACTCGTGTTTGTTCTTTTCCCTTCTTTCTTTCAGAGGTTTATGTAGTGTTTGACAGCATGCCTGATTGTCGCCCATTTATACTGTCTGGTAGTTTATCTTGGGAGGTGGATGCAGTGTATATTGAGTAGTCTTCTTTTCTTCTTCTGCAGGATGAGTCAAAACTCTACATCTTTCTCGAGCTTGTAACTAAAGGCTCCCTTATGAATCTCTACCAGACATACAATCTTCGGGACTCCCAAGTCTCTGTATATACGAGACAGATTTTGTATGGCTTGAAATATCTTCACGAACGAAGTGTAATTCACAGGTAACACATATTTCATCATAGCTTCTTTATTTAGGCCCTTCGAGCTAGAGAATGGGGGTTTGTTTTTTCACAGTTGTTTATCTCATCGATGTCTTCTGCTGGATCCATAAGAATTCAGAATTTAAATCCCCATAAATTTGTTCAATCAGCATTTTTTGGCCATGATTGCAGAATTAACTTATGCTCGTAAACAGGCGCATAAACCCAGAGTTCCTGTCTTGTTGATGTCTAATTTGTTCTTTTCTTTTTGTGTCTCCAAGGGATATAAAATGTGCAAATATATTGGTGGGTGCAAATGGGTTAGTGAAGCTTGCAGATTTTGGACTGGCGAAGGTGTCTCTCTCCTCCTAAATTAGTTTTTCTTTGCACTAATGTATTAAACTTTCTTTCTCTCTGATGGATGGTTCTTTTTGCAGGAAACAAAGCAGAATGACGTCAAATCCTGTCAAGGAACTCCATCCTGGATGGCACCAGAGGTTTGCTTTTTACTCCTGATTGTTAATTGATGTATTCTGGTTGGCACGTAGCTATGGGCCCTGACTGGCTGTAGTCTAAAGCGTTAGCTGTTGCAAATGTTATGAATATATATCAAGGATACTCATTCAAATTTGAATCTTGGAGGTACTGGAAGTCATTAATAACGTGTGTTTAAAAATCAGAGGTGAAATTTGAAGCAGGATGTTGTGGATGAAGGTCCTGCTTTCCTGACTGTCGTTGTGTTGATGTAAAGGTGGTTAGACAAACAAACCGGGGATATGGTCTTGCCGCCGATATCTGGAGTCTTGGATGTACTGTTTTAGAAATGCTCACCCGCCAGATTCCCTACTCTGAATTAGAAAGTGTATGTACTCGTCTCAGTAATTTAGCATTTGCATTATAGTGTTGTTGATTTATGAGTGTAATTCTGCAAGTTGTTCAACAGATGCAGGCTCTCTTTAGGATTTGGAATGGCATGCCTCCTTTTATTCCCGACACCGTCTCGAAAGATGCGCGGGATTTTATAGTGCAGTGCCTACAAGTTAATCCACACGAACGTCCCACTGCCATTCAGCTATTACGGCATCCATTTGTAAGGAGACCACTTCACACTTCCTCTGGATCAGCCTCGCCATACAGTGGATCTTCTTCGCCCTACAATTTCGGCAGAAGAAATTAGAACAGATCATTTCTGCGACAGCATTCTTTATATATTCTTTATGGCGATCATGATCGAGCATTGTTGTTGTATTATCCTTGTGTCCAGATCTTAATTCCAAGTTGGTGTTTGAGGTAGCAAATAGCAATTGTTTTATCCATTGCCTTTAGAGCTCTAAATACTCGTTAATGGGTATAGGTTGTTTAGGACAGAGGTAGAAGCGTCCAAGAAGACGGACAGACCTTGTAAATATATTTGATTACAGATTTCTGCTGCGCGTTGGAGAAGATAATGGATCAATTTTTTTCTTATTTCTCTTCATCGTCAACTTCTGATGACAAGTCAGAAATCACCATCGTCGTCCGAACCCTTAATTTCCTCTATAAATCAACGAAGAAGATGGCAACATGAAAGAGAAAAAGGTGAGAAATTTTAAGTATGAGACTGTAAGAATCGCCATTTGAGAATGCATTTCATCCACATCCGTTAATCTAATGCTCGCATTTTTTGTTTTTGCTCATAGATTGTCCAATTTAGGGTTCGTGCTACCGTGTGTTATGATAGAGCATGTTATTCCCTACGTGACACTTCTGGTATTGTACTCCAGCATGAGGGTAGATTGGGTATATACCAATTAGTTTATAAGGAGATTAGGGCAAAGTAGGCGAGTGAATCGATAAAGCTGTGATCCATTCATTTTCCTCTCTATTTTCCCCTAGGACTCTCGTCTTCTTCCTCCATGTTCTTTCTTCTTCTTCCTCTCTCTTATTGTCTCTTTATGTAACTTTCTTCTCCTTGTAATTTTTATTCTCTTATTATCAATACAACTTTTTTTTCTCTGATTTTCTGGCATTACTGTAACAATTAGTATCAGAGCCACCAATTCTTATGACGGAAACACGCTCAAAATCCCACGATGAAATTATCAAACGGCTGGATAATTCATTTCAGAGATTGGAAAATTCGTTTCAGAAATTGGAACAAAATATTTTAGCCAAATTGGACTCTGTTGGTGATTTAATCGCACATTCATTCTGATTACAACCAAGAAACGAAACGCAACCGAGCAAGAAAATAGAAAACGTAGGAGATTTACGTGGTTTGGGTAATGTACCCTACATCCACGGACCAAGACGACTTACCTGTATCATTGATCGAGAAACACCGACGAAAATCCAAGAGTTTACAGACACAAAACCAGAAAATAGAAGAAGAAGAAATCCCTTCTTCGCAGCCCTTATTTTCTCCCTTGCTATTCTCTCTCCATCAAAACCCGATACAGACTCTAACACTTTTTTCTTTTTTTTTTTAAAACAAAATAAGACTCCCACCTTTAAAACCTAGTCTTGGTCAACAACCACTCACCACTCATTAAAGCCACCTTACAATCCAAAAGGCATAACATACATGAGTATGGCTAGTGACTCAAGTCACATGCACTCACTGAACCACACAACAATTCTCCACCTTGGTTCAGACATACTAAGATGATGGAGAACATAACCTATAAAATCAAATAGAACAAATACCAACCAAATTTAAACAGAGTTTAAACTTGGTAGCCGGCAAAATCTTTGTCAATGCATCCGCTGGATTTTCTTCAGTTGCAATCTTCTCTACTTGAATTTCACCCTCTTTAATCTTTTCTCTGATGAAGAACAACCGGATATTTATGTGCTTAGTTCTCTCGTGGAATACAGGATTCTTCATCAAGTAAATTGCAGATTGGCTGTCACAATGGATTGTGTGATTTGAGCTCTCTATCTCCAGCTCAGAAGTCAATCCTTTTACCCAAATCCCTTCCTTGATAGCTTCCGTTACAGCAACAAACTCAGCTTCTGTGGTAGACAGAGCAACACCTTTCTACAAACTAGATTTCCAACTAACAGAACCACCAAACACAGTAAATATAAAACCAGAAGTAAAACGTCTAGAATCAATACAACCAGCATAATCAGCATCCACAAATCCAGTAATAGCAACAGTATTCAATTTATTATTTCCATAACATAAACCAAAATTCAAAGTGTTTGAAATATATCTTAGCAGCCACTTTAATGCATACCAGTGTGTTTTACCTGGGTTAGCCATAAACCTGCTAACAACACTTACGGAATAAGCAAGGTTTGGACGTGTACACACCATCGAATACATGATGCAGCCCGGAATATTTGCGTAAGGAATCTTCTTCATGTATTCCTCTTCTTCCCTGGTTTTTGGTTCCTGTTCCTTAGACAATTTAAAATGATTAGCAAGAGGAGATAAAACCGGTTTACCATTAGAAAAATCAAACCTGTGCAACACACGCTTTAAGTAATTTCCTTGAGTTAAACACATCGTCTTTAATTCCCTGTTTCTCAGTATATCAATCCCTAAAATTTTCTTAGCATTTCCTAGATCTTTCATATCAAAAACCTTCCCTAATTCTTGCTTCAATTCCAAAATTTTAGATTTATCTTTCTCTGCTATTAGAATATCATCGACATATAACAAGACAAACATTCTATTCCCTTTACAGTTTTTATAATAAACACAAATATCAAATTTACTTCTTATAAACCCAATACCAGTAATGAATTCATCAAATTTTTTATTCCATTGTCTAGGTGATTGTTTTAATCCATATAAAGACTTTTTTAATAAGCAAACCTTATTTGGATCGGACACCTCAAACCCTTCCGGTTGAGTCATTAAAATAGACTCCTGTAGATCTTCGTGAAGAAACGCCATCTTCACATCCATCTGTTCAAGTTTGAGATCCTGCAAAGCAACCTTTGGCAACAAAACTCGAATAGATGTTAGTTTAACTATAGGTGTAAAAATTTCATTGAAAACAATACCTTTCCATTGGGCAAAACCTTTTGCCACTAACCTAGCCTTGTATCGAGGTTTTTCAACCCCTGTTATTCCTTCTTTTAGTTTGAAAATCCACTTTGAACCAATCACTTTTTGCTTTCCTGAATTTTCAACTAACTCCCAAGTGTTATTCTTAATCAGAGAATCCATCTCTTCTTTCATAGCTATCATCCATTGATCTTTGTCATCTCTGGATAAAACTTCAGAAAAGGAAAGAGGTTCTGCATTTTCCAAATCTGAAGCAACATGCAAAGCATAAGCTATGATATCTGCATACCCCAATCTCTGAGTAGGCTTAATAACCCTTCTAGATCGGTCTCGAGTTAATTGATAATCCATGGTATCATCTTCAGCAGTAGATTCAATACTTACATCTTGCTGATTTTCTGAAGGATGACTAGACTCTTCAGCATCCTCTTCGGATTCATTTCTTTCAAGCTCCACCTCAATCGAAGTACTCTCTTTTGTAACAGGAGACATATCAACAATTGGTTTCAAAGGAAAATGTTGCTCCTTAAATGTAACATCACGGCTAATGATAATTTTCCTTTGATTTGGCTCAATGGACCAAAGTCTATATCTTTTGACCCCTTCCGAATAACCCAAAAGAATACACTTTATTGCTCTTGGTTTTAGTTTTCCTTGTTTTACGTGTGCATAGGCAGCACACCCAAAGATTCTTAACCTGTCATAATCCACAGCATATCCATGCCACGCTTCAAATGGTGTTTTGAAATTCATAGCAACTAAAGGACACATATTTATCAAGTAGACGGCAGTTTTTACAGCTTCCGCCCAAAATGTCCTTGGAAGACCAGCAGTTAGAAGCATACACCTAACCCTTTCCAAGATAGTCCTATTCATTCGCTCAGCAAGACCATTTTGCTGAGGAGTGTAGCTAACTGTATGATGCCGCACAATTCCTTCTTCTTAACAGAATTTGTTAAATTTCTCCGAACAGAATTCCATTCCATTATCTGTTCTTAATTTCTTTATTTTCCTACATGTTTGTTTTTCCACAATTATTTTCCAAGCCTTGAAGATTTCGAAAACT
Source organism: Begonia loranthoides (assembly GCA_022433065.1). Classification (NCBI taxonomy): domain Eukaryota; kingdom Viridiplantae; phylum Streptophyta; class Magnoliopsida; order Cucurbitales; family Begoniaceae; genus Begonia; species Begonia loranthoides. The sequence continues at coordinate 25,110,088 of CM039479.1, read as the reverse complement.
TGATCCTTAGACTTCATACAAAAAACCCATGTTCTTCTTGAGAAGTCATCTATAATTGTGACAAAATAGGTAGCTCCTCCCTTTGAGGAAACCTTTTCTGGGCCCCAAACATCCGAGTGAATATAATCCAATATCCCTTTTGAACTTTGAGTAGAAGTAGCAAACTTTATTCTCTTACTTTTCCCAAGAACACAATTTTCACAAAAAGACAATTTTGATATTTTAACTTTCCCAAAACTGTTCTGTTTTTGTAGTTCTAGAAGACCATGTTCACTAACATGGTCGAGCCTCTTATGCCATAGATCGGCAATGTCAAGGTTTCCCCCCGTGACACTACCAACATTACCAGCAACCGTGTGTCCTTCAAGCACGTATAAACCGTTATGCAACCTTCCTTTCATCACTGTCATGATTCCTTTTGATATTTTCATAATCCCTGCCTCAATTCTAACTGTGCAGCCAATGGAATCTAACATTCCAATCGATAGAAGATTTCTTTTCAACTGAGGCACATATCTGACATTCTGAACAAGTCTTATGCAACCATCATGCATTTTGAGCTGAACTGTCCCTTCACCCTCAACTTGGCAAGATTTGTTATCACCCAATAGAACTTTTCCTCCCATTGTTTTGTGATAGTTCATCAACCACTCCTTCCTTGGAGTCATATGGAAAGAACATTCAGAATCTAGAATCCGTTGCTCACCTGATTCTAATTCAGAAGCCACTAGAACATCGGAGGATTCATACCCTTCTGAAACCACCGAAGCATCCCCCTTTTCGATATTCTTTTCAGCCAACTTCCTTTTCCTTTCATAACAGTCTTTCTTGAAGTGTCCTTCCTTGTGACAGAAGAAATACTTCCTTGGCCTAGACTTAGACCTTAACTTGCCTTTTTGTCCCTTTTTATCCCTTTGTTGCGATCATCCCCTGACCATTAAACCTTCACCTTTAGAGGAACCTTTTTCATCAGACTTTCTCTGAAGTTCCTTTGAGTTCAATGCAGCATTGACCTCTGCCATTGTTAACGTTTCTTTTCCATACAACATGGTATCAACAAAGTGCTCATACTTCTTCGGTAAGGAACTCAGAATTATGATAGCTTGATCTTCTTCCTCAATTTTCACTCCTATACTGTTGAGATCCAAAATTATTTTGTTGAAGTCATCTAAGTGTTTCCTCATCTCCTTAGATTCCTCCATTGCCAAGGTGTATAACTTCTTTTTCAGATACAATCTATTTGCCAAAGAACGTTTCATATATAAACCCTCTAATTTTTGCCAAACTGTAAGAGCTGACAATTCCTCAGTAACCTCTCTCAGGACTTCATCCCCAAGACTCAACAAAATAGCACTGTGAGCCTTGGATTCGACATCTTCAACTTTTGATTTATTGTTGTCCCTTAGACTTTGTAAAGCTTTTTCATCAATTGCTTGTACAAATCCCTGGTGCACAAGAAGAGCCTTCATCTTGATACGCCAGAGACTAAAATCATTGTCTCCCGCAAACTTGTCAACCTCAAATTTCGCCATTCAAAATGTCTTGAATTTCCGACTAGTTTGAGAATCCTTTCACAAGCCACAGAACCTTAACCAACGAACCATAGCAATCTGAACACCCTTAGTTAATCACAAAATCTAACCAGTGATGCTACACAATCTGAATACACAGATTAAACGTAGCCTGAAGACCAATTTTGAATCACTGAATCAAAAGACAGAGTATAGTAAACCAATCTGTAAAACTGTTCCACACACAGAATCTGATTCGAGAGAAGCACAAATCAACAACTCTGTTTATTAAAATCACAGAGTCAAATCCAGAGAATTACCCAACCTGACTACAGATCCTTAATCACATAATCAGAATGCAAAGATCCAACAGAATGTTAGAACTTTTTCGAAAAACACCTAATCTGGTACAGGGAACATCCAATCTGACTACCGATCAAAAATTCACCAAAACAGATGCAAGGAAATAGTCCAAACAGAACGACAGTTCTTAAATCACAAAACCTGATGCCAAGAACAACCAATCTGAAGGTCGCGTGTTCGATCCACGCTCACCGCACCAATTTTTGGTGATTTAATCGCACATTCATTCTGATTACAACCAAGAAACGAAACGCAACCGAGCAAGAAAATAGAGAACGCAGGAGATTTATGTGGTTCGGGTTATGTACCGTACATCCACGGACCAAGACGACTTACCTGTATCATTGATCGAGAAACACCGACGAAAATCCAAGAGTTTACAGACACAAAACCAGAAAATAGAAGAAGAAGAAACCCCTTCTTCACAGCCCTTATTTTCTCCCCTGCTATTCTCTCTCCATCAAAACCCGATACAGACTCTAACACTTTTTTCTTTTTTTTTTTAAAACAAAATAAGACTCCCACCTTTAAAACCTAGTCTTGGTCAACAACCACTCACCACTCATTAAAGCCAGCTGGACCTCACAATCCAAAAGGCATAACATACATGAGTATGGCACGTGACTCAAGTCACATGCACTCACTGAACCACACAACAGACTCAATGATAGCTGCCATTACTCAACATCAACAATTCATGGTTGATGACGATACTTTGCACCGATTCAGTATTGAGACTAAAAAAAGATTAGACAACCCAGAGGCCATTGAGGAAGACGGGGGAGACCATAAAGTGGACGATCGAAAAGTAAATGTGGATTTCCACGTTGAGCAAGCAGTGGTACAACCAGTGGCTTCAAAAGGGATGTGCTCGCTTACTCTAGCAAATTTTACTAGAGAAGATGTTACTCACATTGCTCCAGTTTCTATCACAAGCAACTCTGGTCTGGTCCAAAATTACTTTGCGCAAACTATTGATAGTGTTGATTTTTCTGTGGATATAACAGTTAGTAGGAATTTATATCGCAAAGTAGTGCTGATGGATGTAGTAGTTGGGGACGAGTCTAAGTTCAGCAAACGTAAGGTTATTGATCTTGTTCAAAGGATTTGCATCCATGATGTGGTGCTTCAGCCTTTCTTAGCAAATAGATGGACCTATGATTTTCTTGATATTTTGGTTGTTGACACTGGTATATTAATTCATAAGATTTTGAATTATAGATCGACACGGAAAAAACAATCCAAATTGTCTTCATATAGTGTTTCATCTGTAGAATTGATGATGATTGGTCTTGAGCACACAATCCTTCCAAATTTCTTATTGGGAATATTAGTCATGATTGAGATTGTGAAACTTCTGGAAAGAAATGATTTGCCACTGGAGTATGTTACTGCGGATGTTGTGTTCATAATTTGCTACAATACAGAAAATGGGGATTTGATGACGAAGTATTCACAAAAGTATAATAAGGCTAATATAAAATTGCATCTGACAACATATGTAGTATGGATGGATTTTGCTTCCAAAATAGGTGACGTTGAGTCATTGTGGAAAATTGAGAAGTTGAGTTCTGAGTCAATGAAGCAGCACACTCTTGCAACTAGGTTTTCATGTGCTAAGGGTTTTCTATTGGAATGGAAGCCTGGGGAAGCTGCTGCCATCCTTGATTTACTATATGGTGGTTTGTCTGATAAAAAGAAGGCATCGTTGAATTCAAGTGTAAGTAAATTGGGTGAACTCTGGCAGTCGAAAACTAATTTCTGCTATTCATTTCGTGGATCATCCTCGAATGAGTCGGCATGCTTTAATGGCCAACCTGTTCTGGTTAATAACACTGAAATTTCTACACCCCCTCATGGTTTGTGCCTAGAGAAAATTGGAAATGGGTCTTTTCTTCTCCAGTTGAATCATTTTGAAGCAGCAAGAAGGAATTTACAATTTGCTCGCCCACATGCATTTAGCAAACGAAAACAGCTAGTTTATGAGGATTGGATACTCCAACAACAGGGTGTTAAAATACTTGGATGGCGACTAGAAGAAGTTGAATATGTCCTTGGATGCACTAGAAACACAAATGGCGATGACATTCGATCAAATGTTGAGGGAAATAGGCAAGCTAAAGAGTTGATGGGAATCGATGCCAAGGGAGATAAAGGGATGGTTAAAACGATGGACTTTGGTATGGATTATCTAGAAACAGTTGGTAGAGAGATTAAGCTTATGGAAGGAGCATTTTATCAAACCATCAATGGCTTTTCGAACAAATTCAAAGAACGGGAGAATAACTCTCTCAAGATAATTGGCGAAGTCATAAAAGATGTGTCTATACCAGAGCACAATGACCAAATACAAATTGATACAACAATGGCAAATTCCATAGAAACTACATCTCTAGTTGACATCACAGTGAATACATTGATGCCAATGAAGAAAGATAGAATCCACCCTTCTCATCAATTGAAGAGGCAACTAAGCAAGGGAGAAGTAATAATCAACTATTTGAAATCAACATCAGGATATAAGAACTACAACCCATTATCAAGTCTTTTCTATATTGGGATCTCCTTAGATGGCAGCATGACTAGCATCGCCTCCTCAAATGGGATTGTTGATGTTGATCCAGATTCTCTAGTAATATGCAAAGAAGATATGATGATTTTGCCAAAATGTTATATACTTGGAGACAAGTATATTGTAAGGGGGTGGATTGTTATGATAAATCATATTATTGCCTACGTGACACTTCTGGTATTGTACTCCGGCATGAGGGTAGATTGGATATTTACCAATTAGTTTATAAGGGGATTAGGGCAAACGGCAAAGTAGGCGAGTCATCAATGAAGCTGTAAACCATTCTGTTTCCCTCTCTGTTTTCCCCCTCTTTCTCTCTCTCTCTAATCTCTCTTTTTCTTTAGGACTCTCGTCTTCCTCCCTGTTCTTTCTTCTTCTTCCTCTCTCTTATTGTCTCTTTCTGTAATTTTCTTCTCCTTGTAACTTTTATTCTCTTACTATAGAAACAACTTTTTTTTCTCTGATTTTCTGGCATTACCGTAACACAGTGGGTGTTGGAGAATGTGATTCCAAGTTTCATGAAGGCAACAGGTTCTAGTTTAGAAAACATTTTCATCAGAAAATGGAGATCAACATTGTTGACGTTTGAGCATCAGAACCTTTGTTTTTAAGCTTTTCCATAAACTTTTCAATGGATCAGCATAATCCAAAAAGCAACTCCACCAACAAGAAGAATAATTCGATCCACTTTTTTCTCAATTTATACTACATTTCGAGCTCTGCAATCGACGAAGCCAATACTATCAATCATGGCTCAATCCGGATCACTCTCCGCCGAGATCGAAGCTCTGAGGCAGCTAATGGAGGCATTCAGAGCCTTCGACGGAGACAACGACGGCCGGATTTCAGCAGCAGAGTTAGGCGGGATCATGGGTTCCATTGGATACAATTTGAACGACCAAGACATTCGAAGGATGATGCAGGAATGGGACAGAAACAGAGATGGTTTATTATCCCAGGCTGAGTTCATAGAGATGAACGCGAAGAACATGGGGATCGCAGATGGGCTCGGTGGTTTGCTAGAATCAGCTCTTGAAGTTCTGGAAGGGGAAGAAAGCGTGAACGGAGAAGAACTCTACGAAGCTTTGTGTAACGCGGGGCTCCATAGCCACCTATCAATGGAGGACTGTAGTGAGATTATTGCTGCCTTAGATGGAGATGAAGATGGAAGTGTGAGCTTTGAGGAGCTACAGACCATAGTCAATTTGTTCGTCTAGGAATCTGGACTGAATAACAGTCCATAAGTAACCTCTAAATTATGGTGTCTTCTCTGAGTTTCATCGCACATCAGCTGCCTAATGTTTCAATTTCAAAGAAGAACAGTCGCATAAAATAATATCAGTTGTCGGAATTTCATATCTTGTGACTTACAATCACAAGCTCATTTTTTATAAAATAATAAATTATTTATAAATATATAAACATGACTCCGACAAGTCGAACCTTATTCTGTTAGGAAATGCTTGAAGAAATGGTGGATATGAAGAGAAGACTCAGACCTCTTACTTTTGGCCGTCCCTCTCTTGTCTTATATGGAACTTGCGTCTCGGACTGTATTTCCCGATCAATCCGTATTGGCCCACATTTTCTATCCCACTAAACACCTTATGGCGTTCAGATCCCAGTCACAGAAACTGAGTAAGCTTGGAGAAAAATGGCGGAAAGAAAAGAAAGAATCCTCGCAAATCATATACTGGCCGTACCCCTTCCTCTTCAAGGTCATATAAACCCAATTCTTCAATTCGCTATGCGTCTCGCTTCCAAAGGGTTGAGGGTTACGTTTCTCACCGCCGACTCTGACTCTCGGGCCTTACAGTCCGACGTTGGCGGTGTAAAATTCCTGTCCATTTCTGATTGGATCGAATCCGGGGACGGCCGAGTAGAAAATGTGGTGCACGAGTTTCAAACAAGTGTTTCAAAGAGATTGCCGGAGTTTATTCGCGAAACTGCTTATTCTGAAAATCCGTTCACTTGCCTTGTTTATGACTCGGCAATGCCTTGGGCGTTGGACATAGCGAAGGGGCTGGGCATCCACTGCGCCTCCTTCTTCACCCAGTCGTGTGCGGTGGCTTCCATTTACTACACTCTAAATAGCCGGGGATTGCTTGGAGCTCCGATTGAAGATCCGATGCCGGCGCTACCGGGTTTGCCGCTTCTACAGAAACGCGATCTACCTTCTTTCGCCTCTGATTCAACGGCATACCAGTCTTTACTGAAAGTGGTGATCAGTCGATTTTCGAACCTCGATCAAGCCGATTGGATTCTTTTTAACACTTTCGATTGCCTAGAGAAAGAGGTAAACACTGAAAAACAAATCAAACTTTAGATTATAGCGGTGATCTGAAATTGGTTCTTAGATAAGGTGATCACGCCTATAACCACTCTTGGATTTCATCTGGAGCTCAATTTGCTCAAAAAATTTAAGATTGTTTTTGTAATACTTGGATCTTTCAGGTGTTGAATTACATGGCAAGCCAGTGGGACATCTTAACAGTAGGACCAAATATTCCATCGATTTACCTGGATAAGCGTTTGAACAATAAGAATGATTATGGCTTTAGCCTCGAGAAACCCAATTTCGAAGCCTGCATGAGTTGGCTAGACTCCATGGAAGAAGCTTCAGTAGTTTACTTATCGTTCGGAAGCTTGGCGTCGGTAGGAAAGATTCAAATGGAGGAGATAGCAATGGGTTTGAAGAAAAGCCAAAAACACTTCTTGTGGGTGGCAAGGGACGGAGAAGAAGAGAAGCTTCCTCCAAATTTTGCAGAGGAAACATCAGGCAAAGGGCTCGTTGTGAAATGGTGCCCCCAACTGGACGTTCTTGCCCATAAATCAACTGGGTGTTTCGTCACTCACTGTGGGTGGAACTCCACCCTTGAAGCTCTGAGCTTGGGGGTTCCAATGGTGGGGATGCCGCAGTGGTCAGACCAAACGACCAACGCTAAGTTTGTAGAGGATGTGTGGGCGGCTGGAGTCAGAGCAAAGATAGACGAAAGAGGGATGGTGACGAAGGAAGAAGTAGAGAATTGTATTAGGGAAGTGATCGAAGGTGAGAGAGGAGAGGAGATTAGAAAGAACTCATTGAAATGGAAGGAACTTGCAAAGCAGGCCGTCGAAGATGGAGGAAGCTCAGACAGAAACGTCGACAATTTTGTGGCCAAGCTTGCTGTTTTATCGCTTCAAAATCTAAAATTGAAATCTTAATAATTGCAGAAATTGAACAACCTGCTCATCTTTTACTTCTGAATTAGGTGATCATGTTTTTTGGCACGACAGAAACATCTGCGAGACTAATATTATATCATACACCAACAGATTCCAGCACAGCATTCCAATTGTCCCCAATGGCAAGACCCAAAACGAGACCATAGATGGAAGTTTGCGTGGTTTTGTTTTTGGATTGAATCTCAAAACATTTTGTGCTAAATTAAGAAGAGAATTCAATTTATAACGCATTCGCTTAAATCTTTCACGGTTGATTAATGTGAAATTGTGCACTCTTCTGCAATGAGTCAAGCGCTTACAATTAGTATTGACCGTGAAGACCCACCCATGTATCAGACATGAAAACAGAAGGGATTTAATAACAAGCCCTTGAGGGAGATGCCTGTGGCTGTGAAGATAGAGATGGAAGGTCATATCAGAGTGCAAGTAAATATGGGCTTCAGAATGGAGAAGAAGGCCCAGTTTGAAAATCAATGGGCTGGGATCTGCTTCTTCAAAACTCCTGTCAAACCCAAAAAGACAGCTCATCCACCATCATTGTTCAAGCGTGATAACAAAGCTGTTCAACTTTTTGAGGCAATCACTGTTTTGCATGCCAAGATTTATTATATTAAAATCGGGGGTGGGTCTGGAATGGATCAGATGGACGATGGCAATTTTCCCGACAGATGCCCGTTCTGCATTTATGCACTTGTTTGCTTCCTTTGACGCTGTCGTTTTTATGCCAGCCAACACTCGGTTTTCTCCTTAATATCTGGATTATAGCACTTGTTCTTGGACGTGGATCCACATCTCTGATGAATGCGGTTCTGGATTTGAGATCAGTCTACATAAGAACGCCATTTAAAATTGGCCTTTTACCACCATTTTAGAGGATTAATCTAAAAGTTAAAGGCTGGTATAATCCATACAAAGAACAACACCCTTCTCTCCGTCTCTCTGCCTCTCTCCCGAAGTACAAGAATTAATACAATTTGTGATCGCTCGTGTTGTCTGTCTGGTTCGTATGCATTGATTGTAGGCGAAGTTCAATTTCTACTTGAGTTCCAACTCCTCAGTCCTCAGCTTCTTGTCATTTTAAAGATGTGTGGAAACAAAGCCAGCCAATTTTTCCCAGACGAATATCTCGAGAAAACAAAAATGATACGTAAAGACGAAGGTACTGATTTTGGACAGTTCATTGATTGAATAGCTCGTTACTGCTTCAGCGCAAACAAACAGTCGTGTTTGGTTTTCTTCTCCATTCTCCAGCACAAGCAAGTAGATATCATTATTCATCTTTTCTGCAGCTTTTCACGCTTCTCTCTTACATTTACCACCAACCTACCCCACCTGCACTGTCTTTTTAGCTTCTCGTGAATCGCTTCCCTCTTAAATACTTCACTAAATCAGGAAGAGCGAACCCCTTTGTTTCCACTCCAGCCGGCGTTGCCATGTAACTGCATTAAATATATCAGAAAAGTCACTCATCTCTTCTTGCCCTTTACGGCGGACACTTTTTTTTGAGTCAGTCAGAGGATTAAAACAGTAATTAAAAACGTTAATGTAATGCCTTCTGTTACAAAAGTAAGCTAATTCTATAGCCAATGAATGCTGCGTTGAGTAGGAAGGGCAGAGCACACCTGTCTTCATTAAATTTAAGCTTGGTAATAATGGTCCCAAAAGAGAAGATGGATTGGACCAGCACCTACATCACTTATCAAACTATCCGTACCCTCTCGCAGACAGTCTGAGTTTTGCTCTTTTTCCTTGAGCAAAAAAACAGAGATTTTTCTGGGTTTTTCCAAGGCTTGCAACGTCTATTCATAACTAGGTTTACGCATCGGCAGTCAGCAGACCTACTTCCCAGTTCGCCTGATACCCTTACCAACCTCCCCGCACTATATTTTCGCACCTTTGCCTGTTTGGCTGTCCAGAAACTGTAAGAAAATTCCTGCTTATTTCAAAACCCAAAAATAAAAAACCGATCTTGAAACTCGAGTATGAACATCTCTGTCTGTCATCACATGATAGGATATTCCATAGAACACTGCGATCGTCCCAAGCCTCGCTGACTGTGTTCTCCAGACATGACGTTCATAGTAATCTGTCAAATAATAACAAGCCAAGTGACATTCTCAAGTGGAGTTAAAAAAAAATTATGATAACTCAAAAAATACGCGTTATCCGATGATTAAAATAATATCAATAAGTTAAGTGGGAGACAATCTAAACCAAGTATTTCACTTTTTTGGTAATTTATTATATTTAACAATAGATTATGAAGAATAATGGCCATTATCATCTCTCAAACATTATAATAAAATAAGAGAAGACAATTGCTGGAAGAGACCAGCACTAATTTAATGTTGTGATTTATGACCACGTTGAAAGAGTCCATTGAGCAATCCAAAATCTTTAAAAAAACGCATAGGCTATTACTTTACAGACAGTAGGGTTGACTTCTGTCTGCCAACTTCTTATTGGCAGCCAAACCCGAAATAACGACAGAGAGAGAAGACTTTCGATATGGAAGAAGATTAGATCGCCAGTAATGGATAAAACAGGATGTTTGCATTATTCAACTGGGTCTGGGTGTGATGAAAGGATGATGGGTTTGACTTTTGAAGTTGAAGATGATCTCTAATGTCTTTTAGTTACGAGGATTAGGTGAAATTATGATAAGTTTGACAATTTAAAATAAAAACTAAACTTTTTTTTTTTAATTTTTATATTAAAGTGGCTGACAGACAGCTTCATCGTCTCTGCTGATGATTTTAAGGTGGTGATCTTGCGAAGATTCAGTTCGTGGGAGAGGATCAAACGTAGAGACAGTGCGCATCAGACAAACATGGTCCAGAAAGTAGAAATCCATCATCTTAACTTAGAAAAAAACAAAGACTTAGAAGGTTTAATCAAGTTGGAGAGATGGTATTTTTCAAAAAAGCGACATTTTTAGAGGAAGAAGATGAGCCACCTATTATGATCTAAAACCTCGATTTTCAAATGTCTATGGCCATGGGAGGCGTGCCAATTAAACTATATGATAGTGGGTCAATCCCCAATAACAATAATTGCTTGGGAGACTATGGTCCATTGACAATTATTAGAAAGTAACGCTACCCACAACAATGTCAACTCGAGAATAAACCATTTAAAAATTGAGAACCAGCCAAGAACTATGGTTGAAGTGAGGATGTCTTCCAAGAGTTGTGGAATAGTTTAGAGCAGCCAATGAAAAATTGAGAAATTGTATCGAATGGGTAGAGAGGAGGGTCCTCTTCATTCAATATAAAAGATATGCAGGATTTAACTACAGAACGGGTACTTGTCTCTGCCAATCACTTTGACCTCTGCGAGCACGCCTCCCCAGTTCCACGCACATGGCCTAGGCTACCACTAGTTCCAAATGCCAGTATCAGATTTCAACGAATGGAATGTCGCCACGTGGGGAAGAGCTTATCCAGCTAAATTTCCGTTGATCCCAAGCGAGTAAAAGTGTGATTTAACATTGGTTGATTCATTCCTACTACTGGTACTAGTAGTAGTAATGGATGGAGCGTACAATGAGGGTGAAAAGAAGAGGAGAAGGATAGAGTGGACAAAACAAGAAACGCCAGCGGCCAGCGCATCTTTCTCTGCTCTTTCAACTCTTCCTGCCTAATCACACCTCCCTGTCACTGTAAAAGCAAAAAGCAATGCACATTTACCTGCTTCCTTCCCCACTCATACCCACCATTCTTGTACAAATAATTATAAAGTGTTCTTCCACTTCCTTCCACACACACAGAGAGAGAGAGACTAACAATGGCTTTTAAAATATGTGAGTAGAGAATTCAAGGGTTTGCTTTCAAAATTATCCACTCTTCTCTATGAGACTGTACACTGGCTTTCATCCCAGCTCTCCCCTGATCCTCTCCCCGCATTTCAAATCCCCTCCCACTTCTGTGTTTCCTGTGTGTCCTCTCTATTTATCAAATCTTCATCCCTCCATAAAAAAATAACCCAAAAAACTAAAACAACCCAAATTGCTCTCAACATTTAAACATACAAAGTACTCATCCTTTCCAACGACCAACTCTAGGCTGTACCTTCAAAATTCAGCCATATTCATCCTGCTTGTGCCATTGATGCATTGGCCTTGTAAATTCACCATCACATTTGGTGTTTTTACCAATCCCTTGGAGCTCCATGGTTTCGCCGAAAACAGGTTTCCCATCCAAGTTTATCCGACCGTAAACCTTTCTTCAGTTTCACCTGTCTTCGATAAATATTCTACCGATAAAATCCTGAAACCTCTTTGAGTAGAGCTTTGGATCAACAGCTGAGATTGAAGTAGGATCAACTTGTAAGGATTTATACGCATGCTCCAATTTCTTGCTGATATCATAGTCTTGTAATATGTCTATGATCCCAAAGTAGAGTACTACTTCATAGACGTCATCACCCAGTGAAGGGGCTGAGTGGTTCATGCCACCTGGAGTGTATAGATCAAAGTCACTCTTCCTGGCCATAAGCTCTGCCCTTGCCGGCATGTTGGCCCCTAGCCTGATCAATGGCTTGCTGAAGAAACACAAATCATTTCATGTTCAGTTTATGCATATTGATCCCATGCACAACTATTTCTCCAAGCCAAAGCTTGGCAGACACGACTACCAATTCAAGCATTCAAAAAACAGCCTAACAATGCAAGACATCCAAAGGACATGAAATGAATAATTAAACACACCGGCCAGCTAAAATTCGATCCATATCTTGCAGCTCCGCTTCAAGGAAGCGACGCCCTTGCATAAACTTTTCATTCAGATAAGAATCGCTTTTGCCTGCAAAAGCACATTATACACTTCATTAATATTGGAAGCCCATATATACACATCAGGTAGGGGTTCGTTCTCAATTCTTACCACTTCGCAGAAAGTATGGAGACAATCCCATTTTGTCACTCGTGTTGTCATCTCGAAAGTGAAGACCCACTAAAAGACTGTAATCCATGATTCCTTCAGTTTCCAAAAACTCACAATCTCGGTTGATTTGTCTGACCATAATATGAACATGTTAGAATAGAATCTACAAAAATATTGAATCAGAGAAAGCAAGCAAAGATACTATTTCAAAACAAAGACAAGTGCTTTTGAAATTACTTTATAAGCTCCTGGAACCAGTTCTGCCGGAGGCGAAATACAAAATTAAGATCAAGATCCTTCAACGTAATTGTTTCATTAATTTCACCTTCTGCCATATCCATCGTCCGGCCATGAGAGGATCCTTTCAAATCAAAGCGTCTATGGATTTGGTAATCGGAGCAGAACAAGTTTCCAATTATGACGAACCTTGTCTTATTCCACATCACTTTATTAGATAAAATTAAAGCATTTACTTGTCACAAAATAACAAAGGCTTTCAAAAAACTGAAATTTCTCAATAAAGCATACCTTTTGCCCACCAATTGGTTTAACACAATGGACACCATAGAACTTGGTAACGAGAGAATTTTCATATCGACATACATGCTGATAATAACTTGGAAGCATCTTTATAAGCACCTGAAAACAAACACCGGCTAACTGGTTAACTGAAAAAGTTCAATAAAATTTACAATTTGTAACAAATGACCAATGGGAAACATTGTGAGACATCGGCATGGAAGAAGATATTAACCTTGACTTCTGATTTCTTCACCGTTTTAATCATAAACCTATCATCCTGAGTGAGATAAAAGAAGCTTCCACTCTTTCCTGGGGAAGAAAGCTCTCTCAAGGCCTCATTCCCGCAAATGGCTAGCATATAATCAGCCGGGTCTACTTGAAAAAGACTGCGCAATCGTCTGAAGGAAGAAAAGAAGAAGACAGGCCTAAGAATTTAAGTTTTCTTGCAAGATGAAAACAACCTCTGGAATAAAATCTTTGCGTTTGCAGACCCAGTAATCATGCAACTACCAGTATCTAAAATGCCGAATCAGTTTGGGCAAGTTTATTAAGAAATCAATACCTAAATACAATTGGACAGTAATCCTTCCAGCGGAAATCCACTGATTGATGGGGTGGCGTAATTTTGGATCCCTCTGGTGGGAACCTTGTCCAGAACTTCTCTCTTGGATCAAAATCACTCGGCTTCAGTTCCCGTGATATAGATGCATGTTTTCCGACGGAATACCTACACAAGAAAAGCAAAATAAACGCTGAGGTCAGAATTCAACCCCCAGAAACTCACCCAAAAAGTCAATCAACCTCAAGTAATTAGTCAATGCCAGTTTACAAAACAAGTTCATTAAAAAAAGCTTACCTGATACCCAATTGGAGATTAAGCATGAGTTCGTAATTCTTATGACCCCTGGATATAGTCATGCCAGGTTTTTTCAATTCTCTGGCAAAGCAACATGGATTTCGCGTAATTTGTCTAGAATCGTCTTTATCTAAATCGAGTTTATTACTATATAACATGGAAGCCTCCACATTATCGAGTATATCACAAGTTATATCTCCTGCTTCACCATCGGATTCCCATATACAAATTCTAGGGAAAAATCTGTCCGTCAAACTCGGTCTGGAGCCATCGGCTGATGATCTCTTCCTTAACATTGCAGTGAATTTATCACTCTCAAAAGGACCAAAGCTCTTTAAACGTTGCTCTTTGCCATTTCCCGGATAGAATGTCCCGTTCAATTGTTGGATTTTCATGTCCTTGATCCAATTCCCAACATAGCAGCTACCATCTGGCCAAGTGAAGATTCCGTTCCCTTTAGGCATCCCGTTTTCCCACTGTCCGTCGTAGCGAGTCCCGTTGGCCCAAATGAAAAAACCCCTGCCAGATATCACACCGTTCTTCCACTCCCCAACGTACTCGTTGCCATTATTCCAAACATAACGACCATGCCCGTCCTGCATATTCTCTTTCCATGACCCTTCGTAGAAATGGCCGTTCGCATACCGTTTCCTGCCGAACCCGTTTTTCCGATCCGAACTCCACGAACCCTTATAGGTGTCGCCGTCAGATCCAATGAAGGTTCCGATCCCATCCATCCTACCGGACTTGAATTCACCTTCGTATGTGGCTCCAGAAGGCCAAGAGACCTTCCCTTTACCCGACGCTTTTCCCCTCCTCCACTCACCCTCGTACATACACCCATCTCTCCACAGATACTTTCCCGATCCGTGGGGCACGTTTCCGGCGAAGCTTCCAGCGTAAAGATCTCCGTTGGGTAAAAGCTTCTCTATTATGCCAGTAGCGCCGGTGAGCTCAAGGGCAGTAGTTTTACCTATAGAAGGAGAGGTTGTAATAAGAGCAGGAGTCACCCGTCTCGTACTTGCCAGAGATCGGCTCCGACCGACGACAACAACCGGGGGAGCAAGACCCAGGTGAGGCTGGGGAATCGTTATAAACAACGGATTATCAACCTTGTTGTCGTCTGGTCTCTTCTTCTTGCTAGTACTGGAGACCACGTCGTCCGACTCGTCACACAGCATTTTCAACTCCTTCCCCTACAACACCATTTGAATCGTACTAAATAGCAATTGCAGGCCGGGGGACGAAGGGTATGAGAGCAAGTCCGTATGGTTCTGCTCTCCGATTCTGGGTCGCTCTCTGAACAATGTGTGAAGTGGTTTTTGTGTGGGAAAAATAGGTGGGAATCCTACAAACGAACACAGAGAGTCAGCCAGAGGGATTAGAGAGAGAAACATAGTAAATAGAAGATGGGAGACAAGAAGATGGTCTTTTTTTAATACAAATTAAATAAAAAGAAAAATTTAATTAATTAATTCTTAATTATCTGGAATAGTGGGTGACGAATATACCCTCGTGCAAGCTGCGTGTTATATAGTTGCCAACTGTAGCATCGGTATTCCTTCCCCTCCCAATCTGCTTTCCTTCTGTCGTGACGGAAACAGCGAGGGCATCAGCACGTCAAATTGTTCCTAGTAGAACCACCCTGGCACTTGTTATTATCCACGAAAATGCCATTATCATCAACCCTATCCGAACAAGCGACGAAAATGGATTATAAAATATGGTTGGATGTGTAATTTGAGCGCTGACGCGGCCCATCTTTTGAAGTAGTGGGTGCTCCAATTTCAATCCTCATCCTACAAACAACTGTTCCTGATTATTAATAAATAAATAAAAAAACGTTGTATTTGTTAAGCAAAGAAAAATAAATGAGGGGGTCTAAATTGGAAGGAATGGGAATGTCCGAGTCCACGTATTAAATTAGATTTTCTAATAAATTGTGTATTTATGGGCTGCCATTCCCCTGCTTTCATGTGTGTGACCATAAATGTCACATATTTAGAGTTTTATTTATTTTAAATGGGATATGACACTACAGTAGCTTTTTTTGGAAAGACGTTGGGGTCTTAATGACCGATCAAAAACAGGGTGTTTTCTGTAGATTTGGTACATTGGTCCCATTCAATTTGGGCAGGATTGATTTTTAAATACTAATATTATGTTCTGTCCATAGTTTTTTTTTCCAAGAAGAGTTTAACTTGGTGGATTATAGATTTAAGAATCCCAAGTGTTTTTAATTTGTTGAAACATCAGTTCTCGCCCACACCGAGTAAAGTTTTCGTAATTGTAGTTTTTTGGGAAAAATAAAAAGAAAATAAATGAGTGAAAATTGTCTCACTTTCCGGTTGTTCTTTTTTACCGAGACTTGTTCTTCTCTACTATCCAACAATTATCATAAACTATTGTCCCGTCCCTGTTTTAAGTTTTTCAGAGTCACTGTCCCTCCAAGCAACAGATACGTCATCGGAGGCAATGAAATCTGTCGTTTTTATAATTCATGTCAATGTGAATATTATTAGAGTTCAAAATGACATGAATTCTATTTAGAGCATGGCAGTAGACTCACGTTATAAACTTCGTTTAGGGGTTTGTTTTCTCTGTAAAGTTATGTAAACTAGAGTCACAAAACTTGCAGTTATCTCTCTATCTTTAAATGGTGATATCGTCTTCTACTCGTGATTTTTTTACGAAAGTATTATTCAACGTAAATTTTGATGTCGTTTTTATCCTTGGCTTGAAGAAAACAATTGTTTGGAATGAACTTGGGGGCCGTCTCTCTCTGGGTAGAAAGAAATCAATGGAGGGTCCATGGGGATGGAGTCCTCATGTGATCTTCATTCTCCAGCCTTGAATATGGTTCTAGAGATTTATAAACGGTAAGACCAATTTTAAGTTACAAGCCTATGCAGCTTGGATCCCTCCTACAAATTAAAGAGCCCAAGCTCATGCATGTAAGCTCAAAAATTTCAATCAAAAATAGGATAATTTCTGCATTTAATTCTTATCTTTTGTCTTAGGGTATACAGTTTTGATTTTTTCCATTAAATTCCTCGTAAACAGTCTTCCCATCTATTATTATTGTCGACATCAAATTTAAGACAGAATAGAAAGCCGTTGCCGATGACGAATCAACGAACGAGACACAGATTTGACAATCGGCGGAGGCACCAAGACAACATCGATTTCGCACATTTTGCACTATCAATTGCGACTAATGGATACGTTCGATAAAAACCAAGTTCAAAAAACAAAGAAAAATGAATCGCTCTAGCAGTAAAGCGTTTATCCACTATTCACCGTCACCAAGACACACCCAAACACCTAAGTTGAGTTGAATGAATCGACCCATTAAAAATCACACATTAGAATAACAAAAATATGTCATATCTACAACACTTATCAGGGATGAAAATACAAAATCATGATAACTTTCAATCATCTGTTATGCTGAACTACAGAATCTTACCTTTCATCCTCTTTCAGTCTGCAGATGGTTGCTGGAGCTGAAGGTAAATATTTGATATTTGGGGGAAAAAATCGTATTGATTTTCAGTTGATGTAATTAAGAGAGATGTAATTGGTCTCACTGGATCCGTAAGAAGTTGTTGCAGCTGAGAGAAAAGCAAGGAAGAAGCTTGAGGGTCATTTGTACAAGCTTCAGCGATAAGTTGAAGCAGTGTAGAGCTTTGATTTTGAGACAAAGCTAGCTGTGGTGGAACTGGAGGTATGAGAAAAGGGTGTTGAAGTAACTGAGGAATTCGCCACCTCTCATTCCGGTCCCACGCAAGACATTTCTTCATAAGATTGAGAAGGCGAGGATTAGAAAGTGGTCCGTAAATTATGCGATGATTCGGATCTGTAATAACTTTGAACTTGGCCCAGAATGTTTTATACTCTGAGAAGGGGGTCTTTCCATATACCATCTGATAAAGAATGCAGCCGAGAGACCAAATATCTGACGGCCGACCACATTTGATCACGTTTCCACTAGAATCACTCTCGTTGCACATAAATGCCTCTGGAGACATGTAACTAAGTGTACCCACCTGCAGTAGTAATGAAGGGGGAAATGGAGACGATTATTTACTCTTGGTAACAAGAGAACATAAAAGATGAGCAGCCCAAGTTCTGCATTTAATCAAACATAAAACAGAAAAAATGAATCGCTGGTTGCACATTCTTATGCCTTTCTCTTTTTCTATTGCACAGTATAATGATTAGTCCTATTAGTAGAACGCTAACTTAATGAGAATCGACCCAAACTGCATTGGGTTCTTGAAAGAATCAAGGAAACAAAAAACAGTCATGTCAATGAGAAGTGATAAAACCTGAGATTCCCTTTGGATATTGGTAGTATCACTCATTATGGCTTTTGCAATCCCAAAGTCAATTAGCTTCAAGGAACCCTTGACCAGAAGGAAGTTAGCCGGTTTGAGGTCAGAGTGCACAATTCGTTCCTCATGGATTGTATTCACAGCTTGAAGAATTTGCTGCCAGATTGTCAAAAAATTTACTAATCAGATATATGTTTATCTTTCTCCTCCTAAACATACTATGAAAATTTCGGTCTACAAATGAGCAAGAGACACGAATCTGAAATCTCATCAGCTCCTTTAGGAAAAACTAAAGTATTTAGGCAGGTAACTTAATAAAAAGCGACTTAAAATCATGCTTCTGACAAACATTGGTAGACAAAAAGCTGATATGAGGAAAACCTATATCCATTATTTAAACATAAAGGAGGCTTGATAGAACAGGTCGCTACAACATTAAAGAGTGCAAACCAGGATTAAAAAAAAGTTTGGTCTAAAATTACTCCAAACATTGATTATTATGACTCTTGAGAACCTGCCAATAGAATCGAAGCCAGTTCTCATCTATTGTCTGATTGGAGCCATCCACTTCTTTCCACTTTTGTGACAGCATGTTAGCCAAATCGATTTCCCCATATTCAAGTACCATAAATATGAACCCATCATCTTTGACCCTAGCCTCTTTATGACTAATGGAGCCATTCATGACTTCCCGAAGCAGCATTCTATCTGTAACCTAAGCAAAACAGATATTTGAATGATTTTGTTGAATTCATTAGAACAAGGATCATAACCAAATATTCTGGCAGAGATCACAATAAACCAACATACCAGCACATAAAGTAAGACCCTTTTCAAATCATTATGTAAGAGATCTTCTTAAAGGTTAGAGATCTATACAGCATTTACAAAGCAAACGCAAGTCTAAATCTAGAAGTGAATGGAAGCAAAATCTTGTGTAAGAAAGAGGAAATCACCAATTCTTCAGACACCTAAATTCATCCAACAAAACACCTCCTTCAATTAGCACTTCTATCTCCTATGGCCAATCAAGGCTCCAGTGAGTAAGCCAATGCTACTATACAAAATGATTAATACATATCCATGCTATGTCGTCCCCTCAACCAGAATCAACAGTACATCAGTTACTAGTAAATATTCGGCAACATCTTGCCCATAAATTTGCTAATGAATGTATTAAAGGAAACATAGCATGGTATGAAGAAGATAAGGACTAAAACATACACCAAAAACCATAGGTTGGAAGTGTATACCTCATAATCTATGAGTTGTATGATATTGTTCTTCCCTTTCAATTTACTTAAATACACAATCTCCTGGCAAAAGCCATAAGCAGTGGCATAATCACGACCTTTGAGCTTGATTTTTTTAAGTGCATAGATGGTACAGTCCGATGAAATTACTTTGTGAACCTCACTGCTTCCTCCACTTCCTATCTTTCCAAGCCTTTGAAAAAGCTTTCCATTTACTTTAAAGAACAAATCTGGATCATAATTCCTCTTACTTGCTATCGTAGCTCCTTTACTACTTGCAGCCTTTTCTTGCTTTTCTGTCTTGGAAGGATCCACCTTGACAGCGATATTCAAGTTTTGGGGAGGACGTACATTGTTACAATCATAACCACCACTTCTTTCATTTAGCTTATCATGGGGAAGATGGGCATCTTTCAAAATGCTAGTTTGTTTAGGAACTATGCTTTCTTGGTGTTTAGAAATATCATCTTCCTTTGCTTTTACTTGGGTTTTAATAGTAGAATCAGGGACCAGAGAAGACGTGCATGACTCGTTAACAACAAAATTACAGCTGTTATTTGGAGAGGCATTTGATGGCAATGTCACAATCCCTTGAGCTAGAGGTCGACGATTCTCATCAAAGGTGGCTGCTTCCAGTGCACCATGAGAATTCTTATCTTTCTGCAAATAAGAGCAACCGGTTGTTGCATAATGCAAAGGTGCTGAAGTTGAGTATGTTGTGGTCGCACAAGATAACCCAGCCACTGACGATTGAGTCACAGGTTGGCTCAAAAAACTTTTGAAATGGTGCAGTTGATCTGGATCAGTCTGTTCGCTCTTCACCATCAAAAAATTTCCACTATCAGACCCCAAATTTTTATTAATTTGTGCTGCCTTCTGACAATTATGGAGCTTGGATTCATAATTTATGAGGATACCAGACACCTCTCCTTCAGTGTTTATCTTTGATTTTGAATTCTTTCCTGTAAATTAAAGTGAATAGAAAATGAAAAGCAAAAATTATTGAATAATGGAATAATATGATACGCAAAGAATTTCTACTACATTTTTCATTGTGTCAACAATGTGATAGAAGGGAAGCATTGCCGTTCCAACATAGGTATCCTTATTAGATGATAAAAAATAAGAGATCAACAATTACCTTGATTTATACTCCCATTATCCACTGAAAATTGAACCTTTTTCTGAGCATCAACTAGCTGAGATACTTCATGTTGTAGAGTTAAATTGCCGCCTTGACAACTGGTATGCAATTTTGGCCCCTCTTTATGAGCATTGATTGGTTTGAAACTTTGGTCAGTGCATCCGGTTGTAGTACCTAAAAGCATGGGCGATGTATCTGTAACATCTTCTTGGGTTTCCCTAACAACAACTACAGTAGTCTTTGTTTCTGTATTAAGATTATTCATTACATGACCCTGATTAAACAAAACATCGTGAGGCTTCTTTGCCTCTTCCACAACCGAAGGCTCAAAAAGCGAACTGCTTGGTGCTTCTCTTTGAGGAAGGATCATTCGTCTAGGCCTAAAACTGTTTGACTGCATTGCACCTGAAAATTCCTCACAGCAGTAGTCCATTAAATATAGGTGCATCTTTCATCTCTCAATTAAACAAAGTTGTTAAAAAATATAAACAATTATTTAACTTCAACTCAACAATCTAATCTTTTGAGATTATTGGTAATTTTTCATGATATCAAATCCATGAGATCCCAAATTCAAATAATTGCAATGTCAAAATATAACCTCATTCAAAAAATTAAGATATTCATGCGAAAAATCCAATAAAAGAAAATGAAATGCAAGTGAAAGACATATTAAAGTGCAAATGATTATATGAACTTCTGCCCTCCGGCTTAAGCGTATGACAATGTTGATAATTTGTAAAATTTGAATTTGAAATTGTATTTCAAATCCAAACGAATTACAGAGAAAGCCAACAAAATAGGATTTATTCACACTTTGCAGAAAACGAACCGCTTGACCAGGTAATTCACTAACACGCTTCTCCAGAACTAGAAAGGGAATAGGATAGCTGCTCAAGGACTCCTAAGTTATATAGCTCCGTACTAAGACTTCTAGATAATGTGCTTAATTTAAGAAACGGAAAGCTAGTTAGAGATACCTTGAGGGCGATGCCGCTTGAAGGCGGCTTGAACTTGACGGAGGAATCCTGGCGGAGAGGATGAAGAAAAGGAGGAGGAAGAAGAAGAAGACGTAATTTCCGGGACGACAGGACGAAATAGACTCTTCGTCACAGCAGGTGCTTCTGGAAGGTTATCCTCCCGGTCCATGGTGGAATCTCAACTGCATTTCTACTAATCCAAACGACAAAAATGCGGAAGAAAAATAAAAGAAATCAAAAGAGAAAATGACAGAAACTCATGGTTACAGAACAGCTCTTACACCAGAGAGCAAATTTCAACTCCATTTGTTTGGGAGAGTGAGGAAGAAAAGAGGGAAACTCAGTTTTGAACGCTCATACAAGAATGGCGTTACCAATGGGCCTATTCGGCCCATTATGTTTTGGGCCTCTAAAGCCCACTAACAGTTGCCTCAAAAACGAACTGGGCTGCATGTGTTGTTACGTAATTTTGACACTGTCGATAATTGTTGGAGCGAGCAACTTCTAAATTTAGGTAGGAGAAAATGGTTTGATTTTGAGTTGGGCATTTGAGGTGATTAGTGGGGGGATGGTTTTTGCCAGGGGTGTGCAGGACCGGCTCGATACCGAGAACCGGATCGGAATCGGTCCTATCAGTATCGGGTTTGGTCTGTGTAAATGGAGTACAGGACCGGTGCTACACGGTACTGGTATCGTGTAGAACCGGATTTTTAACATTTAATTAGGGCATTAGATTTTGATTTAGGGCAACAACAACACCCGAGTCTCGAGTCCCTCGACCCCTAATCCTCCAACCTCGGACCAGCGACCACCTCTGCACCTCACCCTCTCGCCAGCCAGTCTCCTCCAGCCTCGGACCAGCGACCACCGACCAGTGTGCAGCGAGCTCCGTCGTCAACCTCTGCCAGGTGCCAGCTCCGAGCTCCGTCTGTTGAAAGTCGTCAGTCGCCACTGCCAGCTCCAAGCTCCGAATTCTGAGCTCCGTTCGTCTGCCACTGCCAGCTCCGAGCGGCGAGCTCCGACCTCTGTCCGTCTCCAGTCGCCAGAGCCAGCTCCGAGCTCCGAGTTCCGAGCTCCGTTCGTCTGCCACTACCAGCTCCAGCCTCCAAGCGGCGAGCTCCGACCTCTGTCCATCGCCACTGCCATTGCCAGCTTGGTTAGCACTCTAGTCTACTCTGTTAGTTTATTCTGTTTAGTGTTTTACATATACATATAATCTGTTCTGGCAATGGTTGAAAAAATTGATGAATTCTGTTATGTTTAATGTTTTGCATATTGGTATAATCTGTTTTGGCAATGGTTGAAAAAATGGATGAATTCTGTTCTGTTCTGTTCTGTTTAGTGTTTTGCATATGAATTCTGTTCTGTTTAGTGTTTTGCATGTGGTTGAAAAAATCGATGAATTCTGTTATGTGATTCTGAGATTTATTTTGAAATTGTTGAAAATGTAGATAATGGAAAGCTTCAATGATGAAACAATAGAGAGTGTTAATGTTAACCCTGTTACTGGTCAAACGACGAGGAAAAAATCAGATGTTTGGACTCATTTTACTATGGTAGAAAACACTGATAAAACACAATCATAGAGCAAGATGTAATTATTGTGCTCAGACTTATGCTTGTCATCATACAAAGAATGAGACTTCAAACTTGAAAAAGCATATTAATGCTTGTAAAAAGTTGTTGGCAAGTGTAAATACGAAGCAAAAGACTTTAAGCTTCAAAAATGTCGATAATATGGGATCAACTTCCACATCTGCATCATTTAGTAGTGCAACTTGCCGAGAACTTCTAGCAAAAATGATTATTGTCGAAGAAATG
The DNA here is from genome assembly GCA_022433065.1 of Begonia loranthoides. NCBI lineage: Eukaryota > Viridiplantae > Streptophyta > Magnoliopsida > Cucurbitales > Begoniaceae > Begonia > Begonia loranthoides. Next base: position 25,086,621 of record CM039479.1, on the reverse strand, counting down.
CCTTTTAAGTTTGTTGAATCAGAGGGTTTTTGAGTTTATTCTAATTATTTACAACAAAAATTTGTTGTACCCTATAGATCTACGATTGCACGAGATATTATTGGCATTTATGAGAAAGAGAAGTCAAAGTTGAAAGATTATTTTAAGAACGTATCTCAACGAGTTTGTTTGACTACAGATACCTGGACTTCTATTCAAAATTTGAATTATATGGTTTTAACTGCGCATTTTGTTGATTATGATTTTATTTTATATAAGATGATCGTCAATTTTTGTTTGATTGCAAATCATAAAGGTGAAACCATTGAAAAAGAAGTAGAGAGATGTTTATTTGAATGGGGGATCGAAAATGTTTTAACAATTGTAGTGGATAATGTTTCTTCTAATGACGTGGCCCTTTCTTATTTGGTGAAGAGAATTCGAGATTGGAATGGTCTAGTTTTGAATGGTGAATGTCTGCATATGCGATGTTTTGCCCATATTTTGAATTTGATAATATGTGATGGTTTAAAAGACCATCACGAATGTATTATGAGAGTACGTCAAGCAGTGAAGTATGTTCGATCTTCTCCTGCTAGACTACAGAAATTTCAGAAATGTGTTGAACAAGCTAAAATTGTATCCAAAAGTAGTGTCTCTCTCGATGTGGCTACAAGATAGAATTCCACGTATTTGATGTGAGCCAGCACAGAAAAATTTGAAAAAGCTTTTGAGAGATTGATAGAAACAGATGATTATTATCTCGCTGATTTGGGTGGAGAAAGTCCTCTCACAACAGAAGATTGAGCTAATATTCGAGAACTTGTAAAATTTTTGCAGGTTTTTTATGATATGACCTTAAATGTTTCAACCTCATTGCATGTTACTTCAAATACATATGTTTGTGAAGTATGCAATTTGAAAATGGTTATTCAAGAGTATGCTGAATGTGATAATCCAATATTGAGGCGAATGACTATTGGAATGGAAAGCAAATTTGATAAATATTGGGGAAGCTGCGATAAAATGAATATGTTGATGTATGTTGCAGTTGTTTTAGATCCTCGACATAAAATAGAGTATTTGAAACATTGTCTTTCCATTGTAATGGATTCTGATAAGACGGATTATTTGTTAAGCCAAGTACAACTTGTGATTAAAAATTTATATCTGGAGTATAAAGGTGATGTGAGATTGGAAAATACAGAAGACAACTATAATAGTTCAAGTGTACCAAACACAGCTACAATCTTACCACAAAAGAGCAATTTGAGCCACAATAAGATACATAGGATGTTTCATAATCACCCAAAAAAAAAAATGTTTCAACTACGCGGTCAGAAATTGAACAATATTTGTATGAAGAATTGGAAGACAATGCAGACAAACTAGACATTCTCATGTGGTGGAAAGTAAATTCATTCAAATACCCAATTCTGAGCAATGTGGCAAGAGATATATTGGTCATTCCTATTTTTACTGTTGCATCGGAGTCAGCTTTTAGTAGTGGAGGAAGAGTACTTGATCAATTTCGCAGTTCTTTGTCCCCAAAGACGGTCGAAGCGCTTATCTGCACTCAAAGCTGGATTTGATCTTCGAAATATGAATCAATCAACTTCAATGATGATATGAATGAGCCAGATATCTTTTATATTTATAGTGTTTTCTTTTTTCTTTGTTTTATTTATTACTATTTTTTCTAAATTTGTTTTCAATTTATATTTTTCAGATATTATACAAATTAATGACGTTGATGAAGTGAATTAATATGAAATTGATGGTGATCTTAGTGATATGCTTTATTCACTCGTTAGCATTATCATTTATCATATATCCTTGATGTGTAAAAGTCATGCTTCTTTTCTATTTTGTAGGATGCAACCTGTTTACTCAGGTTAGTTATATTTTTCTCCAGAATTGAAGTAATTGAACTTAATTATGTTAAAATAACCTTTGATTTTTTTTTTATCTATTTTTCAATATTCTTTCAGTGGATTCTTCAAGTTTGGTGGCTCGTCGTGCATACACATTACAGTTACATGGACTTTATTAGAAATAGTAAATTTGAAGAAGAGATGAAGAAAACCTTGCCAATGTTAATATGACAATTCTGTAATTTTTTACTGATGTTTGCATTTTATATTATTATAATTTTATATTATATTTTTTAATATTTAAAAAAATAAGGTACCAAACCGGTATCGAAAAATTCGATCTAGAACCAGACCGGTACCAGTCTTCCACCAGACCGGTATCGGTCTTCAAAAAATGAGAACCGATACCACCACCGATTCAGTGCTAGACCATTGTAAAATCAGACCAAATCAGTACCGTGCACACCCTAGTTTTTGCGTCAAAGGAGGCAGCTTTATGCCATAGAATGTGGCGTGGCCATGATTTGGTGGCAGAAGGCATCAAAGGAGCAGCCTTTTTCCCTTCACTAGAGCTTTGCCCATAGCCATAATCATATGTAATTAATTAGTGGGTCGGTCTATCCTAATAAACAAATGAATTTATCAGACAAAACTTGAGCATGTCAAAAAGCAACGTGCCTCTCAAATTCGGTGTCTCATGGGGCCCTGCACTCACATTATTATTTATCTGGAACGAACCCTTTCTTTCTCATCTGAAAATGCCTGCAACAATGGCGAAGGATAGAAGCCAGAGAAATCCCACAAAAATTGTTGAAAAAAATGAAAACTACCAACCCCAGAAGACGGAAAAGCCACTACCTTGGTCTGTGGTTAGAGGCCTATTGAGCTGTAGATATCTCCAACCCCAGCCACAATCTCTACAAATGGTCAGAAAAGAGCAGCAGAAGCTCAAACCAGAAACATCCATGGAGGAGAATGGCAAGAAATGCAAGAAAATGAGATGGTCCGGCTCACTTTGTAGCAACTCGAAGATAGTGCAAAGGCCTGATCAAACTGGGTTTCCTCAGGTCCACAAGAAAAGGACTTCTTTTAGCGCAGGAAACGATGGCTACTCTTCGAGTAGATCCATGAAAGCTCCTCTCCGTGAACTCAATGGGGTCGTCATTTCTGCCCTTTCTTCTTCTTCTTTATCTGCATCCTCAAACTCCTCCAACGGCGGCTCTTCTAGATCGGGGAAGTCTTTTAGAAAATTCTATGGCTGTTATGAGTGTAAGATGGTGGTAGATCCTGTTCTTGGAGTCATTAGAGATCCTTCTCTCAGAGATAATATTTTTCCTTGTCCTGACTGTCGTGAAATCTTCAACAAGACTGAAAGTTTGGAGCTTCATCAATCCATCAGCCATGCAGGTACACATATAGTTAATATACCAAGTTACAGGTTTTAGATGATACTAAAAAAGGCACTTGTTAATTTTTCTCTCTGAAAATGCAGTGTCTGAACTGGGTCCTGAGGATACAAGCAGGAACGTAGTAGAAATCATATTCCAGTCAAGCTGGCTAAAGAAACATGCCCCCATTTGCAAAATCAACCGAATACTCAAAGTCCACAACACCCAAAAGACAATCTGCAAATTCGAAGAGTACAGAGACGCCATTAAAGCCAAATCAGCAAAGCTTCCAAAGAAGTACCCACGCTGCATAGCAGACGGCAATGAGCTCCTCAGATTCCACTCCACCACTTTGGCCTGCGCGCTCGGCCAAAACGGGTCATCCAATCTCTGCAACGCAATCACCCGCTGCGGCGTCTGCAGCATCATAAAGAACGGCTTCAAAGTGTCGCCGGAAGAGGGAGTTCTGACGACGGCGACGAGTGGGAAAGCCCACGACAGCACAGGAGCGACGCCGGACGGTGATGGACGGCGGGCGATGCTGGTTTGCCGGGTGATTGCGGGGAGAGTGAGGAGGAGCTCGGAAATGAGTAGGGAAGAGTACGATTCGGCGGGGGGAGCAGTGGAAGTGTATTCCAATTTGGAAGAGTTGCGCGTCTTCAATCCAAATGCTATTCTTCCTTGCTTTGTCGTCATCTATGGAGGATTTTAGTTACCACTTCCACTCATCTTCATCAATAGTCCATATAATAAAGTTTAGGTTTATTTAATTAAATCAATTTCCTTCTTCTTAAATTAGAATTCAGAGGGTTTTCAATATGACACCACAGATAGAAGTCGCAACAATATTAAAATTTGTGTAGGAGATAAACAATAAAGGCGGACACAATTCAATGTAGGAACTATTATTGCGTTGCACTAGTTTGGACGATGGGGAGCAAATAAAGATGAATAGTGCGAGCATGCATAAAGGTTCAGCCAAGAATGCCAGTGCGTGTAATGATTAAAAAAGCTTCTCTATCTATTTTGACTGCCTCTTCTTTTCTTTTTAATTCCTAAAGAAAATAACCACAATCTCAGCACAAATTTTCATCTCCCACTTTGATATCTACATCTGAAAACCCCAATTAATTCCAATTTAAAGAATGTTGATTGAACAAATCAGAACATGACAAAACACTGAGGATATATACATACAGTATTGAGCTTTTGAAAAATCCACAATATTAATGTTCCAATTCCATCATGCATTAGGCCGGGAGTTCTTCCTTGGAATATTTACCTCGAAAAATTGAAGATGAGGACCATATCTGAAGACATGGACTATCTAACTTTAAGACTGGCTACGAGTCAACACAAGCTGCTAGTACTATTGCATGTAGCTAGACACATGATAGAAGAGTTTTTCATGTATCTATTGCATGTTCTCGTGGATTAGAGGTCATGATTGTGATTTTGTGGTCATGATTCAAATTGGCATCATGAGATCGCTGTAGACATCTGCACTCCGGTAAAGGGAAAGTGTAGACAGATGTTTTTCTGTTGATCTTTCTCACTCTTGGGACCATTAGCCCTTTGCGGTCACTTTCTGATAGCATAATATCCATTTGCTCTTTGAAGTCATTCCAACTGCGAATAAAACATATTCATTGTGTTCATAGATTATTTGGTCAGAACTTTTTTTGTAACGTAAGAAGCTAACATCAACATATTGCAAACAGAACCCATCAAAATCAAAAGACATAAGTCTTTATAATTACAACATAATAGTCGTTTTCAAATGATAAATATGCACTTTGGGGCAGAGAACAATTAATTATGCACGAGAAGCTCATTATTAGAACTTTATGCAAGTGCTCATTGTCTATTCCAATTTCCCATCGAGCCTAATGAATAAGTAGAGTTAATAAATAAGTTTCACAAACAATATGACAATAGTCAAAGCTGCTATGGATCATCAAATGAATTAAAAGGAACAATCAAAAAGTTGAAGAAGTACCTCATGCTCATGTCTTCCAGAAGAACAGCGAGCTTGCGTTTATCAGGCATTATAGTTTTAGCGTGTCCATCATTAAGGAATCTCCGGTGACCCATTAGAAAGTGCGGGAAATTTCCACCCTGCGTTGTCACAAAAACCTCACTGAAGAGGCATACTGTGTAGTCCAGAGCCGCCAATCTCGAAGAATATCCCTACAAAAGGAACAATTGGAGTCAAAAAAGGCAAGCAAGCATGTGAAAATAGAATAAACAGGTCGCCAATAAGAAAATATAAATCGATTGAAGTTAATCTCCCATGTCTGTCTGCTCCCATTATCTATCAAAACTGAACAGCCAGATGAAATTGATAGTCACAGTTCTAATCAAACCAACTCTGACAAAACATATTGCAGAGTACGAGATAATACCATGAAAGGAGCAAGCTCCTCTGAGGTTGCAAGAGTTTCCTTGGTATGCAACTGAGGAAACATCTTTCGTAGTGGTGCTAATTGTTTCTCTTCTTGGAATATTTTCCCAGATGCCAAATAAATTGAAGTGTTTTTACCGAATCCCATTCCCCGTAACATCATTCCAACCTACTTCCACAAGTAACAAACAAAGATTACCAGGAAAGTATTAGGACGAAAATTTAAAGAATAGTTTTAGTAAATCATCATATCTAGCATATACCCAAAGACATCTTTTCACAAAGTTTAGATCATCATGTCTTTTTTAAAAAACTTAAACAACACCCTTTTTCATGAGTCTCAACCATTTATTACTTTTCTCATGATTTGAACTTAGCTACAAGAATTGACACCTTGAAATGTGTTGAAAGAAGATATTGCCCATCTACCAGTACCGGTAAATTGTTGGAAAAAAATGTAATATCATGAGTTTTTATCAGGAAAATTAGTAAAAGTTTTAAAGCACCTCCAAAGGGGTTAGTGGGCATTTCCCATTAACTCGATTAAGACCTGGTAAAATAATGTGATCTTCCCGTTTGAACTTCTCCCTCCAACCTTTCTCTCGAACAGAATTCATTTCAACCTTTTCAGACTCACCTCCATCATAGACGCAGCACGAAAAGGCTACCATGTCCTGAAAATAATATAAGATAATTACTGAACCTGATTAAGCTATATATTTAGAAATATTAACTTCTAAAGGGTTATTGGAACAACATCGTAATTATGGCTACCTCCTCAAAACGAAGGTGAGCTGAGAGGTACTTTCCTTCAGCATTCGAGCTCTTCTCTATCGTTCGGCTTACTAGTTTCTGAGCAAAACTTAGGATAGGAGAAGAGAATCTTAAAGCTTCATAATTTGCTAAACATCTCAGGAATTGTATCTGAGGTGGAACACTCATTGCCAATCTGTTAGCAAAGGGGGCTATGCGAATAACCCTGAAGTAAGGGGGAAAAAAAAGACAAAAACAGTTTGGCTCATGTCAATGGGAAATTATAGAAGAGAGGCTATTTTAGAGATGTTTTTAACCAGAATCTAATCAAGAATTGTACCTACCCTTCTCTTTGTAAGACAGGATAAACTTCTACCATGTAATAACTGGTAGGAGCCCATGCTTGGACACGAAATTTTGGAACATTTGAAATGTTATTATCATATTTTCCCAGCAAATTTTCAGGTAGATCTTTGACGACTTTTACAAATCCATCAAGAGTGGCTATGAAATGATCTTCGTCATATATATCGGCAAATGTACTGAAACAAAGATGAAAAATGTTTGGAAATATTGTAAGAGACTCCACACTGTTGTGAGAAAAATTCATTCAAAGATCAAAGTTCTTTTCCTTTTCAGCCATTGATTTTCCTAGTAGACAAAGAACTTTCAGAGCTTTTTGAAATGGGTAAGGGTCTGAGCCCCTTTCAGTTACATGTTTCTCACCTTGAATCCCTCCAAACGCTATGAAATTCAAAGCGAGGAATAACTAAGATAGCATTTAGAAGTCCAGCTACAGCCACTGCATTGCATATCTGCCAAAAAATGTGAAACATCACAATTAATGTGAACAGCTGGACAAACATGTTTATTTCTGTGGTTTATGGAACCTTTGAACAACACTGGTACAAATAACAAAATATACTAAAACTAAAATACTTCCAATACCGCAGATCGTTGTTGGTTAAGCCCACCATTAGCATCAACAATTAAGTAACCAGAAGGTCCAGGGGATTCTGAAATTCAAACATTATCATTAGGGTAGTGAAGTTAGACTAATACACTCTTTGATTATATGCCAAACTACTTGATCAAGAATTTTCAATGTTAACATTTAGCCAATACTTCTTAGCATGGGAGAAATTTCGCAGTTAACACACCAGATTGACGGGGGATTGATGAATTTAAACAAGGCTTTTGCTCCTTCTGTCTTTTATATTTCCAAACTGAAGATAACTGCAAAAGGTGTAGATGAAATACTTTATCTCAGTTGATCAGGACATCTTAATACAAAGCAATCAAGAAAATGAAAGTTAATAAATCAAAGCTCAAAATCACTTCAAAATTTTCAGATAGGTTGAAATTATTTTGACGTGAGGAAGGTGAACAAAACTTTCTGAAATCAGTCGGTCACAAAACTTGCACCTAAATAGAACACAATTTTGAGAAATGCAACGTCCATCCCTCATAATTTGTACCTATCAATAATTGCAATTCAGGCCATAATTAATTTTTTACATTTTAAATGCAGCGATATGTTGAAACTAGAGCTTGAACTAAGCAATCGCCAACCTCCGTTAGAAATTATAGGAAATTGTGCATGGAGAAATGACATATACACTCGGGTTAGAGCTGGCATTGGAGCTTTCTATAACATTTTCTTCTCGACCTTACTTCTCGTTCACTAAATAATTTCCTTAGTTCGGAAGAGATTTATATTTTCTCAGAGATGAAAACATTATTTGCCCCAGCCAAAATCCACGAAAGTAAAAATTTGGACACGAAAAGTCAAACAAAAAAAAGAATAGACCTCAAGCGTGGATGAATTTTGTGCTTCTATATCGTTCCAGAGCCTCTGAAACATTTCATGGCTGCGATAGAGCGAACCAGGAGGCAGAGGCTTCCCCGAGAAGGCAGAGAAGGGACCAACGCACATGATCAGCCCAGAAACGTAAAGAAGAGGCAAAAAAACGAAGTTACGAATGTTACGGCGGAGACTAACGCCACCAGAAAAGAACTCCCGGAGTGGATGAGAATGCAGTTTGGAGCGTGGCCTCCGGCGGCAGTGTGAAAAGCTAGATTGAAGGGGAGGGGAGGAAGGTGGACTAGGGGAGGTAGTCCGGGTAGCTTCAGGGACGGCGTAGACACTGACATTGTTGGTGTGGTGGAGGTAGGGCTTGGACTTAATCGAAACGTTAGCAGCCATGCAAGAATCAAAGAAAACGAGAGAGAGAGAGAGAGAGAGAGAGAGAGGATTGGAGACTCCCGTTGGATGATAGCGTGAGAAAGCAGAGAACGCTAGACAGAGAGAAATGGACTTCTTGAAAGTAATGGATGGGAATGTAGGCCAATGTCTAACTTTTAATCCAGGAGATCTTCTCACGGTCGATACTGCAGAGAGAGAGAGAGAGAGAGAGAGAGAGTGAGAGAGATGAGGCAACGGAGCATACAGTTCTAATAGGCGCCACCATTATAACGGACATCCACGTTGTACATGCTTCCAAAACGCATTACCTTATTCGTCGCTCTCCTTTAAGCGACTCAAAATACGTCACCGTTTTAAAACCTCATAAACAATGCCTCTGTTACTTCTCCCTCACGCGCCGCTCTTCTCTCCACCGGAATTAACTCTCTATTATCCTAGAAACACAACCTTCAATGCGCGTGAGGATATTTTAGTAATTACGCTTCAAAAATACTCGAATGAGCAGGCACTTAAATGGACGGTCCGATTAATCTGAATGAATACATGAGGAATTGACAGAAAAGGACGCCACTAGGCGCGTCGCTCGTGGAGTAAAATGATAAAAAGAAGAGAAAGAAAAAGGCCCGAAATAGTCTGCGAGACATGCGGCTCTCTCTAGCTTTCTCGTGGTTCCTCATTATGACCATTCTCTTCGACTTTGCCACAAATACCCCTCCTCTTATTTAATTAATTATTTCAAAACCATACAAAGGCGGTTCAGAATTGTCGAAAGAACATGAACAGCTAATCTTAATCCCATCCCACCATGCTCTATAAACAGATAATTAAATCATAACCCCATTCTCCAAGTTGATTTAATTACAACTATAATTAGAGTTGACCAAATGAGGAGAGTTGACTAATTACACGTATGCACAGCCTGTTACCACGTCGTAATTTGATGAGAATGTTCTGTACAGATCATTAGTTTGTTGGCGTGGAAGCCCACCCCTCCTCCTCCTACCCATCTCTCCTTTTCTTAATCCTCACAATTCTTGTATTGTTTTTTAAAACATATTTGCCCGACACTTTGATATATTTAAGTCACTTATGAACGTCGATTGATTAATTCTGAAATTTCATATCCGCGTTATAAACTTTATTTAGGATTTTAACTTTTTTATAAATTAACGTGCAGTTGTATTTTGATATTAACGTGATAGATTTCATCGGGTCACTAGATTTTAAGGCTTTCATGCCCTTTTAGGTTGGGTATGGTGTGGATTCAAGAGGAGATACAAAATAGTAGCCAAAAGAAGAGGAGCCATTAAAAACAAAAGGGGTCCATTGTGAAATAAGTAGAGAGAAAGTAAGGGAGAGATAAGCAGAAGTTGGAAAATGTAGATGGCGTGGTTATTATAGGACACAAAGTAAATGAGATGGGGTAGGATTTTGGAGCGATGAAACTGGAAGTTAGATGCAAATTTAAATGCAGTTCGTCGTTTTGTCTGCCTCCACTAAGTCTCTGCAAATCCACATATACAAATTGAGTCCTGATTATACAGAGAAGGCCTCTTTGTAGTCCAGCCTTATTTTGCCCCTTCTTTATGAATTTCATGTGGACTGTCCTCTGCTATCTTCTTCCTCTTATTCTGCTGCTGCTCTTCCTCATCCATCCCTCGCTAAAAATTCATTATCGCATCTCGAACAACTGGTTTTACCATTAAGTGAAAAAGGCTTAGAATTTCACTCTCCTCCTCTGTCCTGGCTGCTTGTCTAACGATTATGACAGTTGATTTGTATTTTAATCTCCTATTAACTGATAAACCAGTTCGGTTTTTAATGGTTTCTCACGTTATCTCTACCTCGGGTCCTACGCCAGCAGCTTTGGCTTTCCTTCGGCTTTGTCTGTTTATCCTAGTCTCTAAAAACAGGCTTTGCGCTTTAGAGGCAAACTGGGCTTTCTTCGTTTTCAGCTCTCAGCTAGAATGTAAACCTACCAACTCTTAAAATCTGCATGACATGACCAAAGGTGGATTCTTTAGGTGGCTCCAATTTTGCATAACAGTAAAACTTAAATCTTTCGAACAAAAAAGCGACGAAAACATAGCTTTAAGAGTTGGTATTTCGGAAAAAATATGTGAATTCAAAATCAAAATATGTTCCTCCAGATAGGAGTAAACAATAGTATCCACTCACGTATTGCTGTGAGCGTGGGAAGATGATACGTAGCGTTGACTAATGTTGGTTGGTTCACATTTACTTGTTTAAATGCTATTCGTGGAAGATTGCGTGATCTTCTTCTCCGCTCAGCCTTTAAATATCTCTTCTTGTTTTTATACTTAATTTAGTCAATTTTCGATGATGCGAGGATGAGAAGAGATTGATCCAATGGTAAGCGGTTGGGAACAAAATCATTTAAAAAAAAAGGAAAAATATTTGATGATTAGGTCAACGGTGGCGTCGTCCGTTCAGACGCCAATGCCCATAGTTTTCAGCTGAGAATTGAAACTAGAAAGCCCTGCAAAAACCTTCTTTCGCCTGCGAAACCCAAAACCCATTTTAGGTTTGCCTCTTTGGAGCCTCACCCATTATCGAGGAATCTTTTTTTGGGGTAAAACTGACGAGAAAACTCGCTCTCTGTTTTCTGGTTCATCCATTTTCTGCAAATTTCTTTCTTTCTTTTTTATATTTTTTATTTTTACAGAACGACGTTGATTAACGTTATCTTAAGGTACTTCAATCTCCGTCTCACATCATATTTGTTTTTTCTTTAATTAATATTACTTTGAAATTTCCTTTTCTCTCGCCTTTTCGATCTCTCTCTCTCTCTCTCTCTCTCTCTCTCTCGATTTGCTGTAGCTCCATGCATTTAGTAGTGGCCCAGCTGTTTTCGTTAAAGCCAACACCTTCATTATTTCTGGGCTTCACTGGTATTTCTTTTCTTGATTCTGTCTATTCGTCTTTACTTACTCATACGAAAATTTCAAAATGGTAATAATTTAAGATTTAGGTTCTGTAAAAATTCCCTTTAGACAATTTCCGCTCCATTTCATTTTTTTTATTTGATTTACGCAATTTCTCTTGGGGTTCGCATCCAATAAACTGGAAGTGTGGTGATCTTCTTTGTGTCGTCGCCTTTTCCTTGCTCTGTTGCTGTTAGTGGATGACTCATTAATCTTCTGATACAACTGAATTTCACCTTTTAATCTCCACTTGCTATAAACAAGTAATATTTGACTGTTTGAGAGCTTGTTCCTGCAGTATGAATATTTAATTCAAAAGGAGCTTACTCACAACAAATTAAACATAAAGTTCCTCATTTTAGTTCAACACACGACAGTTGCTTCTATATATACTTTTTTCCCAATTGGTGCATTTCTCATTTGAAAACTAGTTGCTCTAAGGATTGCTCCTCTAAATTGTAATTAAGGTTGTTTGTGATTTAGGTTATGTGGCAGTCAAATGGTTCATAAAGTCACTTTAGATTTCATTATAGGCTGCATGTTAGGCGTAATTCAATCTCACCTTACCTTCAAATATGACAAATTTATTTTCACAAGTTTCTTCTTTTTATATTGCTATTTTACTTTGATTCATACGTATGCTTCAGAATTGTTTCTATTGCTGACTTTTATTATGGAAGAAGTGTTGGATAATTCTTTGAAACATCAATATTTTTGTCAGATGTAATTACTAGGAAATAAATATGTTTGTTTTGGTTTTGGTTTTGGTAGATTGGAAGTTCTTTTGTAGTTAGAATAGCTTAAACCTATCCATGAACATGCATGGTCTCCGCAACTGCGCCTGCTCATCACCATGTTAGCCTCCATCCCCTAACTCTGTTTGTACTTCACTTTTGCAGTTATTGGAGTTTAAATTAAAATTTAGATTCATCCACGTTAGATGGCCATGGATCAAGTGAATCATGATTTTGTTTTGCGGCGAGTTGAATCATGTCCTCGAACAAGCAGTGCAGGCTCATCGAATCGCAGACATTCTTTTAATCAACCAGGTGCTTCATTTTCCCAAATCAATAACGATGGTGAAAGCGATAGTGTTTCCGAAGCTGGAGATACTGGAGATAGGGCTCTTAGCATGAACAGGCTCAATAATGATGGCTCAATGAGAGAAAATGGAGTGGTTGTTCCTATTGTGGAAGATAACTTTCTTCAATCCTATGGCTCAAATGCAATCAAAGATGCAGTTTCTCCTTCTTCCATGCAAAATGAGGAAATCACAGCTTCTCTTTCAAGAAATGAAGCAATTTGTCCTGTGGAAAACAAGCACGTGAGTCTTTGATTCTTTTAAATGCAGAAACCTCTTCACTGAGCTTTTCTTTCATCTTGTCTACATTTTTTTCGCTAGACTGTAATAACTTGGACATGTAATATACTGTGAATTATCTCTGGTTTTGTTGGATTGTTCTGCTAACATCTGTGGTTTTTGGACTTTCTATTCAGGAAAATAAAAGAGATTTTCCGAAGCTATTGGAGTATATTTCGTGCCTCCTTCACTTGGCTGTATTCGGGATTCTTGGGGTAACATGCTTTTTCAATTTTTTCCTCCAAAGAGAAAGCTATATTGACAATATGAACTCTCCCTTTTTCTCTCCTATAACTCATCAGTTTTCACCAAGAAATTTCACTATGATGGGTTATAATGTCTGAATGACTGTCATGAATCTTGTTATTCACCTCGACCTTCAAAAAACAGTCAATTATGACTTGCTTATGCACATGAGCAGAGAATATTTTCTATAATTACAAAATTTGTTAATTCCTTTGTATGTGTTTAGGATTTACTTTTTCTAGATTAAAAAGTTCTTACCTTGGTTAATTCGATAAATTTATGGAGTAAGCCTTTTTTTGGAAATGATGACTGTCGGACGATATGCTGCAGGTTTTAACGAGATATTTACTCGAAACACTGTTTGGCCCGAAAGTTGCTGGGGTGACAAGTGATCAAAGCCTTTTGTATCTTGATCTTCCTTCCAACATGGTCTCTCTCTCTCCCTTCCTCTCTCTCTCTCTCTCTTATTTTTCTTCCTTCGCACTTTCCCATGCACAAACACTAGAATGAAACAGACTAAGCAAAAGTGCTATTCAGAGTAGAAATTTCGAAGTGTTTTGAATTATCGAAAATGAATGTATTTCATATGCTAAGCTATCAAGCTTACAAATACTTCTTATTAGCATCTGCCATGAGCAACATTTTCTTTTTCAATATGCTTTCTCAACATTTTAAGCTATGTTTTATGCAGGTTGGATCATTTTTAATGGGTTGGTTTGGAGTTGTTTTCAAAGCCAATATATCAAGAGTCTCAGACTATCTGGCCATTGGACTGAGCACTGGCTACTTAGGAAGCCTTACAACTTTTAGCGGCTGGAATCAGAAAATGCTCGATCTCAGCATCGATGGGCATTGGGTGTCTACCGTACTCGGGTTTCTGCTAGGTAATACCAGATATCAAAAGAGTAGATCCAAGTATGATTATTGACTATATGATCAATCAGAAGCAAAATTTCCATTCTAGCATCTCTGGCCAATAGCAATAGATAATGTAGTCTGTCTCTTATTATATTTGCAGGATTGTTTCTTGCAGCGTATTCAATAATTATCGGAATCGAGACAGCCAAGGGCTTCAAGTGGCTTTGTAAAACAAAGAATTTAAGCATTGTCTCTGGCATCAACTGGAGATTAAATACTTATAACCGTCACTTAGCCTCTATAGTAGTACTGTTATTGATATTGGGTTTATTATGGAGCATAAGTGGAGTATTTGTTCATCGGGAATTCAACACGGATAGCAATGGAGCTCAGCTATGGCTGGCTTGCCTGGTTGGACCGCCTGGAGTGTGGGCCAGGTGGTTCTTGGCTCGACTCAATGGACGTGGATTGGGAAGAGACAGGCTGCTAAGATGGGTGCCATTTGGAACCTTGATTGCTAATGTGGGTGCAGCTTGTATCATGGCAGCTCTAGCCACTGTGAAGAAAGTGGTGAGATTTGTAATATTTGTTATTGTTAATGTTGTCATTTGAATATTTGAATGTTGTGAATCAAACTAAAACTCGTGTAGGCGAAGACAGTGACGTCCGAAATAGTGGCAACGGGGATTCAGTTTGGATTTTTGGGGTGTTTGAGCACGGTCTCGACATTCATTGCCGAGTTTAACGCGATGAGAGAAAGTAACGAGCCATGGAGGGCGTATGCATATGCGGCAGCAACCTTATGTTTTTCTTTCGGCTTGGGAACTTTAATCTACTCCGTGCCTGTTTGGGCGTTAGGACTCAGTTAGCCAATCTGCAGCCTAGTTCTTCGAAGACACAATCATAAGCCGTGACGGTGCCTTATACTGGAGGTGCTGCATATTCAGCTCAACACATCAAACTGTGGGTATAATTGCATACCTACTATACATGGTGTAGTAGATGTTTTGTTAGAACTTAATAACAAACCAGATGATCACGATCATGATACATGGTCAGTGGAACCTAATAAGTTAGAAATTACAAAATTGGGAAGGTTTGTCCAACGGGGAAGGTTTGTTCGTTATCGTCTGATGTAAGTAGAAGAACAATCTGTTCAAACCATTGGATTTGTCTCAATCTTTTCGTTTTATTTTTTCTGGGTTTTCTTACTTGATCAAAACTTTTTTGACGAAAGTTGATAGATTGAGAGGATTTGATAGAGAGGAACAAGAGGAATTATTTAAGTATGGTGTTATTATTGAGCAGCAGGTGCAAAAGGGGCTGGCCGAAGGAGAAGAACTGTAGAAAGTACTACTGAGGGATCTTGTTGAGTTTGCAGTAAACGTAGTGACTGTATTTCTTGATCTTGTATTTGGGTGGGTTGTCGTCGCTCACAATCTTTGGGTGAGGCCCGACCATCAGATCTGGAGGAGGCTCCAGGAAAACTGGCCACGACATTCTTGTTCTCTCTTTGGTCACTGTCGTCCTATGAAGAACACTCCTGTACTTCCCGTTGCTCAATATCTTCCATTCCAGGACAAAATCAAAACTCAGTAGAAGTCAAACAGTGGAATAATTAATTATAATCATTTGGGACGTAGAAATGAGCATTGAGAATTGAAGAATTACCTCCATTTGGTCGCCGATGTGAATGACGAGGGCATTAGGGACGTATTTGACGTCATACCAGTGGCCATCTCTGAAAGCTTGGAGGCCCTGAACTTCATTCGGGACGAGAATGGTGATGGTAGACATGTCTGTGTGAGCTACCACGCCAAGAGCAACATCTGGGCGTGGACATGGGGGATAGTAGTTTATCTTCATGAGATAAACCAGATCCTCCCCACCTGCCGCCGCCTTCAGCTCGTCTCCTTCAAGACCCAGCCCTAGGGAAAGGCTTTTAAACAGCTTCTCTACCACCCTATGCAAGTGTTTCACGTAATCCTCATTCGCTTCCCTGTAAACCACTGACCACAATTATGAATACATATGTATAAGTTGGAATAATATTTAATGTATTGATTAGTATATCGCATTCGCCAAACCTGTAAGCAGGTGGGTTCTTGGGCCAAAACTGATAATTAATGGCGGAAGGAGGCCATATCTTGTGAAACAAATGGTCGACCCAACCTTTCTTTCCTCCTACTTCCTTTTGAAGCTCAGTTCCATATCCTTGGACAGAGTCAGATCCAGGTATCTTAGCGCAAACCTCTTTTTCTTCTTGCGGCAGTTGGAAAAATTCTTTTCCAACGCTCTGCAATTTGGCTATAACCTCGCTGGGTATTTCATGGTTGACGATCTGAAACATCCCCCACTTTATACTGGCTTCTTGAATGGCCTGATCGACCTTTTCTTCATCTGGATTACTAAAATCAATCACCGGAACCTCAAGAGTTTGGCCATGAACGGTCGTCATACCTGGTTGCTCAGTTTCTGATCTGATGAACTCCGCCGGAATGGCGTATGAAGCAATGGCGGCAATGTCTTGCACTCTCAGCAAACCCATTATTTCTCTTCTTTTTCTTTCTTTCTTTCTTCTTCTTCTTCCTTTCTGGGAATCAGAATAAAAGGAAGAAAGTAAATGGGGGTGGATATCATGAAACATGCAGGATAAATAGGGCTAAACCAACTTCATTTACAGAGAGAAAGGTAGAGACGGAGTTTAGAGGAGGAAAATTGGAAAGTGGTGGACGTCAATTAATAAATTATAAAGTTATAAGCATATATTTTATTATTAATTACATAGTTTAGAAGTCTTCTTATTTAATTAACATCGCAGACTCTATAATTCACGACCAATAATAAGTCAAATCTTGGAAAATTTTTTTTAACAACAAAAACTTTGAACTATAAAAAATTCTTGCCTGCGACCTATCAGTCACGTTTCCCATCCAGGACCATCGAGTTTAGCGCCTCGGTTTCGTTTTTGTCAAGTACCGTCGAACGAAGACAAAGGACGTCAAAATCGAGGCCGAGGGACGTCCCTCTTGGTAGTTCGAAGAAGAAGGATGATGGCGGGCTATGGCGGAGACGAAGCTCATTGGCTGTTGGATCGCATAATCTACGGTTATGATTAAATCTGGCGATTCCCTAAGGCGATGGACGGACGACAATCTCTAGCCATTGGATCGAGGGAGGGATGTCTCTAACCTAGATCGACAGCCAGGATTGAATCTGGCATCTTTCAGAGGAGACGGACGGACGACATTCTTTGGCCGTTGGATCGAGCGAGGGACGTCCCTCATTTGGATCAACAGCTAGGATTGAATCTGACATCTTTTAGAGGCGACAAACGGACGACATTCTTTGGCCATTGATCGAGCGAGGGATGTCCCTCATCTGGATCGATAGCCAGGATTGCATGTAACGACCCTGATTTCTTAACTATTTTTTAGATACATTATTCGGAATTAAACAATAAGTTTCGGAGTGAAATCTTTCCTTTAAGAAAACAAACCTTTTCAAAAAGGGGATATCAGAGTGCAAAATCCGACCGTTACCAAAAACTCGTTTTATCATTTCTTAATTAGTGAAGAATTACTGTTTATGATTTGCGGAATCGATAAAAATTTGTTCTTAATGGTTGCGGAAATGTAGCTAATTAAGAAATTCAGTTTACGAAAAACGAGAAGCTATGAATAACATTTTAGCGGCAAAATGAAATTTAAAAAAAAAACGTTTTTCTAAGACATTCACTTTAAAACTCAAGGTTTGAGTTTCCAAATAAGACTTACATAATATTTTGAATAATATTCAAGTGAGAGCAATAAGGAAAAATTAACGTTCGCAAAGAGAAAATAATTTGACGTTAGCTCTTACAAAATTCATTTTCCTTTACTTCATTGAAGCCGCACTACTACTCTGCTGCCGTTTCATCCGGACCTACCGCAAGCTCCACCGGAATGATCTCCTCTAGAGCTCCTGGCATAGTCACTTCATTACCTGCACCACAAGTAAGGACCTGGGCACGCCCAGCAAGCAAATGAAGGAAAACAATTATGCATTTCTCTCTTTAATTCGTCTTGGAATGGGAGCCACCCAAACCAATTCTTTCGTTACGTTTCGTTCTTTCATTCTTTCTTTACTCGTACTTCGAGCTGGAGATTAAAGAACCTATATGGAATGGTATAATTGACCGGACCTATTCCCTACTGGCAACCTAGAACTCCCGTACCCGGTAAGGGAGGAGCTTCGGCTAGATTACCGACTAGGCCCGACTACCCATCCACCCCCAACTCCCTTTTCTTCCTTTTCTTTCGTATTCTTATCGTTTTTCCCTCACTCATGTATGTGGGTACCACCCCGTGGGAGTACCCCCTACTTGATTTCTATTATCATGAACACATCCTAGTATTTCTAAGTTAACTAGTACATATACAAAAGTAAATGGAAGTACTTCAGAGAAAGTTCACAATAATAAACAGAACGAGCAATAAGGTGTGCTCACATGAAACAACTAACGAAAACAAACAGCATATACTAACGAGACAGCAGAAAGGTACTCTACTCGAATATAGCAGTGAAGATTATAATAACTAGGCATACTTAAGTCGAATGTAATAGCGAAAATCGTAATTGACTAGACATGATTTAATCGAGTGTAATGACGGAAATCGTAAATAACTAAGCATGCTTTAATTGAATTGATGGTAATTCATGTTTATTATTGATTATAACAACAGTAAATTAAATCATCAAACATATGTTTTGATCAACTATGGTAGTAGAAAATTAAGCATTTCACGTGCTCTTAAATCAACTATCATGGTAGAAAACGCAAACGTTTAAGCATGCTTTTAAAGGAAATACAACTGCAGATTACGAACAACTAATCATGCTTCTAATTGAACATAACAATAGGTATGTAAACCACTAAACATGCTTTTGATGACTAAAACGGAGCAGCAGAAAAACATGTATAGCTAGGCATATATTAAATCGATCATGACAACAGAAAACTAAGGGACTAAGCGTGCTTTAATTGGATACGACCGCAGTGAGAAACATCGAAATGAACAACAAGTATATGCTTTCGAACGGTAACCATTTGCAGCATTAATGTAACGACCCGGATTTTCTTAAAGCAATTAAATTGCGTAAAAATTTAAAATTTTCTTTTTAAAACAAATCAGAGTACGTAAATCCGAATCACTACTAACTCTTTATGAAAACTCGTCATGAAAACCAACTTATTAATTATGCGGAAGCGTTAAAATCATCTATTAAATTCTTGCGGAAATGTTATAAAATATCCTTTTTAAATCATAGCGGAAACGTAAGAGTTCTTTCAAAAGAAATACTAAATAATACTAAACCATTCAATCATTTCGTTAATCAAATAAAACTGAACCATTACTTCATTGATTCGTAATCTTTTTCTTTCATTTATTTCATAGCCGTTAACTTACATTTGTCTTTGTCTTGCCAGCTCGAATCCATTGCGTACGAAATCATCTATCTCTGCCTCATTATGCATTTCTCATCTTCTGCTTATTTGTTTACTATCTATTCATCATTGTACCTACACCACAAGTAAAGACGTGAGCTTACGCTCAGTAAGGAGAGGAGAAAAACAATTATGCATTTCTCTGTTTAGTTCTTGTTGGAATGGGGCCACCAATCCAACTTCTTTCATTATATTCTTTTTCTTTGTTCGTTCTTTAAACTCGTACATCGAGTTTGGAGATTGGAGGTTTTCCTTTGAGATGGCATAGCTGTAAGGAAACTAACCCCCTGTGGGCTACTAGTCCGTTTCCCGTCTTGGTAGGGGTGTATCCTAGTAGCTAGGCTAGATCTGGACTACCCATCTACTCCAACTCCCTAGTTCCAGCATATACCCGCCTTTTTGGGTTCTTTTCTATTCCAGCATATAGCCGCCTTTTTGGGTTCGTTCTTTTCATATTCTTTTCGTTTTCCTCACTTATGTATGTGGGTACCTCCCCAGAGGTTACCCCTACTTGGTTTCTATTATCATGAACTCGATCTAACTTTTTCCTGGTAAACAAATCACATATGAGAAATAGCATACTTTTATGAAAAAAGGAAAAACATATTGAAGTAAACATACTATACTTGAATTTGCGCATATAAAGAATTACAATAATTGAAATGACATGAACACAATAAGACAATAAAGTAACGTGCGGCACATATCATTGACTAAACATGTTCATCGAAAGCTAGTCTAAACAAACATGCTTGAGAATCAATAGTTGAATAGGCATGCTAAATGAATCTAAGAAGATTCTTAATCCGAATCAAGACATAAGAGTTACAAAGTAAGTTCATTATTCATTTAAGTTCATTAATCATTAACTAGTTTGAAATCTTTATTTAAAGAAAGCAGTGGAAACCAGAAACAACTTACAATATTCATGCGTAACTTTTTCATTCACTTGTTTAGTTAACTAAACCTTTCCTTTTGTTTGTTTAGTTAACTAAACTCTTTTTCCTTCGTTTGTTCCATTAACCACTTATATCGTCGTATTCACATCATCGTAGTTCACATTTCATTCGTGCTCTCTTCTTAATTTAATTCACAAGACACAACTATCTCAAAACATGCTTCTATATGCTTCTTAATACCTAACTAGAACTAATCATGTTTGCACATACTTTTTCATAACTCAAAGAACAAAACTTCCAAGTAGACTTACGACAAGAAACGGATAACTATAAACATTACCAAAACCAAACCACGAGAACAACTCACACACACTTTACTTGGGTGTAGGGCTCAAGGCCAAGACAACCCAAATCCTTACCTCGAGCTTTAATGCGTAATAACACTTATTCGTTGTTCTTCTTCTTCTCTTTAACACCTTCAAAATTACCTTCACAATTTAATAAGTTTCCATTATTGATCAAATCGATTAATTATTAAACTTCGTCGTCTTTTTCTATATTTAATGCTATACGTCGCTAACTAGAATTTCCTAAACGAAACAATAACGTCTATAAAATAAGCTTAACGTATATCGAAACCCAACAAGATTCTATCCATAAAGCTGTATTACCCAATTTTCATGATATCTTTATTCCAATTAGTGAACCGAAGCCAAAACTAACGTAACAGCAGTCAACCTTGTATAAACATGTAGAGCAGTTCATATAGGAAACTATTCATCTAACATTTGATTTCCTAGATTAATCCAACAGATTTCATATTTATCAAAGCTAGAGCATAACAGATTTGTATCCAAATATTGCTCTTTCAACATTCATTAATGTCCAACAACTGATTAACAACTTCAATCTTTTCTTCATAAAAGCAAACATATTTCAGAACTTAAAACCAAATCCAACAGAACATTCCAGGTTTCATAGAATATTCCCTAGGTCTTCATCCAAATAATAGAGAATATGATCAAAACCAAAATCACAAAATAGAGCTACATCCAACATACAGATTCAGACTCAAACCAACAAAACATTGACAATAAGAGAATATCACTACAACTTCCCCAAATATTACTCAATATCAAAGTGGAATTTAATATCCAAAACACCACCAATTGGTTAAACAATAGAGGGGAAAGCTCACCAACATCTCAGAGAGTCTATCACCTCTCGGCCATCACCAAAAAACAGAGCAGGAGTTTAGTTCTTCACTTCTTCAGAGCTGGACACGTAAGGGAAAAATGGCAGAACACCCACTTCTGCCATTTTTAAACACTCTCCACCTACTGCCCATTTAATATTCTCAACGTGCTTATCCCACTGCCGACAATCCTCTCCCATTTTCTTCTCTGCATTCAATAATTGCCAATAAACAATAGTATTTTCCCACTATAATTGCAGAGTGCAATACAGGCTGGAGTTGTCTGCATTAGCAAACAAAACTCCCCAACCGAACCGGGCAAACCATTCATGGTTCACCCTCCCCTCTCAGCCAGCCGAAGCTCCCTGGCCAACACGAGGGAGCCACTGCCGAGGTGGGGAATGGATGATTCGCCCTTCGAATCATCCCTCCAGACAACAATCAATCCATAAAAATTGCAAGGGAGGAAGACCCAATTAAATATTACCTCAAACCGTCGCCGGAACTACGCCCGCGAGAGCTCCGATTCGTCTCACCGTTCGCTGGACGTCGCCACCCGAACGCGAGCCCTAGCTCGCCATGAATCCCGACATGCGAAGCCGACAGCCTCACGCCGCAGGCCGCACGCCAGACGGCGTCTCCCGCGAGTCATCGCCTCTCGCCGTCTCTCCCTCGCGTCGCCCTCTCTCCCTCTCTTCGGATCTCAAACACGAAGGAATGGCCAGGCCATTCCTTCTTTTTAATTTAATTTAATTCATTTTATTTATATATATATATATATACACACACTAACAATTAGTTTAATTACTCAAATCCCCATAATTTTAGTAAATTGACATTTATTTTAAATTCTAAGTTATTCCATATAATCTCCCAACTTAATAATTTAATTCGTTATCAAACCGGTTCAATTAAAAAAATACATCTCCACTTATACATATTAATTTCAATTACTCAAATATATTATAATTTAATTCAATTAATATTTATTTTATTTTGATTACGTTAATTTCTATAATATATGATTTAATGAATACGTTCTTGATAATACCCCGATAATCAACCTACTTAAAAAGTCGGGGTATTACAATTAATGTTGAACCTAACCGCGAAGGACATGCTTCTTAATAATGATAACAGAAATAGTGGTACAAGTAGTGGAAGTGACACAATGAAGACATGCTTTTTAAGTGACCATAATGATAGCATAAGGAGCAGCTCAACATGTTTTTAGTTGACTAACACAGCAGTATAACACATATTAGGGCCATTATTCCTACATTTGGTTCATATTCATTCTTAACCGGTTCATTGATCATACATTCCCTTTATCTTTACCTTTCTTCATTCTCAACAAAGCAAATGAACCCTTCATGAAAATAAAACGAACATTAAAGCGAACTAACAGTAGATGTACAAGAAATAACTACCAAAACAGGACATCCAACAGAGCATTATCAAAGGTTTTACAGAAATTCGAGAGCAACCAAGGAATCACAGAAATCAAACACAAGGAAATCATACACACACACACACGTTTACTAGGGTGTAGGGCTTTCTCAAGCCAGGACAACTCATTCCTTACCTCCCTGTTGAAGATACACAGACAGCAGTGAAGGATCGATATAATCCTATAGAGGAAGGGGAGGGGGGTAGAGGTGGCTCGGCCCGGGCCCGGTAGGCGGGCCGAGCCGAGCCCAAAAATTTGGCTCGCGAGCTTGGAGGGCTGGCCCGGCGAGCCAGCCCGCCAACCACCAGCCCGAGCCGGCGAGCCCGTCCAACCTTGGCTCCCGAGTTCGTCGAAGGACGAACGAAGCTCGTCGTCGGGGCGTCGAAGGACGAAGCTCGTCGTCGACTATCGAGGCGTCGACGAACGAAGGTCGTCGCAGGCTGGAGGAGGTCGTCGTCGGCTCGCGTTCCAGTTTCGAAGCTCGTCGTCGTCTTCGTTGTAGTCTGCCAGTCTCATGCTCGTCGTCGCCGTCGCCGAGCTTCGAATCGGGTGCCGTCGCCCGTCGGGAATGCAGGACGACTCTCTGTGAGAGTCTCGACTCTCACAGAGTCTCTAGACTCTCTGTGAGAGTGGAGCTCTCTTTGCAACGATCCAAAGATCGTTGGTGTTGGGCTCGTTAGGCTCGGCTCATCAAGGCTCGTTAAGCTCGCTCGGCTCGTTAGGCTCGGCTCTTTAGGCTCGGCAGGCTCGTTAGGCTCGGCTCGTTAGGTTCGGCTCGTTAAGCTCAGCTCGTTAGGCTCGGTAGGCTCGTTAAGCTCGACAGGCTCGACGAGCCAGACTTTTTCAGGCTCGGCCGGCTCGGCTCGGCTCGTTAGCCACCTCTAGAGGGGGGTGAATATAGCGTATTAACTTTTTCGTACGATATTTAAATTCTCTAAATCCCTAAGTAATTTATTGAATACGATTAAATATGCAATCACAAT
The DNA here is from genome assembly GCA_022433065.1 of Begonia loranthoides. Taxonomy (NCBI): domain Eukaryota; kingdom Viridiplantae; phylum Streptophyta; class Magnoliopsida; order Cucurbitales; family Begoniaceae; genus Begonia; species Begonia loranthoides. The sequence goes on along the minus strand of CM039479.1, from coordinate 25,062,593 downwards.
AAATGCGTAAATTAAAGAGTAAGGGATAGAGAATTGCACACGATATTTGTTTATGCGGTTCGGCAAACTCGCCTACCTCTGCGCTCCAAGTTCCACTTGGAGATACACTAAGCAATTGGCTTGCGGGTGCCAATAAAACCGTTTACAAATTGACTCTTACGATGGGCGTCACCCTTGACTAATTCTAAGGTCGTCAACCTTTGACTCTTATGGGGCGTCACCCTAAATTTGACTATTGCGAGGCGTCACCCAATGTTTGATTATTGCGGGGCGTCACCCAATAATTGAACTTACGGACGTTCAATCGAACCTATTAACGTTTTGAGCGTTTCGACGAATTCTTAGGGAATCACCCTTTACAATCAAACACAATAATAATGAATCAGAAATTAAAGTGCAATCTATCTAATCAGAATTCTCCCAAATATAACTCTCAAGTTAAAGTGTGGGTAGAATTGGATGTACAATAATAGCTCACAGTGGGTAATATCCGAGTATTGATTTCAGCAGGGCTTTGCCTTGAATATTTGATCGTTAGCTGTGGAGAGCTTGGAGTTATATCATTTTTATAAACACTGCAAAAACAGTCGACCTTATGCCCTAAACGGTCGACTCTTTTAACTAGCCGTTGGAATTCTGCCCGTTGAGATTTGACCATTAAAATATACCTATGGTGCGGTCGACCTTTTCCTTCGTGCAGAAATTCTGAAGTAATCTGTGCATTTTGTGGTCGACCCTTTCCTTCGTAAATGCATGACAAGGTCAACCATTTTGTTCTGTTCGTCGACCTTTTGCTCCTTTTTCACATTCTTGATTTTTCTAAGTCCCGAAACGATATGTATTTCCTACATGGACTTAGATGAACTTGTTAGAATATTAATAATATCCATTTTGAGGGTATTTCCAATAAATATGGATATAAATATTAATTTAAAACATTAGGAATAATATCCGAATAACGCAAAATACAACTTATTGATTTTATTAAATTAATCAATATTTTAGTCATCATCAAAATAAAACTTAGCCTAAGAAAAAGGCTAACAAGCAGCATCTCACCTCTTCAGCTCCACACCCTCCATGCAGTGAACACACCAGCAGCAAAGAATCCAGTGAGGAGAAAAAGAAAATATGGGAATGGAAACTCAGCTGGAACTAAATAGAAGGCTTGGGAACCATCCATACGTGAGGCAGAGGGAGGAGCAGGGAGCAAATCCCTGTTGGTCGGCCATTTCGTGTGATTTTGTGTCGAGAAATCGAGTTTTTCTTGGTTGACATTGCTCTCCATCTTATTTTAAATCAGTTTTGTTGATGTACAGGGAGAATTCGGACAAGAGGATGTGTAACGACCTGGATTTTCGTAATTCTTTGAAAATGCGAGAAATTTAAATTTTTCAAAACTCTTTATAAAACGAAATCAGAGCGCGACGCTAAACCGAATCGCTACTGACCATTCATTAAACTCGTATTGAAAGCCAATAATACAAAATGCAGAAGCGTAAAATAAATCGTTTATTTTAAAACATTGCTAAAGCGTAAATAATTTAATGAAAGAACTCAATAAAAGGAATGAAACGATTAAATATAATTTCAATTACAATTGTTTTCTCTTTTCATTTAAGCCTGGCCAGCCACGAGTCTCGGGCGTGCAAATCCTTCATCCTTGCTTTATTAATCGTTCGTCGTCTTTCCCATTTACTCCTAAGTCTGTGTGTTTCTTTCCTCGTACTAGTATCTATACCTACACCACAAGTAACTGTAAGCTTAAAGGCTTAGTAAGGAAATGAGGTAAAACAATCATATATATATACACATACACCACTCTTTAGTTTTCTTGGAATGGATGCCGGTCCAAACCAAATCTTTCTTTACGTTCTGTTGCGTTTGTTCGTTACTCGTACATCGAGTTGAATTAAAGAAACCCTGGGGATAGAGAGTAGCCTATCGGATATTAACCAATTAAGGTAGCTGGTCCGGTACCCGAATAGGGAAGAGACCTAGCCAGCTAGCTGATTAAACCTGCACTGCCCTTTTGTTCTTTAATTCCCATTTTATCATCATTTCATCATCGTTCTTTCATTTCGTTCATTCGTTTTTCCTCACGTTGTATTTGTGAGTACTCACCCCGTAGGTGATACTCCCTATTTGTCTCTAGGTAATACTCCCTATTTGTTTATATTATTATAAACGTAACAATACTATAGGGAAAGATTCACAAAAATTCATAACAATAGAAAGAACAACCATAAGGAATAGCAATTAACATGGAATTACGTAAATTGAATGAAAATAAATAACTAGTAAGGCAAGAGGTTCGAACAAGAAATACAAGTTGAATTTACATAACATGGCAGTACAAGAATTGACTATTTTAACATGCTTCTAACATATTTGAAGATTCACAGAATCACTTACAAAACAGTAGCGAATTCAACAGTGAATACAACAATTAAAACGTGCTAACATGCTTCGAATTCAGTAGGAATTAAGAGCAACTTTTTCTAGTCCATTTATATGCTTCCTACGTTTATCTTTCTAAACAATTATTCTAATCAGTTATCTACTTAATTTAACATGCTTCTATGTTAATTACGTGCTTTTATCCTACTTAACTAATTATACTTTGGTTTAGCAGAAAATAACATACTAAGGACATGTAATCGAAATTAAGATCGTAAGAAATAAAACTATAACGAAAGCATGCATTCACTTAACCAATGAAACTCTTAACTTCTTTCATACTTAGTTCCTCTTTCTTTTATCTTTCCGTTCCTCTTTCTTTTATCTTTCAATCATTCTTTAATAAATTAAAGCGATAAAAGAAATTGCAATAAAGACAATATAATTATATTAAAGGAAAGTACGGTAAAGAGAAATACACAAAATATTAACAAGAATGAATAACCTATTAATATTAGTCTAGTTTATTACATGCTCAAGTAGAACTAACATTTTAATAAGTTGTCTAAATTAATTTGCATGCTCAAGAAGATAAGATAACTATTTTAGTTGTGATCCTAGTTAATTTACATGCTCAATTTCATTCTAATGAATTAGTTAATTAACATACTAAATGGATTATCATTTATCGATTAAATTGGTTAAACTAACTGGTTTGCATGCTTATATTATTCTTAATCATTTACATGCTCAAGTAAACATTCTTAGTAAATCAAACGTCGGATCAAACATGTTTAATCAAATTATACTTGTAACTCAAATAAAGACAGAACAATTAACAACAAGGAAATATAAACTTAAGGAAATACATAGCATGTAAGCTAAACAGTCAGTATATCATAAAGAACAGGTCATTCTCGATAATCTTTCTACTCCTTCATACTTTCAGGATTAACTTATCTATCTAAGCAATAACATTTTCCAACAACCATATTTATTCACGTATGAACAAGCAAGTAAAGTAACGAAAGTGTTTAACAACACATAACGTAGAGCATTTAACAAGACATTTAAAGAACTAAACACCTCCAAACTTACGCACTCTACTTGTGGTGTAGGGCCTTTTCTGGCCAAGACATCCCTATTTCCTTACCTCAATATTTTTCTTGTGCGCTATCACTTAACTGTTGTCTCAATATTTTTCAAACAAATGCTTGGTCTGGAAATGTTTGATCGCAAATTTGAGGGCTTAAACGATTGATTTTGGGGATGAGAAAGGCAGTCATAGGGTTTCCCCTATGATGATTATAGAGCTCTGAAAGAGCTTCGATTTGATACCTTCTGTGCCCAATTCCGACATATGTAGCAAAAGTTATGCTAGTTTGAAGGTGCAAAGGTCAAAAAACCAATAAAAACATTGCATTCGTAAAACATATACATAACGAATTCGAAGTAACCATAAAACACAATTGATTGAGAATGTCATCCATGACAAATAGAGAGTTCCAGGCCCATTTTGCCTGGACGCCGCTTCTTTGCTTCTTTGCCTAGACGCCACGGCGTCCAGGCAGGCTTCGCGGCGTCCTCTTTGCTTCAGCATCCAGTTAGTTTTGTCTGGGTTAACTTGAGTGCGATGTTGGATTTGTCAATTTTTCATACATTAGTGGTTAACTTGTTAGCAAATATACCACAGTGGTTGACTTGTTATTGACCAGAAACCACGATGTCATTTTCCCATTAATAAATTATAAAGTTATAAGCATATATTTAATTATTAATTACATAGTTAGTTTAGAAGTCTTCTTATTTACTATATTTTTATTAATGAGAACTACAACACTACCCTCTCGTACTGCCCAAAAAGTTTTTATATTTTGACATTATACTCTAATTACCAAGTCCTCATCAATTAATTTAATTTAATAATAAAAATAAGTTATAAATAATTAAAATATAAAATTAAAGAGTAAACAAAATATCACTCTTTTAAAAATAATCTTAAATGAGAAGTTCGGTGGAATTTCGATCCCATACCAGTTTTTGTTTCAATCCTTAAATCTAAGAACCAAACTTGTTCAATTTTGTTCATATTTGAGATGGAACTTGACGAACTAAGTAATCCGACCCTTGTGTTATTCTTGCGTCAAATTATTGTTTTTTTGTTGAGTAATTCAAGAATTTGGTTGAATCATACTCAAAATACTTGGACATAATTTGGTCATATTGTTATAAAAATTTCTATGACCTTTGTACCCTCACCCTTATGTGTGTGTTGCACATTTTTGAACATTAATTATTATCATTTTAACAACCTTATGATTTTTGGAGTTTCAAAAGTTATTATTGTTCATCTCTTCTAACTTATCATCCTTCATAATACTGAAATTGTAAATCAATTAATTGATAAACTCATAGAACATTTATTCATTTCTTAAAAATGATAAACAAAAATAATTATTCAAAAACTCAATACCATTTTCTTTGAAAAATTTAAAATTTCACACTATTTATTATGCGAACAAAAATTATGATGTTGCCCATTAAAATTGAGCTAATTATGTAATAAATTAAAAATAATTAAAATAAGTCATTAATTACACCAATCAATATTTGTTATCAATATTTGCAGATAAGTGTGGGTAGATCATTATCATAATCTATTTATATTTTATATGTTTGTATTTTTTTTTAAGATTAATCGTGTGTTCCTCATCCAACTTACTTCATTGTTGGATATGTCAATGAATACAAAGTAGAAATGCTTGTCAAAATATCTAGAGCAACTGCCAACCATAGAAAAACCCAACATTATCTCTTACCCAATCAATTTTCTCATTAAAATCGCTGTGCTTTCAATTATATTTTTAAATGGTCATAATAAATATAAAAATAAAAAAAAAAGTAACGTAATAATTAAAGATTAAAAGTATGTGTTAATGTATTAACTATTATATCTAATCTACCCTTGTTCGTGTCTCTATTGCAATTATGATTTGAAGGTTAACTTAGTAAATTTAGAGTAATAAGGGACGTGTCATATTTTTATTGGTCTAAATCCATTTTCACCCCTCCGAACAAGAGATCCATCGGAAGAACATGGGGACTAGTTGAAGTAGAGAGCCTCCTATTATTGGAGGCTCTTTACTTCAAATCATTTCACCTGTTTTAGCTGGGACTTTAGGTGGTTGGTTGAAATTAGCCATTATTGAATGAGTGTACATTTTCAACGAAAATGAGAGCATTACTGTTCAGCCATTAAACCCACGTCAATGGAGCCATGGTAGTTCAAACCAAGAAAGGCAATGAGAAAAATGAACGTGGAGAGAGTTCAACCATTGGCTTCCAATGGACTAGAAGAGCTCCCGCCTTAGTTCATCCGGGGTGGGGTGGGGTGGGGTGGGTAGTGGATAGTAACACTTCAAATATTAAAATGTCAAAATATCAAGATTAGAGTCTTTACCTAACTATAGTATGGTGGTAGGTGTGCATGTGCATCCGTGAAAGTGTGAGGATATTTCCTTGTTTTCAATGTTGCACCTCAACCCATCCTCATTTTCAACGTTGAACCTCAACATTGCTGGCAAGCTGTCACGGCCATTACCCCCACGTCAATAATGGATGCATAAACAATCTTTTGTCCTTCACTCTCTTCTTATAAAACTTACCTGCAATGCCATGATAATTCAAACCAAGAAAGCGAATGAGAAAAATGAACGTTGATAGAGTTCAAGCATTGGTTTCCAATGGGGTGTCAGAGCTCCCTCCCCAGTTCATCCGGCCGCACCACGAACGGCCAGAGAACAGCAAGGCGATGGAGGGCCTGGCGGTGCCACTCATCTCTCTATCTCAGCCGCATGACGCCCTAGTAGAAGAAATATCCAGAGCCAGCAGCGAATGGGGATTCTTTGTGCTGACGGATCACGGGATATCACCAAAGTTGATCAGACGGCTGCAAGAGGTGGGGGAGGAGTTCTTCAGGCTGCCGCAGGAGGAGAAGGAGGTGTACGCAAACGATCCTACCAACGGAAGATTCGAAGGGTACGGAACGAAGATGACGAAGAACGCCGACGACAAGCTCGAATGGTTGGATTACTATTTCCATCACGTGGCTCCTCCTTCTGAGGTCAACTTTAATTTTTGGACCAAAAACCCACCTTCGTACAGGTATGTCCATACCTTTTTAAAGATGAAATCTTTATCATTAACAATGACGATCTCTTTCAATATCTACAGGGAAGTGACAGAAGAATACAGCAAGGAAATAGAAAGAGTGGCTGACAAAGTGTTGGATCTACTTTCAGAAGGTTTAGGCTTGGAAGAGAATACATTAAGGAGGCATCTGGGAGGAGGGGCTCGACTCCTTCTCGAGATGAAAATAAACATGTACCCTCCATGCCCTAGTCCGGAGCTCGCCCTCGGAGTCGAGCCCCACACCGACATGTCAGCTCTCACTCTTCTTCTCCCAAACGATGTTCCCGGCCTTCAACTCTGGAAACAAAACCACTGGGTGGCGGTTCCTCACCACCCAGATGCTCTCGTTGTCAACGTTGGCGATCAAATTCAGGTATATCCACTTTCTTCTTTTTCTTGGGTGGCAAAAAAAGAGAAATTTCTAAGAAGCTAGCTCTGGAATCAGGTGCTCAGCAATGGGGAGTACAAGAGCGTGCTTCACAGGAGTTTAGTGAACAAGGAGCGGACGCGCATGTCATGGGCTGTGTTCTGTGCTCCTCCGCACCAGGCCGTGATAGGGCCTCTTCCTCAGCTTATAAACGACCAAAACCCGCCTAAATACTCCACCAAGACGTATGCCGAGTACCGCCACCGCAAGTTCAATAATCTTGCACAATAATAATCGATTTTGTGTTTCAAAATGTTCTTCCATATATTTGTTTATTGGATCGAGTTCCTGCTCGTGAAAACAAACAAGACGACTGTACTTGCCAAAGAAATCTTCAAATGAAACTCAGAGCAGAATTGATACAAAAGCAATTGGAGTAAAACTTTGGCGTTACTCAGCATGCCATGAGAGGATTAGAGCATAAAAACAAGAACAGAATTGATACAACAACAATTGCAGTAACCCACACGATTAAACATCTTTCACTGGTATATGCATATATAACACTTGCAAGTTTAACTTCATTCATCAAACAAAGGCACCCTCAGTATAAATGTCTAAATTTTTCTAAAAATAAGGGAACGGAAACACAGGAGATGCAGTTCATGCAACTCTCTGCAACTCCAATGGCTTCTTCCTCCTTGCATAAGTTTTTAGAGGCCTATCACCCTCCCGGAGCCCCTGCGCAAAAATGTCATGAACTAAAAAGCATAATCAACCTTACTCGTGTAGCTGCTCCGCATTCTCCCTTTTGACGTTTTCGTCTCTATCGCCAATTCCAGCACAATCATTACCATTTTGCACACTTTTTCGCCGTCATGTCCATTTCAAGAACATCAAGAATTCAACTAAACAAAATGGGCTAAGTAGGGCATGATCAACGACCAGAATAGGAGCAATTATTTGGTTCACTTGCAAGAAAAAGCATTTCTAGTCAGTGGGAGATAATATAACCTGCAAAGTTGGATTTAAAACGGTAGATGATTCTACATTTCGGCTTGATATCATTAACACACCAGAAAGAAATCCAAAACTAACAACCAATCAGCAAGAAAAAATTAAGCAGTTTTGCTCAAGTTAAGACTCTAAATCCATGGAAATACAGAGGAAAGTTAGTTATCAACAAGACAAATGCACATATATGACGTTCAAGTAATCGATCATTATGTCTATTAACCACAAATGTGTAACTTTGCCCACTGAAACCTGAGAATGTCATTCAGTTAGAACTCAAAGGCAAGTCTTTGTACAAGATGCACCATGTAGAGGTTTACACTGGACATATTAGGATGAAAGTGCAAGAATTTCAGTTCCATGCTATCTTGGGCCGGAAACCTGTTGAGAGGAGATATAAGAGAAGAAGTTTTGGGAGCCACTCATGTTGTTATGGAAAGCATTTACTTGAGGACTCAATACAAAACTATTTTGCTCTCCTTCCTCTTCTATCATAGAAGCCTCGGCAAATCGACGCCCATAAAACCGCAAGAAGTTTAAAGACTCCATCCTTGGGTGGCTCAAAGGGACTCCTCCTTCCAGCATGCTGACAACAGTTACCATATTTGGCCTGAAAGGGGGTTGCTCATGGACACAACACAAAGCTATTCGAACTAATTTTTCGGCTTCATCATTCGTCACCCTCCCTCCCAGCCTCGGGTCGACAAGCTCCAAGTAAGTCCCTTGCTCGTGCATTTCCAATGCAAACATAGGAAAATAAACCAACCCCAGTCCGGACGAAGATGAGTGACCACCAGAGCTACTACTTCCATCCAAACTATGGCTTTGAGATCGAGGTACACAGTTTTTCCTTCCACTCACAAGTTCCAAAAGAACCATACCGAAACTATAGACGTCTGTCTTTTCTGAAATGGCTGAATTTGTGAGCCATTCAGGTGCGAGGTAGCCACGAGTGCCTCTCATTGTTGTGAATAGAGCTGATTGTTCAGGGGCTAGTAGCTTCGAAAGACCAAAATCTGATATTTTAGCCTGAAAGTTATTGTGCAAGAGAATGTTTTCTGGTTTGACATCACAATGGATAATCTTATGATCACATCCTCTGTGCAAATACGCAAGTCCACGAGCTGTTCCAAGCGCTATGTCGAACCTCTCTTGCCATTCTAAAACTGGTCCATGACCGAAAAGAGAGAAATCCAGAGAGCCGCGATTCATATACTCATAAACCAGAAGACGCTGTCTTCCTTGGGCACAGAACCCTTTCAACTTAAGCAAATTGGCATGGTGGATATTTCCAATTACTGCAATCTCAGTGCAGAATTCTTTTTTGCCTTGAACACCTAAATTTGTTATCTTCTTTACAGCCACAATAGTTTTATCAGGCAGGGTACCTTTATAAACTACACCAAATCCCCCAGATCCTATCTGGGTACTGAAATTATCAGTGGCAGTTTCAAGCTCTTTGTAGTCGAACCTTTTAGGCAAGCCCGGAATGTAGAAACCCTCCAATTCTCCTGAAGAAAGAGAATTGGAACGGCCGAATTTTCCTTCTTTAGTACGCGAGAGCTTGCGTCTTCTCCAGCAAAGAAAACATAAAGCTACAAACAAGAAAACGATAGGTAAAAGAACCAGAGCAAAAAGAGGAAATTTCTTTTTTCCACTGTTATTGCTGACTAAATCTGGTGGAGCGAGCTCACCGAAAGATTTGATATAACCCAACAAATCAGCATCACGTGTAGTAATCTGTATGAGGGATCCTAATCTGTTCTCAATCACGAAGCAATAACCAGATGAGTTTCCATAAAAAACTGCCAAGCAAGAGCAGTTGCTGGAGCAGAGATTTTGACAGTCTAACAAGTTCATCCCATATGTCACAGGCGTAATGAAATCAACTGCAAAGTACTCAATGCCGTAATCCAGGCTAAAATATGAAATTGATGAATTCAACTGACTGCTACTGTTGGTCGCATTGCAAGAAAGTGCCAAAGAGTATGAATTATCATTTGGTAAGCAACCATTATCATTATTCTGCGACCTTGAATGAAAACTTAATGGACAAGAACATGTATTAGCTGCGCCATTATCAGAACACACTCCCAAATTCCCACAAGAGAAAGGAATCCGACAAGGATCAGATGGCCACTCGAGTTCTTGACTAGAAACACCACCAGAAAAGCTCGTCACAGAAAATAGGCCAGAGGAGTCCAATTTGGCGAATCGAAAACTAGCTGAAGACAGAGCCACCCTAATTATAACTACTGATCCATTACGACCCATCAGATAAAGACCCGTAGCGTTGATAGTCATGAATTCTACCATAGAATTTGAATTTATAAAAGCCTGAGGATCCATTGTCAATTTCCAGTACAACTGCCCATACCATAGCAGAAACGCATCAGATTCAGTAACAACAAAACTGTAATTTGTGCTTGTCGAATCAGACTCCGGAACAGATGTGGTCAACGCTGTCCCAATCGGTAAGGACTGACCCATCACAATTGTGTCCGTTGGATAGTCAAAACTCTCCCAGAGAGAACCGTTTGATCGATCGAGTAAAACCAGGTTACCCATTTCAGTAAGCTTTAAAGCATATACAGACGACTGCAATGGTGGAGTTGACCATTTAAGATTCCCAGCTTCGTCAAAAATGGAGATTCCTTTCTCTGTAAGTTTCACAGTACCAGAATTGGAAATCGGAGCGGAGCGATTAGCAGACCAGGTTATCGTTGTGGAATTCACGTGGAGAACACACAAGAAGAAGTTGCTTTTTTCGGCAACTGGATTATAAATAGAAGCCTTGAATGTTCCATTACGAGATGCCAAGAAGTCGCCTTTTTGCTCGACATATTGAAGGTTTGAAGCTGAAAAATTTTGGTATGTGTATATGTACTCGATGAAACCATAACCAGAGGCAAATGAAAAGAAGTAGATGATGGTGGCGATGAATATGAAGGAACCCATCTGGAGATTTCAGATTTGGAATGGGGGAGAAGAAACAAAAGAAGAACTTCTTGATGAAGACTCAATTTGTCCTACTCCAAGCTCTGGTTTTTTTCATCTCCTTTTCTCCAAATCTGTTTATCGGCCATGGGTTGACTCTCTCCCAGTCTCTCTCCATCTTTATTTCGATTGGTTGCAGAAGTAGGGAAAATCATTATAGCGCAAGCATCAGCTGGGGACGGTTGAGATCGCTTCTTCTCAAACCTAGTCAAACTTACAACAAAAATTGGTCGCCATTTTTTACCAAAATTTTCACTGCATTGAATGATTCAACTATCAACATCCAGCCGATATTCCCAACTGTCCAAAACTCGTATCCACATGTGAAGAAAGAAAGTCTTCAAACAGCAAGCCTGACGCACGTAATAGGTAATATTTTGTCAAAGTTATTGAAGATATTTCAGTACAAATCTCAGATTAATATATTAGCTTATTAATCAATCTTAACGAATTACATCTAACACAACAAAGGATAAAAATATCAACCAAAACCCAGAATTATGAAGAAGACACCGCAAAGGTTAAACTACGGAAGATAAAATAAGTTTGCACTGAGTAAAACCATGGAACAGTTGGTGTGCATCGATGGGGGCTCATATTTACCTGCTGGGTAATGGTGTGCCAACCACCACGAGCCGAAGGTGATGCTGAAGAACGAGAAACAGCAACTACATCAATCTCGAAATGCTCAAAGAATCGGTTGTCCTCGTGTGCTACGCTAGCGTGACGGAAATGGGAAGGGTAAAAGCTGGCTTTAGCTTCTGCCTCCGCGGAAAAAAACCATCAGACTTTACCATCCAAGTCGGAAATCTGGGAGGAGGGCATTTGAAACGAGACGAGGACTGGCTGACGATGAAAATCGAGAAGAAGCGAGATGAGCGAGTCATAAGAACTATGTGGATCAATCCGAAAGGCGGGTCACAGAAAGTCGGAAACTTGAGAATAGAGAAAGGAAGAGGATGGTAAAATGAGAAGGAAGCTGAAATAAGGTTCAACAATGGCAGATGTTTGAGAGTGAAGTTCATAATGTGTGGTTCCTATGGAGCAAAGGTTTCTCAGATCTGTCTCATGTCCCTTCCACTCATCCCCAGTCCCCTTACATTCAACCATGGACTCTCTCATCGTCAATGCAGTCGAAGTAATCACACTACTTAATCCTTCTCTTACTTCAACACTTATCTTAATTGAAGTCCTAATTTTCTTCAATCACAAACAAGAACGAGAATAATCAAGATTGATAAAAAGTAATTCGAAGATTATAAAATATTGTTTATGGTTTAAGAATAGAAAATATAAGATTTCAATATAAAATCGTTTCCGCCTATATTTCAGTAAGCAGAGGAGATAGTGGGATGTAGGTTTTACGAAGAGAGTGAGGGAGCGGAGCATTCGTCTTCGCCAATGGCGTCCATAACTGGATGGTACGGACCCTTGATCGACCTCTCCAAAGCCTCTTTTCACATTGGAGATTTCGTTCAACTCCTCGTCTTCATTCACCAATCCACTCCTACCAAGGTCTCTTTCGAACGTAGAGTTGCGCAAAATCTTTTCCTTTATCTTTGATTTTCTGTGTGTACACGACTGATTCTTTCTATTCTGGGGTTTGTCTTGGGTGGGTTTCGCAGTTTAAGTCGTCGAAAGGTGGGGAGGTTATGAGGACAGACATTAAGGTTGGTGACGATACAAGGTCGTTTTTTCATGTTTCCATTTGGCAGAAAAAGATGGGATCCGCAGCATTTCCTGGCCATTTCGTACTGTTGCAGAGTAATTTCCATCTACTTTTTTGCTGCTAAGACTCTGAATTTGAGCAAATTATTCACAAAATCCTTCGATATTTGAACATCCTTTTGTTTTGGTTAATCCAGATGTGAAAATTGCAAAATTTGGAGATGTGGTTGAAGCCACAACTGTCCACTGCTCCTCCTTATCATCACTACTCAGCCCTTGCGAATGGCTTGGTGACAAGGGTATACGGTATTCAGATTGTCATGTCATTTGATTTGCATTGTTCATAATGAACATTGGCTGTTGTCATAATAGAATAAATAATACTGCAACTTTTTACGGATCTCACTATCAAACCAAGAATACTTTAAAGGAGAAGAAAGATCATTTCTGTTCATTCAACACACCAAATTTAGAGAATCCTAAATTAGAACACAGAGATAAAGAGATGGAGAAGGTGAAATAGGGGGACAATTTACAAGAATCTCTCTTCCTTAGGCGTCTACCATCCTAAGCTTTCCAACCACATCAACCATGTTTTTCCATCTTTTCTGCCATGTAAATAGAGAGTATTTTCTGCTTTCTATCTCTATGTTTTGATATCCTCACAAAATGACATGATATTCAATTAGATTAATGACATGTTATCCTAAAGTAGTGTTTCTCATATGCAGGAGTAGAAGGCATGATAAGCAATTGTAAAATTGGAGAAGTGGCAAAAGAAAAGTTAAGGAAAGTAGTGGAATGGGTGAGGAAAACTAGATCCACCATTGGCAACACTCTATGCCATGGCAGCAAAGTATTCTTTTGCCCTCTAATGTTTGACTCCCTTTTACAATGATCTAGTGTTACATTAATTTGATTGATTTACTCTCTTTTTCTTCTATGGTCATCTCTGCCTAGCTTTGATCGAGAAATTATGTGTTAAAAGTCATGGTGGGTTTTCTATGAAATGCTCACGTATATATATATATAACTGTGGTCAAGCCTATTGGTTCTATGGAGTTAAAAAATATAAATTATGAGCTTTTGGAATGGTTGGAGTGGACACTGTACCTTCTGGTGGATATATGAAAACTTTCCTACTGGTTCTACGATGTTGTCTTGTGTTGGATAAAAGTTGTAAGAAATTATGATGAACCACTGTGCAGAAAATGTTTCCTCTCTCAAGAAACAAGAAGAACTCAAAGGATTGCTTTTCGCTTTCAGCATTGTTTCGCCTGACAGATTCCTGTGTTGCGACCTTCCATGCATCCATTGGTGAAATGTTTTTACCATTTTCCTGGTGCGAGTCTGACGAATGTGGAAAGGAGAAGATGTTCATCAGCAGGAGACTATACCAAAACGAAGATTTCAGTTTAGCCGCAGATCTCATCTGCACTGGCTGTGAGCTGTGTGGTTCCTCTTTGAAACAGGAAAATGGGTATGATAGTTGTATACTTTACCACAATTGAAACAAGCCATTTGAATGTAATTCTTTTGTTGATGCAGGGCTGTGATTCAGCACAACACTATGCCACTTTATTGCTCTAAAAGCTCAAGCCACCTTCACGTAATAACCTCCATATACAGACCCTTTATGGTAAAACCTCATTGTTGCTCTGCAAGCGACTTGCTGTTCTTTGTTTTTGTCAAGAAACATTTGGTACTGCTTAAAACAAAATTCATGAAGGTTACACTGTTGCTATTAAAAAAGGCTGTTTTGAACATGTTGCCGATAGTTTATCTGTTCATTCAACTGCAGTTATACGTGTGGGATGAGACAGAATTTGTGCCGCTCCTCGTTAGAAACAAAGCTGCAGAGATTTTGTTTGGAAACATCAAAGCTGAAAGAGTTTGCTCATCCCTCGCAAAGCAGAAACGGGATCAAGATTCCAAATCAACGGCTGTTGCTCAATGTCTAAGAACTAGAGGGGACGGAAGCATTGCTTCTTGTTCCCTGGGGGCTGGAATGGAATCGATGGAGGATCGATATGATAAAGAGAAAAGCCTCAATTTCTTTCAAATATGGTTTATTCTTCTAAAAATGTTGCTACAGCAGGAACAGAACAGTCCTTTGATGTTTGAAATCACTGTAAATCCCAGCTTGGAGAAGGAAAATGGCAGGTTTGAGATGATTTCTGTGTCGGCCCCATGCCTTCAAACCACTTAGTTTTGAGATCAAACAACCAAAAAGCTCTGTAATTGTGTCTTTTCTTTAAGGTATAGAAGTAATTGCGTTCTGTTTGATCTTAGTCACTGCTTTCGTTTTGATAGAACACTGATTGGCCAATGCCTGTCGGTCATTGTTAATAAGAATCCAGAGAGTAGTCAAAAAGCTAGTCATCTAACTAAAAAAACAACTCCTTTCCTTCAAGAGAAAAAACAAGTAGCTTTTCCGACAGGATTATGTTGTTTTCTTCACAAGTGAAGCAGCAGAAGAACAACAAGGGAATAGATGAGAAGGTTATAAAGTAAAAGCACTCAAATTTTACAGAGACAACAAAAACTGATAGGCAACAGCACCCAAGGAGCAGCAAAAGGTAGAAGATATGGAAGAGATCAATCAAGAAAGGGTACCGGATTGGGAGGTATCAGCCATAGAGTCTTGATCTTTGAGTAGCTTCATTTGCCGTTCTGCGTGCTCCCTCTCTGATGCATCACGGGATGTAAGGAGCTCACAATGGGGGGAATGGTGCTAATCGACTATTCCAGCACAGAACACTTGAATTAAAACGTTGACAACTTTCGATGCAAACAGCCAATTAACTTCAATTTTGGAGAGAATCACAAAACTAAAAAATCTACCAAAAATCAGACACTAACTTGTCACGAGGAGAGAGTTATGCTAACGGAGGGGAATTGCCCGAAGAA
Source organism: Begonia loranthoides (assembly GCA_022433065.1). Classification (NCBI taxonomy): domain Eukaryota; kingdom Viridiplantae; phylum Streptophyta; class Magnoliopsida; order Cucurbitales; family Begoniaceae; genus Begonia; species Begonia loranthoides. The sequence continues at coordinate 25,047,046 of CM039479.1, read as the reverse complement.
ACTACAAGGAAAACAAATTCAGAATACTGATTTAAAAATGCTATATCTTTCACTCCAGACGTTCAATTGCTACCAAATTTGGAGGGTGCATATTAACAGGGCCAAAGATTTCCACCAAAAATCTCGGTTCAAATTGCTACAAAGACAGTTATGCAATCAACAAGAAGCTGCCCGAAAAATTGACCAAATAAAATAGTTTTGGCCACCCATATTAAAGAGTCAATAACTTTCGATTCTGAAGACCAATTGACATCAAAATTGGAGGAGACGTCAAAATCATAGAGGAAAAGAATCCCACCAAAAATCACCGTTCAAAACACTGTGAAGATAGAGTTAAGCAATTGACATAAACGCTGCTCGGATATTGATCCAACAAAACAGTTTCGGGTATCAACACAAATAGTTGCACAAATTCGTAAACTTGATTCCAATCCACACCAACACTTAAGAACTTCAATATAATCCAGAGAACAATCAATTTCTAGAATCCAAGAACAGAATAACAATCGAAATTTAAAAAGAAAACTCGACACCTTACAAGTTGGTCCGCAAGCTTCGCAACACGGAAATTGCGACTACAATGGATCTTGACAAAAGACCACTCCAACCTGTTTTCATTCGATTTTCTGAACCTTCTCTCTTGACAAGCACCCCAGAGATGCTAGAAGAATTCAATATAAGATCTCCTCTCCAAGATCGAACAAGAACAATGAAAGGAGAAATATTTGGCTTCAAGTCTTCGGCTAACCTAGACAAGAATCACCGATGGGTTTTGAGAGAAAACCTTCGAAATGAATTTAGTTGCAACTTCTTTGATTTCAAAATTAGAGTTTTAGGACACCGTTAAGGAAGATTAAATATCCCCTTAAGACTGCCATAAAGCAAAATTACAAATATGCCCTTTTAATTAAAAATCGCCATGAAGGCTTGGCTAACATACTAACCGAGTACTCCAAAAAGTTCAACAATTCAAATAACCTAATTCTATCCAAAAACAATCCAATAACCAGTAGTTCAATCAAACTTAAGTATATAAAACATGTCAAAGTATTTTAAAGACGTATCTTCAACTAAGGGATCACTTTGGGCCTTGGTACTTGGACGCCAATGTGTATCGGCCAATTGGAGCTAGCCGAGGGGCTTGTGACGGGGATCCAAATGAGCATATGTTTTGGCATTCCTTTATCTTCTTGCAAAGACTCACCTTTAAGGTCTTCAAGTGTAACTTCCCTTGCAAAATAAAAGCATGTTAGAAGGTCAAGAATCTTCTTGGCTTTGTGGTGCATCACTCTCGCAGGCACTAATTTCGATTATAATATCGAGCGTAGTTCCAGTTGCGCCGAAGAAAACGAGGGGGGTTAATGACTTCCTTTTCATCCCAACTGGAATGGCGATCAATGCTGCTGCTACTGAGAATACCCAAGTTCCCAATGCACTGCACAGAGATTACATTCTAACCTTTGCTAATTCTTCGCAAACACTCATAGAAAAAGCAGAAGAAATTGCATTCTTCGACTTGTTTAACATTCTCTTGGCCACCCATTTGCGCTTCTTGTGCACCAGCACAAACAAACTTCGCTTTCAACCACTAACCATTGTAGCTTCAATTACCTGATATGTGAGAACAAAATTCATGAGTTTGCATAGCCAAAGAAATGGAAATCTCATTTTCATATTTAAATGTGTAAAGTCAACCATTCTTGTTTAATTTCTAAATAATATATATATATATATATAAATAAATAAAAGAAGCCTTGCTTAATTTCCTAAACCCATGGTAAATACCACGTTGCTACAACAACATTGCTTGGAAAAATGGTAGGACCGAAGTATCATAAGTTAAGTCCCAAGTACAAGATTAACAACAACGTAATCTTTCAATGAAAACAAATGGCATATAATGCTAAGTGCTAATCCATTTCCAAATGGACTTAACAGTGAAATCTCCATTACAACTAATACCATCATGCTCGTACACTACACCTTCGTCAGCATTCGTCAAGACAAAAAATCTAAGATTAAAAACAACGTAAATTGTCATCTCAAGTGCTAATTTCTGGGATTTTCTCAAGAAGAACACAAAGGTTAATCCACCAAATGGACTTACAATTAAATCTCCAACACCACACTACTCGAACACAATTTTCTACATCTTTCATATATCACTCATCAATAGCTATTAAGATGGAAAATATGAGGAGGGAAGGGGAAAAAGAAAAAACTTGAAAACACCCAAAAGAGGGAAGGAGGAGGAGGAGGAGGAGGAGGGGGAGGAGGAGGAGAATTACTGATATTCGTTTTCGCAATTGAAGAAGTTTACCACTCACCAGAGCTTTTCCACCAGCGAGATGACTTCACCGGTGACGACGACAGTCTCAATCTACCCAACGGCAATATGTGGTTTTTGTTATTGGGTTATTGTGGGGATTGGGCTGGATGAAGATTACTCACATGGTCGTAGTTGAAAATGTAAGGCCCAAAGAAGAAAAGGGGTCTTCTTTGAAGAGAGGCACAGAGCGAGCAGAGAGAGCGAGAGAGCGACAGATGAAGGGAATAGGAGGACCGCTTTTATGCATAGGGGATCTGCTTAGCGATTTAGGAGAAGGAGGGAAAGTAGAAGGGGAAGGCGAAGTAGCTCATGAGATACCTAATTCAACGTCTTCATCCGCTTCCGTTTCTGACCTCCACCTCGCAAATCTCTTCCAGGTTCCTTCTTCGTTTCTCTTCGACTATTTCCTCTGTAATCGATTCCAATGATCGGAAGTTAATTGCTTTTTCCACTCCTTATCTGTGATCATCATATTCATCTGGATTTGAAGATTCTCATTTGTATTCATGAAAGACTGCGGCACTTTTCTTCACTCAACTCCGTTGGCCTTCAATTTGAGTGGAATTGGATCATGATTTTCCTCATAGAAGTCAATAACTGATCTTTGTATGATATCCATTTATCTAGCTTTCTTAATTGAGCCCAGAATCTGATAGTAGTGTAGCGGATAAGCTCTGAGTTTCCCCACAATGTGTTCCAAGTTCCATTCTTTTTAGAGCTACTAGAGCTTTGTTGGCCATTTACAGCCACCGGTCAAATTCCCAATTCTTCATTTCAATAAAAACATGATAAAATTTTCCTCCTGCAGTCCTGCTGACATTGAAGATGATTCTATTTTTTAGTTTTGTTGGTTCTGTAGCAAAATAAACTTTTGTATTAGTGATTTGATGCTTGTGATTTAGGAACATCATAGCATAAGACGTCTAACTCTATTCTTCTCCCGACAGGAAAACTATGAGCACTTGAACCAGGCATTTAATGGCACTGATCACTCGTGGACGACTTTAACGTTAAAGGTGATTTTTTTTTATGTGATGTGCTATATCAACAAGTAATGAACAACAATTTTCTATGCCCTTTTCACCCTCCTGTTAAATTCGTTTGAGAATGTTTAGTGTTCTTATTGCTTTCCCTGAGGCATAGTTGCCCAGAAAAGGCTGTAAAATGCGAATTCAGAAACATTGCTGATGTTGTTTTTGGGATATATTGTAGTTATGTGCTGCCCTGGAAACTGCAAGTAAATTGGTTCAGTCCAGCTGCTCCAATGTCACAATGCTGTCCGAAAAGGTAGGAGAGCTCGAAAAGACTGTGAAAAGGGCAGACTCTGTCACAGCATCAGCCAAGGAGGTCCAAGTCTGTCTTGACCAGAAGAAGAAACAACCATTTTCTGGGTCTTGAACTATCCCATGAAAGGAGGGATTCAAAATTCATACAAATGGATTAAGGTCAGAGTTGATTAACACCTTTATCTCCTAACTTGGGTATGGGAGATAAATTTGTGTGATGGGGATGTTGTGTCTACTACCTCGAGTTGGAACGAATTTGATTGATTGTATTTGTTGGAAGAACTCGACGAATTAAAAAATTTCATTCTTACCCATCAAAATTTCAACGAAAAGAACAGAAAATTATTGGAAATAAATAATATTTTACCATTGTTTGGAAATTATCAATATTAAATCTAAAGAATTCAGTTATTTTAACTGATTTTTTGGAAATTATATTTTTGTTACCTAACACTTCAAAGTTTGAGACGTTAGCAAACACAATTAGGGGGTCCGTTAAATAGTTGACACCAACATTTCTGCGGACACCAACAATTTCGCAACGGATCCGTATGTGAAGTAGTTGAAGTGATTGACTTATTTTTCTGCAGCAAAAACATAACTTCTGTTGCTGAAAGTAAGCCTTATTACAAGGACTTGCTTTTTGCAATGAAAGACAATTATCTGTTGTCATACTTGCTTTCCGCAACGAAAGAAAAGTATTCGCTGCAGAAAGTAAGTTTTATTTCAAGAACGTGTTTTCTTCAGCAGAATGTAAGTATTCGCTGAGGAAATTTTCTGCAGTGAAAAATGTAATTTCTACACATAATATCTTCTATTTAATGGATCTTCTAACTTCGAGGGCAGATAGTGTAATTTTTGCAAATAATGTCCTACATTTAATGGATTCCCTAACGATAAGGGTGTCTATGCTAACGTTTCGAACTTTGAGGGAATGGATAATAAAAATAAAATTTAAAAATGTCAATTAAAAAGATTTTCTATAGTTATTATTGATAATTATCTAAAATAAACAATAAGGTAGAAACTCGATGTCTAGACGTCAAGTAGAGTGTTTTTGGTATTTTAGCCTCAAAAACTAAATCTTTTGTTGAAATATATATAAAAAAAAAATTAGTTTCTAAATTAGAGGAGAAAATTTTGAATTTTGCGTTTAAACCGATGGCCCAAAGATTATGCTAAGTAAGCTCAAGCCCACTAAAATGGCAGCAGTAGTGCCTGAAAATTAGACCTAAGAGAGCTCAATCTCCACCACAACGATGGTCATGGAAATCTAAGTCATTTCCCCCTTTTTTATGGTCTTTTCCTATCTCTACTGTCCTTTTAAGACGGCTTTCAACTGTGTGAAGGCCTTGTCTGTCTGTAATGCAGATTCACTGCACCTGGACATGCCACGATTTCGGCTTGAGGGCTGCTACGCTTCTCCCATGCCTTAAGCATTTTCGTATAAGACTAGGCGTTTTTTCGAGTAGTGCAATATCTCGTTACCCTTCTCTTCTAGCAGCCATGACCACCGATTCGACCGGGAAAGATGTCGTTTTGAACCAGAAGGATTCCATCCAGAAGCCGTTGCAGGTGAACTCAACTAGTTATCCCTCGGAGTCTTGGTCATTTGAAAGGTTTCTTTGATGGGTTGGGCTAGATTAGACGTCGATTTGCTATTTCGTTATTTTTTAACATTAATTTGACTTGGTTTTAATTTTCGTCTACTTGTAATATTTGCACTACTTGAGTGGATTTATTTCTGGCTTTGTGAATAATTTGGTCTGCAATTTCCATGCAAATTTCTCTGTATCTAGGCTGCAGATGATTGCTATGATTAATTATTGTCAGGCAAGGCAAATCAGATACCATTACTAATATGTTAGAATTTGATAACCCCACAACCTCATTGAGGTTTTGTTTTTCTTTTGCCCATATTACAATCTCAATTAGGATTTGTTTTTCTCTATAAATTCATGTAAGTTAAGTCGCAAAACTCAAAGTTATACTTCGATTTGCAGTGAGTAGATTTATCCACTATATGTGATTTTTTTGACCAAAAGAGTCTTTCCGGAGTGAAATCTTTCAACGGAAATCTGTGTGGCCCACTTTTATATCTTTTTCAGTTTATTATTTGATTTCTAACAATTAAATAAGATCATAATGCAGACCCATCTACCAGACCTAAAAGAATTTTTGGTCAACGAACTCTAATATAATCCTTCGCATATGCCTAGTACAGATACCATCAATTTCAGAGTTCCAACTTTTTTTTTTGGATCATTTTAATTTCTCTTGACAGTTTTATAGCTTGGAAGTGGGGTCTGTTTACATCTTTTTTCCAGTTTGCTTAGTGTCTTGAAGGATGTAGTGAAGGAAGTTTGTCTTTAATTATCTTGTCTGTATATTGAGATTGTACACTTTGAGCTTGTCCATGAATTTCGCGTTACCACTACTAGTTTTTGTCAATAGGTCCTTGTTTATGTCGTGTGTTTCAAAACCAGTTAAAGATAGAGTGAGCCATGAGGTGCCTTTTCAAACTTGTGGACTTACATTGTGTTTGAATAATATCAACTAAGCATAATGATTGCAGTATTCTGATAAGAAATGATTCAACTGCCAATGATCCGTCAACATGGTATGAAACTATATTGGAAAGATTATGAAACTGAGAAGGTAGAGGATGCCAATGGAATTTCTAGACTTTCTTATTGTGTGACTTGCCCGCAATGTCTTGAGGATTGTTTGACTTCTAACTTCTCCTTGTTCGTTAACTCTTCTTTTATGTTCCCTTTCCTTACCTATTGGCTTTTCTTCAAATGCATTTTCTGGTAATTTAGTCTTTGTGGGCATTGATTGTACATTGAGGAGTGATTTTGAGTCTTCTGATTTTGGAAGCATCTTTTGTGCCATAAGTTTACTCGCATCTTATGCATCTGCTTGCTTTTGTTTGTTAGATTGCAAAGCGCTTGGAGAAGTTCAAAACAACAATCTTCACCCAAATGAGTAATCTGGCAATCCAACATGGAGCAATAAACCTCGGTCAAGGCTTTCCCAACTTTGATGGTCCAGACTTTGTGAAGGAAGCAGCTATTAAAGCTATAAAAGATGGAAAGAATCAATATGCTCGTGGATATGGAGTTCCAGACTTCAACTTGGCCATCAGTGAAAGATTCAAAAAAGATACTGGACTGGTGGTCGACCCTGAGAAGGAAGTTACTGTAACTTCTGGCTGCACGGAAGCAATTGCCGCAACCATTCTCGGCTTGATAAATCCTGGGGATGAAGTCATCCTCTTTGCTCCTTTTTACGATTCTTACGAGGCCACTCTATCGATGGCAGGTGCCAAAGTCAAGGGCATAACCCTTTTGCCTCCTGATTTTTCCGTGCCAATGAATGAGCTCAGATCTGCTATCACAAAGGACACTCGAGCCATTCTTATCAATTCTCCACATAATCCAACCGGAAAAATGTTCTCCCGGGAAGAACTTAGTGAGATTGCTTCTCTCTGCATTCAGAATGATGTGCTAGTTTTTTCTGATGAAGTTTATGATAAGTTGGCTTTTGAAATGGATCACATTTCCATAGCTTCTCTCCCCGGAATGTATGATCAAACTGTGACGATGAATTCTTTGGGAAAGACATTTTCCTTAACTGGGTGGAAGATTGGGTGGGCCATAGCCCCGCCACATTTGACGTGGGGAGTGCGGCAAGCACACGCCTTCCTCACTTTTGCCACTTCCACTCCGATGCAGTCAGCTGCTGCCACAGCTCTAAGAGCCCCTGAATCCTACTATGTGGAGCTAAAAAGAGATTATATGGAAAAGAAGGCTATTTTAGTCGAAGGGTTGAAAGCCGTTGGATTCAAGGTATTCCCATCGAGCGGTACATATTTCGTCATCGTTGATCACACTCCTTTCGGGCTGGAAAATGACGTTGCTTTTTGTGAGTATTTAATCAAGGAAGTTGGAGTTGTAGCCATTCCAACCAGTGTGTTTTACTTAAACCCAGAAGATGGGAAGAATCTAGTTAGATTTACTTTTTGCAAAGATGAAGCTACTCTTAGAGCTGCAGTGGAGAGGATGAAGGAGAAGTTGAAAAGAAAATGATACATTTGAATTTCACCAAACACAGCAGTCAGAGCTACTGTTTGATGTCGGCATTCAGGCAGCCATTTTTCTTGAAGCTTTGAATCTATGGCGGTCAATGGTCATGTTGTTTGAAATATGATTGTCATGGTTATCATCTCTTGTAGCAATGATTTTGACTTAATAAAGATCATATTTTGATGATCTTGGTCGGTCCTCAAGATTGATATTTTCAAATCAGAGCATAAAAGGATTAGGTTTCTGAGATTAAACTAATCTTATTAATATCAAAAGGCACGAAGTTTTTGAATTTAAGCAGTCTGATAAAACTAGGGTTCCACAAGTGAAGCTGAATGCCGCAGCCGCCCTGGTTCATAATTCACCGCCCCCAGATGAAATTCCCGACCAAAACTTGAATCCGGAGCCGTGCATCGTGATTCCCTGATCAACGGTGATTAGAACATCATCTGTGATCGTCAGACCGGCGTGGAACCCGACTATTGAAGGGACCCACTTTAAAATTCTGTTGCCACTTGCCTCTCTGCTACAATTTAATCGCCGCCTAGACCGAGTTTTTTGATCCGACGACCACGACATCCCCGTTTAGACCGTTGCCTCGCTGATCCAACGCCTTGAATCAACTTGCCTTTTCCATCTTACCGTCAAACTCATCCAACGGTAGTAGTTGAATCTTGCTTCCTCTTTCCATCGGCTTCTTCTCTTGCGATAAATATAGCCAAGCCCCCCCATTGTCCTTGGCCACACTCCCTATGCTCTTTCTCAACCGTAACCATTGTTTCTTGCGAGCGCTCTGTCTCTCTAACTTTCTCTTCTTGCTCGTCATCAGCCGGCAGAGTCAAGATGTCGACGGCAGAGTCAAGACCAAACCTGGTGATTCGAATCTCACGATACAGGAGAGCTAACTGAAGAAAAAAGAAGCGAGATCGCGGTGGTGGGATTCGAATCTGGTCTGAATACTGGTATGGCGTCTAAAATGGATGGCCAGAAAGGGCAGGCGACGCTCACGAGGACGCAATCGTCTCTACTTCGTTCATCACAAACTATTAGATCGTCAATTCAAAGTCTCTCTTCGGTTACTGAAGAGGAGGTGATCTCTGCTCAACAAGACAGCGACGAGGAAAAGCAGAAGAAGAAGAAGCCCCTTAGGTCCAGTTCGTCGCCGAGAACTGGAAATCCATTTGCAAACCCTCTTCTCGCGTTTGCTATGGTGATTTGCTTCACTGTCCTCTCTCTTTTCTTCCTCTCTTTCTTCTTGTATATGAAAAGGGCAGAGATACCTACTTCGGAGCATCTGTTGCTGGCATTAGTTTTCATTGCTGTTGCTCTATTCTTCATAAGTAAGAACAAGGTTCTAATCTACCATACGCTTTTAGTTATTAAACAAGCATGGGAGGAAAGTACGAAACAGTTCGGAATTTCAAAAAGCAATGCGAAGCCGGTGCAGTGGTTCATCGGGGATTCGAACCCCGACGGAACTTCGCAGAAGCAAAAGAAAATAACGAGAGAAGGCGTTGAGTTCTACAGTAATGGAGATTTCTACGAGGGAGAGTTTCACCAAGGACGCTGTAATGGGAGTGGTGTCTACAATTACTTCATAAATGGAAGGTATGAGGGGGACTGGATCGACGGGAGGTACGATGGATATGGAATCGAGAGCTGGACTAGAGGAAGTCGGTATAGGGGCCAGTATCGGCAAGGTCTGAGACATGGGTATGGTGCCTATCGGTTCTACACTGGGGATTCTTATGCAGGGGAATGGTGTAACGGACAAAGTCACGGACTTGGTGTCCAGACTTGCGCCGACGGAAGCTCCTTCATCGGTGAATTCAAGTCCGGTGGCAAACATGGCCTTGGATGCTACTATTTCAGGTGATTTTTTTAATTTTCAGCCTTTTTAAGGTGTTAACTTTTTTGGTTTATAGATCGTATAACAGAGAAATATTTCAGTGCGCGTTTCTTGGTATGTTAGGTGAAGTGCTGTTTTGTATTTGTGTTCATGTTTGAAGTGAAGTGCTTGAGTGGGTAAAATGTTAGATCTGTTTATGGAAGTACTTTCTACTATATTGTTGTTTATCAAGTGATAGGCAATTGTTTTCTTGACGATATGAAGTTAGGGAAAATTGCAAGTTTTCACTCAATGTGGAAATTATTCTACCCTGTAACTTAGCGTCATTATATTCGCATTCTCCATTGGAAAGGTATAGCTTGAAAATCATGTCCTTTGCATTCATCGTGAATTTATCTGTTTCTAAGCTTTTGGTTTGGGATTTGTTCAACTGTCCGTGGAATAAAATGCTTAGGCAGCCTTTCTTGTTGGTGTTTTCTCAAACTTTGTTGAAATAATAGACTTGGATGATCTCTCATGTTCTGGTAAGATTTGGAAAAATATTTCATTAATTAATTGAAAATGTAAAAGTGATGTATCTGCTTGGTTGCGTTTGATTGATATTTCCATGACCCAGTTTTTACTTCAGAGAGAATTTTTCAATTGAAGGAACCTCAAAGTAGTGCTGGTATTTTATCTTGTAGGAATGGTGATAGATATGCGGGAGAGTACTTCGGAGATAAAATCCATGGTTTTGGCGTCTACCAATTCGCCAATGGACATTGTTATGAGGGCTCGTGGCATGAAGGCCGAAGGCAAGGCTACGGCACTTACACTTTCCGAAATGGTGAAACAAAATGTGGCGAATGGGATGGTGGTAGTCTCAACCACCCTCTTCCACCTCTTAATGACGCAGTTATAAGAGCTGTTCAGGTTATTTGATCTCCATTTTCTTTTCTTGCCTTCAGACTAATTACTGCAAATTTGATGGGGGGTTCTCATGGATTTCTTTCTCTTCTCGCTGTTTGTTTGAAGGCTGCTCGGAAAACAGCCCAGAATGCCATTAATCTTAGGTGGGTGGATGATCAGGTAAACAAGGCAATCGCTGCTGCAAATCGAGCAGCCACTGCCGCAAGAGTTGCTGCAATCAAAGCTGTCCAAAATAGGATGGATGGAAAATTTTGTGAGACAGACATCAAGAACTAGATTAGAGGTTTTGTTTGGATTTTGGAAGTGTACAGTGCACAATTGATCATGCACTTGAGAAGAGACGTCCAAAGTCGAAAGAATAGGATTGACAGTTAGAGATTTCCTTTTCTCGCGTCTGCAATTTGTACAGACACTTTGTATATTAATGGAAGAAGAGTTTTTAAAGCCCTCTCTCTCTCTCATAACCCTAAATTTTGCGACTCAGAAAGATCTGCAGTTGAATAGCTGAAAAAGAAAAAAAATTACCCATTAAAAAGCCTTGTTCTTTCTCCTAGCTTGACTGGAACCAAAAAAAAACCCATAGCTTTGACCCTGACTGCAATCCTTCGTTGAATTTTCTCATCAACCAACCACCCACACAACGTGGTGGTGACTGGCAGCAGAGACCGACATGAAAATGTGGGAGATCTGAGGTCCATCCATACACAGGTCACTATTCTTATCCTTTTGTTTCTCATTTTATAAATATGTATCTGCCATTTTTCTTATATAATCTCCAACAATATGTGACAAAAGGGTTAGTCCCCATGGCTGAATATTTCATCATATCATTATTTTTATTCAGAAAGAAAAATAAAGCAGTTGCCTGTTCTTCGAGTTGGATGATGGATGATGGATGATGGATGATGGATGATGATGATGATGATCCTTGGTGGGTTCTTGTCCATTATTATACACTTGAACAGCACATGGTGTCTCTAGAAGTGGCTGGTACAGTAGCTGTCTGGTAAATTATATTACTTACGTTCAATGCATGCTAAACTGGCTTTAAACTATTCCTTTTAGTTTCACGAGACAAATTCAAAAGTACGACCTTTTTTATTTGATGAAAAATGATTCGGACTTTTAAATGTTCTTAAATGATTCGCTTGGATCGCTTTTGTTCACTTTTGTTATTTTATTACCCGGAGATTCAGATCTCCCTCGACCCCTCTACTCACATGCATTTCACAAAAGATAAACTCTTTTGAGATTTTTGAGAAGTTCTTCTACTTTGAATTCTGGGCGTTCTCCCTACTTTTTGACTAATCCTGCTCATGGGTTTGGTTAAAAATTGCAAAATCTCTCTCTATCTCGATGGCTATGTCTATGTCTATGTCTATGTCTATGTCTATGTCTATGTCTATGTCTATGTCTATGTCTATGTCTATGTCTATGTCTATGTCTAGAGAGAGAGAAGAATTCTGAATTATTATGCTTGTCGTTGTGTTCTTGTAGCATGTTACTTGCTGTTGCTATATTACGCAATCATATCTTTTACCCAGAGGGTTTGAATTTCTTAAAAGAAAACTGCATATTTAGAGAGAGAGAGAGAGAAGTCATCGTTCCTTTCATGAGCTTTCTTTTCTTCAAGTTCTTTGTTTTGTCTGCACAGTAACTTATCTAATTTTCATCTTTCCTCTCATTGCATGTTTCAGATCCTGCAAATTTCTCAAGCAGTAAAACAGTAATGCTGTAATTACTTCTTCCTATTTGCCTCTTGACTTAGCATCATCTTGTTCCTCCAAATTTAATACCACTATTTACCAGTTCAATTCCTTGTCGAGTTATTTAATGTTATGAACAACAAGAGTCAGATCATTACTGTTGCTTGCGGTGCAATCAAAGCTTGGAGATGCATAAAATATAATATATATTAAAATAAATATAGACACAATGATAAGATAAAGACCCAATACTCTGTTGGTTCCCAGAAATCTGCCAAAGGGTTGACCCAAAATTCCCACTGGAATTACAAGTTAAATTGTTTTCCTTAAACAGACTGCAACTTCAACTTAGTTTCTTCCAAAAACAAGCAGAAACCAAGTTGTTTGAGAGAAATTCATGTCTACCCAAAATATGGAAATGTCAAAAATTGAAGAATTTGTTCATTCAATCCCCCGCCCACCACAACCCTTCTCTCAATCTTTTCGTTGTTTCCATTTCTGGAAAAAAAAAGGGCAAAAGCTTAGACAGACAAATGATAGATCTTGTGTGTAAATCATTCATTGGACGTGGGATTGTGCACCTCCACTGGTATGGGTTAAACCCTCACAATCAACGGTATCTTGGATCGTCTTTGCCTTCATATGGCAGACTATCACAATCTTCCCCCTTGGGAGCCTAACATTCTCGTCGGTCACACTTTCAATTGGGAACTGACTTTGATATCATTTGCAAAGTCTTTCAGTGCTCCTAATACAATATTGTCTGCTCTTGGTCAAAGTTCGCAGAATTTTATTCTTAGAGTTAGCTCAAAATGCATTGTACTAAGTAGGAAAGATAACTTTACTTATAAATAATTTATTTTTTACTCTCTTGTACATCTCCACTGATATAGGCTAAACTTTCATAACCAATAATATCTTGACTCGACCTTAATTTCTTACTACAGATTGAGAGCTTGGCACCTTTTAGTATTTTAGTGGTTCTTCTATATTTTGATAATTTGATAAATTGGGTTGAATTTAAAACTAAGAAAGAGAAAGAAAAGCCAAAAAATAATAAATTAGACCAAACCCGGGGGCGATGTTTTCAAAGCAAAATCTTATCAAAAGTGAAATATTGGAAAATGACCTAATGACTTAGGTCACCCACTCTTGACTTTTCTATGCTCGATTATAAAAACCTAAGACCTAGAAATTTGAATAACTATGTACAAAACCTAATGTGTTATGTGTCCACATACTATATATTAGTTTTTATGCACATTATTGTATCTATGGAGTTGTTACATTTTGAAAAAAGAGTGTTTGTAGCTTACCCTCTAACCAAAATTATTTACTCTCTCGATTTTAATTAAAATTTAAATATTATTTATTTATTACATGATTCTCGAAGATGAACTAATTGCAGTGACATTGTCGAGTTCTTCAATGACTTATAAAAGAAATGAAAATTTTAGGAAATCTATTTTGAGTTATAATTGTAATACAATATTATTCTGGGTGCTATCATCTAAGTTTGTACCTCGTATTGCAAAACAAGTGATATTTATTTGTCTTGTTTTTCAAATGTTTTATTTTTATTAATGATTGCTCACTTTTAATGGGCCAACATAGGCCCAAATGGTTCATATTGGTATGCAATCGCTTGAATGGTTGTGTTGATTAACCAAAGAAATTATGGTGACACCACTATTGGTTTCAATAAATTTGAGAAGGAGGCTTTAACCTTTTGCTCTATAATTATTTGTTGAGAGTCTCACAAATTGCTCATTCACCATAAAATAATTATGAGTAGATTATAATATCATTTACAACGTATAAGTGAAGTAAAAGTAAAATGTAAAATTACACTGTACAGGTATAACCAGACGTAATTGTGAAGCTGCCCTCTGTATTCAGGGGGACCGTCGTGTGTGAATTGTAATCGTACTAACGTAAAATTAATCATCATGAACCTAAAAAAAATGTCCAAACTCGATCCTAATTTTTATATATTTATAAAAATAAGTTTGATTTTGCAACCCAACTCTTTGTTCTTATGAGAATGGAAGATGAGAGTAAACGCATAATTAATTAATTTGGATAATCTATTTGATTAATACTAAATAGATATTTAAACGTCCCTTCCAGTTCCCGCGAAACATAGCCGTTGAATCTTCTCCCTTGGAACGAACTTTGTGAAAACCCCCTTGCATCGAACACCACTCATGCCTACCGTCGACATGAAGCAAGAGTGTTGCAGAGGGAGAGAACGAGAGATGAGGGGTTGGCTTGCAGATCCAGAAAGTCATTCCTTTTCCGATTTTATAAACTCCGTTTTTCCATCACCGTGTTCCCCAGATCTCGTCTTTCTCTACATACACCCACGTTTCCGTTCCAATCCGCCATTTGTTTTAAAAGTTCATGTCTTCCGACCAACCTCGTGGTACAAACAATAGCGCCAGAAGGACTTACCGCCTCTACTGGTGCAACCAATGCCGTCGCACTGTCAGCATCATAGCCGGAGATCTTTCCGAGATCGCTTGCCCTCGGTGTTTCGGTCAGTCTCTTGAAGAAATCAACGGACAGAGGCCTACGCTCTTTTTCACTTATACCGATTTCGATCCCTTTCCGGAATCTCGTTTACTCGAAGCCCTCTCTCTGTCTCTGAATCCACCAGTGCTTGGGTTTCGTGACCGTCTCGACGACTCTGACCTCCACTTTCTCCATCGGCGTCCTCAACGACGGCGATACGACGATGGGTACGAAATAACCTTTCAGAGCCTTCAAGAGGGTGAGAACCCTGGCCGTCAACGCACTCGTCGGCGATATCGTAGTTCGGATGGGAGGGAAAATCCAATCTTGGGAAGAGGAAGCCAAGGTCTTCCTTCGAGTTTGATCATTCCAATACCCACTCGCCCTCTCGTTCCCCCGGGAGTTGATCCGAGAAACTACTTTCTAGGTCCAGGATTGAACGAATTGATAGAAGAGCTGACCGAGAACGACCGGACGGGGGCGCCTCCGGCGCCGGATGCGGCGATCAACGCTATACCATGGGTGAAAATCGAGAAGGAGCATTTAACGAAGAACGAACCGCATTGCCCCGTTTGCATGGAAGAGTTTGAGGTGGGAGGGGAAGCGAGAGAGCTGCTGTGCAAGCACATCTACCACTCTGACTGTATAATCCCTTGGCTTCGGCTTCACAATTCTTGCCCCGTTTGCCGCCACGAAATCTCGGCCCCACTGGAGATCGAAGTTGCAGGGAGCGACAACGACAGAAGAGAGCGAGGCCGCGGCCAAGAGTCGAGGTGGAGACGGCTGGGCTCTATCTGGCCATTCCGAGCGAGAATCCAACGAACAGACCCTCCCAACACTGCGTCAGGTGATGAAATTTTGACATTCATCGTGAATTCTCGTCCTCTCTTTTTGACACTGTTCTTGCTTCTCTACATATACACTCACTGCCTCTTCTCAAGCACATAATCCTCCTGCCTAATAATGGCTGGGATGGCATATAATCTTAGAGTTATCACGTTCTTGTTTTCAGTTCATAAGATTCGAACAAGTCGACGAATTAACAACAAATACGTCAAAAGATTTTGATAAAATTCGCATCGGTTACATATACTGAATGAATGTTTATTGTGCATTTCCAGAGGTGTGCCCATGGTGGAATTCGTGCTCTATTGTATAACACATTCATGTTTTCTAGGAATTGAACAATGTAATTATGCATAAAAAAATCAACGGAGTTCCTGCGTTCAGATCCAATTCTAATGCGATGGCTTCAACCGTTAACATGCAGGGATTCGGGTGCGGAGATGAACAAGTCTAAGTAAATGCCAGCATAACCTCAAACTGTGTGACATGTCCTGTACAATGTAGAGAATGTAATTATTTATTACTTTACCCAAATTCCTACTTTCAAATCTTATCCTAACAGTCTTCTTTGGGAAACCTTAATGAATATGTCCTTGGCCAATCACAGCTAAATAAAGTGGAAAAAATGATAATTATCAATATCAAACTTGAACTTTTATTTTTGTTATTTAACACCTTAAAGATTAAGGTGTTAACAACGAATACTTTCATCATTAGAAGATTCGTTAAATGACTTCATTTTTCACTGCGAAAGACAAATATTCGATGTGAAAAGGTATTATTTCAAGGATATGTAGCTGTAAAAGAGTTGGTATCCACCATTTAATGGACCCTCAAATGGTTAGGGTGTTGGTTGTGACAGTTAAAAATACCTCATATTTTATGGTTAATATTGATAATTAAAAAAACAAAGCAATGATTTGTGAACAATTGTATGGTTTGTCGCGTGGAGTATGAATTAAATTTGGCAAATTATTATGTGAGAACAAGTAGTCAAAGGCTATTATGATGTTTATGGTAAACAAATGACAATCATGGTCAAACATGTTGGAAACATCATTAAACTCTCCTGCTTGTCGGCCATCATTTTGTGCATCCCATAATTAGTCATTCGCACCCACACAGCAGTCAAAACTAAAACAGAATCATTGCTCAAAAACGAAGGAACCATTTCAGATAGGCATGCAGTTCCAACGTATGCACATGAGAATTAGAAAGGATGATTATTGATGGATGAACAGTGAGTAAAGATTTAGGGTTCTTCGTTGTTGATGTGAGAGAATTAATCAAAGAAGATGCCTCAAAGGATGGACGTGCTTCATTGACTGGGCTTGGGCTTTTCTTCACAAACTGCACATTAGCTTCTTTCGTTGCATAAAAAGAAATCAAGTTTATTGGGCTTTGTAGTGTTAATAGTCTGGACTCAACGATGACCTGGGCTGGGCTGTACCAAAATCTCGTCTGGGTTCGTCGCCGGTCTCACTCTATTAATTAGTTACCAGAAAAATTAATTAAAAAAAATTATTAATTTGGATTGGAACAGTCAAATATTAAACTAAATTTACTAATAATTAAAAGAAAAATTAACACCACGAATCCTATAGTTTTGGATCATCATGGTTGCAAATTTTGAAGAATTTTTACAAACAACTAAAAGCTCAAACTATGGTAAATAAACAACGCAAACCTCTCGTTGTGTTTTCCATCCAAATTTGTAGATACAAATGCCACAGTCACTCTAACCTCAAAGTCCATCCAAATATATTCTAAAATTTTCTCCTTACTGTCGATCTTGTTCGTCGGCGTCGACCTCTAAAGTCGATGTTAAACTCTTAGTCCTCCAAAAAAAATGAATTTCATTATTAAAGTCTACATTGCGATTGAAAAGAAAATCAAACATTCAATAATTTCAAAATTTACCACTATAAAGGACATTCGTCGAAGACCCCCACCCTTCTCTGTATTGTCAGTCTGTCAGAGAGAAAACAGGGTTAATTCAGATTGCCATAGGGATATCCGTCTTAAGCAAGAGACTTTCGTTTTGAATTGAGGGACGTCCGTTTAAACTGAAACGACGTCGTCTTTATTCGTTTTAAGTGAAAGACATTTGTTGTTAGCTGAGCGACGTTTGTTTTAAGCTAGGAATGACGTCGTCTTTGTCAATTTTAAGAGAGTGACGTCCATCAAAAGTTGAGGGACGTCCGTTTTAATCTAGGGACATCCCTCAAAAGTCGAGAGACATTTGTTTTTAGTGAGGTACTTCCTTCAATCTATGACGAACGTCCTTCACTTAAAACGGATATCCCTCACCCTATGACTAGGGGTGTTCACGGTTCGGTTCGATTCGGTTTGATGTGAAATCAAACCAAACTAGTCGGTTTCGGTTTTAAAATTACAAAACCGGAATCGGTTTTAGAAAAATCAGAACCGAGTCGGTTTCGGTTTTAAAATCTTGGTTCCGGTTTCGGTTCGGTTTCAGTTTTTTCTTTATTAATTTTTTTTTCAAATATTATAATAAAAATTATAAAAACATAATTAATAACAACAAAATTTTTCTTCCTCTTCTCTTTTCAAAACAAAATTTTGTCCAAAAAATAGTTATTAGGTCTTTTGGAGCTAAAATCACTTCAGAGGCTGAGGCACGAATGACCGAATATTGAACTTTAAAAACAAAAAAACACTATAAACGTATTTATGCGGTTCGGTTTCGATTTTTCGGTTTTGAAAAACTAAAACCGGTAACCGAACCAAAACATTTGGTTCTTACAAAATAGAACCTTATTCGATTTTTTTAATAGAAAAAACCTTATTCGGTTTTGATTTTTTGATCGGTTTCGGTTCGGTTTGTCGGTTCGGTTCGGTTTTGAACACCCCTACCTATGACAGACGTCCTTCGCTTAAAACTGACAAAGACGACGTCGTTCCCAGTTGAAAACAGACGTTCTTCACTTAAAATGGACAAATATGATGTTGTTTTAGCTTAAAAAGGACGTCCCTCAATTCAAAACGAACGTCCCTCGCTTAAAACAGACATCCCCCGATTATTTACGTCCTTCATCGCCGGTTGGATCAACCCCTCGTTACTGCGAGACGTCCGTTGTTGCTGTTTTGGACATTTTCGTTCGATGGTCCTTGACGTCAACGAAACTGCAGCGTTAACGTCGACGAATTTTGACTGGAAAAGTGACTATGAGGTCAACGTCGTTCTTTTTCCATAATTTAGAGTTTTTGTTGTCCGTAAATTTTTTATAGGGTTTGCAGCGTTGATGATCCCAAACTTATAGAATTTGTGGTGTTAATATCCCTAACTTAAATCATAAACTATGAAAAATGAATTATGCAAATTTCACAATAACGTTTTTTTTTTTTGTTAAAAGACGTTTCATGGATGTTCATTGGCGTTAGAGGATGTCCAAGAATCAGCCTTGGATGTGGACTAGTATGTGGGCGACATGATTATGCAGTAATGGAGATTTCTTTATTTTTCGAGCTTCGAGAAATAGGTTCGTGGATACTTAATTTTGAAATGATGGGTGATCGTGCAAAAGATGTATCCGCGAAAATATTAGTGATTGCGAATATGTTTGTGTTCTTAGAAGTGTTGATGTTTGTAGATACTTGATTTAAAAAGGATACGTGATCGCACATAAGTAGTGTTTGAAATTAGATATCTGCAGCTAAAGTATTGGTGTCCATAAAATAAAGGTTGTTCTCAAAAAGATATACTTGACAAATTGAGATTGATAGACATGATGAGCGAATATCCTGAATAGAAACATTAGTGCTCGTGAAATGAAATTTGTCTGCAAAAAGACATAACACGGTAGATTCACAGATAATGTAAGCTAATATATGCGACGAGGGCTTTCGCGAAGAGTTTGTATAAGGGAAGCACATTCGTCATCATCTTTGTGGCCCACTCAAAACGATTTGGAAAGATGGCTTTGGCCCCGGCAATGGCGGTTGCGAGGCCGAACGCGACGACGATTTTCTCTCTATCTACACGAAGAACTAAGCGCCTTTTTACCTTTTCAATTGCTGCCTCTCGCTCTCACTCGTCGTCATCTTCTTCTTTTTCTGGAACACTGGTCCTCTACTCCAAGCCCGGATGCTGTTTGTGCGATGGTCTCAAAGAAAAACTTCAGGCTGCATTCTTGCTATCTGGACCTGATTCTCTCCACGACGTTCAACTACAGGTAATCATTTCATTTCTTTTCTTTTTTTTTTTTAAAACAAAATTTGAAGGTTCAGACTTTTTCAGATTGATTATGTGTTCTCGCGTCTGAACTGGACAGGTAAGAGACATTACCACCAACCCTGATTGGGAAAATGCGTACCAGTACGAGATACCTGTTCTGGCCAAAGTTCTCTCTGATGGTTCTGAGGTTAGTTTCTCTGATCCTGTCTCATTTATTCTAGTTCATTGTCTGTCTAAAGTTAAAGTGACCTTGCAAATATACCAATTTCTGATTTTGGTGTATTTGCATTATCTGTGGAGTCGAACGTTTTTGTTTTATCTGTTGCCTTCAAATGTAGCTAGAAGTTTCCTTTATGTGGATGGTTTTTTCTCAACCTTTTTGGAATTTTAGTCCAAGTGCTTGCTTTTGCACTCATTCAATCCAATTGCCCCATACGACACGTTTCTTTTTAATAGATTCTCTCGTTGCTTTGTACGCCTAATTGTTTGCCAAAACTTTGCATAGAAAGACTGTCTTTTTTAGTTAATTTCAATTGAAACTCTAAATTGATAACCTTTGAGTTGGAGCTACATCCTCACATGTCATTTACTCATTATTATTCTATTTTTCTTTAAATAATAGTACAAATGACATAAATATTATATTGATTAGTGAATGCCATGCTAGTATATCAAAAATGTCAATTCAAGGGGCCACCCCTGAAAACTTGTGATTGTCTGTAAAAACATGAAGCAACAAGTGCTCACTGACACACAGATTCCCTTGCTATTTGTATATCTTTTGACCCGTTGTTCCTTTTTGGTCAAAGTTTGGGCTTTTGCTAGAGAAATGGTTTGAGTCATTACTCAATAACTGTCCATTCCTTTTCTTCTCAACCAGCAAATTGTGTTGCTTTATATGGTGGAAGTTCTTTTGACTCTTACCAACCCAAGTAATTTAATAGACAAAGAGTATGGGACAAATCTATGGATAAAGTAGATGATAGGATTTTATTAATCGCTTTTTATCCTAATTTTGTTGGGCTGAGTTTTGTTTTTAATTTTTTCTACTAATTTAATGTTTCTTTTATGATTTTTTAACTGTATTACTGCATTTGAAAAGTACTGCTGAAGCTGATTATTGGAGACTTTATAATTAGATAGTGAAATATGTACTCCTCTCCTTCCTGCCTTTCTATTTTATTTCACACAAATATAAATTATTATTTTAGGAAACTCTTCCCAGACTATCTCCTCGTCTTGGAGTGGAGCTCATACAGAAAAAGTTAGCGGCCTCATTGAGGCGGTGAATGAGCCGAGAGAATTACTGAGTCATAGAAGGTGTGAAGTATTCATTTTTGGCGTAATTAACATTTGCAGAAACCATTTATTTTCCTGTAAAATTTTCAGATTAACTTCTTGAAAATATTAAACCATAACTCATTGCTCAGCTTCTGATGACTGTTGAGACTATCGCTAGTCGCATTCTTTAACTTAAATTTTGATCAGCGTCAATGGTGTATCAAAATAATGAAATGCAGGTAACAATTTCGTAAAAAGTACAATTATTTGTTTGAAAATTAGAAGCATGATTTAGTCTGATCTTATATTTCTTACTAATAATAAGGATTTTTTTTTGTGTAATTATGAATCATGATTGTAGCGTAACGAGAATGTAGAAAAGGGTCCCATGCATATTACTACATCAAGTTTGTCATGTCAACATTAGGAAATTTTTATACGTTTTCCTCACCAGAAAAGTCACTTTAGGGTACTCTTTTTGTGGTGTTGACATAAAAACGCTTTTAGAAATACCAATTTAGGGCCAAAATTCAAAATATATATGTATCTCCTCCCTTGATTTCTCAATCTCGATAATTCGTGAATTATAACTAAACTTTCCCTGCTTTTGAATCCACTTATCTCTTTCTTTATATGAAGGAAAAAGACATTTCCCCCCCTTTTTTTTTAGTTTTTTCTTTAGCTTCTGTACTAATTCCAGTATTTTTAAAGATTTCTCATCTTTCTTTATAAAAATCTTTGAATAATAACTTAGAGATCTATGTGTTAGATAAAAGACCAGCCAACTTATTTCAAATGTTCAAGTTGAGACATGGAAATGTAGTGTGTTTGTTTCGGAATGGACATTGCTCTGCATGGGATTACTCGTGCTTTACTGAATAGTTGGTTTGTTTTACTGAGTTTAGTTTCCGCTGAATGTTTATCCATAATCAAGCTTGAGATGAATAAAACAAAGATGTCATTGATCAACGCTGCATGATTGCATGTGCGCAAACTTTCAAACTGCCCCTAACCAAATGGAAAAGAAATAGGAAAAAGTATTTTATACCATTCAGTATTTGAAAAGTTGCCAATCTGAATTATTTTTCCTTTGAACTAGTTCTACGATAGAAAGTTGCGTAGTCACTCTCGTTTTCTTTAATCTACTTCTCAACATCGTGTCATCCTATCCAACTTTCTTCTTTGCCCGGTCTCGCTCACATTCTTTTTCACATCACTCATTCATGCACATTGCCTTCGAAAGTTATCCTGCGTACAGCTATGATAGTTTTTTTTGGACTAGAGAATATAATTCTGACAATGTAATTGCACCTTCAAAGATGCGAATCAAACTTAATAGAGAAACCAAAGATGCGAATCAAACTTACGAGAGAAAAATTCCTCAAGCACGAAAATTCTCTATCATCTCTTTTCTTTGCAGTTCTTCTTTATTGTGAAAAATCTACTAGTGTTGCTTAAGAACATACACACGCACCCATAAACAGTAGTTCATGTTTTT
This sequence comes from Begonia loranthoides, assembly GCA_022433065.1. Classification (NCBI taxonomy): domain Eukaryota; kingdom Viridiplantae; phylum Streptophyta; class Magnoliopsida; order Cucurbitales; family Begoniaceae; genus Begonia; species Begonia loranthoides. Next base: position 25,024,542 of record CM039479.1, on the reverse strand, counting down.
ATTGATTGGATCAATTATGTTGTGATTGATTGCTTTTTTCTGCAGTTCTTGATGTAGAGTTCTGTCTTTCGATTTTTTCTTATGGAAGTGGCATGATCAATATTATCGTATTAATACTCTCTTTCGACTTTACTTTTTGTATCTATGGAATAACATTACTTGAAGCTTCTTCCCATCTGCGGAGAATGAATATTGGGAATTGATAACTTTGGAGATTTGAATTTTAAACTATCAATAGAAGACATTAAGACTGTCAGCAGAATGAATGTGCTTTTTTCTGTTATATTCTTGTATTAAAATTTTGTAAGGCGTGGAGATCAGGTACTGAGTAAATGGGATGATTAGAGTGGACGCCATTTATGGTAGTAACGCATGAAGAATGCAGAGGAAGAAATGTGGAAGCAAGGATCAGACAAAGCTTAACACTAGAAATTGTATGGCTTCGTGTTGTTTTTTGGTCTCAAAAGTGGAGTGGACTGTGGGAGGTAGCAATTACTGTCAAACTTTACAAAAAGACTAATGCTTTGCTTTTGATTGAATTTGAATATGCCTTGTCTACGCAGTATCCTGCTTTTGCAATAATTTGCTGTGTATCATCGCATTATAGAATCTGTTAAATTCGATTACGTTACTATGCATTGCCTTCTTTCTGTGAAAGGAAATCACTGCCTATGATGTCACTGATTTTTCGGAAAGCCATTTTGATCTTTTTCGCGCGTCGATTCGAAGCATTTAGTAAAAGAGCTCTAGAACACAGTCTGATTTTCGGGCTGAATCATATTGAGCCGATAGCTAATGGTCCTCTAGCTCTAGAACTAGAACCGAAACCAGGATTATCAAGGAACCGAACCGAGCCCAACTTATGAACATACATAAACTTGTAGTTGTGCTTGGACGAGCTTCAATCACTTATGTTTGAGCCGAATTATGAATTAGATTTTAATTTGATCTGGGTTTTGACGCAAGTTGATCCAGCTCTTGTCATCCGTTTAGCTTTGTTTCTAACAATTATTGGCATTTAAAATCACCAGAGCCGGGTCACAGTTTGTACTTTGAACAGGACTGAATCCATGGATGAGGTCTGCTACTGCATCTGTGCGTAACGTAGCAAAACTAACTAAAGATGATTTAACAATTGGGCGTATCAAATGTTGTTGCGTTGGTGTGAAATTGCCTGGGTTACGTGCTCAGGTAGCTATGTAGTTTGATGCGATGGATTAGCCAATTTTAAACGAGTCTCTACAAAAATTAACCAAATAAAGAAGATCAAAAGGCGAGTAAAGTTATTCTGACAATAAATGGTTTCTCCTTTCTGCTTTCACTGTTGATCGTGTCTATATAAGAAGGCGAGTTTCCTCGTCGGCTGTTGTACCAGCTAAGAGAGAGAGAGAGAGAGAGAGAGATGGAGAGTTCAGTGATGACCAAACTAAAACCTTACTTGGCCATGGTTTCCGTCCAGTTTGGTTACGCGGGAATGAACATCATCACCATGCTTTCTTTCAAGCATGGTATGAGCCATTACATTCTGGCCGTATATCGTCACGCCATCGCCACCCTCGTCATTGCACCTTTCGCTATCTATTTCGAGAGGTCCCTGTCTTTTTATCTCGTCATTGCTCCAACTGTTTGTCTATCCATCTGATCTCTCAGTCTGCACTCTCCCCATGTTTTGTATTTGCAGGAAAACAAGACCGAAGATGACTCTGCCCGTCTTTTTAAGGATAATGCTTCTTGCTTTCCTCGAGTAATGTTCCATTTTTCTTTGGCTATTCCTCCTTACATTCATATACGATGCATCTCCAGTATCATACAAATACACACACACACACACGACCATGGTCTTTGTAAACTTTGTGGTATTTTGCAAGTTCATTCGTTATAGTATTTTATTGAATTAACAGGCCTGTGCTTGATCAAAACCTTTACTACGTGGGAATGAAGTATACCTCAGCAACCTTTGCATCTGCCATTGTCAATGTTCTCCCCGCCGTTACTTTCATCATGGCTATCATGTTCAGGTTAAACACCCAACCAACCATGTCACTTGAAATATATATATATATATATATATATATTACAATATCATAATATAAACTAAGTCTATCGTAAAACACGCTAGGCTGGAGAGTGTGAACTTGAAGAAAATAGAGAGCATAGCAAAGGTCGGCGGAACGGTAGTGACTGTGACAGGAGCCATGATAATGACGATGTACAAAGGGCCTCTCGTCGATATCATACACGGGAATGCCCGGGTAGGAGTCAACCATGCCGCCTCTAATCTATCAAATTCCGACCAACACTGGGTCACTGGTACTCTCATGCTCTTGTGCAGTTGCTGCGGCTGGGGTGCCTTCTTCATCGTGCAAGTAACCTCATGTTTTTATCTTTTCAATTTATCTAATTTTTTCGATGTAGATCTCGTAATCGTATAGTTCCGATTAGTTAATTCGAACGGGATTGTTTTGAGCTCGTAGTCGTTCACGTTAAAGAAGTACCCGGCTGAGCTTTCGCTGAGTGGGTGGATATGCTTGATGGGGACGGTGGAAGGGGCGGTGGTGTCGCTCGCGATGGAACGAGACATGAGCGCTTGGGTTTTAGGTTGGGATTCGAGGCTTCTGGCTGCTGCTTACACAGTTAGTATTGTGGCTTCACTTGTTATTTCCTGTCAACTACGTCTGAGTTAAGGAAGTACGAGAGAAATTTGTCAATACCCATTTGGTTGTTTCCATTTTTTTCAGGGAGTGGTTTGCTCTGGAATTGCATATTACCTACAAGGAGTGGTGATCAAAGAGAAAGGCCCTGTTTTTGTGACCTCTTTCAGCCCTCTAATCATGATCATCACAGCTGCTCTGGGCTCCATCATTTTAGCCGAGCAAATCCACCTAGGAAGGTACACTATCCCGGAAAAGTTCTTTTTCTTTTCAGATTTCCCTTCTTTATTTTCAACTGAACTACGTGATTTCCTACGCATGACAGCATAATCGGAGCCATTCTGATAGTTGTGGGGCTGTACACAGTCGTGTGGGGCAAAAGCAAAGACCAGCAAAACAACGGAAAGATAACAGAGGGTAAGGAGAGTGGCGTTCAGTTGCCCATCACTCGCACCGGCAAATCTGCCTCGCCTCACTGCAATCACGTCGACGCCGTTTCAAAGCCCGCTGCTCTCGCCTCTCACTTGTGATTGCTTTAGCTGGGCTTCCCCGACTGTGTGACTGAACCTCTCTGCATGTGTCCCTTTTCATTTGACGCTTCAAGCTTGTCTTTGTTTTCTTGTTAATCTTGTATTAACGTTTGGTGAATGTAAAGGGCAATAATGCTCTGTTCTATGATCTACCTACGTTTGCTCGTAACCCTTTTCTTCATTTTGGTTTTATATTAGTGCTAATCTTATAGTAAATCATTTGTTAACCCCCCCATAAACACATTATCTTGAAACATAACCATATCTACCTTATCATCCACTTTTTTCTTATTTTATATAAAATAATTATTTAAATTAGCCAAAATTAAAGACAAAAAAAAAAAAAAAACCACCGAATTAAAAATTAACAACTCAACTAATGAACTATGAAATCAATGACAAATCAACCACTAAACAATTTTTGCTAACAAATAAAAAATTCAACTATGGTAAATGAATGACGCAAACATCACTGTTAACCTGTTGAAAAAGACATTACTCTTTGCAATTATAATTCTAATTTTACTTCAATCTTATGCTAAAATTACAATAATTGAAGTAATTTTACTTCAAAGACGATGTCAATAAGCTCCGACATGGTTTTCTCGTCGTCGAAAACAATTTCCATGTTTTTTATTTTCCGAACATCTTCCGGTGGCTCACCCTTCCTCTCTATTTCACTCGTCTAATTCTCGTCACCATCTTTTATTTCTTCTTCCTAGTCCATCGTCGTCGTCCTCGTTTAGTTCTCATAACTAATGTCTCACTTTTTGCAGAGGAAAAGTAATATTTTCTCAGCAAAAATAATCTTTCTACGGGCGGAGCGTTGTCTTTCCGTCTGCAGAAAGTAATATTTTAAATCTGTTTAATGATAATATAATGCTCTACAGCGGAACAACAACATTCCGCAGTTGAATGAGAAATTTTTTTTAAAGAAAAAAGTAACAACGATATTTGTTCCGTTCATTTCTTATAGGTGAGTGTTTAATTTATTAGTAAAAATTATTTATTAGTTGACATGTTGTTGATCTCGTAATTCAATAATAGTTTCTTTAATTTCCCTTTTTTTTAATACAATATTGATTTAGCAAACATCATTGTAATTAAACTAATAGAAATAAAATTGTAATTAAATATTTGCTTAGGATTTAGAAAGAAATGAAAATAGATCCGTTAAACCTATCGTCCATCCTCTTCTCTATTTCCATTGAAGAGCGGGAACGAGATTCTATTTCCCTCCAATTCTTCCTCTCATCTCCCTCCTTCTGCTTCTCTTTCCCTTCCCACTGGATCGGATTCCCTTACTACCGTCTCTCTTCTCTACTGAATTTTATGCACTTTCGCCATCCTAATTTTCTGATTCATCTCAAATTCTCGTACTAAACCCTTGATTTAAAAAAATCTAATTTTTTTTGTTCAATGGATGATCCAGCGGATCTTGATTCTGTCGAGATTTCCAGGCGAAGCGTTCGTCGGAGATTGATCCAAGCAACGCTAATCCCTCTTAAACCTCAGGAATGCTGTGTGGATGACGGTCTTGACGACGAGGACAGCGGCGGCGAAGGGGAGAGCCCTGAGACGGAAATAAAGAGAAGGAAGAAAAGGACTGCGGGTAAGACGACGCCTCGCAAAGGAGTTTTAAAGAAGCCGAAGAAGGTAGGTCTTACATGTTTTCCACTTCGACGGTGAATTGAGTTTTTTCTTTTGTATCGGTAAAGAAGAGTACGTTGGAATAAAAACTATAGCAATATTCACTTCGACGGTGAATTAAGCCTGGCAGTATCATATAGCAATTGTAGTGTCCTGAATGGGTCTGAGTTCGGCTTGGATAGGTAATTTCGCACTTTTGGAATAGAAAAAGTTTCAACGTACCAGGAAAATTCAGTTTATTAGCTTGATCAACTTTTCTACTTATCCTGTAATTGAAGGCTGTTAAATTACTACGTTGATTTGCAGTCAAAAGTGAAGCCGTCTGTTAATTTGACGCCAAAAAAAAATGAAGTACCTGACAGTGAAAGGGCATCTCCATCAATTCCTAATTTGCGGTTGGAGGCAAAAATGTCGGCTGAGGTCAGTGTTCCTGCTATCTACTCTTTTTTTTCACTTTAGTTTCATTGGTCCATTTTCAATCAGATTTGGTTGCGTTTTTGTTGCCTGATTGGTAGGTTTTCCTTACAGGCTTTCGTTTTTTATCAGCAATAAAGAAGTGTGTATTAAAATGAGAAAATTTATGCAAGATGAAGAGATTGGAAAAAACAGTTCAAACCTTGGCTATCTAAATCTTATTTTTGCTTAATCGTGCTTTGATCAGTTGATACATCTTGCTTCAGATTTGAGCAAACTTTAGTTTGTGATGGGAACCAAACTTCTGAAGCAGTTTATCATGATTACTTTCAAATGCATAGTCTTTCAAGATCTTGGTCTCTAGCTCAAGGATTTTTATTGCTGGCTCAGGAAAATTCACGGATATTTGCAGGAAGAGAGTTACATCCATTTTTCTCAATTAGGAGAGGAAGTAAGAAATCTCAGGACATGCCTTCTTTGGCTAATAATTCGTGTTCCATTGAGAGACATAACAGAGAAATAAATTGTGGTCCAATCCACGTGTTTGAAAGAGCTGAGGTATGGTACTGAGTTTGTCATGTATGGATATATCGCCAATATAACGGCTTTTGTCTACTGAGTTATGACACATGTTTTATCTTCTCACCTAGGGTGAAAATTAAACTTCTACTATGCAGGATGATATTGCGTCTCTTGACTGGAGAAATTGGATATTTTGCGAATATGTGTTCAGCAGACAATATGATTTAAAATGCTCAAGTGAATCCTTTTTTGAAGGCTCTGTGAAGCCTCTAAATGTTTGTGAGCTTCCCATTATTATGTATCATTGTGATGCATTAGTGTTTCAGAAAAATGAATCCTTGGTGCAGTGTCTAATTGAGAAAGAAGATGTACATGAAATAGCACCTACAGTGCCATTAATTGTTGTTGATGGGGAGGGGATGCTGAATCACTTTATAGAAGATTCAAAGGTTGGATATGGACCATATGATAGATCATTAATTAAAATATGTTCGTTCTTCTATTGTCTTCTTTTTTATATATTCAGAAAAAAGGATATCACATCTTGTTTTCAAGTTAATCCCTTTCAGCATCACCTGGCAAAATGTTGACGTAGTTTGTAACTGTCCATATTTTTCAGAACAGCCAGGGGGATAAAGTATGTGACATTTCTAATTCTGAAATGAAGTCAAATACAGAGGAGCAAAGTAGATTTCTTCAGAAAAGGTTGTTACATTCAATTAACAATCAATCTTCTGGCTACTTCTAGTTGTTGCTAATGAAATTTAGATAATGGATGTATTTTGTTTGTATTTTTTCAAAATAATTAGATTACGGTTTTACAATAAACCACCAAGGAAAGAAGATGAAAAAATTACAATATCTCTTGGTTCTCACCTAATAAGTAGTTGATTCAAATTGAATAATATTGGGATGGTTTGATCTTTTTCTTGTTCAACTTTTAAATTGTAGATTCTTGTTGCCTAGACTTTATCATATTTTCATAGATTGTATTTTGTTTCTAGGTTAGGTAGATTCCTAAATATGTAAACCATAAATATGGTGCACAATGATATATTGTTTTATGAATGTAATGAGAAAACAATAGAGAAGCTTTTCCTCTTCACATTCTTTCACATTTCTCATTGTATTGTAATGTAGCGCATAGTTTTTCCACAAGCATCCATATTCGTGAAGTCTAATCTTTTACCAGTACAAATTTGGTTTAAAATTCAAACCTTTATAGGGTTGGATGTTGGTTATGGAATTACTGCAAGGATGATAATGTTCTGGTGACTGACCCGTTTTGATTGTTATAGATGAACCTGACTTGGCATTTCAATTATTAAATAATATTTTGTTCTTCTTGTTTCTATCAAGTCTCAAAGAATCATCCTTGAATTTTGTACACAAGTAAGAGTAGAAGTTGTGAATCTTGTCGACTATACTAAGAGTATGGATTATGAGCTTTGTTAATCATCGTGGATGGTGAAGGGAGGACTCCAATTAGTTATATATATATATTCTTGTGTTATTTAATCTGGTCAGAATTTCTTTCTTGTTTCAGCAAGCATGGGAATAATTTTGAAATATAGTTTTGTGGAATCTTATGCTTAGAAAAATGAGCGGTGGAAGAAAACTTTTGATGAGAACAACACAAGTCATCATGTTAATTGTTATGGAATCGACAATTTGTATCACTTTTGTCACTTGTGAATTAAGGCAATTTTCCCAGAAAATTGTGTTTCATCCCTTGTTAACGTTTCTTAAATAAGAATGTTGTTTTCTTTCCTTTATTTGATTCAGAAATTTTACATTTAGAAACACGAGAATGTTTTGGAATAAATGCTTATACATGTAAACTTTTTGATTTATAGCTATATCCCATGGAGCTAATGTGCCTAAGATGTGTAATATTTCACATCTTTTATTTACTCGATATGTTGCATTTACATAGTATTTTAACTGTTTATTGTGTTGAAATGAATGTGTCGTGATTGATAATGCATGCCTCGTTCTTTTCTTTTCATTTCAAATATATCATCTATTTATCTCATTTTATGCTGTTTTTCTGCAGGATGAGACACAATGATCATCAGTCCAATTATAATTTATGGACTTATAAGTATCGTCCAGAGAAGGCCATAGACGCAAGTACCTCAAGCCTTTTTTTTTTAATGTTACATCACTCATGCAGTTTTGTAAAGAGCATAGAAATTCATTACACAACTAAAACGAAATATTAATCGGACAAGAATTCTAATCCAGTGACAAGTCTAAGTAACCATGCGTGACTCGGAAAACCTTAATAAACTAAACCTTACATTTCATTCATCGATAATAATATCTCCTTTCTCTCCCATTCAGTCACTTCCCAACATTTTGCTGCATGTCTTTCGTTGTATTTTTCTTTCTAACAATTTATATTCGCCCACACGGTTCTAGGTATGTGGTAATCAGGAATCAGTTAAATCTTTGAGCGAGTGGCTACAGCTATGGCATGAAAATAATATGCAGGATAACAAAGATTTCACCTGTGGAAATGGTGATGACATGGAAGATAATGACGGTGACTATTCTCGTAGCATCTCTGATTTAGATATGATAGATGAAGAGGCCATCTTGAGGAATGTTCTTCTAGTCACGGGACCAGCGGGGGTATATTCTAAATTTAACTCAATCTACTTGGGCAAAAAATGTTATTTACATGAAAATTGAGCATGATCTTTTCCTTGGACCATCATTGAATTTAAAATCTACTTTGGGCTTCTTTTTAATAATTGCAGCTAATTGTATGTGTCACATTTGCAGAGTGGCAAGTCTGCAGCTATATATGCTTGTGCAAAGGAGCAAGGTTTTAGGGTTTTAGAGGTAACTGAAATTGTCCTTTTACAATAAACTTTCCATATATCAATCTTTTGTCTATTTCAATTTCTTCTAATCTTTCTATTTCTTTAGGTTTTATTAACTGTTAATTTTGATAAACCTTGAAATTTCTTGTTTTAATTCTGATTGTTGGGAACTACGATAGTCACATGCTATTGAAACTTGACTATGTCTCATCTTGTGTCGTATTAGTTCAGTGCATCTGATCATCGATCTGGAGCTGTTCTTAAGCAGATGATTGGAGAGACATTACAATCTCGTCAGCTGAAATGGTTTGTCTATTTTTGAGAGTTCTCGAAACTATCATGGATAAAATTTTCTTTCCATATGTAAATGTTTGTACTTCTGTGATAAAGTTTTCCTGAATTTCAATATTTCTGGAGAATTTTATGTTTGATTATTAAACAAAAGTTTTATATAAACATTAGGAGAGGGAAGAAATAGGAAGGGAGGGAGAGTCAAACACACACACAGATGGAGAGTCAAATAACAAGCATAAAAGCATTTGCAGTGGCCTTAAATCCCCTTACAAATGTGGAAGATGAAATAAACTGCATCTCTTGGAGTTGCTTTCTCAAGATTAGGTGGCTGTTCAACATACTAATTTTACTGGTCATGCAAATAAGTTATATTCCAGCTTGATGAAAGTAATGTCATCACATAAAGCTTAATGTATCTTGATTGATTCTGATAGTTTTTGCATGATTTAATTAGCTTGTGCAATTTTTAACTCTTATTGGGCACTTTTTATTTTTAATTGAAGACCTTTAGTAAATTTAATAAGCATGGTGTCTTCTTTCATTATCTGTTCTCATGTTCTTGCACTTGTACCTTCTTAAGCATTTTTTTTCTTTTTTTATAACAATATTTCTCTCATTTACTTATTGTGTCTAAAATGTTTGGTTAGTTTATTATTTCTCGTATCTTCTATCATTGGGGTTTCCATACTTATATACGACAATTATATGGGAAAGGATAAATAAGCCTCTAACATAATGGTAAGGTTTCGTGTTTTTTTTTTCTTTTTTTATAACAATACTTTCTCTCATCTACTTATTGTGTCTAAAATGTTTAGATAGTTAATTATTTCTGGCATCTTCTATCATTGGGGTTTCCATTCTTATATACTACCATTATATGAGAAAGGATAAATAAGCCCCTAACTTAATGCTAATTACAGTTACCGAATAAAATGAATTTCCATACTAATCGATGATTCTTATATGGGAAAGGATAAATAAGGCCCTATGAAAGACTAGATCTACTAGTTTGGATGTTGATTGTTCCCTTGGTTTTTCTTGTTTTATTTTAAATGACCTATGGTAGTACTAGATATTGTGGGATACTGGTTTTCTTGTCTATGTTTAATTTTCGAGATACTTCCTGTTCATTGGAATGCAAGTCTGATACTAGAAATTAGAAATTCTTTGATTATCAAGCTTGCCTTACTGATTTCTTACGACAGTTTACAGTTACTGTAACACGTGTTGTCAATGTTATTACCTAAGTTACCAAATGTCCAACATGCCTCTTATAGTAAGATTCTACAGGGCTCAAGTCAATACCTCATCACTGCCTGGCAGCGCAAGAGTCAATAAGTTTTGTAATGAGGTAGTTGAGCTGATTCCTTTGTCAGATGAAGATTCTCAAGATATCACTGAAACTGAAACTGCCCATAATCAAGGTGGAGTGAAGCCTTTAATTCTTCTTGAGGACGTGGATATTGTTTTTCCAGAAGATCGTGGTTTTATTTCAGCCATACAAGACATTTATGAAACAGGAAGAGGGCCCATAATTTTGACAAGCAATGGTAAAGGAGGTTCTTGTGGAAATATTTTTATAGTTTGGTGGCATTTGATGTACTAATTGATGTTATGATAAATCTAGATGACAATCCTCTTCTGCCAGACCATTTGAAGCGACTCAAGGTGTCTTTCACGCAGCCTTCCCTAAAGGACTTGCTTAGTCACGTGCAAGTGGTTAGTCTTCTGGTGCTTGTTCCTTATGAGTTAGCATTTATGGTAACCTTGGAATTGTGACTTTCAAACATTATTCTTCTTGGTGTTGCAGATTTGTGCTGCTGAGGGAGTCAACGTTCAACCTCAGTTACTGCAGAGATTTATCAAGTGTTGTGAGGGAGACGTGCGTAAAATCATCATGCATCTCCAGTTCTGGTGCCAGGATGTAATATCAAGAGAAGGTTGGTGATGTCAACTGAATCCTTCCTCTGATTGCACTTTTTTTTAGTGCTCTCTAACCATTGCAACTTTTCATATTTTAAATAGATAATTTATTTCTTTTATAAATTATTGACATGTGGACCCTCTCAAATCATTAAGTCAGAATATTGGAAGGTTCATGATTACATTCTGAACAAATTTGTATGCATTGTTTTGTGGCAATGCTCTGAAATGAGTATGAGTTGAGCATATTTATTTTCTTGGGAGTGGTATTATTTGACTTATAATAAATAGAAGGCTTGGCTTTTGCGAGACTCTTTGGTAAAACTATTTTCGAAGTGGACAGTTGAGACAAAATTACCTTGTTTGATTTTTTATATAGAGTTTTGAACATTTATTTTTTCATTACCATGTAAATGTTTGCATTTAAGATTGTGATTTTTAATGTTTTATTCATCATTTATATCTAGTTTTGATTTTTTCGTGAAAATTTCAAATGTGTATTTCTAGGTTTCAATTTTTTGGGAAGTAGTCGGTGATTATCGTTTCCAGTGCCTTTTATAATATATTGTTTCTATTTTTGTGTTTGATGAATAGTACTGAGAAAATAATTTGCTGTGCAGGTAAGAAAGTGCAGCAAACCTATGGTTCACTATTGTTTGATCTTGATGCTTTTCATCTGATACTACCAACTATAGTCCCGTGGAGTTTCCCCTCTCTGTTATCTGAGCTGGTAGAGAAAGAGATCAACGAGTCATTGTTCATGACTGAAAACAATTTTAGCTTAAGCGAAGCAAGCCAAGAAGAATCTGACAATAAAAAATTACAGCACAATGTGGATTTAGATAAATGTAGAAACTTAGAAACCAAAAAGGTAGAAATGCTGAATATGAATGGCTCCATTCACGATGGCCAAGATTTTTTAACTCAATTTGATGATTTTGGTGAGTTTTCCAGTACTTCCAGCACTCCTATTGCTTTCTCCCGAATGAATCCTCGAAGAAAGCTTGATTTGGTTATATCATCTGATTCTGAAGATGATTTAGCCAGTAAGGATTGTCCTTTAGTAGTAGATAAGAGTGCCGATGTCGCTAATGAGCCAGACCTCGAAGTTAATGAAAGGTCTTTCTCTCATTTTCTAATGTCTGGAAGCTGCTTAGACCCATCATCTGATGAGTTGCTTTGTGTGAAAGCAGAGCGGATGAATGGAAGTTATTATTTGTGTTCAGAACCTACTGGTGAGGTATGCGAATCAGTTGATAGATTAGGTGCACCAGAATCATCATTTGTTCCTGAGACTGTGGATAATAAACCAGGGCTCTTAGGTGGAGCAACATGTTGGAGTCATGTTACTGAAACCATGAACATAACTGTAAACAATGGATATTCACAGAACCTGTCACCTGTCAGAGTTAATAATCTTGAAGAATGCCTAGGATTTAATATAACTTCAAATATGGTAGAAAATACTTGTTCTTTGCCTGAGCATTTCAGTATTCGAGGAGAAACTTCTCCATATGGGCCAGAAGCTGTTATGAGAGCCTATCAAGTATTGGATGAATGTAGCCGTATGCATTTCAATCCGTCCACGTTTGCTGAGAAGCATTTATCGAGGGTGACAGCTAATGTAGTGCAAGAATCATGGAAAAGACTACGGGTTTGTCGTGAAGATCTAAAACATAACCTCGCCTCTGAAAAGCAAGAAGCTTCTCAGATTGTTGAGCTTGCTCAAAGACTGAGCAATCTAATATCTGACTCTGACCTATTATTGTCGGGGTGTCAACCACAGGTATCTATTTCTGGGTAGATAATGGGGAGCTCATTTTTCAAATTTATTTTGAAGATAATTTATTCTTAAGATGGTGATAGTTACTTATTTTGCAGTGTTTAGATGGAAAGTCGATGCACTCAACTGGGGAAGTTGACACATTTAATTGGTGTGATGACCAATTGCAGATGGCATCAACAATAGCAAAGCATGGATTTTGTTTCTATGCAAGAGACGTTGCTGCCATAGCATTCAGTCTGGATTGTGAGAACAAAATGGATATTGTGTCAGAGATGCTAGGTTCCACTACTGATTCAATGACATTAGGTAAATTAGTTAGACAAGATATGAGGAAAAGGAGGACCTCATCTGCCGGAATTAACTTAGAGAGGAACCAACCACTAAGTGAATTCATGCCAGACAGGTAACACATGAATATAAAGCCTTTTATTTTTCATTCATTCATCCAAATATTACTCACTGTTTTTGCAACTTAGAGGAGCGTGAAGGTTAGCAGTCAGCTATTAGAGATTAACTCTTTTTTTTACTTGAAATGTGCTATGTTTTATATTCCTATGACTTCTTTTCGGAATGGAAGTTCTCTAGCGGCCTCTAATAGCAACAGACTTTCATTACTAATGTTTTGGTAGCTGGCACTGATATTATATGCCCCATTCTTTAATTCCTTGAACAAAGTTCTGAATATCGAAGGGGAAAGTAAATTTACATTTTTAGGTTGAAATACAGAAATTCCTAATCAAGCTTTTTAGTACACTTTCTTACTTTTTCTCCATTTAATAATTACTGAATAACACCTTAGATGTTAAAGCGAGATTCATTTCAGTATCTACTCAGTATTTTGATAGACCTCCAGTTAGGTTGACGTATGGTAGAAGGAAGAGGGGGGGTAAATATGTAATTGAACAATAATAGAAATTGGGCGGTTATTAGAGAATAGAGGATAAAAAGGAGGGAGGGGGTAGGAAGGGGGGGGAGAGTCCCGAGTGGTAAACAGCTAGGAGTGACCTAGGCTATTGGGAGGAGTGATCATTACTTTAGTAAAAAGAAATACTATCATATTTTTCCGGTTTATGCTCAAAATAAATGTCAAATATATCAGGGCTGTCTTTAACTTATCTAAAGTGTGGATGGATACTGGATAGTGATGCAGTAGCTGTGAATCTGGTTGTTTGGATGCAGGGAAAACGAATCTCATCTTGACATAGTCCAGTCAATGGTTCCTCCGAGATTATTTTTGTCAAGTAGAGGTGTTGCATACTTTGATTATCTTTCTTCACTGCGCCATATTTCAAAATCAGAATCCACCAGATTATCACAAGGAGTGGATAGGATGAAAAGACGAAGGTATGGGATTGCACCAGTTCAATTATGTCAAGATGTCCAGTTGACAATTTTTCAAACGTGTCCAGTTCAATTATTACTCATTCTGTTTTGTTGATTCGTAAACTAGGGGACGATTGGCTCGACACTACTTAAGTTTTGGTACGTTCATGTTGTCTCCGGAAGATATAAGATTGCTGGACCGACTGAAACTTCCTTAAACTCCCAGAGATTGTTCTGATAAAAGAAAAGGGTATCAGATTGATCAGTGGCTCAGACTACTCATGGAACTTCTTTTCAAGGTAACTAACAGAGTATGTGCATTATTTAGAGCAATTGTTCCATGGGGGAAGCAAAGGGTAGGGGTCTAGGATTTTGAGTATTTAACTTTATTCATTGGAGGGGCTTCTTAATTGGTTTAGTTTAGTTAGTTGTCGCCCATAGCCCTTATTAGTGAGAGTACACTTGTACTTTATAGTACCATCAGAAATCCCATATAAATGAAGGGTATTTAAGTGCTTTACTTACCCAGCTAGGGTTGCATTTGATCACCACGTGTAAATCATGATAAGTGATTATGCAGTACATATGTGCTTACTTTGTTTTTTTTTTTTCTTTTAATATAATTGAGGGAAAATGACAAATTAACCATCGTGTTTTGAGTCAACTACTATTGTATGTTTTTTAACAAGTTAACCACTGACGTATGAAAAAATGACAAATTCAACATCACAGTCACGTTCTCTATTGCGGTGTCTTGGGAGGACGTCGTGGTCTGGATGCCGAACACCGCGATTTGTCATTTTTCTATGCATCAGTGGCTAACTTGTTAAAAAATATATCATAGTGATTGACTTGTCATTGATCGCAAATCACGATGATTGATTTGTCATTTTTCCTATAATTAAATAAAAGCGATTAGGGCTTGTTGATGCCTGGACAGAGTTAAAGTGAGCAGCAAAGATGGTTTCGCGATTGACTTTGGCTTACCAATTAACATGGGAGCTCTAATCTAATGACATTATCCGTAAATAGTTACTAAAATTTATGAGGGGTATAATGGTAAATTGGCAGAAGAGGAGAGAAGCCGGAGGCAATTATTTGGAGGTACGGCGGGGATTCAGAGTCAGATGAGTGAAAGCATACAGAGATCCCAATTCCCTATTTACGAGGAGATGGGTCCCCTTCTCTTGTCTGGCATTTACCGTTTAATTATTGCATTTCTTTTTTCTTTGTCCTTTTATTTTTTAAAATTAATAGTCTAAAATTACGACGATAATTGTTGGTTTTCAGGATTCTCGACTGTCTCTGACCTCTTCCGATGAGTGGATGAATCAGCTTTGGCTGCTCAAAAAAAATCTTTATTTACTGTTTTATGTTTTAATGGCCTTTATGCTTTAATTTGGTGGTGGGAAACTAACACCATAAATTTTATAACAAATTTATAGATAATTAAAATCTTGAACTACATAAAAAAAAATGACGTCAATCTTATAGCTATGTTTTTTGTCAAAATTCGTTGTTGGTAATGCTGTAGTTTTGTTAATGTTAAAGACAGTCGAACGGAGACGTCGAAGACAGTAACAACGGATGTTCCGCAATGATGAGAGGCTGATTCAACCAGTGACAAAGAACATAAATAATAATCGGGGATGTTTGTCTTAAGCGAGAGATGTTTGTTTTGAGAGAGAGACGTCTGTTTTAAGCGATGGATTTTTGTTTTGAACTGAAGGATTTCTGTTTTAAGCTGAAACAACATCGTCTTTGTTTGTTTTAAACAAGGGATGTCTGTTGTTAGTTGAGGGACGTTCGTTTTAAACTAGGAACGATGTTGTCTTTGTTAGTTTTAAGTGAGGGACGTCCGTCATTGGTTGATGGATGTCTGTTTTGAGCGAGGGACATCTGTCATAGGTTAAGGGACGTCCCTCGCTTAAAACGAATGTCCCTCAACGTTTGACGGACGTCCCTTGCTTAAAACGGATGTCCTTCAACATTTAACGGACGTCGCATGCTTAAAACAGATGACCCTCAACTTTTGACGGACGTCCCTCTCTTAAAATTGACAAAGATGGCGTCGTTCCTAGCTTAAAAAAGACGTCCCTCAGCTAACAACGGACGTCCCTCGCTTACAACGGACAAAAACGACGTCATTTCACCTTAAAACAGATGTCCTTCAGTTCAAAATGAACGTCTCTCGCTTAAGACGAACGTCTCTCTAGCAATCTGGATCAACCTTGTTTTCTCTCCGGCAGGTCAATAGTACAGAGGAGGGTGAAAGTCTTCGACGAATGTCCTTCAATGTGGTAAACTTCAAAATTCTTGAATGTTCTATTTGTGTTTTCAATTGTAATGGAAAATTTAACAGTAAAATTCATTTTTTTTAGAAGACTAAAAGTTTAACATTGACTTTAGAGCTTAATGTCGACGGACGAGATCGATAGTGGAGGAAAATTTTTTGAATAAATTTAAATAGATTTTAATGATAAAGTGGCTACTGCGTTTGTTTTTATAATTTTAGACAAAAAAAAATGATTTCTGCCAAATTTGGAGTCTAAACTAAAGAATTTGTGGGGAGGCATGGAAAGGAACATGGGTTTATTAGTGTCCTCAAATTGAGGAAAGTGAGCGGTGCGTGCCTGCTAATCAATCAATCAGACTGACTACTGTTCATTCCCACCGATGTCATTTGCGTAGTTTCCCACTTTCCAAATCACCATTGTCTTCTCTCAACCTTCTGTTCTTGGTAATTTGATGCGAACCTCATGACATGACTTGAGAGAAGCTTCTTGGGATTGATGCCAAATGATTCATAAAGAAACCCTCTTGGAAATTCAAAACACTTTACTGCTTTCAATATGGGGTCTCGACAACTGTGACGAGACCATAATTTAATATTTTCATGGTAAAAGAAAAAAAGAAATGGGCTTTTATGGACGCAAAATAATGCAGGTTTTATGGTGATGGCGACGTCATCAATGGCACCGAGCTTCTGTGTTTCATGTTCAGCTCGTGAAGGGGGGTTGACGGAAGATTCATAAGATGGGTATGGGTATATTTAATGCTTGCTCCTTTCTCCTTCCATTCCACAGAAAAGGGTTTTAAAATTATCGAAAGTACTGTCAAATTTGAGTGCATCTTCTGGTTTCCATCTCTTCGAGGAAGATCGCATAGATCAACTATCTCTCTCTCTCTTCTCCTCTGTTCCATTACTGTAGTACGTCACAACCTTTTGTTCGACCTCTCTTTCTCTGTGAACGCTTCAGCTGTTTGTTGCGTAGCCTAACCATCTGGGCATCAGGTCTCTACCCATTAAAACACGCGTATATTGCAAAAAAGGGGAGGGAGAAATGGAAAGTAAAAGTTCTTTCACGAGGCAGCTAAGTGATGGAAAGCCAGCCAAATCGACGTCGAAGAGGTGGGCAGGGATAAGCAGAAAGAGTTGCGAGGGAGAGAGTTGGGAGAAAATGGAAGGATTAAAAAGCATGTATGGAAGCGAAAATGGCGGAATGGTGATGAAGAAGAGGGTGATGGTGGTGGTGGATCAGACTCCACATTCAAAGCATGCAATGATGTGGGCTCTTACTCATCTAACCAACAAAGGAGATTCACTTACTCTTCTTCATGTTCTTCCTCCTTGCTCGAGCAAGAGATCTGATTCTTCTTCATCCTCTTACCTCGCTACCTCTCTTGGCTCCCTATGCAAGGCTTCTAAGCCTCAAGTAAGTGTTTCGTTTCGGTGGTAGAGATTCCTCTGCCATGGCTATGATACCCTTTTCCGCTGTTGTTTCTTTTACACTTCTTGCTTTTAACTGAAACTTAGAGAGAGAGAGAGAGAGAGAGAGTACGGAGAGAGAGATAGAGGATTTGTCTTCCACTATCAAATGGGTTCGTGGGATATGGTAATTGATTAACATTTCAGGTGGAAGTTGAAGCGCTGGTGATCGAGGGGCCAAAGCTAGCAACTGTATTGAGCCAAGTGAAGAAGCTAGAGGTGTCGGTGTTGGTGCTCGGCCAGAAAAAGCCATCCCTTCTTTCAAGCTGGTAGGTCCAATGAATCCAATATATAATCTACCTATCCTCCACCGTTCGATCGTAAAACTGGGTAGTTCTCATTTCATTTCCTCGCTTCATCATGCGGTATTGATTCTTTGCAGCCTGTGTGGACTCAGCAGTTCAGAAGAGTTCGTGGAGGAGTGCATAGCCATGGCAGATTGCTGGACAATAGGAGTTAGAAAGCAGAGCAAAGACATGGGTGGCTACCTGATCAACACCAGATGGCAGAAGAACTTCTGGCTCTTGGCCTAGTTCTTTCTTTATCAAAAACATGTAATAATATCTTTAACTTCAAATTAGACTCCATCTGTACTTGTGATGATATATAATTTTGATGTTAATTGTAGGAAGTTCTCTCCTAATTGAAACCATCTCTCTAACTCCATGATTAACAGATAATGTACAAGCTCTGAAATTCATAATCTTCTGTTCTCGACATTCCCAACTTTGAGAAATGAATTCAGCCCCCGTTTATAAGGTTCTACCTTAATAAAACTTAAGTCTTGTAAATATAATTAAGATTCAAATAATCCACGGCAAGTTTCCATTCTCCCCTCCATGACGCTGCCTGCTGAGTGTTATGGCTTGTCATCTGATATATCGTTCACGAGGGGAAGCAACTCCGTCTGATTTAGTGGACTCTTGGAATTTCGAGGAGTAGCCAATGGCTGCTGAGATAGCATGTGCCTTACATAGCCATAGAATGTACATCCCACCAGCGTAATTCCGCATCCAACTGCGTTTAGAGCAGAAATCGGGTTTTTAAATATCAACCAGGAAACAAGGACAGCAACTGCAACCTGTGTGAAATTATAATGAGCAGATAAATCACCAAGTCATACAAAGCTTGAAGGGTTTAAATGATTCAAGGAAGACAAGACCAAGAATTAGATTTCAAAACTACGATAATACTATCGATTCCAAAAAAAAAAAAGAAGTTCGTCGACCAACGAACAATTCATCTAACCTTGAGATTTCCGGCGACGTTAAATGTCACGGCAGTTGTAGAGTGAATCACGTAAAATATCGAGAAGTTAAGACAGAAAGCCAAGACCCCCGAACAGAAAATAATGATGAGAGATGAACAAATCGCCTCATGGGTGTAAAACCAGTTGAAAACTCCATTACCTTCAAGTAGTAAAGCAGGTAATGCCAAGATCATGGTCGCCAAAGGAGCCATATAATATACTGTATTTATGCTGAAGAACATCAGAGAAAAGAAAAAGGTAAATCATTTCCACATTAGTAGTCCGATAAATGTGCAAATTAACTGGTCCAATTACATAGGTAGTCGAAGAACACGAAGATAAGAAAAGCCCCTGGCGAAATACTCTGACAATCCGCAAAAGATTATGGGATTGTGCAATATTAAGGTCAAACAAAAGATTTAGCTTTATCCGTCAATCCTAAATCTGCCCATACAATTATCCCCTCGCAGATATATGGCGAGATCAATGCCAAGTGTCGATCTTTGTTCATGTTTTTCTCTCCAACTACTTGTATTTGGGCTTCTATTTGCATAAAACTTCACACTTTGTATCGTAAACAAATTTGCCGACCATAACCAATCAGTTGTATTTGAGAAAGCATTGAGTAAACCATAGACGAGAAAAACGAAAACGACTACCTGTCAAATTTGTATCCATGCAGCAAGGACTCTGCAAGGATGGTCTTTGTAGAAGTAGCCAAGCAACCAAATAAAGCAGCACAAAACCCAAACATGTTAAAGCTAAGCTCTGTAATGGAAGTAAGAAGAATCCCTCCGACAATCGGCGCCAACGAAGCCCATATTCTCCAATCGAACTGCTTTTTCCACACAAGCCATTGTAAAACAACTGTTTAGAGTAAATAAATCAGACAAGACGCCATGAAATTTGAAATGGAAGGTTAAAAGAAGAGAAGGAAAATCTGTAACTATCTATCGACCTGTCGTAGCAGGTGTGAATGACTTTATTGTCTGCATAAAAGAAACTGGAATGTACCGCAAGCTCACATTCCCCAGTACTATGTTGATACAGAAAACAAATGACATGGGGAATATCCTTTTCCAGCGATCTTCACGATTGACAGATATCAATGGTTTGATCTTCAGCACATTGATTGCCATATGAGCTCCAATGGCAGAGCAGATAAAATGAACACATGACACCGATAAAGGAAATTTAAAATCCAAGTTCTGCAGTTTAATGAACAAAAATTATTAAGAAACTTTGGAAATCATACTTCTGCACATTTCCTGGTTGACATATTGATGAGGGAAATAATTTGCATCTTGAATTGACACAATGCTAAGGTAGATTAAAGTATGCCCACAGAAAAGTCTACAACTTGCAGCAGAAAATCAAGTTAGTCATTTCCATTTCTGTGCAATACAGTGATCACCCAGTATGGCAAAAGGCTTAATCTGTTTACCCCTCTGCATCATATGCTTTGCAGATATATAAAGCACAATAACTGATCAGAGTCATGGCGAAGGATCCGAATTCAAGACATTGCAAATCAGCACAAGCCTCCGAATGAAATGACAATGATAACCACATAACAATACCATCAGATTTTTATCCTGAGAGTTACTGGCAGAATTCTGGTCATGATAAGTGATTGAACTCGATTAAAATGCATCAATTTTGCACAGTAAGCATTCGGAATAGTAGTCATATGATAGATGAAAACTTCTTTATTTCATATACTCAATTTCAGAACACACACAAACCACACATTACACACACAATCCATTGATTAAGACCAAAATTTTTCTTGGCTCACCACAATTGTATTGGACATCTAATAGAGACTCTGGTTGCGGTTGCCAAACCATATCATTCAACACAATAAGTCCGGTAAGGGAATCACAAACGAAATTCGCCCAACAACTTTTTCAATAAAGACACATGAAAAATTGGGTGAATCAAAGAAGATTCAGGCAAATGAAGCTTGTAAGCCACCTAACCTATCCATTGTAGCCCCTGAAAAGGCCCAAAATACCTTAGAGAAAGCTTGACACTCAATTTTTTAATCACTAATTTATGTCTGTATGGTTGAATCCGAAGCCAAACAAATTCGCCCACTTGAAATTCCACAAAACGACGATTCTTATTAGCATAAAGAGACATCTGGATTTGAGCCTTTTGTAAATGAAGCTTTAAGGCAGCCAAAATACCATTCCTTTCCTGCAATTGAATGTTTACTGCCGAGATGATAGAATCATTTGGCAAATCAATCTTCAAAATCGGTGGAGGATCCCGCTTCTACATTGCTTTGAATGGTGTCATGTGAATAGCTGAATGATACGAAAGTGTTGTACCAATATTCAGTCTAGACTAACCACTTCGACCAAACTTTAGGTTTATCACCAGAAAAACAACGTAAATAAATCTCAATAGTGTGATTCACCACTTCAAATTGACCATCTGTTTGAGGATGATAAGCTGAACTAAATTTCAATGTAGTATCCTAAAGAGCAAACAGTTCCTTCCAAAACTTACTAACAAAAATTTTATCTTGATCAGAAATTATAGATTTTAGCAACTCATGAAGCTTAAAGATATTATTGAAAAACAACTCTGCAACTGTTTGAGTAGTAAAAAGATGTTGTAACGATAAAAAATGAGCATATTTGTTAGATCCTAAATATATTCACACACCTCACATGTAATATTTTCTGTAACAAACTCTCCAACAATAATTCTTTCTAGAATCTTCCCTCTTCATATAAAAAGAGGAAGCATAGTATTGTACAAAGTGTGCTTTTCATATATACAAACTACATTTTGCCCTTCCATCTGTATTATGAACTTGGTATCAAAGCCTCGTAAATGGCCTCCTCCTCCAACTATACCACTCATCCTCCTTTCTCCTCTAATTCTTCTCCTCTGCCTCCATTTCCAGGTGTTTACCAAACTATCACCGTTAAACTTGACTTCTCTAACTATCTAATCTAGAAAAGACAGATTCTGAATGTGGTGATTGCAAATGGTTTAGAGCCCTTTTTGGATGGATCTTCTGCTTCTCCTTCTCCATTTTTGGATCATACCCAACTCCAGCCAAATCCAGCTTATATAATCTGGCAACGCTACGATAAATTGCTCATGAGCTGGTTGTACGCCTCTCCTTTGGATTCTTTACTTTCTCATATTGTCTGCTATTCCTCTGCAGCAGAAATATGGCTTGCTCTTGCTCGCCAATTTACCTCTACCTCGTTGGCTCATTTGTCTGAACTACGCAGTCAACTACATCAATTATCCAAAAATGGCCTAACAGCAACATAGTACATTGACAAGGTTAACTCTATTTGCAACACTTTTTTTGCAGTCGGAGAACTTGTATCGCCGAAGGATCACATTCTTTATCTTTTGAGTGGCTTAGGCAGTGATTACAATCATTTTGTAGCATCAATTACAAGCTGATCTGACACTCCCAGTCTTGAGGATGTCCATAGTCTTTTGCTTAGCTACGAAGCTCGTCTGGATAAACAAAACTTAGTGAGCTCTCTTTCTAGTTTGCAAGCAAACTTTACTTTCCTCAACATCAACAAATAGCCCTATCATCCTCCGGCAACAAATCCTCACCCAAGATTTGTGGGTGACACCTCAGCTTCTCCAATAGGCAGTATTCTGGGAAGGCCGCAACCACCCTCACAACACTGGAAAAATGGAAAATCGTCGTCTAACAAACCACACTGCCAGATCTGTCAAAAACCAAGACACACTGTGATGACCTGTTACCACCTCCTGAATACCTCCTTCTGCCCACAGCCTCGGTCGTTTCATGTGGCAGCTCATCCTCCTCCTTCTCCTTCTTCAAATGTCACCCACGAGTTTGCTAACCCTACGTTAGTTCCATCCACGTGGCTCCTAGATTCGGGTGCCACACACAACTTCACACCTCATTCTGTTGACCTATAGTCCACTCAGTCCTACACTGGTTTAGAGCATGTCACTAATGCAAATGGTACGTCTCTCTCCATCTCTGCTATTGGTCATACAACTCTTCCCTCTTCTGATAAATCTCTTAATCTTTTCAATGATTTACATACACCTTCCATTTCCACCAAATTTATCAACGTTCATCGCCTTTGCTCTGACAATGATGTTTTTGTTGAATTTCACGCATCTTTCTTTCTTGTTAAGGATCGCCTCTCCAAGCTAATTCTTCTTCGGGGCACAGTTGAGCAAGGACTATACGCTGTTTCTCCTTTCAAGTCTGCCTGGTCCACTTCAAATCTTTGCTGACTACAACATCGTCTACCTCTCCTCAACTTTGGCATTCTCGTCTCGGCCATCCTCATCTATCTTGTCTTAAACATACTTTATCTACTTGTATTCCGACTTTATCTTCAATGACTTCTTTTCATTGTAATGCTTGCAATCTTAGTAAATCACACAATTTACCATTTGCAAACTCTTTATCTCGTGCGTCTTCTCCCTTTGATCTTGTTAAAAAGGAGTGTAAATATTAGGATTAATACTTAAGTTTTGTAATTTCCTTATTTGCCCTTGTGTTTGTATATATATTAGATGCATGTCAATGACAAAGTAGAAGAGTTTTTTGGCTTGAAATATTGATTCGTAACATGGTATCAGAGCTATAGAGTTTTTTTTGCCCTAGCGTACAGTACCGATTCTTCTCTTCCCTGTTTGAAAGCCCTCGCTGTCGAAGGTCTCTTAGCTGGCTGTAGCGACCCTTCCCTGACTACTTCTCATGCGACCCAGCCTGTAGTCGTCAATCGGTGCTGCGTTTTTGTTCACCCGCGTAGGAGCAGCAGTGACGAAGTTGCAGCAAAGTGTTGCAATTTTTTTGTGCGTTTTTGTTCCACTGACCTGCTGCATATTAGGTTTCTCTCCTTCTGCAGATTTTGGGTTCCTTTTCTGCTGGATTTTAGGGTCTTTTTCTGCTGCTTATGTGGGTTTTGTTACTGCCGTATATTGTTTTTTTTTTCTGCCCATATATTGCGTAATTATATTGGGTTTCTTCACTGCAAGTATATTGGGTTTCTTGGCTGATGTATTGGTCTTTGAAAGTGCCAGTATATTGCTTGGATTGGTCTTTGAGAGCCTGATTTAACGACCACTGTGAAGTACATATAGTATTGGGACTTTATCTTTCATATATTTTCATGGCAGAAAATAAAATTTTCTCAATTTCGGATGTGATTCCTGTGATGTCAAAAATCACGGATAATAAACTCAACAGTTCAAACTATTTAGATTGGTGTAAGACAATTCGTATTTATTTGCGGAGTATTGGCAAAGATAATCATCTTGATGAAGACCCACCTTCAGACGACTCAAGAAAAACATGGATGAAAGAGGATGCTCGTCTCTTCTTACAAATTCAGAATTCCATTGGCAATGAGGTACTCAATTTAATTAATCATTGTGAGTTTGTTAAAAAATTGATGACATATTTAGAATTCTTATATTCGGGAAAAGACAATGTTTCTCGAATTTATGAAGTGTGCAGAACTTTTTATCGTGCTGAGAAACAAGACAGATCTCTTACAACGTACTTTATGGATTTCAAGAAAACTTATGAAGAATTAAATACTTTGCTTTTGTTTAGTTCGAAGATAAAAGTTCAGCAAACCCAACGAGAACAATTGGCTATTATAAGTTTTCCAACTGGTCTTCCTAGTGAATTTGAAACTGCAAAATCTCAAATACTCTCTAGTTGTGAAATCACTTCCCTTCAAGATGTCTTTACTAGAATACTTCGGACATAAAGTATTCAATCTACTCAGTTTAACAGTGCTCTTATTACTCACAATAGTAGATATGATAATAGATGCGATTATAAAGGAGGAAGCTCCATCAATCGTGATAGACCTCCCAATAATTCAGATCAAAGCGGTATTATATGTTATTATTGCCATGAGCCAGGATACACTAAACGCACTTGTCGAAAATTGCAGAATAAATGACAGAAATTTTTTTTTGCCCATATTGCCACTATCAATACCCAATCGGAGCCCTCTATTCTTGTTTCTACTGATGAGTTTGCTCAGTTTTCACAGTATCGAGAATCATTAAAGTCTACATCTTCTTCAATCACAGCAATTGCTGAGTCAGGTAATCCCGATACATGTCTCTTTTCCTCATCCTCCAAATGAGTAATTGATTCTGGTGCCACAGATCATATGACAGGTAACTCTAATTTCTTTTCTACTTATCAATCACAAACACCTTCTAAAGTTACTTTAGCTGATGGTTCAACTTCATTTGTTCTTGGGTCTGGAACAATTAAACCTACCTCATTGATCAATTTGTCTTCTGTATTACATCTGCCCCAATTCTCTTTTAATTTAATCTCTGTGAATAAACTTAATCGTGCTCTCAATTGTTCGGTTTTATTTTTTCCTGATCATTGTCTCTTTCAGGATCTTATGACAAAGAAGATTATTGGTAAAGGACATGAATCTGGAGGTCTCTACATTCTTGACACACCAATATCCTGACCTATTGCTTGTATTGGAACATTAACACCCATTGAAATCCATTGTCGTATGGGTCATCCCTCTCTTCATGTATTGAAGAAATTATATCCAAAATTTAGTGATTTAACTTCTTTGAATTGCGAATCATGTCAGTTTGCTAAACATCATCGTTTGAAATCTTTTTCAAGAATTCATTAACGCGCTAATTTTCCATTTGAGTTAAGTTCATTCAGATGTTTGGGGTCCGTGTCCTTCTCCTTCTCTTTCTCAATCTGGTTTTAAGTATTTTGTTACTTTTGTTGATAACTACTCTCATGTAACTTGGCTTTATTTCATGAAATCTCATTCTGAATTATTTTCTCATTTTTGTGCGTTTTGTGCTGAGCTTAAAACTCAATTTAATATTTCTGAGCATACTCTAAGAAGTGATAATGCTAAAGAATTATCTTAACTCCTTTCAGTCATACATGATTCAAAATGGCATACTTCATCAAATTTCGTGTGCTGACACGCCATCTCAAAATGGTGTAGCCAAAAGGAAAAACAGACACCTTCTTGAAACAGCAAGAGCTCTTTTTTTCAAATACACGTTCCAAAACAATTCTAGGCAGATTCCATTTCCACAGCTTGTTTTCTTATCAACCGCATGCCTTCATCTGTTCTTGATGGTGAAATTCCTTATACTATCATTTTTCCCACTAAACCTTTATTTCCAATTGAACCAAAATTATTCGGTAGTACTTGCTTTGTTCGTGACATTCGTCCTCAGGCTACAAAATTAGATCATAACTCCCTAAAGTGTGTTTTTCTTAGGTATTCTCGTCTTCAGAAAGGATACAGATGTTTTTGTCCTACCCTTAACCGATATTTTGTGTCCATTGATGATAAATTTTTTGAAAGTACTTCGTTCTTTCCCATCACATCTACTAACGAAAGTCAAGGGGAGACTGATGATCTATTGATATACACTGTTGTTCCTATACATCCTGTTCTCTCTACACCTACACTTTAAGTTTATTCTCGTCGACAACAGCCTCCGGATACATGTCTCGCACCACAATCTTCAATGTCAGATCCAGTCCAAAGTAATGATGATCTTCCCATTGCCCTTCGCAAAGGTAAAAGACAGTGTATGTATCCTAAATCTTCTTATGTATCTTATAATCATCTCCCAACTTCATCTTGCACATTTGTTATTTCTATTGATTTTACTTCTATCTCAAAATTCATTCATGAAGCTTTATCTCATCTTGGTTGGCGAAGTGCTATGATTGAAGAAATGAATGCTTTAGATACAAATGGTACTGGAGACTTGGTAACTTTACTAGTAGGGAAGAAAGCTATTGGAAGTAAATGGATATTTTTTGTAAAGGTAAATCCTAATGGGTCCTTAAATAAGCTCAAAACTCGTCTTGTTGCTAAAGGATATACTCAACTTTATGGAGTAGATTATTCTGATACTTTTTCCCCGGTAGCTAAATTGACATATGTCAGACTATTTATATCTATGGCAGCTACTCACAATTGGCCTTTATATAGCTAAGATACTCCAACTTGTCTTTAGCAAAACAACATTTCTTCTCATTGACATACAATTGATGTTGTATGTAATATTGTGTTGAGATGAATTATATGTTTTGTATACAACTTGCTATAGACAAGTATATCATAAAAAAATATCAAGATAAATTTTTGAAGATATTGCCGAAATACCTTGTTTATCAAATATTGGAATGTCGATAAAGCGTTAGTTAAACCAAATGACATAACTAAAAATTCATAATGGCCTTCATGAATTCTAAAAGCTATTTTGTGAATATCTTCCCTTTTAACTCGAATTTGATGATATCTCGACTTTAAATCCAATTTTGTAAAAATTGTTGCACATATAACTTATCCACCTATTCATCAATAACCGGAATAGGGAAACAATATTTAACTGTCTCTCTATTAAGAGCTCGATAGTCCACACAAAATCTCCAGTTATTATCTTTTATTTTAACTAAGATAATGGAACTAGAGAACAGACTTGAACTTGATTGGATAATGTCAGCCTCTAACATTTCACGTACTAACTTTTCAATCTCATCTTTTTGCATAACTGGATAACGATAAAATTTGATATTTATTGGGGCAACTCCATCCGTCAAAATGATAGCATAATCTTGTTCTCTTTCAGGGGGTAAACCCTTTAGCATATTAAAAACATATGCACATTGTCTTAAAAATGCACTGATTTCCTTCGGATATTCCTCAATGACCCTTGCTGAATATAGGATACTATCACTGACATGTATTAATACACCCTACTTTGTTTTCTTGAAAGCTTTCATCATAGCTTTTAGGGATACTTTTGTTCGACTTAGACTCGAATCTCCCTGAATAAAAATTGTTTTGTTGTCCAATGTAAACTTCATGACCAACAGCTTCCAATTCAAATACATTTCTCCAATTAATTCTAGCCATTTCATGCCCAAAATAACCTCTAGATTTCCCAATTCAATGGGTAAAAACTCCATAATTTCCACTTCTGATAAAATCAATAAAACATTCTTGCATATACCTCCTCCTTTGAGAGATTCACCATTGCCCAATTGAATACTGTAATATGCGGAAAAAGAAACCGGCAATTATAACTCTTCGACCGAACATTTAGCAATAAAGTTATGAGTCGCTCTACAGTCAATCAAAACAATCACTTTTCTCAATCTCATGGTATGTGGAATAGTCTGACCCACCACTGAATTCAACGACATTTCAACTGAATCCTTTATTTCTTCAATCAAATTCCCCTCTCGAAATGTAGGTAAATTGTAATATAAAATTATTGTATCATCATCTTCTTGCATCATCAACACTTTGTAACAACTTTGAAAACTTTTCATCAGATGTAAAACATAACCCTTTTTCTTTTCGTAATCTCATTTCCGCATCTGTCAGAAACCATCTACCAATCTCACCAGTTTTATTCTTTGAATGAGCAACTGGAAGCAAAACTGATGGTTCCGTATGAATATTTTTGGTAGTCTTTGCCATTGTCCAGTTGTATTTTGAAAAATTTCGAGCTCCTAATCTGTCATTTTTCATTAATTCATTCATGTTTTCCACCAATTGTGCTGACTCCATCAAATCCTGAAGCCTTACCGATCTCATGAGCCATACATCTCCTTTTATCTCATTTTTTAAACCATTAAAGAAAGCACTGTAAAGCACCTCCTCAGGAAGGACAATCAGATTGGATACTGTCGACCCATATTGAGTTCTCTACTCTTCCACAGTTTCATCTTGTTTCAACAAAAACAACTTATCACACCGTGTTCCTGTACTCATTTACCCAAATCTTTCCAATAATCTTTTCTTTAAAATTAGCCAAGAACGAAATGGCCGAATTTCAGTCTCCCACTAATACCATGAAAAGGTAGAACCTTCAAAATAAATCATTACTGCTTCTAATTTCTCAATTTCTATAAAACAATTAAACTGGAAAATCCTGTCGGCTCTGCTTAACCAACCCTCAGGATCGCTCCCAGTAAAAACTGGAAGTTCCAGTTTGCGCATAAGAAATTCTCTGCTCGCAGATGGCCGTTGCATTTTCTCTGCTTCACAACTCCTCGGACTTCCTTGGGCTGCTGTCGTCGAAGGTCGTTCCTCCATCTTCTCCAAAATCCTCGCCATTTGGTCTTTAATCTGGAAGATACTGTTCTCCATCTCCGTGTTTTTTTTCATTTTTTTTAACTCCTTTTCATTTTCACCATTTATTTATGCCATTCCATAACATTTTCCTTCTGCGTTTCCGACCGGGTAATCATCCTAGACTGTCGAACTTGCTCTAATACCAATTTGATAGATGAAAACTTCTTTATTTCATATACCCAATTACAGAACACACACAAACCACACAGTACACACACAATCCATTGTTTTACACCCCCCAAATTAGGAAATTCGCGAACTTCAGTAGAAATCACTTAGACAACAATACATACTGGCCAAATCAAAACCATATTAAAAAAATTCAGAGATCTGAAGAAAATCTGTGAAAGGAAATGAGCAAAACTCAGCAAAATGAAATGCAGATGTAAACGGACCTGAAAGATCCACTTGTTCATGATAATGACGGTGACATTGAAACCCCACCATTGAACGATTGCAACAATGGATCTAAGCGTACTCCACTGGCACAACCGAGCTTCTTCCATCTCTTTCGCTTCAGACGCGAATCGCCAAATGACCCAGATCCTAAAATCCAAACGCAATTCAAAACCACGACTGCCTGTTTGGTAAAAGACGAATTAGGTGCAGCTACAATGGGCTAGAGAGAGTGAACAAGGTCTTGGTTAAGCGCCTAACAATGCGAGCAACTGTGTAGCAGAGGGGGTAGCTCATCTCGATTCTAGTTGCAAATATTATCACCTTCCAGACTCTAATCTCTATATTTCACTTCTTTTGCCTGTGTCAAAATTGACGTTTCTTTGTGGCTTCCTCCTTCAATCTCTTTCTTTCTGTCATCTACTATTCAGTACTCCATGGAAATTACTTGCATATACTCATGCCGTTAAAGGCGAAAAGCTCATGCCTTTCGTAATTCTCTCCCTCTCTCTCTCTCTCTCTCTCTCTCTCTCTCTCTCTCTGGAATTGGGTTGTGGGCCAACTTAGAACTAAGGGGTGTTCAAATCTTGTGAAGTCAAAGCGTCAACGACGTATCGGATAATCACTGTCATCCGTTGTATGCTATCCACACCATCTTTGATGAATAGAATCCCTTCACCAAAATGCCTTGCCTGGAGTTACTATTGCAGCTTACAAGGACTTGATCACCGTCGACTCTCATTAAAAACCTAAAGACCCTTGCTGTTGGAGAGAAGGGTACCATATAATATTCGAAAAAAGATACCTTTGATGAAATATCCCATTGCTTTTGGGTGAACAGCAAAACATTTATTGGATCGATACGTTGACAAATACGCTGAGCAAGTTCATACTCTAACGTGGATATTCTGTGACGGAACGATTACTTGTGATTTAAAGAATTAGGGAATGGACAGAGAAAGATATTATAAAGAAATTGGGTGTCCATGTAGTCTAGAGGTTCGCTCGTCTTCCACCTACGATTTTTAGTCAGACGAACAAATATAAGATAGGGTAAATAATACTGTAGACCTTATAGTTTGTGATCAATAACAAGTCAAACTCTGAAGATTATTTTTTAACAATTAAAACTTTGAACTATGAAAAAATGTCACTGGCAACCTCGCAGTCACGATTTCCGTCTAAGACTGTCGAGGTTAACGCCCCGTTTGTACCTTGTCTAGCGGCATCGAACGGAGTTGAAGGACGATGGCAGAGACGAACGTCGAACGTTTGTACCCCGTTCATCCTTCCCTGCAGCTCGAAGGGCTATGGCAGAGACGGGGCTCGTTTCATCCAGAGCCGACCGAAGGACGACATTCGCTGGCCGTTGGATCGACGAGGAACGTTCCTCGTCTGGATCGACGACCAAGATTGAATCTGGCGTCCTTGCCAGATGCGATGATGGACGTCGATCCTTGGTCGTTGGATCGAGCGAGGGACGTGCCTCGGATCGACGGCCAGGATTTAATCCACCTGGCAAAGACGGACGTCGATCCTTGTCCATTGGATCCTCGTCTGGATCGAACGGTCAGTCGTGACTCCAAATTAATTGGGTCACGTGCGGGTCACATGTGATCTTAAATCGCCAGAATTCCCCATTATGACGGACGTCCGTCGTTAAATAACACATCATCAGCCTCTGGACGACGTCCGTCTGAACATAACGAACGTCCGTCATAACCAAAACGATCGTGTTTTCGTCCTGACGGATGACAAAACACTGCTTATACTCGCGAAGGGCGTCCAAGCCCTAGAAATCGCCCAATCGCCCTGTACTTCAAATCGCGAGAGAATTGCCGATTTCCCCCGATGAATTCCCGAACTCCCGATTTCCCCCGACGAATTCCCAAACCCCTGAGTTTTGAATTTGAAAATGGCGCCGAGGAATAGTCAAGCGTCGAAGAAGCATAAGGTGGTGGCTCCCACCGAGACGACGGGTCCAGTGCAGTCTGTAGAACCTGGGATGTTCAGCTCAGCCTCTGCCCATGTACGGTGCGAGAAGGACATTGTACCCCGTGCAATAATCACATCTAGAAAGGTAAATTTCAATTCATTTGCTGATTTTGGATTGAAGGCAATGTTTGAATGAATTGGATTGGATAAATTGTGCACAATGGGAGGTTATTTCTATGAGAGAGCTGTCAAACTGTTTTATGCCAATTTGGAGTTGGACAAATCAAGTGATAGAGAGTTGAGGAGTTTTCTGTTTGGAAAACAGATTAGGATAAGTCTAGGACAATTAAATGAGCTCATTGGATGCTTCACGGAGGAGCTGTTGGAGGAGTATTACCATGCGACAAAGGGCCCCGAATTTGTAAAAAAAGGAGAAGGTCTTGCATTGCTGAAGCAATTGGTTCGCAATCCTACAGTCGTTGAGTCTTTCTTCCGGCCTAAATCAAAAGACCTCGATGCCAAATCAAGGGTCATCCATCACATTATCACGCACACATTTATGCCTCGTGTTGGACATAGAGACCTTGTCACAGCCATGGATTTGTACGTAATGGAGAAGCTATACAATGGGAAGAGGTTCAACCTTGCATACGTCATTATGCAGCAAATGAAAGCAACTTTGAATAGTGCAAGGAAGAATCTCCCATATAATTGGCTCATTCAGCGCATTATTGACAGCAGCGGGTTGGTTGTCCCTCACACAGAGCAACGAACAGACGAAAAACCACTTGACGTGTATAATGAAGTTACATTGGCTCGGATGGGGTTGCCAAAAGTACGAGGGGAGTGGGTATTCAGAGGAGATGTGGCAGCTGCACCTCCTGCACATCTTGTACCTCCTGCACCTCGTCCTTCCACTTCAGCTGCTCCACCGCCATCCACGTCAGCTCCACCACCTCCATCCTCGTCAGCTCCACCACCGCCATCCACATCAGCTCCACCTGCTCCTTCCATGTGCACTGCCATAATTCCGTGGACAGCAAACGCATAACCGACATATCACATGGAGGTAGATGACGATTTTGTGCGTCCTAAGGATGACGATTTTGTGCGTCCTATGGCAGACGATGCACCTCCCCCACCCCAGTCCTCATCGTCGCCCTCCGTACTCAGCAGCGAAGAGAGGTGGCAGTGGCTTGTCACCCAACTTGGCGAGATTCAAGCCAAGTTGGATAGACAGGAGAGTCAACTTGGCCAGCTTCAAGCCACTGTACTACAGATGCAAGAAGTACAAACGCATATGGCAACCGCTCGCACAACCGCCCAGCCATCTCATCCATCAGCATCTCCTACATCTTCCGATGCCGGTCCAGACGGATGCCAGTATGTCTTTGAATTTACATGTAATTTCCTTATATGCATTAGTATCGTTGATTAACAATGTGTTACAATTATGCAGGTCTCTGATCATCAGGCAACCGTCCCCTCCTCCAACCCTGGCTAAAGTTCAAAAGATTTTGGCCCCAGATCCTTCAGTGGTGGGTCCTAGCGTCAGAGGATGACAGTGCAAGTGGTATGTCTTCTATTTGGTTTTAAACAATGTGTAGAATTTACACTTACACTGAATTTCCATTGCAGCCTGTGAATTTGATGGAAGAGTTCATGGCACTTGCACAGGTCAATACGAAGAATAACAAGGAGACGTGTGCTCTCCTTTGCGGCTCCAAGATAAGAAGCAACGTCATTTGAAATTTATTATCAGTTGTGATTAGAAAATTAATGTTGTGCGTCGTGTTGTTGATTTACAGGGTGACAAGATATATTCAATCACAACTCTCCTTGTGCCAAAGCAATCGGGCGCTCCTGACTATGTGAGAATGTTTAACCAACTTATAATATATTGTTACTAAAAATAACTATATAAATCATGTTCTTAAAATACAGTGCGTGATGACAAATGAGGAGGACACTACCGCTGTTCAAATAAGGGAGGGTTTGTTGACGATTGGCTGGATCCATGTAAGCCACTTCTATTCATTCATGAAATCATACATGGTTTAATATTTCTTCCTCTTACAGTGCCACCCGGAGATGGATTGTTTCATGTCATCGATTGACATGCACACGCAGTATGCGTACGAACAATTGATGCCAGATTCAATTGCAATTTTCATGGCACCTGTGGACACAAAACGGTATGTTTTTCCACCCTACGCTTTGAATGACGTGACAAACTAATTTGCAGTTCCAATTGCAGCCAACACGACATATTTCAAGTCTCCCGCCCTTTAGGGTGGTCGGTGATGTCCAAATGCAAGGGGCAGGGCTTCCATCTCCACAATCCGTACGATCGAGATGAACTACACGAGGAGTGCACGAGTGTGGAGATGAGCTCTGATTTGCACTTCAACATCATCGACATCCAGGACGCAGAGCCTTCCATATTTGATGAGGCACCACCTGTTCAGCCACGCCCAGAGGCCCCAGTTCAGCCACTCCCAGAGGCCCCACCTGTTCAGCCACTCCCAACGGCACCACCTGTAACGTATTCTAGATATACAAGAAACGCAGGACGTGCAAGAGGTGTACGAGGTGCAAGACGTGCAAGAGGTGCAGCACGTGAAAGAGTTGAAAGAATAGAAAAAACGTTGAACAAGTGGCTCAATTGAAATTGAATTCAATTGTTTGTTGTAGTCTGTAGTCTACTTTGTCGTTTTCTTCATACTTAATTATGCTGTAATCTGCTTTGTGTTGGAGCGAGGGGCGCCCAAAACAGGGCAAGTGCTATCTGTCTGCATGTGAGGGACGTCCGTCTGAATGTGATGGACGTCCATCTGAATGAGATGGATGTTCGTCTTAACATGACGGATATCCGTCTTAACATGACTGATATCCGTCTTAACATGACGGACGTCCATCACATGCAGTGTATTATACATGAACAAATATTATCCAAACAACTACGTAAATGAACAAATAAACTTCAATGTATTAAAAACTTTAGTGTATTATACATGAACAAAACAAATACGTAGATGAAGCTTCATGGTTAAGGATGTGGGTGTGGGGCGACGGACTCCTGCAAAACACAAAAGGAAGTTCATGTCAGATGAAACGCACATAGTGAGAACAACGTAAGAAAGCATAACAATCTAAGCACATGTGTATCGGCTACAATGTTAAACCCCATGAAGGTGTCGTATGAGCGTTCTGCTCTTACACTGCCACTCGCGGTGCCACCTGTTGAGCCTCCGCCTTGACAAGAATGGACATTGTGGCCTACACCATGACAACGACTACATGTCATAGGGATATGTCTTCTGCTGAGTACCGTGCTGCTACGGGGCTCATCTGCATCTCGCACTCTTCGTTTTTGAGGCCGACCCGGGAGTCTCTTAAATGGTGGTGGCAAAATTGGAGGCTGGTTCGTTGTAGGCTACATGTGGTGGCCACTGACAGGTCGGGTAAAATGGGAATACATCCTCATAAATGTGTCCCGATGGTACCATGTATGCACATAATCCTCCGCTGAAGTCCGCATAAAATTGATGGAAGGGATGGCATGCACGCAATGAGATTCCAGTCAGCTCCCATCGGTTACAATTACAGGTACGCATCTCCAGATCGACTGCGTACCGTTCGTTACCATCGCTTAACTCAAACCGATTACATCCTGAAGGTGTTGGACACCAATTCCGAGCTGCATGTTTCAGTTTGGCAAGCTTCTTTGTGGTCTTAGGACACAAAAGATCTGTTGATTCAACCAGCTGCTTATGTTTCTTAACGATCCTAGTCATTATGCCCGTTCTAATCATCTCGAACATAGTGAGGATTGGTTTGTCCCGTGCTGGCAGGAGGCAAGCATTGTAGCACTCGCTCAAATTATTAAGGCCCATGTCGCACTTTGGGACAGGACTGAATGCATGTTTTGACCAACACCTCGGGTTAATTTTCTGCATATATGCATGCGCTATATGGTCGAGAGCAAGTAGTTTACTCATCTCTTTCTGAAAGTTCGGTGATGTTGTGGCCCTTGCTGCCTTCCACATGATATCTTTGTATTGTATTCCTGGAAATTGTTTTTTGAAATTGGCATACAAATGTCTTAGGCAGAATCGATGCTCAGCTGCTGGTGCATATTGTTCAATAGCAGGCACCAACCCCTTCTGTCAATCGGAAATGAGTGTCCATCCTCTGCCTATGTCACTGTCTAAGTCCATCAGCAAGCAACACAAAAACCAGGTCCAGGAGTCTCTGCATTCTGATTCAACAAGTGCCACAGCAACTGGATAAATCTCATCATTGGCATCAATGCTGACAGCTGTGAGCAATTGGGCTGGGCACGACCTCTTCAAGTGACAGCCATCAAGACAAATAATGGGTCTACCAAACTCCTTCAGACCCCTCTTGCACGCATCCAAACACATGTACATTCTTTTTAAATATTGGACTTGGACGGGCCATCAAATCTAGAAAATCTACCACCAACAACAGTGTGCTACCTGGATTGGATCTTCGAATCTCTTCTGTGTAGGACCAAAGTAGCTTGTACTGTTCGTCACCATCCCCTTCGTTTAAAGTCTGTGCTAAATTCTTTGCCCTTCTAGCAAGACTCAGAGAAATATTGACATTAAAGTCCTTCCTTACAGTCTCAATTATAGAACCAAGGTCCCACCTGGGTTGACTTTTGAATCTATCCAAATATTGGTTTGCCACCCATTTGTAGAAAGCGTGTCGGCTTTCCATTTGTCGTGCACATGTGTGCTCCTCATTATAGCTCTTAATTTGAAAGGTCAGCTCACCTTTCATTTTTGAAGCGTGAAGCCGCCAACTGCATCCATCACTGCACACAGCAGTTATCCGATGTCGTTCGCTTTTAACAAACCTGATCCCGTGCCCATTTTTCAACGCATAATTAACCACTTCATCTCTAATATCCTTCAACACACTATACTTCTTACCCAGACAGAGCTCCGAGGATGAATATTCAATTTGGGGATGCATACTCTCTGCCCAATCATCATCCTCTAAGTCATATATAGAACGTAGCTCCGATTCCAGGGATCCCGAGATTGAACGCAATTCTATACCGGCTTCGTGGTAGAACCACCGATTCTCATTGGTCTCTACTGCCGAAATAGGATTAGGATCCACCTCCATTCCACAGTCAATGGATTCTTCAACCATGTGTGATGAAGAAGCACACCTTGACGACTCCATGTGATGTGCAACACTCTTGTTCGTTCGATTATGTTGAGGGAGTTGGTCAGGGGAAGACAAGTTCTCTCTCTCGAATATCTATGGCAATGGTCGGATTTTTTGTGCTCGACTCTGTTAGGGTTTTAGTATAAAATCCGAGAGTGACGGATGCCCGTCATTTTCATATGGACGTCCGTCATGTTAAGACGGACGTCGTCTAGAGGCTGATGACGTGTTATTTAACGACGGACGTCCGTCATAATGGGGAATTCTGGTGATTTAAGATCGCATGTGACCCGCACGTGACCCAATTAATTTGGAGTCATGACTGACCGTTCGATCCAGACGAGGATCCAATGGACAAGGATCGACATCCGTCTTCGCCAGGCGGATTAAATCTTGGCCGTAGATCCGAGGCACGTCCCTCGCTCGATCCAACGGCCAAGGATCGACGTCCGTCATCGCATTTGGCAGGGACGCCAGATTCAATCCTGGATGTCAATGTAGACGAGGAACGTTCCTCGTCGATCCAACGGCCAGCGAATGTCGTCCTTCGGTCGGCTCTGGACGAAACGAGAGTCGTCTCTGCCATTGCCCTTCGAGCCGCAGAGAAGGACAAACGGGGTACAAACGTTCGACGTTCGTCTCTGCCATCGTCCTTCGACTCCGTTCGACGCCGCTAGACAGGGTACAAAGAGGGCGTTAACCTCGACGGTCCTGGATGGAAATCGTGACAGCGAGGTCACCGGCAACATTTTTTCATAGTTTAAGATTTTAATTGTTAAAAAATAATCTCTAAAATTTAACTTATCGATGATCACAAACTATAGAATCTGCGGTGTTATTTATCCTATCAATATCTTGGCGGAATGCCTGCTAGCCCTTCCGTTAAAACTTCACAAACACAGCGACGCAGGAAAGAGTGACAGAGACAGAGAATGGGGTTAGCTTCAGCAGGAGTCCAATGGGTGTCAGCATCAGTTAGTAACATCAGCAGTTTTCCGTACAGAAGCAGGCCATTGCCTCCCCATTTCAACTTCTCAGCCCTTACGTTTCCTTTCCTTCATTTTTATACCTTTTCCTCTCTTATTATTCCCTAAACGAGTTTTCTATGTTTTGAGTGGCTGTGTTTCGACAATAACATTAGTTTTCTTTTTACTTAAGTTGAAAACTATAGTATGTTCTTACTGCTTGATTAGAGTATGGTATGATGAGCCATTGATGTAGCATGTAAATCTTTATCCATAGCAAACAATTTCCACCAATTTCTGATTGCTTTCTCTTCAAAATGTGTGCAACCTTTGTCTTTAAAGCTTCAGCTTGTGCTCAGAGAAAATGCAATTCAAATATTGGGAGGAAAATTGCCGAGAATGGAGCCAGTTTGGTAAAGTATTCGGCAGCCTGCAAGTGCTTACTGCTTCATTAGTAATACAAGTGCTTTCCCAAGATGATGATCTCCTTCGACACAACTAAAATCGATCCATCTCTGGCTTCTAATATCAAAGTTCCTGCGTTGCTCATTGCAGGGGAAAAATGATAATGACCCTCTCTGTCCAGCAAGTGTCTTAGTTGACATGGAGAAAGAATACTTGTTAATCGCCACATATCCACCATTGAAGTGGTTGAATGTTAGAATTTAGTGATCCACGTTCTAATTGGGTTGGGTCGAGTTCATATTTAATATTAGAATTATTTATTTATTTTTTTATATATTGATATTTGAATTGCAAAACTTATTGTACCTTGATTTTCAACTTAGTGATTTCTCCTCTATCAATGATTTTTTTCCTTACAAATTTTTTACGTAAATTTTAGTGTTCCTACTTCCATCATTTTCTTTTTTCGTTTCGCGTTTGATTTTTAACAATTGATATCAGAGTCTAAGTTAAATTCTCTATATCAATTTTTAATAATTGATATCAGAGCAGAGTTAAAATTTCAGTATTCAAAAGAAATTTTACAATTTTTGTGAAAAATTGTATTTTGGAAAAAGAAATAAAAAAAAATCAGAAAAAGGGAAATTTGTTTTCTCTTTTTCTCCCGTCGTCGGTGTTCTTCATCAACAGCGAAGAAACTGCCGTCCGTCGCCAACAACGCCGACGAACCTCTTGCCCAGCCAGAGACGAACTCCTCGCCGCTGCCGTCTGTCGCCCGCAGCTCTGTTCGTAGCCGCCGTCTGTCCACCCGCCGCTGCCATCTGTCAGCGAAGAACAGAGAGACGAACTCTGTTCGTCCTCGCCCCGCGCTGTCGTCCGTCACCTGAGAGCAGAGACCCATTGCCGCGCGCCCGCAACAGAAGACACCGGTTTCTGCAGAATCATCCAACAGGTTGAAGAATTGGTGATAAAAATTCAATTTTTTGGATATCTGAATTGGTTGAGAGTTCAAAATATTGTGGATTGGGTTATTGGATTATTTAACAATATTTGGGGCTTGAATTTGGGTCGAATATTTTGGTTCAGATTTTTTGGAGAAAATTTCTGAAATTTTTGGGTAGTATGAGTTCGTTGAAATTTGATATTCCGCAGTTGGATCAGAATACGAGATTTCAATTATGACAGGTGAAGATGCGAGATGTACTCACACAGATGGATTTAGACGACACGTTGTTAGGGTTCGATAAAATGTCCACGTTATTGAGTGAAGAGGAGAAAATTCGAAAGGATCGGAAAGCCCTATCTATGATACGTCTGCATTTGTCAAATCAGATTTTGTAGGATATTTTGAACGAGAAATCTGCCGCTGAGTTATGGTTCAGATTAGAGCAGTTGTGTATGAAGAAAACCATGACTAGCAAGTTGCATTTGAAACAACGACTTTATTCTCATCAGTTATTGGAATGAGCCTCTATTACAGAGCACTTGGCTGCATTCAAGGAGTTAGTTTCAGATTTGGAGACTATGGGATGCAAGTACGATTAGGAGGATTTGGGGTTGATTCTGCTATGCTCGTTGTCTGCTTCATATGGTTCTTTCAGAAATACGATTTTATACAGTAGGGACAGTCTAACTCTGGAAGAGGTTTATGGTTCTTTGTTATCAAAGGAAAAGATGAAGCAACTTGTTAAGAGATCCAAGTCTCGAGGTGAGGGACTCGTCGTTTGGGGTAGAACAAGAGATTCAAACAACAAAGGCAGTGATAATGTTCAGAGTTCGAAGAGCAGATCAAAGTCAAGGTACTGAGATAAAACCTGTTACTTCTGTCAGAGAAGGGGGCACATCAAAGCTGAGTGCCGTAAATTGTAGAATGAGTTAAAGAGAGCTACAGAGAAGGAAAAACAACCGATGACGTTCAGTGAAGTAATTGTCGCAGAAGAAGAAGACCATAGTGATGAAGATCTTCTAATAGTGTCAGAGGGAAACTCAAAGCCAAACAAGGATTGGATTCTGGATTTAGCCTTTCGTTTCATATGTGCTACAAATGGGATTGGTTTACGATATAAGAGACCGTTTCAGGAGGTGCTGTGTTAATGGGTAATAACACACATTGCAAGATAGCTGGTATCGGTACCGTCAGAATCAGAATGTTTTATGGAGTTGTGAGGACATTGGGTAATGCGCGACATGTTCCCGAGTTAAAGAAGAATCTGATCTCGTTGAGTACTCTGGATTCGAAAGGGTACAAGTACAACGCTGTAGGTGGAGGTATAAAAATCAGTAGGGGTGCTCTTGTCAAGTTAAAGGGACACAGAAGCTCTGCAAATTTGTATGTGTTACAGGGTTATACAGTGACGGGTAATCAAACTAGAAAGTTTGTGAATTCACCTTCTAAAGGTTGTTTGGAGAAGAGTCAGAGGAAGTCAAATTCTCAGGTGAAGTTCAAGTTGGGTTCTGAATCCACATCAGAGCTGATATATCAGCCTATTACAGATGTTCAGCGTGATGCAATCACCATATCGTCACAAGTTTCAATTACAGTTTCACGTCAGAGTGGTATCGTCAAAGGCAAAACCAAGAGAAAGGGTAAAGCTCCACGGCGATATAGTGAAACATCTACAGTGGGTTACGCATTAAGTGTGTTCGAGGGTATAGATTCCAATGGGGGGTCTTCAGCATATTCACATGCAGTTCGTTGCGACATCTCTGATAATTCGGTGGTACAATGGAGAAGATGTGATTTCTCTTCGAGTGTGTCTTTCAAGTTTAAGCGGGGCCTAAAATTGATCAGTACCAGATATTGAGTTGGCCCAGCAGGGCCCTTTGTGGAATAGGAGGTTATTTTTCGTTGGAGTTTTGCAAATCATTCGCCTTACATTGGAATTTCTTTGAAGATGGAGATTGTTAGAGTTCAGTGTTCTGGATTCGTTTTGGGGTGGGCCGAGAAGCCTGCATTTGATATCTCATTTAGTGTGATCCAAATTCTAGTTGGGCTGGGTCGGGCTCATATATAATATTAGGGTTATTTATTTTCTCTATATATTGATACTTGAGTCGCAAAATTCATTGTACCTTGATTTCCAACTTAGTGATTTCTCCTCTGCTCGTTGTTTTTTTCTGTAAGGGTTTTGCACGTAAATCTTGATATCCCTCCTTTCACAATTTTATTTTTCCGTTTCGTGTTTGATTCTCAACACGTGATATTAAGCTTCTCGCAGTTCTTCAAAATTGCTGTCATGTTTAATCAAGTTTGTCCTAATGAAAGGAACCCAGAATCTAAATTGTCTTTTATCTTTCAAAACTAGTGTTATTTCGTTGAAAAGCATAGTTTCATTTTTTTGGAGTGACACGTAAAAGTGGTTAAATTGCAATGAACATAAAAAGTGATCTTACAACAAGCCTAGTGGGGCTGGGGCACCAAGTGTAGACTAAAGTTATACCAAACCAACGGCTATCTTTATACCTGTTTGAACTCGCCGCAACCTTTCCTGTGAAAACGGTAGCTTTATGGATCACCAACCAGAACCAGAAATCATCTCTTCTTCCTCGTAATGTTTTATTCCTGCAGAATTGACACTTACAGATGAGTTAAACTCGTCAAATAATGCTGTTGTCGAGTGTTACCAGTGGTCGATGCAATGAGTAGGGAGAGAGAAGACAAGGTGGGTGGGTCTCCTTTCACTTTTGCAGAGATGGCTTTACAGAGTTTGAAATTAATATACGTTACCTAGCTGGTTTGAAATTATTACTTACTTTTATTTAAGAACTATTTTGTCAGAGAGAATGTTTTTGGAAAAATGATTGTATTGACAAAGCATACACAAGCAGGTGCAAACAAATTGTACACAAACTTTACATCATGTAAACCCACAAAAGTGAAGAGAAAGAACAGCACCAAGCTCCTCCATTTCCCAAATCCTAGGTAATGTATGTCGTCTTCTTCCAAATCAAGCCCAGAATTTTCAACCCAGACGGCCGCAGAATCCCCAAAGAACAATGAACGAAAAAGAAAGCATATAAATAAATGAACTTTCATCCCCCACAATTTTTATGCTGTTCCAGACTAATAAATTTCAGATGATTCCAACCAAAATGAAAGAACAAAACATTGTATCGAGAAAACAAAGAAGACCCTGCTTATTCGGCATTTTCTGTGGCCGGTCTAGTCGGAGACGGGCTTGGTCTTGAATCTGTAGAGCAGCTTCTTCTTCTTCGAGCTTTGATTGTCTATGTTGAGAACCACCTTGCCTGGTTCACCAATCCGGAAGCTGTTGACAATGGCGGGCTCGTCAGCAATGGCAAACTTCCTTGACTTCTGAATTATGAGAGTGTAGCCGCCCTCGTCACTCGGCACAAACTCAGCTCCATAGCTCACTTCCCACCCGAGTACTCTGGTTTCCCAAACCAGATGGCATTTCTGCATAACACAATTCATCAGAACCGAATACGAAAAGATGGGGGTTTTTACGTTTCGGGAGATCTTGATTTGTACCTCAGAAACTGGGATTTCAACGGCATAATTGGACGCCGGTTTGATAGTAACTTCTGTGACAGAGTCTGTAACAGAAAACTCCTGCTCCCCTTCCCTGCTTAGTCCGCCGTACTGAAGAGGCACTAATTCTGGAGCTTTGTACCTGTAAACAACACCATCACATAAATACGAAAGAGGAAAACGAGACATATTTGATGAAGCAGGAAAAGAGGAGATCGATTTGACACCCACTTGAAAAGGGTTTCGGCAGACTTTGATGGGCCTGCAAAAACAAATTTGCTCTTCGTTCTCTGAGTCAGAAACGGACTTATCATCCTATTTACAGCAAGGTACCACCAAGGCACATTGATAAACACCTTCAAGATCCAAACTTGAAAATCAATCATCAGCTTTAAAATAGCAAAACTAGCAGAGAGATGTTAATTATGTACCTGTTTGGCGACAAACTCAGGGTAATTGTCCTGCAAGAGCTGAAGAGCTTGGCGGGTGACAGCCCTGAGCTCCCACTTGAGCAAGCCAGGAGAGTTTTTGAGGTCGTTCACCTGAACAATAGTATTGACGCCATTGGGGCCGAAATCAAGGTTTCTAATGCTCTTCTCCAAGAACTGAATCCTCCACCTCAGAAACCTCGTTCGCTTTGCTTCATCTCCGAAGGTATTTTGATAGAGCTCCTTTTTATCGAACTCCCCAAATACGTTGTAGCAAACAGGGTGACCTTCTTTGTCGAATCCATGGCTGAAAACCACCTTGTCCCATTCGGTCCCGAAATCTTCTTCCAGAAGAGCCTCGATCCCGAACTCCTTGCGCCAC
Source organism: Begonia loranthoides (assembly GCA_022433065.1). NCBI lineage: Eukaryota > Viridiplantae > Streptophyta > Magnoliopsida > Cucurbitales > Begoniaceae > Begonia > Begonia loranthoides. The sequence continues at coordinate 24,981,235 of CM039479.1, read as the reverse complement.
CGCACCGTGTTCTTGAGCATCGTAAACGCATCTTTCACCTTGAAATCTCTGGCTCGAAGAAATTTGAGGAGGATCACGTCGCTTCTCTCGTCCCCCAGAAGTGGAATTCCCCATATGAAAACTTCTTCCGGAGGGGGTGGAGGAACAGCGGGTGCTTCCGCTTCTTCTTTCTGTTCGACCACAGCGGCCTCTGCTTCCTTCTCGGCGTATGATTCTTCCGGGGGCGGGGGACTTACTTGTACCACTGTCTCTTCGATTGCCTCTACTGTCTTCGCGCCATCGTCGTCTACCACATCGACTTTTTCCACCGTCGTTGCTGAAACAGTCCCCGGCTCCTCCTTGGCTACAACTTCCGCCTCAACTACCGCGACAGTCTCGGATTCGACCTTAGGTGGTTCTTCAACTGCAAAAACTTCGACCTTTTCCTCGACTTTTTCTTCGATTTGAGGTTCTTCAACGGCAACGACGGGGGCAACCTCCTCCGCTTTTTCTTCGGTCTTGACCTCCACAGTCTCCGGCTGCTTCTCTTCTTCTTTAGCCGGAGGAAGAGGCGGAGCAGTGAACTCGTGTTTGTTAAGAGCCTCCTGGATCAGAAGCTTGAATTCATCGATGGCTTTCTTCTGTGGGTCGGGAAGTTCTCCGACAACGTTGCTCTCCTCCTTGAAAGAAACAGATTGAGTAATCTTTTCGATCTCATCAGGACTGAGAATTTTCTCTTCCTCAGCAGCAGCCGGCTTCTCTGGGTCTTCAGACAGAGACTCAGGAGGAGGAGGCGGCGGCGTTTCAATCTCGGGTACAGGCTTCTCGGGTGGCGTCACGTCCTGCTCCACAACAACTTCTGCAGTAGAAGAAGCCTGATCAGGTTTCGGGGTTTCTTCAGCCATGATAGAAGGAGAGAAAGCGGTGATCGTGGGTTCTCTAGAGAAAGAGGAACAGAAGCGTAGAAGAAGGCAGAAATGGGGGCGAGGTTTGTTTGTAGCCGAGAGATAGGGAAAGAAGAAGAAGAAGAAGAAGAAGAGGACAGACTGTCAGAGGCTCTTTGCCAGCTAAACTTAACCCACGTCCTCTCTCTTTTCGTGGGCCCCTTTCCCTCTATCCGTTTCCTCCTCCTTATGATTACTATTATTTTTATTAAATTTGGTTAATTAATCACTAATCACTTATTTTAGAAATTAATCAATCCAAAATTTTGATTATTTTTAATTAATTATTTAGATCGTGGTGGGAGGAGCTATGTCCATTCTCGTAACTTCACCATTCCAAAATTATAGACTTAGATGTATAAAATTACAAACTTTTTATGAGTTATTTTTTATTTGCAATATTATATTTAAATTTAATTTCAATATTTTAAAACAAATTATTAATTCCAAAAAAATTAATTTAGGTTGATTTCCCGGCTGGTAATATAGTTAGCGTAAGTAATCCCTACGCACTATGCCATGTGAGGTGGAGTCCACTTTGATTCCCTCCAAGGAAGAATTACCTTTAGTGACAAGCTGTCACGGACGACCAAATCACGGCAGTTAATCCTCCTTGTTCGCCGTCAAAACGTTCTTATATCTTTGCAACACGTGTCCTAATATCTGGCTTCTCCCTCACAGGCTGTCATGCGATCACCAACTATAGCATTTTAAAAATTTATGAAGAGAGAATAAAGACGATATATAATATTAAAAAATTAAAGGATTTGACATTATCACCCTTTGTAGAACGGCCGGCAGTGGACTGTGCGGTCTACGTAGGTGGGTCCCGCTTTGTCTTTTTCCGCACCTTCTGGGACCCACAAAAAACATAATTTTGGACTAAAAAAATTGAATATTATAATTATTAATTACTTTTTTAATCAAGTCGATTATTAACTCTAATCACATGAGAGTAACATACCCGTCGAATACGAGATCTTGCTTTCAGTTTCAACCTCGATTTCTTAGCAAATATACCCCTGTATTAAGAATAATTAATATTAATTTAATTACATCGTAATTAAACTTTTTAAATATAAGATGCATGAATATTAATTGAGTATTGATAAATGTCTACGTTCATCCATATATTCAAATCCTTATAAATAATAATAATAATATAATTACATTACTTGTGTGACCAATACAACCCAAAAAAGAAAGATTACACCAACTTTTTAATAATCTATTATGACTTGACAATAACGTATTTCAATTTGAATTTATTAATTTGAAATACTATTCATCCAATTTGACTATCAAGATTAATTATCATTAAACCCTATTATAATTACGCAATTCATCATCTCTATTATGGAGCTAGATTCGTCAAAACTTCTTTATACAACTCAACTCGAGTAATTGATCAGACGAGATTTTGTCAAAACCCGGGTAATAATGGGCGGAACAATGAAGCTAGTAACTTTTAATTAGACAATAAAATTGGGGTGGCTATGTGTATTATTTGCAAAACACAAAACGTGGTGAATAATTGAAAGACCATCTGCATGGAAATCATGCACACACATGCAAACATCGACTGATCATACATCATCATCATCACACATGAATTTCAAAGCTAACGTTTCCTCTCCAGGTGTTGTTGAATATAAATGTATGGATGCTAGCTGGTGCAGAGCTGGAATGATTGTGGGAAAAGAAGGTAGAGGCCTTTGAACAGGTTATGTACAATATAATATTCTAGTTTTGAGAGAATAATATTTGATTAAACTGTGATTAATCGGGGAATTACAGCCTAATTTCTATACGTTACAGGTCAAGCCGACAGACAACTAAGTCTTTTGCTTAAAAATTTTGATTCCAACGATGTGAACAGGACATGCTATGTCTCCAGCTGGACAGCAAATCCTTGTTTTATGGCTAGAATCTCAATTAATTATAATCTAATTATTTGAATTATTTTCCCATTTACAATTGGGAAACTAATAATATGTTTAATCAAATGGAGTTGTGGGTATGCCTTACCTGTCTCTCAAGTGTCATCCATGGAAGCACACCTCATTTTCTCAATTATGCGGGCTACAACTATAGAACATGATTTAAAACTGTAATGCACTTGCATGTACAGGGGTCATTAAATAGTCTCATAATTCAACGTGACATCAAATATGGGGTCATAATTAAATATTTTAAAAAAGATATATGATGATGGTCGAGATTTCTTAAGAAATACGGTTGAAGGGAATAAATTGATGGGTTTTGAGATGAAAAGAGAAGTGGAAGCAAAACGTGGGTTTCTGGTTGTCGTTCAGGGATTGATTGAGACGTCAAGGAAGAAGATAAGAGCTTTGTTGGGGGTGGCATCCACGTGTGCGTACGGGATTGCTCAATCCAATCCAACCCAACCCTAGTATTTGTACACTTTTCATTTGTGACATCAATTTTCAATTTCTAAATATGGACATGATACAAATGGTTGGGGACTCACTAACTCCATATCAATTTTAAGTTTCGAGAATAAAAAAAATAAAAATTTATTACTAATTCACACTTTTATGTTCTATTACATATTTGATTTTTATTTTAGGGTAAATGATAAATCAACTATCGTGGTTTGAGGTCAATAATAAGTCAACTACATATTTTTTTTAACAAGTTTACCATTGGAGTATGCAAAAATAACAAATCCCACATCGCGGTAACTTTCCCGTTACTAAGATGACGGCAGACACGTGTCTCACACTAAAACTACGAAAAAAAGGCACTGACAGCATAAAATGCGGTCTCTCCGCGTAAAAACGTGGTCTCTTGAGTCAGGAGAGACCGCATTTTTACGCCGTCTCTGGCAAGAGGAGAGACCGCGAAAAAATGCGGTCTCTCCTGACTCGAGAGACCGCACAATAATGCGGTCTCTAAAAAAAAGAGAGAGAGTGAGACATTACTCTCTCTCTTTTTTTTTTTGAGAGACCGCATTTTTGTACGGTCTCTCTCTCTTTTTCTCTTTTGTCGCATTGCATTATACAGCGCTTTACGCGGTCTCTTGGGTCCATGAGAGACCGCGTAAAACGCGGTCTCTCGCATAAGGAGAGACCGCGTAAACACGCGGTCTCTCATGGACCACTCACTCCAGAGACCGCGAAGGGAGGTTTGTTCAGATTCTTCTGGTAATTTTGGTTGTGTTTTGGATCGAGTTTCAGCTTGTGATTCTGATTTTAGAGGTTTGCTCCTATTTTGAGATTCTTCTTCTTCTTCTCTTCTGTACATTTTTTACTTTCTGCAACTGGGTTCACTTCAAGTCTCATTTCCCAATCTCACAGTTTCTATTTGTTATTCAATAACAGGGATTGTAGAGCCATGTGAAATAAGTGAAGACGAAAAGCAAAGAGCTGCAAACTCTATTAACAACATCTTACCTGTTTTAACTCACGACAGTGAAGTAAAAGGAAGACGAGTTTGTGGGAAAATCGCGGTGTCTCCCAGCCGGCGTTCTGATTTTCTTTGGAACGCCCCGCGTTGGGCGTTCTGAATTCAGAATGCCGGAGCTGGGCGTTCCGGTGTTCGGCCGTTGACAACCAGCTTTTTAACGGTAAACGTTTACGGATATTGGATTTGTTATTTTAACATACGTGAGTGGTTAACTTGTTAAAAAAAAATACCATAGTGGTTGACTTGTCATTGACCTCAAACCACGATGGTTGATTTGTCATTTACCCTTTATTTTATCTTCACTCCACTTTGAACACATCTTATTTGTATTATTTTTTACTCTTCAAAACCGAGCATGATATCATGTGTAAATAGGAAATTGAATTAGTCAATATAATTACGATAAGTTAAAATAATCATTATAATTTAAAAACGTAAGACTTTTGATAAATTTTATCACCGTATATGTTTGTAATACTCCAAATTTTCATGATAGTAAACATAAGATTAAACGAGGATGATTTTTTGTATGGTTAATTGTGAAATATGATTTTAGGAGAATGTGAATAGTTTGGTGATGTATGGTTTGTTTTTAGAAGTGTGAAATTCTATGTTTGAGAAGAGTTAGTAGAGCAGTGGTCAATGATTGATCAACCATATGTGTGCAATGAAGAATAAGAGCTCTATGTTGTATTGTGGTCGATCAGGAGTTAGAGTGGTCTTTCAGCTTAAATATAGATTCAAAGAATTCAAAATAAGGGAATTTTTGCGGATGTTTAGTGAACAACCGAGTTTGAAGAAGATTTGTGAAGTTTATGGATTTGCGATCGATCATAAAAGATTTACGGTCGAACTTGGTCATTACAGATTATCAAGTTTGTGTGCGAGGTCGATCGGCTGAAGAGGGTGATCTACCAGTATTTTGAAGATTATACAGAGTCTAATCTAGAACTGATGTTGGGTCAATCATCTGATAGTTGTTGATCGATCGGTAATGCCAAAGGTTGCTAGAATAAGGGAAAGATGTCATGTTTTTATTGGATTAGGAAGTAGTTAGTCACCACTTAAATGTTGTTGAGGCGCCACCACCAGCTTTGGTTGGTTGAAGAAGGATTTAAGTTATTATAAGAGGGGAAAAACTTGAGAAAAGGAGAGATAGCCATAAGAAAAGAGAGAAAAGGGACTATGAGAGCGAGGGAGACAAGAGAACCAGAAAGAAGAAGAAGAAGGGGGAGAAGGAAATAGTATGGAGAAAAAGGAAGAAGAGATGAGCTTCAGAAAGGAGAAAGCTTCAACTTTTTGTGCTATTATCTTCTTCAAGGAAACAGAGGTAAGAAATGATTGTGTGTGTTTTTCCCTTTTAAGCTATATCACAAGAGATAGGTTATTGTTTGTTGATTGTGTTTGATAGATGTTATAACTCTTGATCATTTTGTTGCTCGAGGATGTATTGTTTGATGTTTTGATACTTGTGTTTAATGGATTTAAGTTAAACGATCATATTGATGTTTGAGGATTTATTGATGATATACTAGATTTTTATTAAGTTATATGTTATCATATTCATGCATCGTGGTTTTCAAGAAACGTTACGAAAATGGATTTCTCATGCACACATATTTCATGAAAGAACGAGAATGATGATTGATAAAGAGAATAAAATGATAAGCTTGAGTTTATCAGTTTGTTTCAATTGATGTCGAGACATATTGGCCAACGATTGATTAGGTCATTTAAGCATTGATGCACATGGCAGCTAGTGAGTTTCAATTGATGTCGAACTCGAAATGGAATTTTGTGCATTGATGTGTACAACTACTAGCAAAGCTTTCGATTGATGTCGGAGCTGCCATACCGGAAGTGATGGGTCGTTGTGTATTGATGTGCGCAATAACTAATAGATGGTTCAATTGATGTCGAAGCTTTATCAAGAGATATTATGCATTGATGTGCACAACAGCTAGTGTGTTTCGATTGATGTCGGAATGAATCGTTGTGCATTGATGTGTACAACCACTAGCAGAGTCTTCGATTGATGTTGAGACAAAATGTATTGATGTGCACAGAAAAAGGAAAGAAAGGAACTGATACGAAAACCGTTTTGAAAAGTGCATTACATGATTCATATTACATCTTATTTATTACTAAGCATTAGGTTTATAGTTTAAGACGTAGGTATGCACAGTAACAAGTAAAAAAATATTTGATGGAAGATTTACGCGTTGCAAACGTTGTGGCTTGAAAAAGAAGAATGTAAATAATATAATTTAATAAATGTGTTTGTAAAATGTAAATATTTTAAAATGAAAAATTTTATAAATGGTTTTGAGATTCTCTTTCTTTTAATTATGTTTTATGAAAGTCTTCCGCTGTGCAAATTTGAAAAGAAAAGTGCTTTGAATCTAGATGTTTTAAAGTGTATGAAACCGGGTCGCTACAATACTATTCTGCTAACGACCCAAAACACGAGCAATTTCGCTCATAAAAATTATTTAAGGTATTAATTGTGTCAAAAAATCTACCTGTAAATATGAATAAAAGAAATTTCATTACACATAGAGGAAATATATTTTGGAGGATAGGAGACTTAGTTCAATATTTTGGCCAAAAGAGCTATTTACATAGAGTTGGAGTCTCCAAATTACAAGAATAAACCCTCGTATGAGGTTCCTAAAATATAAGAAATGTACAAACATAGCCGTGCAGGAATATATGCATTGGCAAATTTCTTCCTCATTGGCCAATTCGAGTGCCTTCAACTAAGTAACATCCAATCATCCATCACTAACTCAGTTAACTACTCATACTAATATATCATACATATTTCTTGTAAATGTATAATTTTGCGAAATACAAGTATACGGCCAATTCGAGTGCACTAAGTCCGGCAAGCAGCCAGTAGAAGTAATCGAGATGTGCTCGGTTTAGATTATCAGCAAACCACCCTTCCCGGTGATCTCCACTCGTTAGATCTTCAATGGTGGAAACTAGAAAGCTGCTCAGGAAGTTCCCTACACCCAAGATGCTAAGATAAAGAGCCAAACCTAAACTCCTTAATCCATTCGGAACCTGGTCGTAAAAAAATTCCTGCATACCGACCATTGTGAAAACATCTGCGACTCCAAATAATACAAATTGAGGGATCAACCACCAAACGGTTAATGGTATTGTTGCATTTGGCATATCAACTAATCCATATTTCTTTGCAGTGTCGAGCCGTTTGGTCTCGGCCAGAGCTGCAATCACCATCGAAATGGCAGAAAAGAATATCCCAATTCCAATTCTCTGTAGCATGGTGATGCCTGAAGGTTTCCCAGTAAAAGAGCGCATTATCGGGACAAATATTCGATCGTATATTGGAAGGGTGAGAATGATTGTAAGGGTAATGAAGGATTGAAGCGAAGCAGCTGGAATTTTCCAGCCGGGAGTGATTGATCTGTCCATTGTCACTCCTTGCTTTGTAAAGAAAGTTGACGACTGAGCAAACACAACAGCGTATAACAAGCATGCAGCCCATATTGGTACAAGCCTGAGAACTTCTTTTGCTTCCTCGACCTCGCTGATGCTACAGATGTAACCATCTCCCTTCGTTCCATGTGGAGAAACCAAAGCTTTGTCGAGGAATCTGCAGAAGTTAAAAAGAATCCCAATCCAACTATCATTACAGGTAAACAAAAATTTAAGTTGCTTTAAAAGTAGACATACATAATCTTGGCTGCAGTCGAAAATGAACTCAGCAATGTTTCAATTGAACTATGGATTATGCAAGATCAAAGCGTTTAACTTTAGCAATAAAGACTCGAACATTCTAAGCATAGCTCATAAATATGGATATCAATCATCAACTATCAGATAGATTACCCATATTAGCAGTAAGCATACAAGAGAGGATATACCGAAATTGTTGAGAACTTTTGTGAGGCAAAATTCCACAAACTCCCTCTTCATAACTTAAAGCCGAAGAAGTAGTTCGCCAGTTCCTCGCAGCTGCCAGAAACACCCTACCAATTCTGGCAAAAGGATTTTGCTCATCTACTACAATATTATACCGATAGGTTCGAGTTCCTAGCACGAAAACAAGCAGTGCGATAGACATTGCAATGCAAGGAATTCCGAACACGAGAACCCAGCCGAGGTTCTCTTGCACGTAGCTTATGAAGTTAATCGCTGCAAAAGTTCCGGCACATAAACAAAAGTACCACCAATTGAAGAAGGAGCTTTTAGATTTGGACTCCTTAGGGTCGTTTCCGTCGAATTGATCAGCTCCAAAGGCCTGAACACAGGGCTTGTGCCCAGCTTGTGCAAACGCCACCAAATATAAAGAGAAGAAGAACAATGCTATATGGAGCTGGGAAGAAGAGTAGCACAAAGTGGCTTGACTATCAGATTTGTTGTCTTTGCAGCCAAAACCAGTTGGAGAAACAATGGTAATTGATAATGTCAACATCCCCAATCCCTAAATCGAGTTCAACCAAAATTCAGGTAAATATTAAACTCCATCCAGTTAACCAATTCCACCGGAAAACAAAACATATATTTGTAATTGAATTAATCGAATTGGTAACGAGAGAAAGGAAGATCAAGACGAACTAGGACATATAGCGCAGATGCGAATAGGATGGTACGGTAACGGCCGAGAAACGAATCCGCAACAAAGGCACCGAGCAGAGGGAGTAAGGTGACGGTTCCCGACAAGACATTGACATTCTCGGCAGCAGTGGCCGTTGATTGTCCGAGTTGATCCGTCAAATAGTTAATGAGGTTGGAGCTGATACCGGAGTAAGCGAACCGCTCAGCAATTTCAACCCCTAATCCGCCGCAAATGTCAAATACAATACAAGAAAAACAGAAATGGAGTAAAAGTGGGAGGGAACCTGAACAAACCTATAATAAAAGCGGCAGATCTCCACTGGCCGGACGTGGATCTAAGGGCTGGTCGGCCTCTGTAATCAACGGCGTCATCCAGCTTGTCTTCATGTCTAATCAGCGATTCCTCCTCCATCGTTGATTTCACAAACTATGTTGAACTTGCTCTGAAAAAACATTGGTTGGAGTTTGACCATCTTCTACATATTTGGTAATAAACTTTTTTATTTTAAATTATTTATTGCTCTATTTAATTACTCTTGGAAGAAACAGAAAGCCACCGAAGGTGCAGTTGAGAAGATAATGGCGGCGACAGGGGCACTCACACTCCCTTTCCCTCTCCCTCCTTCCATATTCTCCCGTGTAGAGAACCAGAAATTACGCCAGTTTTCTCGCCTTCATCTGGCTTTCCGACACTCTAACTGCAGACGGAGCGGCTTCTCGACTGCGTCTCCAGTCTTATCAGTCAGAGAAAGGCATGGGAACCGGGTTTCCTATGTGCTCGCTTGTCTTTCTTCTCCGTCTTTGACTTCTCCTAATTCTTCTACGCCCTCAACCAAGCTCTACGTCAGTGGTTAGATTTCTTTCTACTGATGCTCTCTTCTTTCTTTCCTTCTAATGCTTTGGAGGAAATTTATATTGATAAATATACACAAAAATTAGAGAAGTATAACTCATTCTTGATATTAGATAAACACTAAACGTATTGAGAAAACTTATCCAAATGAGATCGCAGAGGGATGGTTTATGGCAAATCTCCAGAAGAAAAAATTCATCCTAACAATGATGAGTCTGGCTTGATGGAGTTTAGTCTCCGAAATACAACCCTTCAATCTTTACTACATCATTTCATCAGCAACTGTATCTCTTTAACTATTAGGTACAAGTGTGACCAGTTGTGTAAAGAGTCTATCACGCCTCTTTGACTATGCCACATTCTGCAGTTCATAAACACTGCTTGGAAGCTCATTCAAATTCATGCAGAACTGACAGTTTTCTCATCTTACTCTTCATTATTGTCATGGTTTGGTTGGTTAATAATCCATTTTGTTTGTTTGATCTCTATTCGTATAGGCCTTTCGTTTCGTACCACGGAAGAAAGTTTACGATCCGCTTTTAATAGTTTTGGCCAACTTACAGAAGGTAAGTAATTGATCTTTTTTATGCATATAATAGGAAGAAATGACAAGGATGCCCGTTGATGTCTGGCATTTGTTGTTTATTTGCATGATATTTACAGTCAATCTAGTAATGGATAAAATAGCTAAGAGACCGAGAGGCTTTGCTTTTCTCCGTTATGCAACTGAGGAGGAGTCCCAAAAAGCTATTGAAGGAATGCATGGAAAGGTATGCCTTTAGTGTTCGTTTTTGGCGTTGACAAATATTTTCTGCTTGCAGTTATTGTCTTTGTCATATGATTATTCTCAAACTGCTCACTGTTTACGCGGGTTTCTTTTGATTCTCCATTGGATTGCTTGTTTCTCAGATAAATCATGGGTAGTGATGTGTTAGAAATGTTCTTCTAATAGATTTATTGGATTATTTTCTGGGTAAGAGCAGGTAGTTACTAGGTGGTTAATCATTCAGGTATAAGATTCTATTGATCTTCAATTTGAATGTCAGACAATTGAGGGCGAGACATTCGAGTAGTTGAGGATGTTTGTTTTCTTTGAAAATTTTTTTGAATTTCAAAACTCCTAAATTATAAAAAGATGTATCATAGATTTATCCTTTTCAATGTTTGCCGAAGACTTTTTTAGCTCAATCGGCGCTTAGGAGGTGATGATTGCCAAATTGCTGTGAATTATTTTAAAGTATTTTAAACAAAACAAGGCTCAGACACTCATCCTCTCTTTAAACACACTGCATATTTGCAATATTGATTCAAAAGCTAACAGGGTGGATTCACTTTAATGCATTCACCAACAACTGTTTCTTCGATGCAATTGTTTCTGCTTGGACTAGATTGTGGTATAACATTACCTACATCGACAGTGGCTAAATAAGCCTGTCTTTCCAACAAAAAAGCAAAAGGCCCCAAATATCTTCTTGTGGATTATTGGACATCGTCATTGATTTGTGGATTGTCCTTCTCTTTTCAACTGTTAGAGAGAGATCCTTATTTATACTTGTACAATAATGAATGGATAAGCCAACTCCCGTTCAATATCATGTAATTTTATTAAAAAAAAGTCAGTTATGCAAGGCATTGATGCATAAATTTCCAGTACTTAGATCTAGCTAAGTACATAGAGATCCTGAGCTATACTTGCGAGATAGTTGAGCTATTAGATTTTCCTATTAATCATCAATATAGCTTAAGAAACTAATGAAAACAACTTTCTTTCAGTTTTTGGATGGCAGGGTTATTTTTGTCGAAGTTGCAAAACCGAGGTCGGAGCTACGCCAAGGCTTCAACAAAACACCCGGCAATATCACTAGGTAGATACTGCCATTCATCTAAATATTAATACACGAAAATCAAATGAGATAGATTTATCTGCGTATCGTCAATTCTCATTGGTTGTCTTTGACCATGATCTGTCTCTGAAGGAATGGGATATGTATTTGGTAACCATTGACTGCAAATGTTTGTAGTTATAACCAAATGCTAATGTTTTGACGGTTAAGTGTTTTTTGGGTATTGAAAATGAGTCATATTTATGTGAAATTTTTGAATGCAGAATTCGAAGTTTCTTATAAAAGAATATGAGGTAGAGAGTTGGCAAGATTGAGTTTACTGTCGTAGGCTTGCTAGTTATCAAGTATATCAATTCGTTGTAGTTGATTAATTTATACTGCGTAGGGGATGGTCTTATGTTGTCTTTTCGGAGAGATATAGGTGGTGTGAGTTGAACCCTTTGGTTCGCTTGTAATTTTCCTCGAGTTTAGGATTTAGTGTGTACAGAATTAAATAACTCGCGCGTAAAACATATTTCTATTCAGAACCATACAAGGAAACAACAAAACTTGAATGTCTACGACAGGACGTCTGCTGTAGATCGACTTGCTGCAGATTCAATCAAGAGTAGTCGACATTGAAAAAGTGGTAAATCAACACTACTTATCCGAACTCTGATTCATTCAGCATCCTGTTCTAGGGCTGTCTTCCCACAGTCCACCATCCTGTTGTTGAACACATGCAGAAGCTGATCAGAGACTTGTCTAGACGACGGCCTTTCCTGCGGTATGGTTTTAGTGCATTGCAGAGCAATTTCAAGCACTTGAAAAGCAGCTGCTTCTTGAGCCGGCAATAGTGGCAGCAAAGAACGATCTATCAGCACCTCCCTACCCAAGCGTTCCATTTCAAGGTGTTTCTCTACCCATCTGACCATATCCATATCCATATCCACCCCAAACCCTGGATCGGTAGGCATTTTCCCGCTGACGAGCTCCATCATTACGACCCCCATGCTATAAACATCGCTCTTTGCCGTTACCTTAAACGAATATGCACACTCTGGTGCTGTATAGCCATAGGAGCCAGCAAACCATACATTCGATTCTGTTTTGGATTCATAATCCTCGATGATTAGCTTTGCTAGACCGAAGTCCCCCAAATGTGCATCCATTCGAGAATCGAGCAAAATGTTACTTGATTTAACGTCTCTATGAATGATCTTTGGATCGCAATCGTGGTGGATGTATTCGACTCCCTGAGCTAACCCAATTACAATCCTTAATCTCGTGTCCCAATCGAGGCTCTTTCTCTTCATGTTGTTTTCCGATCTGTTGTGTAGCCAGTCCCATACGCTTCCGTTCTCCATGTACTCATATATCAACAGGTTCGATGCCATTCTTCTGTTGCTGCAGTAGCCTATCAATTTCACGAGATGGCGATGCCTTATCCTCCCGAGCGTTTTCACCTCGCGGACGAAGCTTTTGTTGGATAGAAGATCCTCTTTCCATGGTATCTTCTTCACCGCCACAGTTTCTCCCGTATACAATTCAGCTCTATATATTGTTCCCGATCCTCCAGACCCGATAATGAATTCGCTACTCAAATTGTTTGTGGCTCCCATTATGTCTTCCCATCGTAAGTCTCTTTTTGTAGCAGCATATGGGAAAAGTGGTCTTCTCTGTGCTAGGGAAGAGCTAGGAGAGTAAATGCAGTTGAGATCACTGGATTTGCTTACATTTCTTGACTTGTATTTCCACATAAGGGCCAATCCAAGCAGCAAGGCCATTGCGGCGAAAGTTGAAATTGCAGATATGACGACGACTGATGCTTCACTAAGCTCCGGTTGTTGATGAACAGAAGCATCTTTGCAGCGGCTGAGAGGGCCCCCACAAAGCTGAAAGTTGCCTTCAAATGCCTCGGCAGGCCAGCGTGAGAATTGCTCGTTCAATTCGCCTCCAAGAAAGTTGTAAGCAAGATTGAGCTTTTCCAGGCTGCTCATATCACTTAACTGCGGAGGAACTTCTCCTCTCAGTTGATTACGAGAAAGATCAAGCACTTCAAGTTTGGTAAGTCGAGTAATAGAAAGCGGGATTTTACCACTCAGATTATTGTAACTGAGGTCTAAAATGCTCTGAAGATTCTGTAATTCTGCTATCTCCGCAGGTATTTCTCCGTACAAAATGTTTCTAGACAATCGAAGCTCATATAATTTACTTAGTTTTCTGATAGATGAAGGGATTGGTCCGGAAAAATGGTTTCTGTCGAGGTTGAGGACGTTGAGAGATCCTAAATTACCGATCTCGACAGGAAGAGTTCCGTTAAGTGAATTGCCGTCGAGAGACAGCACAAGAAGGTTGGAACAATCGAAGAGCTCTAGAGGAAGAGAACCGACAAATCTGTTGGAGGATAACTTAACCTCTCCCAGCTGAGGCAATCGTCCAAGCCAAGTCGGTATCATTCCGGAAAGGAGATTGTTATTCAAATCAAGATGAGTTAGCTTCTTGCAAAACGCAAGCTCAGCCGGTATCACCCCCGTCAGCAAATTTCCAGAGACGTCTAGCAAAGACAGCTCGTGGATTTTTCCTAACACCGACGGTAATTGGCCGGAGAAATTGTTGTTCCCCAATCTCAGCCTCTCCAGAGAGAAAGAGAGCCCCAGTTGAGGTGGAATCTCGCCGTCAAATGCATTGGTTGTTACATCAAAAGAAAGAAAAGAACATGAACCGCATAATGCAGAGATGCTGCCGTTCAATCTGTTTCTCGACAGGTTTACTCGGGTCAGGTTTCTTAAATTGATCAACTCACGAGGAAGACGACCTTCGAGCGAGTTGTTGTATAGCATAAGTTGCTGTAAGTCTCGGAGAAATCCAAAGGTCGAAGGAATGCCGCTGGAGAGTTGATTATCTGCCAAGTCCAGTATTGTTAGTTTATGGCAATTACCCAAAGTGGCCGGAATTTCACCGACGAGTTCATTTTGTCTGAGATGAAGGAAGCTCAGCTCCTTTAAACTACCAACAGTGACAGGAACATACCCTCTAAAATGATTCCCAAAAAAATCAATCATTTGAAGACGTGAGCAATTCCCTATTTCTGGAGGAATCTCTCCTGATAACTGATTGTCGTAGAGAAATAAAATTTCAAGCTCCCCAAGCATTCCAATCTCACTTGGTAAAACGCCCTGCAAATTGTTATGATAAACCGCAAGAGTCTGCAGATTGCTGAGATTTGAAATGAATGGCGACATAGATCCCACCAAGCTATTATTGTGGAGCAAGAGATCAGTTAAGCCCTGTAAGCCGTACAGTTCAGCCGGTATTGACCCGTTGATCGCGTTGTTAGATAAATCCAGTTGTTTTAATGATTTGCAGAGGCTCATCTCAGCCGGAATTTCGCCGGAGAGTTGGACTTGGGACAAAATCAAATGTTCCAAACTTGTGTTAGAGCATATATTGCTCGGAATTGAACCGAAAAGATCATTATTTGACAGTACCAAATAAACTAGTCTACCCATATTGCCCAACTCTTCTGGAATTCCGCCGGAGAGTTTATTCAGAGATAAATCTAAATTTTGAAGGCTACCCAATTGAGATAAGGACTTGGGAATTGGACCATCGAGCTGGTTGCCCATTAAGTTCAAGTAAGTAAGTTGACTGAGTTGGCCTAGTTGAACCGGAATCTCTCCGGAAAGGCTATTGTTGGCAAGGTTAAGAATTTGAATACTCTGGAGACGACCTATTTGCCAGGGGATAGACCCATTCAGCATGTTGAGAGCCGCAGTGAAAACGGCGAGGCTCGAACAGTTTCCAAGCTCTGCCGGTATCAGTCCAACAAGTTGGTTTTGTTGAAGAATCAAATTCTCTACCCGGCTGAGTCGTCCGAGTCCTGGGGGTATCGAACCGGTTAGTCTGCAAGAGGCTAAGCCTAGAGTGACTAAGTTGACAAGATTACGAAACGAGGAAGGAATCGGACCGGTAAGAAAGTTGTCGCCGATTCTCATCACTGTGAGGTTTGTCAGAAAGCCCAGTTGAAACGGAATCGGCCCAGTTAGTTGGTTGGAAAAAAGAAGGAAAGATTCCAACGCAGTCAGGTTAGAGAGAGCAGGTGGAATGGGACCGGTGAGTCTGTTGGCAGAAAAATCAAGGTGGACCAGATTCTCCAAACGGCCGAGCGCCGGCGATATCGACCCGGAAAGAGACGAACCAGAAAGGTTGAGACTTGCCACTTGAACAGAATCCGACCAGCAAGAAACACCCTTCCAAGTACAGAAATTTGAATTGTTTACAGACCATTCTTTCAAAACCAGCTCTGGGTCTTCCACAAAGGATTCCTTCACCTCCAGAAGAACTCTCAAAGTCGAGTCTACGTCGAGTTTGGCATTGCACAAAACACACGAAAAAATGAAAACAAGTCGAAAAAACGTTACCCGAACGTCCATTCTCCGGCAGCTACTTCAACCTCTTCCAGCTGAAACTCGGAGAAACAGATTGATCTAATCCTCTTCCAGCTGCATGAAATGGCAAATTTACAGTAGCTGTTCTAGGCCACAAGCTCTGAGAAGACGCGTGTTAAATGAAAACAGCTACTGTCGGCGAGTGCATGTCGAGGTCTGTAAAATTCTAGAACTCACACGCAATTGTTAATTACAACAAGCAGCCATTGGTAAGTTGTGGCAGCAGTTGCAGAGACTTTAAGAAGCCTAAAAATGGGAGAACAGGGGATAAGATAACCATCAATGACCACCGGAGTTTCTCGACGCTGTTGAGAAATGGTCAATCCATCGACAACAAAGCACAAGATCAAAAAAAAAGAAACGCAAGAGAAAGAATGACGAAGAAGATACAGATACAGTGGTTGGTTAGACGTGGGGTTTAACTTCCATTATTGTATTAGCTTATGACTCAAAAACAAACCCTACTCAGAAAGTGAGCAGTTGAAATTCCATTTTTCTTTTGTGGCGTAAGAGGTTTGTACATTTCGTGATTTGCAGAGCTTCACAAAGTCAAAACAATCATCCCCACAGTTTTTGTCTTTCCCCATGCATGCAGCTAACCTCCAAACTCATTAACGCCCGTATTAAAAACACATAAGAACAAAATTAAAAGTAGGCATCCAAGGCTTTTAATCTTCTTTATTGGATTGATTCACCAAACCCAAGCTGTCTTTTTTTTTGTAATTATACGATTCTTTTTTGGACATTCTTCTGATTCACACATCCAATCTGTCGCCCGTAAGTTATTGATTGCTGCTAAGAAAAGGTTTAACTTAGCCCAACCGCTACAATTTAAGTTAACATGTATAAATTAAAGGAAATTTATCAATACCTAAAATTTTGTATACAACTAAATTCTAAAACTATGAAAAAAGAATAGCGCAAATCTTATAGTCATATATAGATGTCTTTCAATACTAAATGACGTCGTCTCTCAATATTGATGGACATCCCTTAATATCCATAGACATCCTTTAATGTAAATGACATTGTAAGTGAAGGGACGTTCGTTGTGAATCGAGGGACGTCCGTCTTAAGTCGAGAAATGCATGTTGTGGGATGAGGAACATCCGTCGTAAGTAGAGGGAGTCTATCCTTGCTAAGGGACGTTCATCCCTCGATCCAACGGACATGACCCTTCGTCCCCCCGTACCCCTCCTCCCATCCTAGACGTCCATCCTCATTGAATGACGTTCGTCTTTTCATTCAATAGCCAACAAGGATGTCATTCGACTTTACGATAGCCTCAAGAATGCCCATCTTTGTAGATCAACCTTGGATGTCCCTAGTCATTGAAGGACGTCTATTGTTGATACTTGGATATTCACGTTAGACAAACAATGACGTTATCATGAATGCGGGTTTGCCTCGACATTTTTTTACAGAAAACGTAACTGTGAAGTTTGTATCATTCTTTTTTCATAGTTCGAGATTTTAGTTGTCCGTGAAATTTATTCATAGTTTGGTGTGTTGCTGATTTTAAAGTTCAAGGTTTGTTTTGTTAATCTTCCTAAATTAAAAAAACACAGCTTTAAAAAACCCAAAACGATTAAACAGCTGAACTGTGACACTGCTCCCTTCGGTGTACGGACACCGAGATTGGGGGGCTTCTGTGCAGAGCAGGATACAAACGTAGCGGGAATTCAAGCTCCGTTCACTGTTCCTCCATTTTTACTCTTGGAGGTAATCCTCCTCCGTAGACGTATCCGTTTTCTAATGGCAACCGCTGTTATTCTTCACCTCCCCATTCACTGCTTCGTCTCCTGCTCCCAGGTTCTTATCCTTTCCCCTTCTCTTTTCTCTCCCGCCATCTCTCCCTCTCTCTCATTTTTCTCTGCATATGCGACGCAGATTGTAGGTTTTCAGCATGTCTCCTCTCTTCCACGCAGTTACCCTTCTGGGATTAATACCAGAACCAGTATGCGGCGTATCAAAGCGGCCACGGAGGTTCCACCTTTTCCACTTTTTCAACCTCCCAAGACCGAAGAATCTCCTTCCGAGGTAAAGAGTATATTAACAATTTTCGATCTTTTTGGCTTATGCTCTTTTTATTTACTGGCAAATCTTGGGCTGAAAAGGTTGTCGACTTTACAATGCCGATAAGAGTAATGTCAAGAGTTAAATTAACTACGTGTTTCTGGGTTCTCTCGTTCTATCACAATCCATTGTTTTAGCTGCATTGGATTAGAGGAGAACAATTCTTCGATTTGATTGAATATTTTTTTCCATGGCCAATTGTTTCACCCCTAATGTCCTACAGTTGGAGCCAGCAGATCCTGACTTCTACAAGATTGGCTACGTTAGAAGCATGCGAGCTTATGGAATTGAATTCAAAGAAGGACCTGATGGATTTGGAGTCTATGCCTCCAGAGATGTCGAACCACTTCGCCGAGCCAGGGTCAGTTTTATGCACTTGTTAGACTTATTGGTTGTACACTACACAACGCATACACTCATTTTCTAGTAGTTAAGAAGTTTAATTCGTGTTCCAGTATGCTGTCAGCTTTGCAGTTTGTAGCGATAATGATCTTTCGTAATGTAACACAGGTAATTATGGAGATTCCTATAGAATTAATGCTAACCATAAGCCAGAAGCTCCCATGGATGTTTTTCCCTGATATAGTACCAATAGGCCATCCAATATTTGATATTATTAACTCGACAGATCCAGAGGTAATTAACATATTTCCTTCAAACCAAACTAATTATCCTTCCGTTTTATAGTAGTTGCTTTTTTTATTAACCTCTAGCCTATTCATTTCATAGCCTCAAGTAGACTGGTTTTGTCCATTTCAATTGTTTGTCCTCGTCAATTGTCATTATTACTTTAAAATCCAAACACTCCATTGGATACTCATATTACAGACATCTGTTTTGACAGAAAGATTGGGACTTACGGTTGGCATGCCTTCTTTTACTTGCATTTGATCAAGAGGATAACTTTTGGCAGTTGTACGGTGACTTTTTACCAAGTGAAGAGGAATGCACAAGCTTGCTACTAGCTACAGAGGTGCGACAGGGGTTTGTGCAAGGAGATCTTTTTCTATAATTGTATTGACTTTGAGATCTAAAGTCTTACATGTAGTACAAAAGATGAGCCATAAAAGATCCAAGTACCTTGAAAATATTAATAAGCATCTTAGTTTTCCCACGTAATGATATTAGAATAAAAGCAAATAATTACCATTCCCACAAACATCTATTCCTTTTAAAGTTTTCAAACCTCTTTTTGCATTTTTTTACTTGGCTTATGTTTGATGATGGGAAATATAGTAGAAAATATTGATTCTCTTAAAGCAGCTTTGATGATTATCTCTATTTCTCTGTTGTTGTCATAGTCACTTAGTCTTCATATCGATTAAGTGACTATGTTATGAAAACCTTGATTACCGTAAAAGTAATTTTGTTAGTTACCTCTCTTTTTCTGCTGATTGCAACGATTTAGTCCTGTTATTGGCTTCTTTTTTACTCTGTCTTGCCTGTTAATTCATCAGAAATATATTCTTCCATTTGTTCAATATGCAACAGGAAGAACTTCTAGAGCTGCAGGATCCTAACCTTGTCTCAAGCATCAGAGAGCGGCAACAACGAGTAACAGAGTTCTGGGAAAGAAACTGGGTAATGTTTATATCTTCTACACTCACATTGATTCTGCTTATCCAACTCCATAGCATGCATCCCGCATCTTTTATGACACACTTATCATCTTCCTCAGCACTCTGGTGTACCCCTTAAAATTATGCGCCTTGCTCGTGATCTTAAAAGATTCATTTGGGCCGTGAGTATTGCACAAACACGATGCATAAATATGCAAATGAGGATTGGTGCACTAGTGCAAGATGCAAATATGCTAGTTCCTTATGCTGGTAAGCTATGGCACTAACTAATACAAGATGCAAATAGGCTAGATCCAAATGAGGATTTGGGTATTGACCTTTCAATATTGTTTGTTTTCGATCTGGGTAATTTTCTCTTCGTTATTTGTTACATAAATTAACTCATTTTGCAGACATGTTAAACCATTCCTTCCAACCAAATTGTTTTTTCCATTGGCGATTTAAGGATCGTATGCTTGAGGTGATGATAAATGCTGGGCAACGCATCAGAAAAGGGGAAGAAGTAATAATTTGTTTCTTTCTTGTCACGTTGGGATGGTATAACATTGCTGCTTGGGTCAATTCATTTTTTATAAATGCACTATGCTTTTGCTGCATCAATACAAGATGTTCAAGGATTATGTATAGCCCTGTTACTGCTCCATTAGTTTTGGCTCCTCTAAAGAGTATCCCTTTCTTTCCACGCCCACACCTCTGCTAACAAGACATGACTTGTGAAGAAATAGGATTTGTGTCATCGTTGTCTCTATGATCAATTCTTTCGCCTTCAACATTGAATGAATAGTAACAAAACTAAACGAGAACTAGAAGTTGCGAAAGAAAAAAGGCTTGCTGAATGCATTACTGTAGAATGAATCCCTGTACCCCTGATAGAATATTAGACTGCTTATCGAGTAAATCTAAGATATTGTTGGCCAATTTCCTGTAACCAATTATTGGGATAACTACAAATCTGATTCTTATTGTTACCTTGTGTCTGCTATGATCATATATTGCTGTTTATCAGTCCCCTGTTGACTTCTCTCCAAAAATGTTGGCTAAATTCTTCCTTTTCTCTCTTTCCGCATGCGGCTATGGAAGTGAATTTTTTAATAGCTGGTCAACTAATAGTTCAAAACAATATATTTGTTGGATTTTTGTCTTAGTTTCCTTCTCTTTAGATAGGCTTTTGCTAAGTTGGATCGAAGAATGGGCAACTATTGAGAGGAAAACTATGTGTAGTTTAATTTCTAAGCCAAATCAGGAAAGTCAGACTTCAAAAACATTAATTACGAACCATTAATCTGTTTTTCGTAGATTTTGTTTTTTAATTTTTGTTTAGTCGACAACATCTCTGTTCTTTTATAGAAAGAAAAAACAAAACTGGTGTGTTTTCTTTATAAAATTCAAGTTGTGAAACATGTAGCAGGCTTTTTAGCAGCCCAGTATGTAGCAATTATTTGCACTTTTTCATTTGATCTTTTCCTCATGTACATCTGACTGTTTGATTTTGCATCTTTCGGAATAATTCCTTATATCGCAGGTCAATTTAGATAATCTTCAACTAATGGGTTTATACTTTTTGCAGCTGACTGTCAATTACATGAATCGACAAAATAACCAAACGTACATGCAAAATTATGGCTTTTCGTCGTCAGTGGTATGTTGTTGCTTTTCTCCTGCAGTTCCTTTTCTGCTCAAACTAAGGAGATAGATTACAATATTTAAGAAACAAATATAATTTGGAGCATATCTTGTCTACTTTGTATATCACAGAATCCCTGGGATGTGATCCAGTTCTCAGGCAATGCTCAAATTCATTTGGATTCATTCTTATCGGTGTTCAATATATCTGGCCTTCCTGAAGAGTACTACCATAACAGTATGTTTCATTTGAATTATCTTCTACGAAAGTTTTTTAACAACAATTTCTGGCAATTTGTGAGTAACAAATGGAGCAACGGCATTTTAGGTTTACTGAGGGATAATGAAGATGGTTTCATTGATGGAGCGGTCATTGCTGCAGCAAGAACTTTGCCGACGTGGTCAGATGGGGACGTCCCACTAATCCCAAGTCGAGAAAGGAAAGCTGCAAAAGAGTTGCAGGAAGAGTGCCAACAGATTCTTGCAAATTTTCGGACACCCCCTGAGGAAGACCAGAAAATACTAGGTAAAAAATATGTCACAATGCTGATCTGCTTTCTATGAAGAATAGAAGTACATGCTTTGAGAGTCTGTCTAATGAATCTGCTCACTCTTTTCTGAAAAAACTAGGACTAGGACGACAGCCTTTTCGCGATTTCATGAAAAAATGCTGTACCTAAAATCAATGACTCAGAAAAAAAATACGAGTTCTGAAGATTACAAAACAAGTATCCATGTGCATGTAGGGATGATTTAAGAGGACGTTGTTCGTAGTTTTTCTTACTGTCTTTGTTTCGGACAGATTCAATGCCGGAAGCAAGAAGAACACTCGAAGCATCGATCAGGTAGGCGTTTGGTCGGAAATGTTTTTTTTTGTTTTTTGGGTCCAATTTCTAATCAGGACCCATGAACTCCAGGTACAGATTAAACAGGAAGTTGTTCGTAAAGAAGGTCATCCAAGCACTGGATGTTTATCAAGAGCGAATATTATTCTAGGACCCTCCTTCCCCAAAAAAAATGTAAGACAATTTTGACGTAAATTCCATCCAATTAATGTAGTGTTAGCGCGGCATTATCTGTTATGATATGCTCCTTTTTTTAGTTAAATCTCTTCATTGAGTGATTCATGATCATGGTTTATTATGTGCAAAATAATAAAATAAAATAATAATTAGGGGATGAGTTGTTTGATTAGGCATGTTTAATGGGAATTATTGGGAGATGAAACAAGGAGGGAAAGAGGGGCCAAAGTCTTGTCTCGTCACCCACATCAACTGAATTTGATTCCAGTCAAAATAGCTGTTCTTCCTAATTCTTTCAAGTCAGCGTCCCAAGTGCTGTGCTGAGCTGAGCCGAACCCAAAAATAAGATTGAAAGGTGATGAATTGCTTGAAGCGAAGCAAAGCAAAACAGAGATTTCCCAAAATGCTCTGCTACTTTCATACTAAAAGGAGGAGCTTTCTTGAACCAAAACATGAATTTCTAAAAATGAGGTTGCCTGCTTTTTCCAGTTTTGAATCCCCAGCAAAAATGATAATCCTAAAAGATTGACACAAACAAGTCATTGGCTGATTGGATTTCTGACTAAGATTTCGCTGCACTTGAACAAAAAAAAAAGAGCTAGAGAGAGAGTGTGTAAGAGAGAGAGTGTGTTATTATGAATCAGATAAACCAGAAAGAAAGAAAAAAGGTTATGCAGCCAGACCCAGAAACAGCTTCTTTACAGAAGAGAGCATAGGAGAGAGAGAGAGAGGGAGAGAGTGACTGAATCAAAAATGTCGAGTTTTAGAGTTCTGAAACTTGGAAGACATCAAAACAAAAAGAAAAGCTTTTTGTAGTTTACGCCAAACTGAAACACACCCATCAATTAATGAGATGCGATTGGACGTGTGAACTGACAAATTTCCTTGTTTTTTTTTATTTATCATTTTTTTAATTATTATTTTCCAAGTTGTACTGTCGAGGGAGCTAGTCCATCATCTTCGTCTCCTTTCAACCTTGACTGTTACACTGTTTCCTTACTTTTCTGCAACTGAAACCCAATTTAGTTCGTTAGGCTTTCATTCTCAGCTGATGTCGTTTTTCAGCCATCCTTTCTTTCCACTCTCAACCCAACCCAACTGAGGATACGACCCTCCTTGTCGAGGAGACTTGACTGTTCTAGTTAGTTGGACGTGTACTGTTTTGTCTTATGAATGATCGTCTTCTTTACTTGTTTGTAATGGCTAACTGTTGTTTATAATTTCATTTTTCATGACAGTAACGACATTAACGATAAGATTTGCGTAGTTCAATCCCGCTTAAACTGTTTTCTTGAAAAAAAATATCTGTTGTTTTAGTGTTCAACAGTGGAAAACGAGGTTGATCAATCGATCAATAACAAATAAATAATTGATGGGATCTCATCGACTTGGCCTGTTCACGCCATATAGAACATAGATTCGACAAGAATGAGGTAACATGTTTGAACCTGCTTGGTCCCTCTCTCTCTCTCCTTGCGTGAGTGTCTGAACTAACTCATCCTTTCTTCCTCGGCCATGACAAAACGCAATACGATAAGACCGATCCAACCATCAGAATCACGACTGCCCTTCTCTACCCTAAACAACACAACAAGACCAGACATTTCTATATAAACAAACACTTGCCTACCCTCGAACAGCAAGAACAAAAAAACAATAACATATTACCAAAAACTATGGAAGCTTTTCACCCTCCCATGAGGTTGCCATTTTCTTACACTTTCAGCAGCGGGACCGCCAGTTCGGACTCTCTGACTCGCCCCGTAATGGATAGTAGAATATGGAGCAACCTGCCCCAGAGATTACTGGATCGTGTCATTGCCTTTCTTCCACCGCCGGCGTTTTTCAGAGCTCGTTGCGTCTGCAAGAGATGGTACGGACTCCTCTTCTCGACCAACTTTCTTGACCTCTATCTCCAGCTTTCTCCCCGCCTCAACTGGTTTCTCTTCTTCAAACGCAAGACCCTTAAGAACCCCGTAGTTTCCTGCAACAATTGGAGCGAACAGACTAGCAGCAACAGCACGTCCACCCAACAAGGCTACCTCTTCGATCCTTACGACATTGCATGGTACCGCATCTCCTTTGCTCTAATGCCACCCGGCTTCTCTCCAGCTTCCTCGTCTGGTGGATTGATCTGCTGGATCTCCGATGGTGGAGGTCCGAAAACACTGCTCCTCTGCAACCCAATTCTCGGCTCTCTTACTCAGCTACCTCCGACATTGAGGCCTAGGCTTTATCCTTCAGTTGGCCTAGCCGTTAGCCATTCCTCCGTAGACGTAACCATAGCCGGGGACGACCTAATATCTCCGTATGCAGTAAAAAACCTCACTGCAGAAAGCTTTCACATCGACAGAGGAGGGTTTTATTCCCTCTGGGCCACATCTTCTTCCTTACCTAGGCTTTGCAGTTTCGAATCAAGTCGAATGGTACACATGAACGGAAAATTCTTCAGCATGAATTACTCTCCGTTTAGCATTTTAGCCTACGACATATCGTCGAACAACTGGTGGAAGATTCAGGCTCCGATGCGAAGATTCCTCCGCTCCCCGACTTTGGTGGAGGGAAACGGAAAACTGCTCCTGGTCGCGGCAGTCGAGAAGAGTAAGTTGAACGTACCAAAGAGCTTAAGGCTATGGGGTTTACAACCCTGTGGAACAACATGGATAGAGATGGAAAGAATGCCGCACCAACTTTACACGCAGTTTGAAGAAGTAGAAGGTGGCAAAGGCTTTGACTGTGTGGCGCACGGAGAGTTCATAGTCTTGTTCGCCTGTGGGTCGGACAAGGCTTTACTGTACGATATGTGCAGAAAGATTTGGCAATGGATCCCTCCATGCCCTTACCTCCGAAGCGGCAACGGAGGAGGAGGAGAAGAAGGTGATCAACTGCACGGCTTTGCTTACGAGCCCAGGATTGCAACGCCGGTCACTGGATTTCTCGATCAATTTACAGTTCCAATTCAGCATTTTAATGGATGATGATGAGAAAAGAAAACTTCAGTATTAAGATATGTGTAGTAGGCAGCCATGGTCGACAATTGCCCAAAAATAGCAGTGGTGCTTCTTCTAGGCCGTAACTGTAGTGTGTGTGTGTGTATGCTATGCGTAATTTCATGACTTCCAATAGCTCAAATCTTCCTTTCACAAACTCCAAAACATTGCAGAGACATCCAACTGAAAGTAACAGCCTTCACCTGCATATCAAGCAGACTTTGGGCAGCTTAGGTAATGCTGTGATTCATAAAGATTTATCCATGACAAGACCAAAATCACTCGTAATTCCTCATGCGGAATCATACATACATATAATATTGACTGCAAGAAATGTCCAACCGACAGTAATGTTAGGGAAATGTTTATCAATGCCTGAAGTGCCTCACGTTGGTGAAGACGAGTGAAACGCCATACTTGTTACAGCAGTCTATGGCATCACTGTCTCGGATACTACCTCCCGGTTCGGCAATGACACTTGCACCACTTTTACAGGCTTCTTCAACCGCATCATTCCAAGCTGCCATTAAATCATTCCATTAGCGCATATATTTTTCTTAATCTCTACAAGACCATGTACTAATGACTCAATAATTCTGAGGCGGAAATCTTTTACCAAATGGGAAGAAGGCATCACTAGCCAATGCCGCTCCAGCAACCTCATCTCCCGCTTTCCGCAAGGCTATCCTCAAACTCTCGAGACGATTTGGTTGTCCACTCCCCATACCCAACATACAGTTTTTCTGCCCAAAAAAACAGAGTTAAAATCAATCTAAAACAAGTCTCCTGATTATATAAAAATTAAAAAAAAAAAAAAAAAAAGGAACCTTTGCTACAACAATGGCGTTGCTCTTTACATGCTTTACACATAACCATGCGAATTCAGCATCACGAAGCTCTCCTTCTTCCGGACCCTTTGCAGTAACTACTTTGAATTTTATATCTTGGGGAGTTAAGTCGTCTGAATCCTGAGCCAACCAGCCACCACCAACTTGCCTGACTGAAAGCTTCCCTTTTCCATTCTTTCTTGCCTCGAGAATTCTTAAAGTCTTGGATTTGGCACGGAGAATCTCAAGCCCTTTTTTCGAATAGCTTGGTGCAACAACTATCTCATAAAACATTCGAGTTTCACAGTCCGTAGGGCTTCTAAACTCTCGAACATCTTTTGCAAGAGCCTGGTGAAGAGCACAAAAATACCAATAAAGAAAGGTTCCTCTCCAGCTTTCTCAAATAAGACGAATTAACAATTCATCTTTGCCCAGTTAAAAATAGAAGGCTGTCTATCTTTTCATACGTTAAATTCTGGACTTTGGCCTTTACATAATACTATTCAAAACCAAAACAAGTTTGAAACACCAGCTCAAAAATTGGATATTTTATCTGATCCGGTTACTGGAAAGAAGTATGTTCATTCTGCTATATTTCATCAAAACCATGGAAAGCCCTGGATTGCATCCACCATTTTACTTCACAAACATACAGAAGGAGCAATTTGCCGATATTTAAGAACTAACCTCATCCACTTCAACGTTGAAGGCTACAATACCACCAAATGCGCTGACTGGATCAGCTTTCACAGCTAGTCTGTATGCTTCCAGAATATCATTGCGTGAAGCCACACCACAGGGATTAGTATGCTTCACTATTACACAAGTAGGATCCTTAAATTCTGACACACAATTCCATGCTGCATCAGCATCTAAATAGTTATTGTATGACATTTCCTGGACAAAAGTAATATCATAGAGCATCAGTTAGGACGTCTATATACCTATTGTAAGAATGTAAATTTCGAAAATATCACATTAGACATTTTCCTAATTTTAATAAAAACATGAATTTGAAGGGCATCTCCACTACTTCCAATGTTTAAGTATTGGAATTCACTTTTCAGTTCTGGAACCTTAATGTGAATACGTTCTTTTCTTCAACTACAAATTTAAAGCCAATTTTCCTAAACCAACAGATAATAGGGTGAAGAAATATTCAGTAAGCCGTAAATAACTAAGTATATTGAACTGGTTTCTCTGCAAGGCAAAAGGTCTAAAGACAAGAATTCAATTTGCACCTTTCCATGATGCTGAATAGCAGTTGCAATACCCCCGGCAGAGACTTCAGAAAGACTCTTATCAACATAAAAAGCAGCCTTCTGATGAGGATTTTCACCATATCGCAGTGAACTTTTCAGTGACATGGGTATGGTTAAGCTGGGAGGGAAATCATCTTGCAAGAAACAGGTAAGTGTCAATTTGTAATATAAACATCTTGCAATATTCACTGTCCTCTTCTATTAGATACACAATTAAAGTTTTCTTTCACTTGCTTCCAGTCTGTTATTTTGAACAACTAATTTCCAATTATCAACTTAAGAAATCATTGATGGGGATCCAATACTCATTCACAACTCAGCAAATGCAAACTACATTCACATTGTGCTTGATCCTCAATTGCTTTACATAATGCGGGATTTAGTAAATAAAGCCTCCAATAAAGTGAGGGCCCTACCTCCAACAGTTTGCTTCCAAAGCCACTCTGAAACGGCTGAGTCGTATGATGCAACATGCTGAAATGCTTTCCAAGCAAGCTTCTGCGAAATTCTTGGTCATCCTGGTTTCCTCTAAGAAAATCTAGAAGAGCAGGATAGTCTTGTGAATCAACAATCACCAAAACATGCTTGTGGTTCTGTATTTTAATAACAGAATTATTAGAACAGTGGAACACTAAAAGAAAGCAAGAATTTTGGGTCCACAACATGAAAACATAAACAGGTATTTTCATGAATCTACCATCCAGTCAAATATATTCTATAGAACAATATAAGCATGCTCAACCCATGGCCTAGTTCCAAGGTGAAATGCAAAGACAAGGCTAATGCATACTCAACCTTGCACAAAACTCCACTTCTGTGTGCTTTGTTATTACCTTCAAATATCCAAGGTATGGTATGAACTCCTATCACGTGAGATTCAAGCAGCTCTTTTTATTAGTTATTATTATGATGCTCCAAAAGATTTAAAAAGCAATAGGAAAAAAATCAATGAAGAGGGATTATAACTGTGTCACATCAAGATTAGGGTGCGTTTGCCTCTAACTCTAATTTTTACCACACAATATTGCCTGTTGAGTAATGTCTTCATCATTTGAAGATGTATAAAAGAGACTCCGGTCATTCAACCACTTTCGATGAAAATCAACAAATGTCATGACCTTCGATTTCTCAATTAATATTTGATCATTATTTAAAGAAAAGACTCATTCTATACAAATCATTAAGATACATACTTTAATTAAAGGACAGTGCATAAACAGAGCCACAAAATAACCTTTGCAGCGGCTCTGATCATTGCAGGCCCACCAATATCAATATTCTCGATGCCATCCTCAAACTCGATTTGTCCGGATGAAGTAACTTTATCATAGAAGGGATACAAGTTCACAACCACAACATCAAACGTACCTAGAGATGGATTATTTTAGCGCAAGTGACCTTGGGCAACCTTTTGAAAACAAGGAAATAAAGGACAGTAGCTTTTAACAGAATTCAACACATTAATCACGCACTAAAGTAAATTTCGACAATATCTCACCAATTCCATGTTTATCGAGAGCTTCAATGTGATGTTTTTGGTCTCTTTTAGCAAGAATACCGCCATGTATGTTAGGGTGCAAAGTTTTTACACGGCCATCAAGCTGCATTAGAAACACAAATCATTTTGTAAACTACGACAAACCTAATATTGACATTCAATTAGAATTATTTTTCTCCTTTCTCTATATTTTCCTTCAGTATATTACCATTTCAGGAAAACAAGTGAGCTCCTCCACTTTGGTAACAGATACCCCACAATCTTCCAAAGCAGAAGCTGTTCCTCCGGTTGAAACAATTTTGTACCTACCCATGGAAAGAAAAACAAAGACAGAATGAGAAACTAGGAATTACTTATTTAACTTATACCTTAATATGACACAAAGTAAGATCATGCAGAAATGGAACTTGAAAAAATGAAGAACAACACACTATTTTAGTTTGTTGAATCATAATTTCTACTATTTCTCCTTAGAACTCAATCAGGAGCAGGATTAAGATAAAGTTGACGTCAAAAACGAGAGTTCACCCCAATTCCTGAAGTCCACTTCCAAGAAACGCAAGATCCTTCTTGTCTGACAATGATATCAGCGCTTGCCTCACTCCTGAAACTTGCACATCAGAAAAGGATAGTTAGACAAAATTCTGAGAAGATAAGTTGTTCCTTTCTCTAAAATTCTTCAAGCAGGCTACTCAAATAAATAAAGCCAAAAAAGAGAGGATGCTATGTACCATCACCCATAATCCTTAACGAAGAAAATTTAAGGACATGCTAACTCTCTTTCTCGACATTTTTTCTCGGTTGCAACATTTTTGTTTAGAGGAACGTAGTGAACTTCATAACTACGTCGACGCCCGATTATGGATAGAAATTCCAATGAACAGAATGAAAGAAAAGAAGTGAACATTGAATATATAAGAGGAAGTGAACAAAAGGAAAGGTGATACTACCAGAAGAAGCCGAAGAAGTAGCTTTTGATACAGAAAGGGTATCAGCGTCAGCCATTGCAACAAATAAACTAGAGCTCGAACAAACCCGCGAAGAACATGATTGAACTTTAAACCAGCCGATAGAAGACTGCTCGAAAAAATAAAACAGCGGAGCGAACATGAGAAAATAACAAAGGAAAGACTCGAGATTAAAATTAATCTTAACCGAGTTTACCACACGAGAGAAAACAGGAATGGTGTATTGCAGAGTCCAGGAGGACGGGACGGCGGCGACGTTGGCGGCAGCAGGAGCAGTTAAACCGAACATCTTAATCGAAGCGCAGTACTACGAAAAAGTAGGAAAATTGGCTTTGAAGATAGTCAAGCATCCAAACCAGACAGACCCAGTGCATGAAGCACGCTCGTCGATTTCAAAAGCGTATGGGCCTTTGCAAGGCATCTTCCACGTCCCTTGTCTGGTTTTACACAGTAATTTTATCACATATACTCATCTGATCTCTCCCATTAATTGTTGTTAATGGCGGATCGCGCTGCTTATTGTGATTTGTTTGACCTACCATATAAACTACGCGGAAGGATTGCATCTTCTGCAGGACCTATTCAAATCGCTTCCGACGGTGGTTAGTCATTGGTTTGATCAGATACTGTTATTGATGATTTTATTATCAAGGGCACCTTCTAATATTAAAATCTCCCCCCAGTCAAGACAATAAAAAGCATGTACCCCAACGAGTCAACCCACGAAGTAAATTAAAAATGTCATCTTGGCTATTGTTTCTACACCCATAATCATCATCTTTCCAGCAAAACTCAACAGTTTTCGATCAAAGCAAGAGAAGATTGAGATAATCATTTCAAATAAACAATGAGATTCAAATGCCATTTGGATTATATTGCAATAGACAATCTTTTCAAGCAGAGAACAGCCATGAGACAGCAGTTAGAACTGGCAAAAGTACAGATCAAGCATGCGCACTTCCTTGGTCCTGCAAGTCAAAAGTTGAACAAGAATTCGACTAAAAGGCAACCAAATAGCGTCCAATAACAAACATATAATTCACTCGGCATATAAGGGCACCCAAAGGACAGATAAACCAACAATGGCGATCTTAACTCTGCGCATGTTGCTATCCCATTCCATCTTTTGGAGTAATCTTAACTTTACTGAGATATTCTTGCATCGAAAATCATCAAAACTACTTTTCAAGACTCATCATTATCAATAATTTCACACCCAAAACAACATCAATTTCCTTTTTTATACACACACACACACACATATATATATATAATGTTATATAACTCACATTCA
Organism: Begonia loranthoides; assembly: GCA_022433065.1. Lineage (NCBI taxonomy): Eukaryota > Viridiplantae > Streptophyta > Magnoliopsida > Cucurbitales > Begoniaceae > Begonia > Begonia loranthoides. The sequence continues at coordinate 24,950,026 of CM039479.1, read as the reverse complement.
CCCAGATTTGGAAATGAATTCAAGAAGCAAACTTGACTAGAATATCAACTTCCCTATCCAACGGGTATCTATGTCCTAAGCCACAGACCGTCAATTATATATGACTAATGACTAAGCACCACCAAACTTTCTTAAATACAAAGAAAACTTTAAAAGGAGGTCCCATGTTTATGTACATATTACAAAACGAAGACAAAACTTGCAATCCGATCTAAATGTTTCTTTTCTTTGAAGACAAATTCGAGGAAACATACGCAAGTACATACTATATTATGCTTGCTTACAATATTGAATGATGAGTTCCACGAGCTCCATAATCTTATCAGTTATCCAAGTTTTCCATCTGAATGCTGCTTTTAAGAGGCACATACTCTCCAAGATATCCACCAAGATGATCATGTAAAGCGGTCTTATCAATTCCCTGATGATGGTAGCTCTTGCAGACATAGTAAAACACACTTTGGACTAACAAACCAACTAAATTTACAATCACCAGAACTCCCACCAACAATCCTCCAACCACAATTCTCGAGAAAACCCCATACCTATCCCCACCGTGCACCACCACTGCTCCAAACATGCCACCAATGACGCCGCAAATTATCAAATACAGGAAAACAAGAACGGCGGCAAAACGGGTCCTTCCTTTCAGCAGCTCGTAGCTCTTCTTCATCGCCGCCAATCCGTAAACAGGTTCAAGAACAGAGACTACGCTCGCCATGTGCCATAAGGCAGTTATATAAACATGCACAACTAAAAAAAGAACGAAAATCACAGCCAAGGAGAAAGCAAGCAAAAGGAGATTCTGGATATTGATAGCGAGGAGGAGCAAAAGGAGAAAAGCGACGAAAACAGAGTTGTAGGCAATCATGAGAAGAGAAACCCACAAAAAGGTGATGAAGAGGCGCTTAAAAACCTTAGGGACGGCAGAGAGTGAAGACCAAAACGACACAGCTTTGGAGGTATAGAGCGACGCAACGGTGAAGACCACAACAGCAGTGGAAAGAAGAGAGAAGGCGAAAAGAAAGATGAGGTAGCATAACTGGATCGTGAGAAGAAGAGTCCATCTCCGGTGCGCCTGTTTGGGATCGGAAAATGGGTTTTCGAGGTCGGCCAAAAGTGGGCGGGTGAAAAGCGTGTGAGATAAGATGGCAAAAGAGAGGGGGAAAATGAAGGTGAGAGTGATGAGATAGAAGGTCTTGGAAGAGCGTTTAGGGATTGAAATTGATTCTCTGAGGATACCAGGAATGGTTAAAAATTGAAGCTCTTCTGGATCTAGATCCATGGTTCAGGTATATGGATCTGATTACAGAGAAAACACAATCAACGCTGATTAAGAAGAGAGAAGTACCGTTCGCTGCCTGCGTCAGGAAGATGAAGATTGAAGAGAGATAGAGGGAGAGAGAGAGAGAGAGAGAGAGAGAGAGAGACAGGTCTTATTTCGGACAAAGTAAGGAAGAAGGTTGCCGGTGATCACACAGTTACACTCAATTTTTTATTATTTGTATAACTTATTTATTTTTTAATTAATTATTATATTAATAATTAAATTACAAAAATGTTTTTTATATTCCTTTCTCACCGTCCAACCAGGCCGCCGGACCTCCCTGCTTAATTCCCAATCCACTTATTCCCCTCCCGATCTCCTCAAGGTGAGATCCAGATTCATAATCTTGTTCTGCTTTGTTTTCGTCCGTTTATATCTGGTGTTGCCATTACCTGCTCGTTCTTCTGCTTTGATGTCGTTGTTTTTGACAATATTTTAACTAAATCGAGTTCTTCTTTTGGCGATTCGTTGAATTCTGTTTCTCTCCTGAAAAAAATTCTGGAAATGAAAATAATTTGCAGATTTTGAAGCTCTATAGTCTAGATTACGATTGGTTTAGACGGGACCGGGAAAAGGAACAGCTTTTTTTTTTTGCCCTTTGATACTTACTGTGCGAAACATAGATTTTACGCATATTTTCTTTTCCCCTCCAATTATGAAGTTTCTTGCGTTTGTGATAGCTCAGTTGCTCAATTAGATGTGCTAAATTGTAATGAGTTTTTGCTCGTGTAATCAGATCTAAGGTTTTGTTTTTTTGGGTCAAGTCGTGGTATCCAAAATTGACCTATAAAGGTATGCAGTATGCTTGTTGATCTGGGACTTAGTTATTTATGTAGAGTTCTGAAGTTCTGAAGTTCTGATTGTGATATTAATCTCCATTCAGATCACATAATAAATTGACTCATTTAATGAGAAATCTAATGGTTTCCGTTAATTTGGCCTTGAAGGAAACCATTTCCTTTTCTGAACATTGGATTCTGTATTCTAGTGAATGATATGATTCCAGTCCATCGTTTTCCAGCGAGAAGAAAAATGAATAATATTCTTCTTCTGTGTGCAGTGTGAAATTTTATCTTCTGCATGTTCATTGTCCATTTGTGGTTTATATATATTATGCAGTGCTTCTTTGTGAATCCATTCTCATTGTCGAGTTGATTGTTTGTTTAGTTGATAGATGAATTGTTATTACTGCTATTGTCTAATCTCCTTCCCCCCTCCCCACCTCCCAAAAGCAAACTCTTTTGGTTTAAATTTCTCCCTGTTATTATTATGCTCATATAACAGTTGGAGGTCAAGGGTCTTAAGGGCGAATTCAAAGAGTAGAAAAGAGAATGTCCAGTGCCCGAAATACCCATTGGTGTTACAGATGTAGGCAGCCAGTTCAACTCCACAGGAGGGACGCAGTTTGCCCCACCTGCAATGGAGGTTTTGTTCAAGAACTTGATGATATAATGGGCGTCAATCCACTTGAATTTTTTGGGCTTCATAGTGATGAAGATCGTGATAGAAGGTTTGGTTTAATGGAGGCTTTCTCAACATTAATGAGGCAGCAACTGGCAGACAGAAGCAGTATTAGGAGATCTGAATCTGTTCTTAATCATGGTCCAGGATTTGGTCCTTTGCTAATCTTTGGTGGTCAAATTCCTATCAGCATGTCCAGTAGTACTGGTTTTGAAGCTCTTTTCAACGGCACTCCTGGAATTGGTGTGACTAGGGGTAATAATGGTGATTACTTTATAAGGCCAGGACTGGAAGAACTGTTCGAACGTCTCTCTGTTAATAATCGGCGTGGCCCACCTCCTGCTTCCAGATCATCAATTGATGCAATGCCCTCTGTTAAAATCACACAGGGGCATTTGCGGTCTGATTCGCACTGTCCGGTCTGCAAGGATAAGTTTGAATTAGGCTCTGAAGCAAGGCAAATGCCATGCGAACACATGTATCACTCGGATTGCATCATTCCGTGGCTTGTCCAGCATAACTCCTGCCCTGTTTGCCGCCAAGAATTGCCACCTCAGGGATCAGTCAGCAGACGCAGCTCAAATGGCCAGAATAGGAGCATCAGCTCTGGTAACAATGGTGAAGGAAGTGAAAATAATCAGGTGAATCAAGAAAGGAGAAATCCATTATCGTTTCTATGGCCGTTTCGATCATCCAGTCCGAGCTCTAGTCGTGGTACTACATCGGAAGGTACCTCACCTGCCGTGCATGAAAATGGCCATCAGGCGGGCTATTATGGCTGGCCATTTGACTGATAAAGTGCTTACTTCCCCTGGCCTTGTGATAAAGTGGTTGTAATTCTCGTATGTTGCAGTGTGGCTTAAGACAAGTGTAAAATCTTCGCCTCTGAAACCTCATTACCTGTTAAATGACTTCTCTTTCATATCTCGTTGTAATGTTTTGTTGCCCCCCACCCTTTGATCAGTCTGTTTCACAGAAAATTAAACGTTATAGTATAACAAATAATAATATAAACACACGAGTCTTTTGATATTGTCACAAGTAGTTTTACGCAAATATTTATTAGGGAAATTGACGAAACAAAACCCTGAACTTTTAGGTTAGTAATATGCCAAATCTTGAAGAAATTTTGTGGGCAACTAAAATCTCGAACTATAGGAAAAGACCAACACAAGCCTCACAGTTATGTTTTCGTTAATATAGACGTTTCTCAATATTAAACGACGTCGCCTCTCAATATCAATGGATATCCTCTCAACGGACGTCTCCTAGCATACACAAACGTCCCTCAATGCTAAACGACGTTGTAAGTGAAGGGACGTCTATTTTGAGTTGAGGGTCGTCCGTTGTGGGAAGAAAAACGTCCATTTTAAGTTGAGAGACATCCGTTGTGGGACGAGGAACGTCTGTCGTAAGTAGAGAGATTATGCTCTCATTTGAAAAAGTATGTCTTGCATGTGACTCCTTTCAGCATAATGTCCGCCAGTGCTTTTAGAGGATGACCTAACTCCATTTTGACCGTCCATCCTCCTTGAGGGACATTCGTCCCTCGATCCAACGGGCATAACCCTTCATCCGCTTGCGCTTCTCTTCACATCCTGGACGTCCATCCTCGTGGAAGGATATTCGTCTTTTCATTCAGCAACCAACAAGGACGTCCCTCGATTTTATGATGGCCCCAAGGATGCCCCTCCTCGTGAATCAACCTTAGACGACCTTTGTTATTGAAAGACATTCGATGCTGATCCTTGACGCTAATGTGAATGTATCGTTTGCCTCAACCTTTTTCTTTTACAGAAAATTTGACTATAAGATTTGCATCATTCTTTTTTCATAATTTGAAATTTTAGTTGTCCGCGAAATTTTTTCAAATCGAGATTTGTTTTATTAATTTTCCTATTTATTAAGAATTGAAATTAGAATAATTTGTTTTATTAAATAGAATGGGATGGGTTGTGACTTGAAGGAGATGGGGCGTCGGGAGAAGCGTCTTGGCTTCAACGCAGCTTTGATCCTCAAGGCAAAACCCAACATGGATTGGCTCTGAAACACAATAGCCATGGCGCTCCTTCTCTGCTCCAATCCGCTTTCGACCTCCCTCCATTCTTCTTCATTTTTATCCTCATCTTTCCCTTCCTCCAGTGGGTCATTCTCTCTTACTCTCTTTATCTTTCTCCTGTCTCTGCGAATCCTCCTCTATCTGTCTGTGGTCGTGTCTGCGCAGTGGTTTTGTTCATTTGGTTTGCGTTCCGTTTGGTTTTTTTTTTGTCTTTGTTTATGCGTTTGAGCCTCAGAATTTAGTTTTTCCCCAAAATTATGACACCCTTTTGGAGTTATTTGAAATGGTTTGTTAAATCTCGTTTGAGAAAATTCCTTTATCAAGCATTTCTTCCAACGCTTTTTGTTCGTCGCTACAACTTACACTAACCTAGTTGTTTTGTTCTTTCTTGTCACAACTTTACTTCCTGGGACGATCTTTGGAATGCGAATTGCTCGTTACCATTGCATCAATGTTTTGTGGATTTTGTTTGGATTTCCCTTTCTTAGTTTCTTTTTGGTTGAATTTTATAGATATCTTAAACTCATTTCGATGGAGTTCAACGTCAGATCACCCTTGTTGCTAAAAAGACATGTTCAATGGCAATCAAAGCTGCTTCTGAAACTGACGGAGCAAGTTTAACTGAAAACAACGAGGGAAATACCAATGCGGAGAACAAGGAGGTAGCCGTAGCCATTGAAAAGTTTCCATTGGAATCAAAACTGCAAGAGAGGATGGAGCAAAAGACGAGGATGAAGTTAGCGAAAAAGATAAGACTTGGAAGGAAGCGGCTTGTTCGGAAACGAAGATTGAGAAAGAAAGGGAGGATGGCCTCCTTCGAAGATGAAGAACGTATGACCTTCTCCTCCCCTTGTCTTGCAGGTTGGAGGCCTACCCTTCTCTTCTCTCATTGCATTTCATTTGTTTAAGCAGACAGGCATACATCTTTGTGACTGTCAGGAAGTTATCAATGAGTTCATTTCTGTGCAAATTGATTCAAAATTGCACTAGATTATTGGTTAAAAGCAGCAAAATCAGCTCTTCACAGCTCTCTAATTCTGATCAAAATCAAATCTAACTGCTTGACTTGATCTAGCTACCCTTTACCATCTCCTATGTTGATTGATTCGATCGCAGTGCTTCATTTGGCTTTCGAACTGACATGGAGAAGTAGCAATCATAAAGAAAAAAGAGCTAAGTCAAATTCTAGTTGGGTCGAGTCAAACTCTTACCCAATTTTAAGGTTTTTTATTTGCTCTATATATTGATATTTGAGTCATAAAATTCACGCTCGATTGTCAACACCAGGTAATATTCCTTGTAGAATTCAACGCACTTCTTATTTGATCTAAACATTAGCACAACAGAGCAGGACAGTAGTACAGCCATAGAGCTACCAGATTATTGATAATAGTTACCATCGATCTCATTCTTCTCCATCTTCTTCCATTCATTTTTGCCGGGTCGATCTTTATTTCCTTAAACGGAAGATCTGGAGACGGAATCAGCCCCTGCCATCACGATGCTGCTCTTTGATACTTTCAACAAATCATATGATGTGAGCGAATACGGCGAGAGCATGACATTAATTCCCTTCCCAGAACTTTCAACTGCAGATTGGCTCGGAGATACCTGCACCCGATCAAATAACACATCCAAATTATTCTGCCTTAATCATGATTATCGCTAATTACACAGCTGCCGGATCTAATCCACCGATCACAATGTTAGGTAGTTAAAAGACAATATCATACTGCTTTCTGCATCGATCTATACGAAATTGTTTTAATCTATAATTATCGTAAAATAAGATTGTCGATCTACTTCAGAATTTAACAATATCATTATTAGAATTAAGGGGACGGTGTGTTTTTAGTTACCTTTTTCGGCTCGTCAAAGGAATTCTCGTCTTTCAGATTATTAGAGGTGAGTACAGTCTTTGTCGACCCGGATAATTGTATGGCATTTTGATCTAATCCATCCACCGAAATCGTGACATTCACATTGCTGCTTCCAAAATTTACAATCTGCAAAAAGATAACACATTTAATACTATGCGCCTAACAATCGCCTCCAAACACCATCGCACCATGGAAGACGAGTTAAAGAAAGTTCGCCACAGTCGGCACGGCTAATAAACACATTAAACTCGGCGTCCGTAATTGGCAGAAGACTTTAGAATATCGTACAAGATACAAAGAGTAGTCATTATGAAAATCTCTCACCTTTATTCTTATGTAGCTCTTCTTATCTTCTGGACTTTGCCATAAAATTGCAGACGCGACGAGAGAACTGGAAGCATTCGATTCGAGCTTCGTATCAAGAAGGGTCGCTCCGCTTGACTTTGCGAAAAATTGTTGCATCCAATAACTAGGAGTTCCATACAACTGCGACGAATTGAATACTATTGCATCCGGGTTCCACCTTCATACAAAAGGATTTTCGTTATTCGACGGTTAAATTACAACTAGTTCTCGAAGTAGGGTCGATGTTAATTTAATTAAATTAAATCATTTCCCGACGTTCTTCCTATGGATGAAAATTTAAATAAAGGGTCTTTCGATAAATTATTTAAATTATTTCTTAAGAAATATTACCTTCTGTCATTAGCATGGACAAAAAGTGGTGCATAGCTAGCCATCTCAACAGCATCACTGCATAATTTAAGTAAAATCATAACTAAAATCGATCATATTAGTTGAAATTGGACAAACGGGAGAATCTAAGACACTGAAATTAGGTAATATTTCCATAGATAAGATCAAATATCTGATAGAGTATATTTATTCTAGTGCATATATTTAAGTGTTCTTTAGGATTTCTAGATATTTATATTTTGGTGAAATCAATTGATTAGAGAACTAACAGACCTCTCGAACGTTTGCGATAATTTGTAATTCCATTAACGGGTTCATATCAATATCACGATTGAAAAGGGTACAAGGACTTTAAATTCTTCCAAGAAAATTCAAACCTGTTTTTTTCTAATCCGATAAGAAAAGCAGCTTCGGCCAGTGCTGCTAAAAGAGTTCCTCCACCGGCATCATTTCCGGTCACAGCATACTCACTCACAAAAGCCTGAAGAACAAACAGGTCAAAGACTGTCATGACAAGTATCAAGCTTTCAATCTTCAGATCCATCAACTTCAAGCACTATTACAATCAAAACAACCTCAATAGCAATTATTTTCACACCTTTGGACCTCCGCGAGATGTATTATCAAATTGACGAGCCATAGAAAACATATCTTTGGCAGACGTATAGACCTAAAAACGGGACGAATAAACAAGACATAAATTCCTTAACAGAAGGAATCAAGCATTTTCAAAGGAGAGATGAATAAAAAGTTTACATGGAAATCATAAAAATCGGCCGGGTGATCTAACTGCCGTGAAGACCCATCACAGTTGGAAATAACTTTTATGTCCGGATACAGAAGTCTAATAGCATTGTAGAACTTGAGGTAATTTCCTGGTTACTCGGGAAAAAAGTTAACCGAATTAGGTGTCCTTCGAAGAATTTGAAGTGTATATCAACACATTTGTCAGAATGATAATTTGTTAGCTCGAGTGAAGCCAAAAACAAGAACATCGATATATAAAAGCAGTTGGAAATTAAACTAACCTCGATAATATTTTTTGCCACAGTCCTCGTTCCCAATAGCGACGTATCTCAAGTCGAAAGGATTAGGATGTCCCATAGCAGCTCGGACGGAACCCCACGTAGAATTAGGACCACCTCTAGCGAACTCAATCCCGTCGAGGGCTTCCTGCAGTTAAAACATGTTTATACAGCTGAATATTGCTGACATGATATTCAGCCAATCAGTTTAATTGATACTTTTAGAGAAGCAACAATGAAATGACCCCACTCCCGTCCTCCATTTTGATGTCTAGTAGCAGAAGATAAGAAACAATCTTCTTTCTCGTCATATTTATGTATAATTGGCTGCAATTATCGAGTCTTTGCAGTTATACCTGCACAAATGGCATGACACTGGAAGTGGCAACTTGGTCTTGATGGCTGACGCCTATGATATTGATGAAGTAGAGCATGAAGAGGATGCAGACGACTGAGATGAAAGAGAAAAACAATATGATTCAAAATTACCATTGTTGAATACCCAAATCGGCAACGCCCCAAGATCCTCAGCAAGCTGAAAATCCGATATAAATTGATTAAAATCTACTAACATTGTTTAGATTTTTAAGTTCTTCTGAACAAAAAAGGTTGATGAAGATATATACTTGGAGAAACTCGAAATAGCCAAGTCCATCATCCGTCCAGTACATCCAAACGTCGCCAAAGTGTCCGGATCTTTCTTCCCATGGACCAATAGTTTCTTTCCAACGAAACGCGTTTCTTAACCATTCTCCTTCAACAAAACAGCCACCTTACAGGAAGACAATAAAACCTTTAAGACTTCTTAAAATCACCAGACTGTTGGAAACAAAATTGTTATAAATAAATAGATGCACTGATCAAGAATCAGGATTGTGTGGAAGAAAGAATCAGTGCTTCATGCAATGCTTGGTTTCTCCAATCCCATCATTTCATCAGAGGAAAAAATAATGTTGGGGACAGAAAAAGGAAAGAGATCAATCGTCTGCAGTTCAGAGATTGTAAAAACTAACAATCTGCATTTTACCATGGATTTAGGAGATCAACTAGGTATAAATTCCCCAATAAACGAAAATTTCAATCATTGAAACTACTTTTTTTAAATTAAATAACTGTAACTGAGTGATTGATGTCGGATATTGATTCGTGTTTACCTGGAAATCTGATAAATCGAGGGTCCAAATCAGCTACCATTTCAACAAGATCGCTCCGAAAACCATGGTTCTATAGGAAGAAATTAGCCGTCAAAAAGCGGAAATGAAGACAATACATGCATGCTAAGACAAAATCTTAAGCCTAGAACAAACATACTTGTAAATTTAAAACTTATAATAATCATTTATGGTAATGTACGGTTGATATGAATAGAGGAAGATATACACCTTATATGTGTCCAAAGGCATGACAGAGACTTGATCAAACCATAAAACTCCTTTCTTGGTTGTCGTCAACTGAAATCTTGCATTTTGATCCGTTCCAGAAGCTTTTAACTGAACATTTACTTTTGTCCAGTTTGAAACTTCTAAAGCAGAACGACTGCAATAGACAATATTGGAATTGAGATATTTGTTTGAGAAAAATAACTCCTTTTTTTTCTATTGTTGACTGAAGAGGATAAAAAAATAGCTCACATTAGGGGAGCCATTGCTAATGCTTGTGACCCATTCGAACCCATCAATGAAATCGAAACATTGATAGATGCTGATGATCTAACATAAAGAGTAACGTTGTAGGTCTTCCCTTGAATAATATTCTGAAAGATACAACAGATAAAAAAGGATATAATAAATCATGAGTTATTTAGAGCATTAAAGTCCAATCCCCTCTATGCATATCAAGAGAAAAGAGCGAAGAAACAAAAGAAAGGACAACCAAATCTTGAAAAGAGAAATCTAAAAGCATAAGAGCCGATTATCGATATTTGAGACAATATTAATTTCACTATTGTTAATTGAATCTATCGTGCTAAATTTTTTAAATTTTATCCTTTTATTTAGTTCTCACTAATTGAAAGGAAATCGTTTTAAATTCATTGTGAATCTTTGCTTTTTTTTTTAGTAGAGTTATCCCAGTCTCTTTTCTTGCATTCTCTTTCTATCAATATATTTCGTTTCTTACAGAAGAAAAATCTATACCATGCCATAAAATCCTGGGTTATAAACACCAACTCCATTTGGACAGATATTGGGGCCAGTGCCGTCACAAAGCACGTCCATACGTAAGGCAACTTTATTGCGTTCAAAGCGTGATGATCGATCTGTTGATATGATTAGAGAAGAGTCATCTCCAATGACAGACCAGGGTTCAATATTAGATGGAGTACTAGATCCCCCAGCTTCAAAACCTGAACATTATAGTTCAAATCAATACAAATTCATTTCTAAAGTGAGAACAACTAAAGTCACACTTCTAATTTCACAAGGTCTATTCTTTGTAAGTGTCACTGCATTTTGGGACCTGATTCTTATCATTTCGACTAATGGTTCATAGTTTCTTCCCCGTCTTATTTAAGTCATTTGCCATATTCCCCCCGCCATAGAAACTTCAGAGAAAATAATAAGCTTCTTGAAAGTACAAGAACGGGAAAGAATGCGGAAGACTCAAAAAATTATAGTTGTGCAGAGAGACAGAATGGGAAAAACTTCAATAGTAACCAAAGAAGCAATCCAAATTATTAAATGGTCAAGGAAAACATTACAAAAAGGTTTATCATTAGATTACTAAAAATCTTAAAGCTTATTGCGATTTTGGAGCAAGAACTGTAAATAATATGATTGTCTACATAAATACGAAAAACCAAAACTGGCCACTACTTTCATACCATAATTCCAACCAAACTCTGAATTTCAGCAGCAGGTCTCGCAGAACAAGAGGTGTTTCATTTGTGTTTCTTTAGCGTATTAGTCTTGTTTTATTACTACTGCCCCATAGACATGTGTTAAAATATGAAGATAGCAGAATGATGGAACACAATTGAAAATTTTATTTTTTAAATAGTCTCATGTAACAATCCATGCTGACCTCGGTTGCTTACAAGCTCGGCCCACAGGCCTCCAGCCCCAGCATGGTTAATCTCCTGCAGAACAACCATTTTCAGTAAAGCAGACCATCAATAGAAAACTGCACTTGATTATGAAGAACATCTCAGGAACAAGTATACATGAAATCAATTTTGTATAGTTGGTTTTTATATCCTGCATATCGCCGTGGTTAAACAAGACGAATAGATCGGTTTGGAAATGCGTTCAAGGTCAAGCATATAAGTAATAGAAAAACCAATCTGATTTCAAAGAAAGAGTCCAAGTGAAGCCAGAAAGCCAACCTCAAAAAAAACTCCATAAAGTGTTTTGGGTATTGGCCGGCCGGATGCATCAGATGCATTTACGAATAGCTTCGCCGTCTGATCGGTGTCGGCTTCAACAGCAAAGAATTGAGGGAGTGAGCATATGGAAATAAGAATGTTTAGAATGATGATGTTGTAAAACACCTTCCAAGAACCCATTTCAAACCCTGATAAACAAAATAACAGCAGTTAAGTGAGTTAGAAACTTATAAATTAAGCAGGGAAGTAGGACTTGATCTAGAGTAACTTTTTCGTTTGGAGAGACAACTAGCGCAGCTATGAAGGCGAAAATGGAAGAATAAAAAAAGGTTATAACTGAAAGTCATTTGCAGAACAGAACTTGTCTCCATTCAGCGATCAATGACAAATGATGTCACAGTCAAGTTACATAGAATCAATCAAACAATTTACAATCCAAAGAAGCCTCCTTGAACGTACGCTGTCTAAGTTTCAAATTTCATCAAATAAACGATTTACAAGCCACTCGTATTTCTAAATGAGAAAGACCCAGATAAAATAAAGACAGACCAGACGAAATGAAGTATAATTAAGTAAAATTAAACTTCCCAAGGTAAGAATCAATCATTACGAAAATCTAATCAGTAGCCAATTCTCAGGGAAGACAGCGTGGGCAAAATCAGTTATATCCTTGAAGAAATCGAAAAGGAAAACATCGAAACTGAAGAAAAATTAGAAAAAATCATGTGGGATGAGTGATGAGAAGACTCTAAACCTCTGAAATTGGTCCACTCGAAGTGAATAAACCATGTTTGAATCAGTCGTCTATTTATGGAGTCTTATCCACCTGAAATTGTAAAGGAAGAAAGAGAAAACTCTCTCCTTTCCCGTTTGCTTGCCTTGCTTTCACGTAAGAAGCTAGAAATTAAAAAAAATCCCAATTGGGTTTGGTTTACAAGAAACACATTGCGCTTCGTTTAAGATTAGTCCAGTCAAGTGGGCTCCATCTCCTCGCTTGTATACTGTATAAAGCTCCAAGCTCCTTGAGTGTGCTGTCAGATCCAAGTTTTTCCATCATCTTTTCTTTTGCGTTCTTCAAGGTTCTAAACTTCAAAGAAAAACTTGATAAAAACCAACTACAAACCACATCGTTTGAGCAAATTCACAATTCGGCCATCTAATTCGAAAACAATTTATGTTTGTGAAAATAATACGTAGGAAATCCTTGAAAAAATTGTTCCACAGAATGGTTGCGAAAAGAAGTAAAAAAAAAACGAACTTTAAATAACAAGATCTCTCTTTTATTGCTTTTGAGTCTTAAAAGCCCACACTTTCATGAAAAAATTAACTCACACGTTAAAATTATGCTGATAAATTGGTAAATGATATCAGAACAGGTTTCTACTTCAAGATTTCTTTTTTTTTTAATCAAATCTTTGCATCAAACTTTTACTTTTTCTGTATTCGGGTATTCCGAGGTGTGAAGCAAGTTGATTAGTTTAATGTTTATTGATTAAGGTAGCTGCCTTTTACTTAAAGAAAGATGTAAATCTGTTAATTGTGGTAAGTTCATGATTTGAAGCCACAACAATTTCCACCTTTCGATTTCTTTCCTTTCTAAGGTAGATTGAATTGTTCTTTCCTTTCCTTTCACAGTTTCTCTATTATTTTCACTGGTCAAATAACTATTTGTTAGGATTGATGATAGATTGTAGCAAGATGATAATTTAGTTATCATCATATTTCAGAATTTTTAATTTTAAGATCTAAATAGTAATTTATTTAATTTTAGATCATAATAGTTAAAAAGAATGATAAATGTCTTTAGAATGTGAAGTAAAAACATATGTTCTTGATTTTGTGTATTTAAAATCTTAGTTTAGTACTTTTTCGTTTAGTTGAAATTGAATATTCGAAACTATTTAAACTTATAATTTTAAAATTTAAAAATAAGTATAGCGAGGATCATTGTCCAATGCTATGATTCCATACTGATAAATGAAGAGGACAAGGGTTGGTATAATTATTTTTTTAGTACCAATTACTTTTAGAAAAATTAACAAAATAAACTCTCCATTTCAGAATCAGTTACGTGCTAAATCTTGAAGAAATTTTATGGACAACTAAAATATCAAAATATGATAAAAGAACGATGCAAACTTTGTCGTCACGTTGTTCATTAATATAAACGTCTCTCAATACTAAACGATATTGTCTCTCAACATTAATGGTTGTTCCTTATCATTTATTGTAATACCCCGACTTTTTATATCGAAAACTAATAAAGATAATTTGAAAGAAATAAGAGATCTTTGGATTAATTAAATAATTATGGGGGTATTACCAAAGATGTATTCGATAGACCGTTATTTTTGGAAAAATACCCGATAACGTTTTCCTCGTATGCGTGATGTAACCAATGTTGGAGGAAAATTATATATTACATTGCATATTTATACTTGTTAAATAATGACATGTATTTATGAGAAAAATATTACGGGATAAAAGTTTAGTAGGAAAAGGCGAAGAAGAATGGAAATTTGACTCCTGCGGACGCCATTGGAATGAGGTTTGGCGTCCATACACGCTCAGATCGCTTGGGGACGAATGCAGGACGGATCCTCGCGTCCTAAGCTAACCCTGTCTCAATTCGGACAAGACGCGGGCGATGCAGACGAGGACGGGGTGTGTCCGCATTGAATTTGTTCAATTTTTGGACACCTTCAAACGCATTATGCGAACACATTATGTAGACCCCAAATCGCGTCCGAATACCAAATTCGGACGGTATGGATAGGGCGAGGATGCCATTTCTCATTCGTAAGCCTTAAGAATTTTACACATGCTGACGAATGAGAACGAGACTATCACGTCCGCACTCGTCCGAAACAGCCCAGATCTGCATAAAAATTAGGGATTAAAATATTAGAACTCATCCCTTTCAGCCCTCATTTTCCTCCCCCGACAGTAAATCCACTCCCACGCCACAAGGAGCCGCCCTCCCCCTGCCCTGGCTGCGTCCCTCTCTACCCCTAGGTGTACGGTTGTTTGGACTTCATGATTTAACCATCCTTCTCCTCTTTGCTCTCCAGCCATTCTTGCCATTTTTGCTCCTCTGATGTGAGGAGTTCCTTCGTGTGAGAGAGAGACCTGCGAGGGTGAGAAACCGAGCGTAGCCTGTGAGCTTGGGAGAGTTCTCTGTAAGAGTGACTGTGTTACGTGGGTTGCTGGAGGTTGGAGCGCGGGAGCTTGGAGCTGCTGGACGTGTCGACCGTGAAGCTGTGGGGCTTGGAGTTTGCTGTCCCTGTTAGTTTCGTCATAGAGGGTAAGGAAAATGGGTGTGCCTTTGCCAAAGGAGGCTCTATCCACAAGCAGTGTGTGTGAGTTGCGTAGATTTCCCTAGGTGATATTATGCTGTTAGAGTAGTGTTAGTTTCCTTGGATGATATTATGTGATTATTTCCTTTGATAGTACTCAGTAGATTATTGTTGCTCTGATATATTTCCTTGTTGATAGAGTAGATTTTCTTATTGTTAGTTGTTCTCTTTACTACAATGCTACACTTGATTTGCTGTGATGGATTTCCATGATAAATGCTTAATGTTTGAATGTGATGAGTGTGTGAATGATGAGGAGCGTGAATGAGCTAGAGTTCACTTAACTGTTATGTTCTTTGTTACTTACTTGTTGTTTTAAATTTTCCGTGTTAATTAGATTGTCATTAAACGTATATATTGTTCGCACATTAACTTAACTAGTATGTTAAATTAACTATGTTTAAGCAACTTGACTAGTATGTTAATGTAACGACCCGGATTTTCTTAAATCTTTTAAAATGCGTTAAAATTTGAAACTTTTATAAAACTATTGAAATCTCTTTTTAAAACAATATTAGAGTGCGAAACCGGACCGTTATCGACCCTTTTTCGTGAAAGGGTTGCGGGAAAACCGTTATAAAATCATTGCAGAAGCCTTATAAAATCTTTTATGAAAGCATAGCGGAAGCATAAGAAATTCATTTAAGAAATGCTAAACAAATAATTACTTAGTAATTACAAATTATTTTTCTCTTTTATTTTCCTTAGCCTAGCCAGACACAAGGTCCCGCAAGTACAAATCCTTCATCAACTGCTTCTTGATCCGTTCATCATTTTCTCGTGTGCATATACATGTACCTACACCATTAGCAACTGTGAGCTCAAGGCCCATTAAGAATTGAGCTATGCATTATGATGTATGACTCTATTTAGTTCTTTTGGAATTGGGGCCACTCAAACCAATCTTCTCTTACGTTCTTTTTTTCGTTCGTTCATTCTTTACTCGTACTTCGAGCTGTAGATTAGAGGGCCCTATGGGGTGGTATAGTTGACTGGGCTAACCTCCTGAGTGCCAGACTAGGTCCCATTCCCGTCAAGGTAGGGGCTGTTAGCCTTTTTGGTAGGCTAAGTGTTATTTTGATGATGACTAAATTATGTGTTAATTTAATAAATCAATAAGTTGTATTTTAGTAGCATGTTGCTTGGATTAATTGGTGGATAAATTGCATAACTTAATTGAGCAAATCAAATATACAATATTTGTGGCACATCCTTAGGTTAGGAAATAAACAACTTTATATGTTTTGGACATCATCAATAAGAGAGATTGTTTAGACTATGTGATCTAGATTATGTGAAATTTAATTAAGTGCAAAAGTTGTTTATACATTGAATTCTTATATATCATATTTATCGATTAAATTGAGAATACCCTTGATTAAGGGTATTGGGAATGTTTAATGTGTTTCTCTAAGTCTATGCAGGAGAATGGAATGTTCGTATGACTTAGAGGAAACATTTTGTGAAAGTATGAAGTAGGCTATGCAGCTGCGGATGCTGCGGATGAGGCGGACACGTGGCTTTAGTCGTCCGTTTTGCTTCTGTCCATTTTGATGAACACGCGGACGATGCTCGTGGACGAGGCGGACGTAAATTGGCGTCCGCAACCCTTCAGCTGTGCGGACGGAAGTGAAGAAGAGGACGATGGTTTGGCGTCCCTTTCAAATTTGTGCAGTCGCGGACAATGGACCCAGTGGGTGCGGACGGTGCGGACGCGAATATTAGCATCCGCTTTGAATCTGTCCAATTTTATTGAAGACGCGGACGATAGATGCGGACGCAGCGGACGATGAGAATGGCGTCCGCAAATGCCCAGAATTGTGCAACGGCTATTTTTCTCAACTGGCATTTTTGCAACGGTCGTGCGGACGCTGAGGTTTTCCGGAAGACGCAGTGGCAGTGTCTATAAATAGAGGATCACTCTATGCTCTCTAGAATGAACGAATCGAATATTCGAGGCGAAGCCTTGGCAAAATCAATACTCGAATACTACTCATTGTGAGCTTTTAATAGCATTGTAAATCCAATTCTCCCCACTCTCAAACTTGCAAGTTATTTTGGGAGAATTTGGATTAGATAGATTGCGATTTAATTTTCGAGTCTATTACATTGTGCTTGATTGTAAAGGGTGATTCCCTAAGAATTCATCATATTAGGGTGACGCCCCGAAATAGTCAAATTAAGAGTGACGACTCGTAAGAGTCTAAGGTTGACGACCTTATAATTAGTCAAGGGTGACGCCCCGTCTAATAGTCAATTTGTAAACGGTTTTATTGGCACCCGCAAGCCAATTACTTAGTGTATCTCCAAGTGCAACTTGGAGCCCGGACGTAGGCTAGTTTGCCGAACCGCGTAAACAAATATTGTGTGCATTTCTCTAACCCTTACTCTTTATATTATTGCATATATTTGTTATCGATATTTTAATTATATGCATTAAATCACTTAGGGTAATTAGAGATTAAAATATCGCACGAAAAAGTTAAAACGCTATATTCACCCCCCTCTATAGGCGTATATCGATCCTACAGGGGCTGTGCCTAGTTGCTTTTATTTCATTATATTAGTATGTTTCATGCGTCATGATAATAGAAACAAATAGTGAGTGCGCTCGGGGTGATACTCACATGCATGAGTGAGGAAAATGAAATGAACGAATGCAATGAACGATGATGAATGATGCAATGGGAGGTTGAAGGGCGGATGGGTAGTTTGGATCTAGTCCACTTAGGGCTAGAAGTCGGTCAACTATACCATCTAGTACGTGTTCCTACAACTTCCAACTCAATGTACGAGTAATGAACGAATGAATGAAACGTAATGAAAAGATTGGTTTGGGGCGAACCCATTCCAAGTGAACTAAAGAGAGGCATGTCATATGCATTTTTCCTTTCCTTACTAAGCCTTTGGGCTTATAGTTTACTTGTGGTGTAGGTACATGTGTATGCACAAGAAGAATGATAAACATAAAATAAAGTAGTCGATAAAAGGTTTACACGGGCAGAACTTGTAGTTGGTCAGGCTAAAGACGAGTAAAGTGTTTTGTAAAAGTAGTGTTTTACTTAGCGTGTTTTAATTAAAATGTTTTCGCTTCCACTACGTTTTAATAAATGATTTTCATAACGAATGTAATGAATGAATTTTTGACACTCGGTTTTGGCACTTTGATTATGAAAGATTTTAGTTATCTTACAAAAGTTTTAAATTTTGCGTATTTTAAAAGATTACGAAAAATTGGGTCATCACAATTAGTATCAGAGCAGTGGTTTTAAAAATGATTTTTGTAAGCTGCTCTGATAATCGTATTTAAAACTGAGTTTGTGGTTAGCTGAGTAAAACAAATTTTGTAAAAGTCAAACTAGTAATGTAGTTTGCCTGCCAGCACAAGCCTCGACATGAAAAATCCTTCCTCTACTGTAAGTGACTTCCTAATACTTTACTAATACATGATTTCTAATTCTAATCCGATAGATGAATTGCTAGGAGATAACTTGTAGAGACTAGTGGACTTAGTGAGACGAGTATTTTGTTTGTTTGGAATTGTAAATTCGCTGTCGTGCTTGATGTATTGGAGTTAGATTTTGAATTTTTGGATGATATTAGTGAACTATTATGAAACTGTTTGAGATTTTATATAGGATTTATAGCTTTGGGGGAGTGTAAAAACATGGGAGACTCTGCCCAAATTTTTGGAAATAAGTGAAAAGAAAATCCCAAGTGAGGTTAGATCAACTAGATAGTTAACCAAAATCGCCTATGTAACGACGAGATAGACCAACTAGATAGATAAACAAAGTCGTCTAGATTAGTTACGGGAAGAGAAGAACACTTAGGACTAAGCCGAAGTAGGAGGATATAATTCCACTAGCTAAGTTATTGTCCACTTAGTATTGACCTTGAGGGAGAATTTGGAGAATAAGGTTTAGAACTTATGAAAAGTAGTTGACTAAGAATGCGCTTGGTTAGATTTCCTACGAGGACGAGGAGTTCAAGGTTTTGTCTAATGGTATGACTAACTTGGACTTGACGGCGGTTTCCGACATAAGTGAAGTAGTATTGGATTTGGACTGAACGGATAAGAAGACTTATGTCAGACTTGGATTATGTTCTCCATCTCGGTCCGAACTCAACCAAGGTAACCAAGAACATAATTACACAATTGCACGACAATGATGGAAGCAATCAGTAAAACTTCTTCGGAAATGAGTAACAGGAACCGAAACAGAAACAGAAATGGGAACAGATACAAACACAGACACATATACAGAAACGGAAACAAATTCCTAGAAACAAATTTCTAGAAGTGAAATTCTAGACATAAATTTCTAGAAATGAATTTCTAGGAATAGATACGGATACAAATACAGATACGGATACAGAAACAGATACAAATACAGACACAAAAATAGAAACAGATACAGACACAGAAATGAAAATGGTTATAGATATAAAAAGAGAAGCAAGACGGGAAAGTTTGGATGGTGGAGAGCACGTTCAAGCATGACAAAGTCGTAGAGAAAAGGAGAAAGGTGCTGTAAATTCAAGAGTTGAGTGGCAACGGTAAAGTGTTTATTGGATTAAGGCAGTAATTGGATATAAGGAGGTTTGCCTTTTGACTCTTGATGTTAATGAATGGTAGCGATTAAAGCATTTTGCTCTGGAATGGATGTGATTAGAGTGGCACAGTGGAAGTGTGGTGAGTGAGTGCGAGAGTTGATCGACTTTTGGGTACAAGAGGATGCATTTTGGATGAAGTCAAGTTGATCAAGTAATGGTAGTAGAGCAGTTTAGTGGTGAGAGGAGTAGATAGTCTAAGATACAACGAAGTGTTAGGACCGCTAAGGGGGAAACTACGTCATCTAATGGGGTAGCTAAGAAGAGATTCGATGCATAAGTTAACATTAGTGAAAGTATGACGTAGAACAAATTTCGAGGAAGAAATTTATTTAAGGAGGGAGGTATGTAACACCCCTACTTTTTTAAAGTTGGATAATTATTTAATTATTGGGGTATTACGAATAACGTATTTGTAAAAATTCCATTTATTGAGATTAAATAGAATTTACTGTAATTAAAAATAAATATTAATTTAATGAATTTAAAGTATAATATTTGGAATTATTTATAATTGTTTTACATTAAGGAATTAATTAAACTTTATTGAGATTAATTAGATTTATTTTAAATTAGGGGAATAATTGTTGAAAGATTAAATTAGAATGGGATTAGAAATTTAGAATTTGGAGAAGTGAAACCGGTTCGGTTTGTGTGGTTTGTGAACTGATTCACGCCATTTTGCTGGCTGGGAAACAAAGAAAGAAAAGGGGGTTAGTTGTTAACATTGGCCTTCGGCCATTTTTGCTGTAAGAGAGACTCGATAAAATCGAAGAGAGAGAGAGTGAAAGAGGAGAAAGGAATTGGGAAGGAGATCGGGCGAGCGAGAGATCGGGCGAGCGAGAGATCACGCTTTCAGGAGCGAGGGACAACGCGAGGGCTCGGGCTCGGTTGTGCGATTGGCGGCGATCTATTTCTGGCGATTTTATGCGAGCTCAAGTGTTGGGTGTTACTAGGGGTGTGCAAAACCGAACCGGTACCGGGAACCGGACTGGGAACTGTCGATTTCCGTACTGGTTCAGTGCTAATTGCACAGAACTAGACCGAATTTCCGTGCTATGGTTCATAGCACCGAAATTTTGGTCCGGTTCTCCGTACTAAAATTTTAGTACCGAGAAACCAGTACCGAAGGTTTAGTACTGAAGAAATTTAGGGCACTCTCGAGTCTCGACACTCTCAGTCTCAACTCGCTGTCTCTCTCATTCTCTCTTTGTTGTCTCTCTCATTCTCTCTCAGACTCTCACTGCAATCAACGACTCGGCACTCGGCAGTCGGCGACACACACTCACACAGCGACCAAATCAATCGTAGAGCCAGAGCGTCCGTCAATCTCACTGGAGAAGAGGCCCGCATGCAGTTTCGTAGCAGGCAGCAACATCGGAGTTGTCGATTCCTGCTTGCTTCCTGGTGTCCTCTGTAAAGTTTGTATGCTCTTTAATAATCGCTCGAATCCCCCTAGAGAATCCCGAATCGACACTCGACAGAGACCAAATCGGCAGCGACTCCCAGGCACCGACTCTGTCTCTCTCAACCCGACTCTATCTCTCTCAACCCAACTCTGTCCAGGCGTGCTTTTGTTCAGGTGTGGTTCTTCTCTTCTTCCAATTAGGGATTCTCCATCACAGGACACAGACTTTGTAACAACCCGATCTTAATTTTTTGGTTAAAACGATGTAATTGTTCTGTTAAGAATAAAATGGGTTAATACATTGCTCTATGGACGTTATGTTGCGACGTATACCCTCGTAGGCGTTTAACTTGGGTAAGAAAAATATGAAAAATGATGAATTTATAGACGTTGGGGACGATAGGGACCCCAGTCTGCGTCCTCAAGTCACTGAACAGAGGTGTTGTGGACGGCTGGACGCAGACGATGCGGACGACAGATTTGGAGTCTACATTGAATCTGTCCAATTTTGATTCACGCAGATGACACCATGCGGACGACCAAATGGAGTCCGAAACCAGAGTTCAGACGGTTTGGACGTATGTTTTGGATGCCATTTGCTGTGTAATTTTGGACTTACGGACGATGCGGACGACAGTATGGCGTCCGCAAGCGTCCGAAAGACACCAGATCTACGAATTTAAGGAAACAAAAGTCAGAAAACTCGACGAATTTTGACGTTTTGCGAGTTACTTCTCGCACAAAGTCCACTCGTAGCTGCTCCGTAGCCCGTCAAGCAGCCACCCTCCAGCACGTTTGACTCCCCTTATCGTCTAGGTAAGCCCTTCTCTTCTTAAACCTTCTCCCCTGCATAGTCCTTCTCTAGAGTTGCTGCATCCAGAGTTGTGCAGAGTGTGGAGTTGGTTCTTGAGGTTACACTGCGTCAAGAGAAGGTAAGGATTGGATGTGTCTTGGCCGTCTAAGCCCTACCCACAAGTGATGAGTTGTAGAGTTTTCCTTACTGTTAGTTGTTTCCTGCAAATGATTCTTTGGTTGTTAATTTTCTGTTTTTTTTACTTTCTTGCAAATTACATTATTGAAATCGATGAAATGAAATGTTTGGAGAAAAGAAATGATATTGTGATGTTATTCCCTAGTGATGATGTTGACAAATTCACAAAGATAGAGTATTAAACCAAGGACTTGATCATGTTTCCAAAAGCTTATTTGCTTGCTGTAATTGAATTGTTGAATTTCCATGATATAATATGAATGATGAATGACAAGTAGATTCCACAAAAAAGAAAGAAAAGATGAATGGAAGATGGAATGACATGGCTGAACTGTTAAGGAATAAGGACTTTATTTCTGTCAATGACTGCTGTTAAAGGATAAGGATTTAAAAGTATGAGTATAGATGCTAGTTTTCACTGGTTTTGTAGTAAGTTTGTTGGCTTGAAACACCCTTTGGCTGAACATGTTAGGAAACTATAACATAGGGTTTAATGTTGCTGCTATATTGTGAAATAAGCATGATTTTTGTTGGTTAATTTCATCCGATTTATAACTACTGTTACAGAGTTAGAAAGCATGAAATTGGTTCGACCTATAACTACTGCATGATTTCGTTCCACTGTTGTTAAAAGTATGATTTGTACAACCTAAAACTACTATGTGACACTGCTGTAATTAGAATTGAAAAGTATGGGAAGTATGTTGTGATGGATGTTCTTTCTTATGGGAGTTAAAGCATGCTTAACTACTGAATGTGTTGATATTCTCATCGATTTTTCTAGTTTCAAAAGCATGATAGACATTTTACTACTAAATTTGGTACTGTCAAAGCATTATTTAAAATTGTTACTTTTTCTTACATAGAAGTGATGTTAATGTAAGATAGCATAACTAAACCAAACCCTGTTCTGTTAACGATAATATTACGAAGCATGCAATGATTTTTCAGTGTTTGTTGTGGATTCCTTACTTTTGTATATGTGATGAAGTAGGTTGAGTTCATGTTAATAGAAATTTAATAGGGAGCACCCCAAGGAATGGTGCCACATGCATGAGTGAGGAAAAAGATTAATAAAAGGAATGTCCAGGGTGAGCGGGATATGCCATCACCGAGGAAGCCCTCTATCGGGATACGTCGGAAGGGCAACAACTCTGAAGGCGGGATACGCCAAAAGAGAAAGCAACCTTGGAGGCGAGATATGCCAAAAAGGGAACAAATGCTAAGGAAAGAACGTTCGGGAGGAGCGGGATACGCCCTCACCGAAGAAACCCTCCGACGGGATACGCCAGAAGGGTAGAAACTCTAAAGGCAGGATACGCCGGAAGAGGAGGAACTTTGAAGGCAAGATATGCTGGAAAAGAAACCGAAAAATGAAGTTGGAGAGCGGATTTCATCCCCTAAGAACCCTCCCTTCACACTCGGGATACGAGTGAAGAACGAACGTAATGAAAAGAATTGGTTTGGGTGGCCTCCATTCCAAGCGGAATTAAAGAGAGATGCATATTTGATTTTCCCCATATCCTTACTGGGCGTAAGCTCACATCCTTACTTGTGCTGTAGACAATGAGATGATCATGCCAGAAGTAAAGGAAGAGATCATTCCTATAGAGCCTGCGGTAGGTCCGATGGATATGCCAACGGAGTAGTAGTAAGGCACGAGAAATGAGGAAAGAAAGGTTTAGTAAGAAATCGAGTGGTTATCTTTATATTCCTTTATGTGAGTTTTCAAATGTTATGTATGCTTGATTTGAAGGATTTCAGTTTGAAACTAAGTTTTATTATATGTCGTTTTTCATTAGTTATGAATCCTATCTTCTTTTCGTTAATCATGTCAAATTAGATTTCTCATTTTAATTATGCTTTTGGAATAAATCCTTTTTTTTTTTGGAATGGTAAGAAATAAGTTTCAGTAGCGATCGGATTTTACACTATGATTCCCTTTTATATAATGTTCTTGGATAATAAAAAGAAGTTTTGCAAATTAAAGGCTTGGTGTTAGTAAGTTAATGTACTTTTAAAACGATTAAGAAATCCAGGTCGTTACAGTCTTCACAGAGTTCACATACGTATTCTCTCATCTCTTGTCTATGTTTCTTGTCTATCTTCTGTCGATTGTTGATAAAGAGACATTACAGTACAATAGAACACGGATAGGTGTTAGCTAAGAAAGAGACATTTACATCACAGATTTATTTGCAAAAAGTCGGAAGAATAGAACACGGCGTCGATGAATGGAACAAGCATCAATATCTCAACAAATAAAGTTTACCAAAACACTATATAAATTACTGTTTTGAAGTTTGAACAATGTAATTATTTAGGGTTTTTTTTTTTCATTTTATGTATTTATAATTTTTAATTGTAATTTAAAAAATATATATATATCAGTACTGAACTGGTACCGGTACCGAATGAACAGGTTCGGTACCTGTCTGGTACCGATTTCCCACGGGACCGGTACCGGTATTGGCATCCCAAAATCGGTATCGACAGGTTTGGTACTGTTCCACTGTGGAACAGGATCGAACCGGTCCCATGAACACCCCTAGGTGTTACGAGCTAGATCAAAGGAGCTCTAGGTCGAGGCGAGTGGCATTTGATCGATGTTCGTTGGTTTTGGCTATTTTACGACGTCTGGTTGCGGATGAAACGATGATGGCGAAGAGGAGCAGCGATCGACGTGAAGGAACGGCTGGACAGGGGGCTTCGGTTTGACTGGGCAGCTGCTGGTTCGGTTTGACTGGGCAGCTGCTGGTTCAGTTTGCTCGCGATTAAACCGAGCCGGTTCGTTGGTGATAGCTTGTAGCTCAAGATGTGGCCGAAGAATCTGCATCATCGCGTAAGTCGTGGGATAACCTGTTATAGCATTTCAAATTCAGTCGTTTGTGTATATATTCTGTGTGAGAGAGGGCACCGCAATGGGAGAAAATCTGAAGGGAATTGAGGGACTGCGAGTGATAGAGTTGAGGAGAAGAAGAAGAAGAAGAAGCAGAAGAAGAAAGAAGAGGAGCTCTCGGGTATTCATCAACAGGGTTATAGGTGGTGGCCTTCTCCTTTGTTTTAAATATGTTATCCACGGTTGAATTTGGTTGAGGAATTTAGTTAAAGAATATGTTAAATGGAATTTATGCCTCCTGTTAGAATTGTTTGAGTGATTAATTGTTGGATGTATGCTCCTCGTTCCTTTGAATTAATATTATGTGATTTGTTGGACAAATGGTCACGGTTGGAGTATGTGCTGTTGGTTGTAGAAATTGTTTCTGGTTACGTGCTGTGGGATGATTTTAGCTACTGAAACTGTAGTCTGTAATGAAGCATGTTTATACCCTGCGTTTTGTACTCCACTATTGCAATCAATGAACGATTTTGCTGCTGAATATTAGGCCATTCGCTGTATTAAATTACCTATTACGATAGTCTGTGAAACATGTTATTAATCTGCACGTTAGGAGGATTTATTCGCTGCCTTGTTAATTGGATAAAAAGGGATAAATTAATAGTATGTTATGTTAGCTATTCCCGAAGTATGAATATGGTGGACTTAGTTTGTTATGGATATGTGCTCGGTCGATAGTTTGGGATTTTGTTCTGTGTTAGATGTTATGTTTCGCGTAGGTATTAAGGGACTCCTAGAATTACTATGTAATTAAGGGTAGAGAAGTTTATAAGTCATAATTATTAATGATAAATGGTATTCATTTGTGAAGGTATTTGTGGAAGTATTAAAAAGTAGAAGAACAACGGCGAAATGCTAATGCACATTAAAGCTACGAGGTAAAGAATTGGGTGTGTCGTGGCTATGTGGAGGCCCTACACCACAAGTAGAGTGCGTGCATTTTATGTTCGTTTTTTCTGAAATGCTTACTGTTAGTTCTTTAGATGATTTCCTGTTGTGTTCTTTCTTGTTGAATTCCTTGCTGTTAGGTTTCGATGAATTTCCTTTGAATGATAAATTTTTATCGTCTAAATTATATGTTGTAAATTATCTTACTGTACATGTTGAAATGAAAGAATGAAGAAAGAAAATGAATGACAAATGTAATGACGTAAGATGACATGATAAGCTTAAATGAGTAATGAATGTGATTCACGATGATTTTGTTCTATACGTTTTATTTTGGAATACTTACTTTGAATATTGTTTCTCATATCATTTAATTCCTTGGTTCTGATTAGGAGATAGAAACCTCTAAATTTAGTGACATCAATTCGTTTTAGCACTTTTCTTATTATATCAAATTGTCAAGCATGTTTCTAATTGTATTTGTTAAATAGAATCTTGTACATAATTTATTAAGCATGTTACTTTCAGAATTAATTAGACGAGCATGCATAGATAATTTATTTAGCATTCAACTTCTAACTTATAGTATTGTCATTTCTTGGTACTGGTTAGGAATTTTAATTCTCTTTTACTACAATGTTTACTTCGATAAAAAGTGATAACATAATGATAATTCATGAAATTAACTTGTTGACTAGAGTAATTATATGACATGCATGTATGACTACAATGAGTAGAGAATTTCGTTCTATTATGTTACTTACTGAATTTTCTTAAATTGTTAATGCTTACTCCATTTCATTTAGCAAGCATGTGTAGATTATTTATTTAGGATAATAATTGTTGAGTATGTCTATCATTCACCTTGCCATGTCTTTATTATTACATTTAGTAGAATCAGGCATGTTACTCGTTGTAATAAATATTCTCTATTGTTGTCTTCCTTGTGTAATCTTAATTGTAGTTGTTTATTACGAATGCCGCTATTGTAGTTCGCTGTTGAAATTCTTTTCCATTAATTGTATAGCTATTTCATTTCTGTTGCTTTTATTTCATTATATTAGTATGTTTCATGCATCATGATAATAGAAACAAGTAGTCAGTGCCCTCGGGGTGGTACTCACATGCATGAGTGAGGAAAATGAAATGAACGATGATGAATGATGCAATGGAAAGTTGAAGGGCAAATGGGTAGTTCGGATCTAGTCCACTAGGGCTAGAAGCCGATCAACTATACCATCTAGTACGTGTTCCTTCAACTTCTAACTCGATGTACGAGTAATGAACGAATGAATGAAACGTAATGAAAAGATTGGTTTGGGGACCTATTCCAAGTGAACTAAAGAGAGACATGTCATATGTATTTTTCCTTTCCTTACTAAGCTTTTGGCTTACAGTTTACTTGTGGTGTAGGTACATGTGTATGCATAAGAAGAATGATGAACATAACACAAAACAGTCGATGAAAGATTTACACGAGTAGAACTTGTAGCTGGTCAGGCTAAAGACGAGTAAAGTGTTTTGTAAAAGTAGTGTTTTACTTAGCATGTTTTAATAAAAATGTTTGCGCTTCCGCTATGTTTTAATAAATGATTTTCATAATGGATGTAATGAATGGATTTTTGACGCTCGGTTTAAGCACTCTGATTATGAAAGATTTTAGTTATCTTACAAAAGTTTTAAATTTCGCGTATTTTAAAAACTTACCAAAAACCAGGTCGTCACAAACAATACCTACACCTATTAACATTCATCAACAGATTAATATTATTAATGCTTTCATTCACACAATCCAGAAATGTAAATCTAACAAAGGTAGTAACTTCTATTCACTGACTTCTCAGAACATACATCCAACGTACTTAAATCTTTTCTTCATAAAATCAAACAGTGTTCCAAAACTTAAAACCAAATTCAACAAAATGTTCCAACAGGTTTCATAGAATATCACCTAAGTCATCATCCAAATAATAGAATAACAAACTCATCCAACAAATGCATTATCCTGTTAACCAACCGAAAAAAGCTAATCCCACACAACATAATATCATTCTACAGCAGCTTAAACCATTTTTCCAATATAAACCAAACAGATAACACCAAAAATAACAAAGTCTCACCAACACTTGAGAGAGGCCATCACCTCTCTGCCATCACCAGAAAACAGGGCAACTGAACACTCAGTTCTTCACTTCTTCAACGCTAGTCTCGCAGCGGAAAATAGCAGAACACTCCACTTCTGCCATTTTAAACACCCCAACCACTGCCATTAATTTCTTCCGACAACATCTCTCAATTTTCTTCTTCACATTAAAGAGTTGCCCCCTTTCTCCTTCAATTTCCTCCACCAATCTAGCTAGAAAGGAGAGTTGGAAGATTCTCTCTTGGCAGCAAACAGCTCAACCTGAACCCAACATGAATCGCCAGACCGAGTTCCAGACGCATCTGGGTTAGAGCACCCGAGTCGCCAGCAGCACCCCGACCGAACCCATGCCCATCGCAAACAACGCCCCCGTGAATCGCTCTCTGTCAATGTCCGATCATCAGAGAACAGAGGAGGACAAAATCCGGCCAAACATACCTCGAATCGCCCCCAGAAATCGTCGCATGATGGAGCTCGAACATGAGCCGCCCTAGCCGCGACTCGTCGCCTAAATGTCTTAAGCTTAGTTTATTTTTATGATGACTATTTTGATTGAATTAATAAGTTAATTATTATGTTTTTATGGATATTGTTCTTAATTGTATAATCATTATATTTACATGTATATTTATTGAAAATACCCTCAAAACGGGTATTTAAATATGCTAACATGTTTATCTAAGTCCATGTAGTGAAACATATCATTTTGGGACTTGGAATTATTAAGGATGGATTAAGGGAGTGTTGTGGTCGAAGCTAAATGGAGGAATGGTCAACCAAACCTGAGTTTTGGTCTTCCAGTCGTGACGCGGTTGAGGGACCAATCGAGGGACACAACCAAAAGACAACATAGATTGCTCCTGAGTTTTTCGGTCGAGCAGCGGTCGAAGCCGAGGTCAAGGATGGCTACCGAAAAGCTGAAATGCAGTTGAGAGCTGCGGTTGAAGGAGGCGATCAAAATTATGGGCAGCTTGCTTCTGGAGCTTTCACAACGTTTTTAGGACACAGAACGGTCGAGGACCCAGACGAGAGAGGCAACTGAAAAAGTCGACAGTTTGCTTCTAGAGTTTTTATGGAATTTTTAGGACGCGACGTTGTTGAGGAACCGGTCGAAACTTGAGACCGAAAAGCAACATAGTGCGCTCCAAAGAAATTCGGTCGAAGCAACAGTCGAGATATGCGACCAAAAATACACAGCAGACACAACGGCTAGTTTCTAACGGTCGGATGTGGACGACCAAAGAGAAGGGGTCGATCGAATATTGTCGGTGTTTATAAATAGAAGCACTCCAAAGCTCACTCTACGGAACTGGGAATTGAGGAGAAGCCCTACCAAAATTTATACTCGATTCCAAACCTATTGTTGAGCTTGTAACCTACTCTCCCCAACCATAAACTTGAGAGTTATTGTTAGGAGAGTTAGGGTTTAGTTTTGTGCTTTCGATTCTGAAACACTTGTGCTTCATTGTAAAGGGTGAATCCTTACGACTTCCTCAAATTAGGGTGATGCCTCGTAATAGTTAAGAAAAGGGTGGCAATATTTAATTAAAGGGTGACGCCCCATAATAGTCGTTGTAAAGGTTTGTTAGACACCCGTAAGTCAAACACCGTCAACCGGGGAGGTTAGACGTTTAAGGATCTCCAAGTGAAGCTTGGAGCACAAACGTAGTCGAGGTTGCCGAACCATATTAACAACATAGTTTGCACTCTCTTTCCCTAATCTCTTTATAATTATGCTTTATTTTTTTAATTGTATGAGATAAATCACATAGGGATATCGCACGAAAACGATTTGAACACCTAATTCACCCTCCCCCCCCCCCTCTCTCTCTCTCTCTATAGGTGAGCATACGGTCCAATAGATGGCAATTGTATGGTTTTGAATTGTAACATCCCGTATTTTTCTATTTCTTTAAAATACGTAAAATTTAAAATTTTCTTTCCGTAAAAACATCAGAGTCTTTTTCTTTCATAATATCCTATCGCTAAAACTCTTTTCTTTCACTTTTCTCAGTTTCCTTTCACCTTTAACAGTTTTCGTATACCTTTATCAATTTACTTTCAAAAGCCATAACATTCTTTGAATAAAATGCAGCGGAATAAAAATAAAACATTAAAGAACAATAAATAAGTTACAAAACTCTTTTTCAAATACTTTTCCTTTAACTCTTTAGCCCAGCCAGCCACAAGATCCACCTGTGCAAATCCTTCATCAACTGTCTTTAACATGGTCATCTGTTGCTGGTTATTATATACATCACAAGACCTAAACTAATGAGCTTAACTCTCAGTAAGTGATAAAATGAAATGCAATGCAAGGCATGACCATACAATGCAATTTAAATCAAGAGTGACATACACCATAGAGCCATGAGAACAATATAATAGGTGACTCCACAAAGGAGAAATCTAAGTACTTCTCATGCCGGTATTCACCATTTTGTTACGAGAACGTTGGGGATTTCAGAACAGGAGGCAATGAACCCTGGTATCCTATGTCGCTAACCTAGGGTCTCTATAGTCCATCCAGCGGATTTAATGACAATGGGACGTCATTGCTTTCCCGACCCCCTACACGCCTATTTACATAGATTATTATGTCATAGAATATGCACATGGATTCATACAATCCTATATGCAATAAATGTCTAATAAACACATCATTAAAAGAACCTAAATCTAATAAACACACAACATACAATTCTAATTCTTGCGATGTAGGGTCTGAAGACCAAAACACAATCAATATCAACTTACTTGGCGTCCATAGCACGTTTCTGTTTCTTTTCTCTTCTTTGTACCTTCAAAACCATAATAACTATTCATTAAGAACAATCGCCTAAACTTTAACACTTAATAAATCTCATTAGTCAATTTTATTTCCTAGCAACCTTGTCATACCAATTCTGAGATCTTAACATATGTAACGGAATAGTTATAACCCAAAACGTTGTTCATTCCATCAATGTGACATGATAAATTAACTTTACAAAATCGAATAGTATTTTATCATAAATTCATATTTCCCATAGCAGAGTAGAGAACCATTTAATGCATGACATTACAAAGTGAATACAAGTCATCTTCATATTTCCTTAAGCATTCGAAACTTATAACCCATAATGATGTACAAGATATTACTCACTTTTCTCACTCATTAATTCTCTATCTTTGTATAAACAGCTAACATCTCACATTCACAGATAGCAGTAATCAACATTACCCAAAATAACAATAATTCTGGCTATCACCAACATGTTCATGCTTCTAGTAAGAGAACTAATGCAAGACAGTTCATACAACAATAGTTAACTCTGTACGTCCACAACCAACCAAGAAACAATAATTAATTCCAATAAAACCAATGATTCTGAACAATTCATTCTTAGTCAAACCAACAAGTAATAGCTCAGCCACTTCAATCAAAATAACAAAGCATCTAGGCACTTCAACCAAGCATCAGACCTTCGAAAGAAACATTCTATATCCAAGCAACAGAGCAAATTTCATCCTTCATAATAGACATATCCAATAACCCAATACATAACATAATTCAGAAAACTAGGAGGAATCTCCTTACCTGACAACCGAATCCTTTTTACCTCCAGAACACTCGGCCTTTCCATTCCTCGCCAGAGAATTCCCTTCAATACTCTGCCAATCCTCTTCTACCAACACCTATTCTCTTCTTCTTTTTGTTTCCTCTGTTTATGCTCTCGACTTCTTTCACAGAGAGCACACTCGGGAAGGCAGAACACCAAGAACACCAAACACCTGAGAAGATATAGGACACCCATAATACGTCTCTACCACCCTTTAGTGCTTCATTTATAATCGAGGAGACGTACACCACTGGACACATGAGTCAACAGAGAAGAAAGACGTGTGGAAGACTTGTATCATGCCAACCAAAACACTAGACATGCCAGCTCAACAATGGACCGACAACACCGAAACAAACCGAAGGTCCCCAGTCATCATTGACCACTACCATTTCTAGCCAAAGAAATTCACGGCAATTTCAAAGGGTTGAAACATCCAATTCAGAATGCAAATGACTTACTTGAAGCCCACATCTCGCGGAAGTTTATCGTCCCCGCAACAATGCGAACCACCGAGCCCTATCTCGCCATTCATCGCTCGCCTTGCACGTCGTCGTCCGACACACCTCTGTTCACCAAACAGCCCGTCGAGACCGAGCCTTCTTCGCCGTCGCCCGTTGCCAGAGATTGTTGCCTCCCTTCTCCTCGGTCCCACTTTCCCACTCTGCCCTTCGCCTCTCTCTCTCTCTCTCTCTCTCTCTCTCTTTCAAATGGCCAAAGGCCATCAATGTAATTTACACCAATTTAAGTCAATTGGTCACCTTTAATTTTAAATCCCTCCTATAAACCATGATTAAAACCGAAGTCCCAATTATTTTGGACCGAGTCGAACCAAAATCGGTTCATTCCTTCTGTACCAATTACGTCATTAGTAACGTCATAGTAATATCCCAATTATTTTCTAATTTATCATTTTTAAATTCTGATATAAAAATTCGAGATATTACATGAATACCCATTCACCTTCAACTTTTGTGATTTCCATTCGATCCAAGGTCACATAGTTGTACACATCCACTGCCTTTTCCTTGCACCTCGGCTCATCCACAAGTATCATCATACCATTACGCTCAACATTCTTTTGAATAAGCCAATTATACGGCTAGTTCTTTTTGCAATTGTTGAGGATATTGTACATGTGACTTAGAATCACATATCTAAGATTGAATCTTTTTTTATTGCAGATCTTCTATGTCATATAGAAATTCATGCAGCTAATATGGTCTCAATGTCTATCCTGAGATAGAATCGTGTGTGATATCAAGTGATGGATTACTAGAGCTTTGACATTTATGTCCTTGGATTTAGGTTGGTAAAACACTTTAATTTTGGGATTACGGTGCAATTGTCGAACCAATGCAAGACCTTCTCATTGTTTAATGAAATTTGGCTCCCAAGATACATTGTATTAATTGTCGCTTGTCGCCTCCATAGAACATTCAGCCAGCTCATTTATATCATCAGGAGTTAATCTTATCTCCCGTTCGAACATAACACTCTTGCCTACAAACGGTTGGGCACACATGGCCAAATTCACTTAGAAAATCTCAACTACATGCTCATAGTACTCACCCTCCCATTTTGCACAACCCAACAATTCCCACTCTCTCAAACATATGTTTTATTCCTAACTCATTAATGTATCAAATTCTACACTCCTAAAGCAAATAATCGACTGATGCTTAATGTCATTGTCGTATATTTCCTTCAAAGATACCATCTTGAATTTTGGTGAGAAAAATTCGTTTGCTGGTCAAGGCATAGGAGGAATCACCTTGGGATTGACCTTGATCTTGAGAGAGAACGACTTTTCACTTAAGAGTGAATTTTAGAGCCCTAGTTGTCATTGAACACTGGATTATAGGAGAAAATTTTCATATTTTTGAGAAATTTGGAACACGAGGTCAGTGAAATAAAAAAGAGAGTCGATTTCTAAACTTGAAACTTAAAGATTTGCACTATGAGGATATCAAAATTGATGATAATTGACCGAAATTCACTCGAAATCGCCTAGTGTTCCTGCGGGTTGTGTAGAGGGCGTTGGCAAACTTATATATTTAGGTCTGCGGTCAACCAATATTTCAATCCGGTCATCTAGTGATAAACTGCGAGCGACTGGAAAGCTGTTGTTTGGTTTATGTTATAGTCAAAATTCTTGGATGCCCACTCTTTAAGTAAGGACACCCACAACGGACGTCCAGAGTTTGACGTAGTCGACCAGAACCCATTTTTTTAGCAGAAAAACATGACTACAAAGTTTATTTTGTTAATTTTTCATATTTGAAGTTTTAATTTGTTAACAAAAATAGTTTAAAGTTCATATTGTTATTAGCTATATAGGTGTTTTTTGAGAAATTAATAAAAAAAAACCTAAACTTTGAGATTAGAGACAAGTCAAATCTTAAACTAGTCTTGTTAACAATTAAAATCATAAACTATGGAAAGTAAACGATGCAAATCTCACAGCTACATTTTCCGTTAAAAGGACGAACGTCCAAAGCTGATTCTTGGAGTTGAGAGGACGTTTGCACGTTATATATTTGAAAGCTCGAACTACTATGGATACTTTTTTATATGAAGGTGGACGACCTCACTTATGTGATAGATGTCCACGTCTTAGCATGGATGTCTGCGTCGTTGCATTTACATAAAATCAAACATTCGTACTAAAATAGCAGAAGTCTACTCTCCTAGAACGACTTCTGTAATATGTGAACGTTAACAGAAAGAACATCTATATTTTCACATTTACATAGATGTGAACGTCCGTACTAAAATAACATATTAATAATTTTGTACAGATTAAATGAACATCTACTCGTTTATTTTTTATAGCTCAAGATTTTATTTATTAACGAAATTAATTTTTGGAGTGTTTATTTATTTATTATTATTATTATTAATGAAAAATTTGATGGTAATATGTTTTTTTTTTTCATTCGATATGGTTCGTTAATTAAAATAGTTTCTGTTTTGTTTCGTTTTTTTTTTGGTTAAGAACTGAAAAAGTACCGTTGGATAAATAGGTGTCGTACAGCATGGTTGGAAAAGGGTTTTTCTTAAAAGGAGGGAGGAGCTATTTTCCAGCTCTCTCAGAAGCTGCTCGTCGGAAACCAAGAAATCAGGTAAAGTTTGTGTATTTACTATCTCTTCTCCCTCGATTCAGCTTCCGTTTCGTCTGCTTTCCTCAGAAATGGTGGGTTTTCTGTTGTTTTTTTAATTTTCTTTTCTCCCATCATTTCTGTGACGGGATCAAGTGTTTCACCTTCTTTGCAGGATGACATCTTTTACTATCATTTTGATTCTGAGAATAATTTAAGTCAGAGATGACTACTATGATCTTTGTTTTGTTTGAACTTAAGGCGAAAAACCTCTGATTTTGCTTGGTGTTGAACTTTCGCTTGCTAATCTAGGGGTGTAAGCTGTTTTGAGGTTCTTTTTTTCTTTTATTTGTCCATCCTCGGTGGTGTATGATCTCGTTGTTTCAGACTATATTGTTCGTGTATTTTGGTTCTATTTTTAAGAACTTATACATGGTGCAAATGTTTTGATTTATCCCCTTCCGTCTTAATTATTTTGCTGTCTGAAAATTGTCTTTTCGTTCTTCATTTCTGTTTTTATTGCTCTGCAGCTATCAGGTTGGCTTGCTTTACTTTGGAAACTCTTGGCTATTATTTCATGTAGAAGAAGCACAAGAACCATAGGTCACGAAGATATATTGGTTCTTGTGGAGCTAATTGAATAATTCTGTCAATCTGTTAATGGATCAAAGCATGGGTCAAGACTCTAGCCCAGCAACTGAGCCTCTAGATAAGTCTAAAGTCTTAAATGTAAAACCATTGCGACGTCTTGTACCGGTATTCCCCTCAGCAAATAATGTCTCTACATCAGTGCCAAATCCTCAGGGTGGCGCTCCATTTGTTTGTGCCAGTCCGTCTGGTCCTTTTCCACCGGGGGTTGCACCATTCTATCCTTTCTTCTTTTCGCCAGAACTTAATCAGCAGAATCAGAGTAGTACAACAAATCACAGTACACCCTTTTGCTTCAACAGTCCAATATCAAATGCTGTCCCAATATCTTCATTCAGGACTCCAATTTCTTCTTCTGAACCAACTCCATCAAAATATAGGGCTGCTGCAAATGGAGGTAAAAGGTCATCAAAAAGGCTAACGAGAAGGCATCCTCAGTCACAAAACCTCAGTGAGGCTGATGGAGAAGGGTACAGTAATGTTCAAAGTCAAAATGCTCAATTTCCCAATAGTACCAGTACTCAGGATACTAATGAAGAAGATACAACCAAGTCAGGGAGGAGTGAGAGATCTCGGAAGAGAAGAAATGGTGGCGAGAATGTTACTCGTTCACCCGTTCTGGACTTAGACTTGATACTGAATAGAATGCTGACTTCCAGTAATATCACAACATTTGACTCTCGTTCCGATGGAGATAGGGAATCAGTATGTTTTTTGCTCATATTATGTGACATGCTGAGGAGGAGGATTACTCAAGCAGAAGAGTTAAAAGAAACTACTCCAGGAGTTGCAAGACGCCATGACTCAAAAGCATTGACAGTCATGATGAGTAAAGGCCTACGAATAAATGCCACTAAGAAAATCGGGGTTGTTCCTGGAGTTGAAATTGGAGATATCTTCTTTTTTAGAATGGAAATGTGTTTGGTTGGGTTACATGCTCCTTCTATGGCCGGAATCGATTACATGACTTTGAAGAATAGCCCCCATGATGAGCCAGTAGCTGTAAGCATTGTTTCTTCTGGTGCTTATGAGGATGATAATGAAGACGCTAATGTGCTAATTTACAGCGGCCAAGGAGGGAATGTCAACCAAAAAGACAAGGAATTGAAGGATCAGAAGCTTGAAAGGGGAAATCTTGCTCTAGAGAAAAGCTTGCATCGAGGAAATAATGTTAGAGTTATTCGTGGGCTCAGGGATTTAGCTAATCCAACAGGTAAGATTTATGTGTACGATGGCCTTTACAAAATCCAAGAATCTTGGATAGAGAAAGGGAAGTCAGGTTGCAATGTGTTTAAGTATAAATTGGTGAGATTACCTGGCCAGGAAGAAGGATTCATGACATGGAAATTGACTCAACAATGGAAAAATGGAAATGTTTCTAGGAATGGCCTGATTTTGTCAGATCTTACTTCAGGTGCCGAAAACTTTCCTGTATCTCTTGTAAATGACGTTGATGATGAGAAGGGCCCTGCATATTTTACGTATTATCCGGGTCTGAAGTATTCTAAAACGATGAACTTCATGGAATCTTCAAATGGTTGTAATTGCATTGGTGGGTGTCTCCCAGCCAATTCCAACTGTCCCTGCATACGTAAAAATGGAGGAAGCCTTCCCTATTCAGCAAATGGACTCCTTTTGAGCCAAAAATCATTGATACATGAATGCGGTCCTTTGTGTAACTGCCCTCCTAATTGCCGAAATCGCTTGTCCCAAGGTGGTATAAAAATTCATTTGGAAGTGTTTAGAACTAAGGGTAAAGGTTGGGGCTTAAGGTCTTGGGACCCAATTCGTTCCGGTACCTTTATTTGTGAATTTGCTGGGGAAGTCATTGGCAGTGCGAATGAAAAGGAGTTTGCAAGGGAAGATGATGATGAATACATCTTTGATACGACACGTACTTATCACACACTTGAAAGTATACTTGAAGGTCTGTCTGCTGAATCTAATGAGTCTTCTTCCCCGATCCCTTCTCCACTTATTATCACTGCAAAAAATGCTGGGAATGTAGCTAGGTTTATAAATCACAGTTGCTCACCCAATTTATGCTGGAAGCCAGTCGTAAGAGAAAATAAAAGTGGGTGCGATTTTCATGTGTCCTTTCATGCAATCAGGCATATAGCCCCCATGACTGAGTTGACATATGATTATGGGATTGTCTCGCCTGAAAAGGCTGATGGAAGGAAGAAGAAATGCTTATGTGGGTCCCTGAAGTGCAAAGGATTTTTCTATTAATAGAATTTTGGGAAGTGTACTTTCGCCTAGATTTTGTCACTGACTTGCCCTGCCCTTCTTAGTAAGGTTAGTGTTCTCCTTTACCTTTTTATGTCGGGTATATTTTCATTCTTTGGTCTCTGGCTAATGCATTCTTTCATTTTCTTTTGAGATCTTTGTGGGTAGAAAAATTAGATGCTAAGGCATACAGTGGATTGATTTACAAAGTAGAAAAACTCTTTAGTCCTTTCAATACATTGTATACTTGATTGATTTGAGTCTTTTTGGGTTGAAGAATTAGATGCTAAGGCATACGGTGTGTTGATTTATAAAGTAGAACAACTCTTTGATCCCTTCAATACATTGTATATTTGAAGACTCGGCAAAGAAATAGACAGCAAATAGAGTTACCGGGACAGATTAGTTTGCTATGCTGTCATTGCTTTTTCAGAGTTTATCTACTGCGATTGATGTACACATGTTTGGTCTTTGTACAATAATTAGATCATCATTGATTAATTGTCTTGAAATTTAGATCTCGTTCGAGCTAATGATAACGTTAATGGTCAGAGGGTGACAGGGGAATATATGTTTTTCTGCTGCTTTGAAATTTACTCTGTTTTTATGAATCTATTGAGGCTTGAACATAAAGTGGCAAGATTGATGTACTCCATAAATTAATGTTCGAATACACCTTGTTTCTCCCCTTTTGCAGTCAGGCCACTAGTTTTCGTTTGGACAAAAGCTGCGACTAGAGTCGAGAAGAAGGGACAATTTTCTGCATTCCCGGGGTATGCAGGCCACTGCCCTTGACCATTTTCATGATGTATTGACTGACAGAGAATGGTGAATGAAAATATCTGCAGAATGCTGTGAATTATGTAGGACTCGGATGTAATTTTATTTGTTCTTGGTTTCGAATAGTTGAAGTAGTTGATATATGCTTCAATGGCGGCGCTGTATTTTGAAACTGAAGCTTTTGTAATGGTAGTCTCTGTGGTTGCAGAC
This sequence comes from Begonia loranthoides, assembly GCA_022433065.1. Taxonomy (NCBI): domain Eukaryota; kingdom Viridiplantae; phylum Streptophyta; class Magnoliopsida; order Cucurbitales; family Begoniaceae; genus Begonia; species Begonia loranthoides. Next base: position 24,911,387 of record CM039479.1, on the reverse strand, counting down.
TGGATATGGTTTTATTATTACAGAAACACAGAACTGAATATTTATGTTTGGTGAGGAAGATAAGATAAGCTTTTGAGATTAAAAATGGTGTCGTCTAGACGGAAAATATGATTATTTAATGTGATTTCATCACTTAATTTATTGTTTGAATTTTTCATTCAAAGAAATTAATTTAAGAAGTATATACGTTGGAGGAAGAAGAAACTAAGTATTCTCTCTCTGAATTTAACTGGATATGCCCGCGGAATGCGCGCTCAAACATGGAAATCGTTACTGGACACCCCCCCCAGACATAGGCAGACAGCATGTTTGTTCGAGACACAGGAAAAATAAACCAGAGAGAGAGAGAGCGGGGGGAGAGAGAAAAGTAGACGATTGTGAGGATGCATTCTTCTTGGTGGGAAGAGAGCCATACGTTAGTCGTCGAATAAACTCTGATAGACAACCCAACCCAACCCAACCCAGCAGCTTGATTTGTTTGCTTGAAGGAGGAAAAACACGAACCCCGTTAAATTTGTTTGATTGTAGCAATGGTTTTGCAAAGCAGAAGCCTAGAATTTGGATTTTGATTTCTTCAACGCGAGTGCCCTGAAATTCTTGAAATCAGCATTTTCGGAGATTTGGGGGCTGCAGAACAAAACCAAAAGCAATAGCCGATGAATAGCGGCGTACACAATGCCTGGGATGCATCTCCCTCTAATGCCATGCATATACCCCCTTCCAAACCACTCCGCAGGAGGCTCTACCAAGTCTGGAAGGGTAACAATGTATATACTCTCTCTCTTCGCTCTCTCTCTTCTCCCTTTGTTTTGGTCTCCTTTCCGTTTGTTTCAGTGTGTTCTTTGTGGGTACAATTGATAATCATTAATTATCGAGTTTTGTCCTTGATTACTGTTCCATCCGAGACAAAAAAGCTTTTCTTAAGACCTTTCTGCGTTTCTGGTGAAACACAAAACTCATTATCCGACTTGTTCTTTCTTGTATTTGGTATTGGCTTTGTTAAATATCGGATCAAACCCTAAGTTGCAAACTCTTCTGTGCCTATCTTTGACCTGTAACTTCATGCCTTTCCTTTTAAATACTGCTGGTAATGAATATCTTACGTTGTTATTACCATAACTTAAGGTTTTTCTGTTTTATTCGATCAGTGCACTGGTGGATTTATATGCAGGAGTGAAGTTCTTTATTTATTTGCTCAATGGATCAAACTAATCAATGTTTTAATCACATTGATATTGTTTTTCCTATCAGAAATTCCTCTCCGGCGGTCGATTAATCTTTGGTCAAGATTCATCATCGCTCTTTCTAACCTCGATTCTTATCGGTGCTCCCGCAATAACATTCTGCACACGAGTTATTCTCGCCATCAAAGATAATAATTCGATCTATAACTATCTTGTACTGGCTGGGGCAATATTCCTAACCGTTTTGGTATGTAAAAAGAAACTTCTCTTGATGGCCTTACTGAAAAAATGATCGAATTTTACAATTGGGTAGGTTTATGCAGGATTTTACTTTTCTTCTCTTGACATGTGGAAGAGATCCAGGAATCATACCCAGAAATTCTGAGCCTCCTGAATCAGACGAATCGTTTGATGTTACACAATCTATGGAATGGGTCGATCATAAGTCTACTAATCTAAGAATACCACGGACGAAGGATGTAATGGTCAATGGTTATTCAATGAAAGTCAAATTTTGCGACACTTGTTTATTGTATCGTCTGCCTCGTGCTTCTCATTGCTCAATCTGTAACAATTGCGTGCAGAAGTTCGATCACCACTGTCCGTGGGTGGGTCAGTGTATTGGGTTGGTAAGTTATCCATTTTGTTCTAATCTTAGTCTTCATGAATATTGAAAATTTTGAAGTGTTTGCATGGCTGAAATGATAGAAATTTTGATGTCATAATTTGAACATTTGATATTTTGACATATGAAGCTTAAACTTGGATTTTTAACCCAAGTTCATGCATGTAATGTAATAAAACTTTGGAAAACTCTTGTAGAATTCTCGACTTTTATTAACGGTTTTGCCATTTTTCTTGTCACTTTGAATGCAGCGGAACTATCGGTTTTTCATATTCTTTATATCATCGTCGACCTGCTTATGTATATATGTTTTCGCATTATCATGGGCCAATATTCTTCGACAAGGGGGCAAAATAGGGAGTATCATGTCACGAGACATTGTCTCAGTAATTCTCATTGTTTATTGCTTCGTAGTTATCTGGTTCGTGGGAGGCCTCACAATGTTCCACATTTACCTTATTTGCACCAACCAGGTTTGCTTCCATTCTCCTTTCTGGAATTCCTTTTTATTGTAAAGAACATGGACAGGTTATTTTAATGTGTTGAATAGACACGCCTCTACACGGCACTGACCGAGCACGAACATGATTTGAACTCAAGTTAGACACTTTTGTCTATTGAAGTGAATTTGAGGTCTGTTTTTAGAAGAAGATATAGACGTAGATCGAAATAAAGAAAGAACAAAACAAAATCTAGATTTTAAAACCAATATATCTGCAGTCGTGCTTCTCCATGCGGTGGTGAAAATTCCAGGCAGCGGTAAACGTGTTGAATATTCTGCTCGTATGGGGACTCTGTTCTGGATATTTAATGTAATTATGCAATTACTCATGCAAAAAATGGTGATTTTATTACACAAAAGTACATTATTGCTTGCACAAAATTATCTTGATAGAATTGCATATATTTGTTGAATGCTCCATGGTTGCTCAACTCTTGCTCAACATTCCTATCTGAAGCACAGGCTCATTTTAAAGGTGAAGTTGTAATCTTATGGAGGAAACTTTCTTCTCTGCAGACAACATACGAGAATTTTCGATACCATTACGACAATAAGGAAAATCCTTTCAGTAAGGGGCTATCGGGCAACCTCAAGGAAATATTCTGGTCTAAGATTCCTCCATCGTTGATCGATTTCCGTGCATGGGTGGTGGTGGCCGATTTTGATGAAACCGCTGTTGAATCCAGTAGATCGGAAATGGACGGAGACTTTATAAGCTCGAAAGATAAATTCGATATTGAATCTAGAAGTTCTTTTGGCAAGGATAATAGTGTGAGTCTTCCGGGTATCATGCAGAATATGGATAATGGTGGCGTGGATGGTAATTTCATGGTGAAGAAGGCCTCTGATGGTAGTTCTGGATACGATCAATTGTTCTTTTCATCCAGCCAAGAGCCGATATATACAATTCGAGGTTCTGTTTAGCAGATTCGAGGGACTAAATCTCGTCCGGTTTTTTGGAGATTTAAGGTAAGTGCTGTGTTTTCATGTTTGGTTCTCATGACTGTGTAATCTTCTCTCTCTAAGATAAAGAACAAGCTGATTTTTTTCAAAGTTGCTAATGAGTTTTATTGTTGCAATTCAGAAGTTCATCACTTTTCTAAGTCGATATTTACGTCTCACGATTGCTTTTTAAGTGTTTAACGCGCACATTTTTTCCGGCTATTTTACAGGCTCGATCAGATCAAACATTGCTTTGCCAACAGATGGAAGCTAGATGGGATACACAAAGATGGAAATGGAAGAAACAATGGAGAAGCCTGAAATTATAGCAGACACGAAGACAAGCTACCTTTAAATTGGCCATGGAGGAGGAGGATGAGAGTTTGACTCACTTGATGAAGAAGGTGTCTCCTCCATTTGTTTTCCTTCTTAATCTCTCCGAACTCAAACTGTAAAAACCACAAAGTTTTTGTGTACTGTGACGACATTTTAGGAAGCTTAGGCTGCGAAAAAAGGATTCGAAAGAGTACAATTTTATTGTTCATCATTTTTATCTCTCATGACTTGGAGTTTCTCTTTAATCCTCTGCATTTTTTTTTCTTAAATCTGAGCGATAATCTTCTTCATACTTGTTAAAATCTTATTTAACAAATAAAAAAATATTTAGTGCGACAATATTTGGTTAGTTAGAAATTAAGTTAAAATACTCTATTAAATGAAAAAGGTGATATAAAAGTAGTTAATTTAATGTATAAATTGATAATAAAGTCTAAATTAATGATGACGAAATGCTAATTTGTCAAAAAAATATAATTTAAAATTAAGAAATTAAGAAATTAACTATTGTACTATGCAATCAATGACAAATCAACCAATGAACAAATTTTGCTGACAACTTAAACACTGAATTATGGAAAATGGACGATGCAAACATCACCGTTACATGTTGAAAGAAGCATAACCGCAAAGACTATGCCGAAACATTACTTTCTACGAATTCAAAATTTACTTCTATTTTATACTAAAATCGCAATAATGGAAGTCATATTACCGCGAAGACGATTATGGGAAACTCCAACATAGCCTTCTCGTCGTTGAAAACAATTATCACGTTTTCAGTTTTCCTAACATCTTTTCGTCGTCAAAAAAATTTCATCATCTCGATTTCACTGTTTAGTTCTGTAACGTACCTCGGTGCTCCCAGTACAATATTGTTTGCTTTGGGTCGAAACCCGCACGGTTTTGTTAATGGAGATAGCCCAAAATGCATTGCACTAGGTAGGAAGTGGATTCATGCTTATAAACCATGCATTTTCTACTCTCTCAAGCGATGTGGGATTGTGCCCCCTGTTATGGGCCGGATCCACACCTAGGTCTTTCCTGACCTTCACAAGGCTATATGAAGTACAAGATTTCTTG